>BMAO01014348.1:0-700989 GCA_019973975.1 Trichonephila clavata
TTCAATAGCAAAAAGTATGAACACAAAAAGAATAAAAACTGATTGGCTTTCTTCTTTTTCACTAGATAACTTTTGAAGGATGTACATTATAGTTCTACATTCTTTTATAAAATTGAAAACGGAAGAATGCTTGTGTATTCTGAAAAAAAACCTAAAATTTTAAATTTATCTGCTATTTAAGTATTTCTTAAAATTAAAAACAAATTTAAACAATTCAGAGAGAAAATCCTTCCTTTCCTTGTTATTGTTACTAATGCCACCTGTCTGACGTAGTCAGATCGAGGCCCACGATATTCATCATGACATCGGGCTAGACTGTACACCTGTCGTTAGCCGTAGCTTTGAGTACCATGCGGGTGACAGTACGATTTGGCTCGGTTCCACCTCAATTTTGAGAGAGAACACCTTGGGAGTGGTCAGGGGCCTCTCTTTCCTTTCCTTTGTGTATATGATGTTGCGAATTTACTTATTGAAAATTTATGTTATTTTTCAATTTTTTTTCATTTTTCCAAGTGTTACTTGGAAATAAGCTTCAGGTTCCATGAAAAATGCGTCTTAAACTTATACATGAAGCTATTTCTTCTTGGTAATTTTTTTAATAACAGTATTATTCATAATAAGCTATTTTCCTCTTCGAGTATTTCGCCACAACTCGTATCTGTAATAATAGATTTATGTAATTTTGTCCCACTCCCACTTTTGCAGGGGTGTTTTTTAAAAATAATTATAATATTGTATCATTTTCATGTTGATGCTTATTTTTTGTATCGTTTCCTGTCTATCCAGTGTTAAATCGAACCTGGGTAATCTCACTAAAGTTTACTCAGGAAAACTCATACACATACCTGTAAGTAGTATGTAGCTTTACTTTCCTCTGTTCTGCGTGAGTGAATATTAACGTCGCACTGTTCAGACGAGGGCTTTTGGAGACGAACCTCGTAATTTTGAACCATGGTCAAGTGACAAGGACGACGCCAGAGCTGGCATCCCCTCTCCTAACTACCACACCACACCAACGGGAGGACTTTTGAGCTGTCAACAGATTTGACGCGCATTGCTCCCCTACACGGCGGGTCTTCAGTGGTACTGGGCTCGAACTCATGACATACCAGGCACTAGTCTGTTACCTTGTCCACTAGGCTAACACGACAACTTCCTATATTCTGCAGATCATGATAAAGGGCTGATGTTAAAATAGCTTTGTATATTTAAAATACTAATATATTTTTACTTGATAAAGTCCAATCAAAATAGGACCCTCGGTGTTTTTGGTTGTTGTTGCACCAAGGCGTTTGGTTACCTCGCTACGCCCCTGTTATATAACTCTATATTAAATAAAAAATATTAATAGTCTATTTCCAATCTGAACAGTCTGGAGTAAAATGTCAAATCAGGTGTCATCCTCCTGAATTCATATCGTGATTTAAAATTACGAAGCCCGTCACCTCTATACCCCTCACGTTGTTTCGAAGTGCGATATTAACAAAACAAAAGAGAGAGACCAGCCAACGAAATTCAATCAGAAATTAACGAAAAATCTATTTGTTAACTTTTTTTATAATATTAGTTTCTGTTCACATCTATATTTTTTATTGCAGAGAGCGTAATTACTGTTGGATATTGATTATGTTCGCTTTAAAACGTTTCTAGCCTTCTGTAATAATTTTTAAAAATATTTTTCAAAAATTGATTTTTACAATGTATAAAGGTACTTTCCCTCCTTACGTGTTTTTAAAAAAATTATATTTTTTGGGGGGAAGGGGAAATAAAATTTTTAAGAACAATGAGTTTAATTAATGATTTTAAAACATTCATTTTTTTAAAAAGCAACTTAAAAAAGAACCAGCAAAAAAGTAAACGAAAAAATTCATATTTTTTAAATGTAAAAAATATATATGTACTACTTCTAAGGTCATTTTGCTTTTTGACCTTTTATCTCGCTATAATCTTACATGAAGTCTTTTCACACACCGTCGAATAGTTATAAAAAAAGACTTCTAATAGAAGCATGACTTCGATATAATTTCTTTTAGATGTATATTTTTCATACAATAATATTTTCATTAAATTTGTCACAAATAAATTGCGTGGAAAAACTTAATAAAAGTGTAATCATGATAATATTTGATGTACAGCATAGAGAGATGCATAATAGCAATTATTTTTCAGTATTGATTAAAATGGCTATTTTTATGTTATTAATACTTTACAAAAATTCAAAAAAAAATAAATTATTAATCCGTTTACATTAAAAATATTTTGCGTTGTAATATAATTAAAATATTCGTTCTAATCAAGATATAGAGTTAAAAATATCTAGCCAAAAAGAATAAATCAGGGGAAAAGAAATGAGAAGAATGGTTTCCATGTTTTTTTAACAAGCTAATTAAGGCGCGTTTGTGTTCGAGTGTCGGTGTCGTAAAATAGCCCCCTCCCCCCATGTGAATCATGAGATGAGTGAGAAGTTTCAAAGGAGTGGTCCTAAGATTCCTTCCCTTTTCCTGGTCTAGGAGGATCCAATTATCCTATTGTAGAACCATACTTTCGTCTCTTTCCTAGCAATCCTCCTAATAAAATATCAGAAAAGTTAATTTGAATAGAGACATGATAGAAAAATCAAAAGTATGAAAAAGCATTCACTTTGAAATAAATGTAAATAGTGAAAGAGAAAAAAAAAGAACGACAAATTAAATTTACATTCAACCATTATTTTGATTAATTTTTTTTTAATAGAAAGGACTGAGAATTATTGGAATAATCCAATATCATCCATTTTCAGTTTTCATGTCCTTAATTTAAAGTTACTGAGTTACACACAGCAAAGATTTTGCCATTTTCTTCTAGTAAACTAAGGTAGTGATTTTCCCTTTTGTGAGCATAATTTGTCCAGGCACAGAATGTTCAATAATACATTAAATTTGAAATAGTATATGGCTGTGGAAATTATCTAAAATCTGAACTTTAAAATAACTTCAGCAATAAGTTTTAAAATTCTAATTAATCCTGAATTGTACCCAATTTATTCAAATGCTTTTAAAATTTCAGAAATATAATCCCTGAGTTAGAGTTGGAAAGACAGTAGTGTTTTAAAAAATAAATTTAAAAACTGCATTCACATATTTGTTTAAATAAAATAAAAGAAACTGAATACACAAAGAAGTATAACATTTCAGTCAACACTGAAATTCTAAAAATCACAGCTTCCTGTTGTGAATGTGTGGTGGTGTGGAATTTAGGAGAATGAAATGTTATCTGATTAAATCCTCCACATAAAAAGTATACAAAGAATAGCATGTCAAGTTATTGAGATTTTATACATATATTGATAGAAATTTTATACATATGAAACAATTTTTAAAAAAATTATTCAACGCACACAGAACAGTAAATTATAACATCAAATACTTCCTCACTAAATTTTATATATATTGAAATAAAAAATAGTTAAGGGAATAGTGAGCAAATATTATTCCTTCCTATCAAAAATGCCATTTCAAAATGAATAGCTGCTTCAATATAAAGATTTTGAAGTTCAAAATGTAATATATATATATATATATAGACTTTTTTACAAATAAATTATTTTACTATAGTTACTGTGGTGTGGAGGTAGTATGTTGGTCAAGAAATATTTATACCCAAATAAACAATTTTTGTTTTATTTTTTAATAATGATATGTTTTTAATACTTATATAAAGAACAAATTAAAATTCAGTATTCATTTTTTTAAAAATAATAAATCTGCAACCCTTCTAAATTATTTTGAAGTACCTTCATAATATAAAAAGTATGAATATTTTTCAGAGCATCTTTTTCTATTATGATCTTATTTAAGCCAGGGCAGTTTTGTTACAAAAGCTGCTGAATTGTTCATGGTGCTAAATACTAGCTAAGTTGCAGCCTTAGTGCCAGGAAGAAAAAATGGGGAACTCTGACAGTTTTAAACATTTGAACAATTATAACGTCAGGTTCTTATTAAAATATGCAGTTATATTTCCATCTACCTCTGAAATTGGCACATCTTATTGGACTAAGTGAAGGCATTTCTGGACAGCGTAGCATTGATAATTAAAAAAATATATGCTATAAATTTGAGACTAAAACCGAGTAGTGAAAAATTGAAGCAAGCACTGAACATTCGGAACAGTAACGGGAAATTTGGGATAATGTACAATCAAGTTCAAAGGAAATTATTAAAGGAATTAAACACGAGAAAGAAAAAATGTATTAATCCTTCCTTTTAACAACCCCCAAATTTAAAAAAAAAAAAAGGAGGAAGAAAAACTTATACATTTTTCTTCATTGAAGTAAAATTTTCAGGAAAAATCAATCTCATTTTTTAAAACAAATATTTAATTTGTATATCTCAATACATCAAATTCAAATTTTTATTTCAAGAAATTATAATTCAATGAAAGAAAGCAGCCACTGTCATGTAATAATAATAATATATTCTTATTATTAGAAATCTTATTTTTTTTTTCAAAACCTATATCAAAACCTTGTTTTTACTGGAATATGTGTTCCAAGCAAAATATACATTAAGGTATTTTGAAAATTTATCATTTTTTCCTGCCATTAATAATTAATTTTGAAGTACTGAAAACTTATTTTAAAATTATCTCTACTCAATATAGCTAAAAAAAAAAAAATAATAATACTGTTTCATGAAATTTACTTTAAAATTTTTTTTTAAAAAAAGTACATCAATACTACTGATGGTTGAAATGATTATAATACTATACTTTTTAATAATTTTTTAAAAATGTTTTCAGTTTTATACTACAGAATTTTAAGTTTAATCACACGTTTTAAGCATAGCTGAAATATGAATCTCTTATTGTGAACAATGGTTATAATGAATTTTCAGTAAAGTAAGAACAGAACTGAAAAATAAATTATACCCTTTATATATTAGCTAAATCACAATATAAACATAATTTTGGACTGTTTTTTAACTGAAAAATTATATGGAATTCAAGTCAATTTTTGTTTAGCATAAGCTGAAAATAATTTTAATTCTAAACAGTATTTAAAAGGCAATGCATGTAATTTCTACCATTTTATAACAGTCAATATGATATAGATAAATAAAAAACACAATTTTCTTCTTTTATCATTAATACATATATATAATTATTATATTATATATATATATATATCATTATTTTTCTAGTTATGTTTCTTAGAATCTGTTTTCTATCAATTAGCTTTGTGGGTAGCATAATTTTGTCTAATTATTTTTTTTTCATTTTATTATACTATATATAATATAAGAATTGCTCTAAATGAAAATATGATTTAATTTCAGCTGCAAAAGTTAAAAGGATTTTGTAACAATAATCCTCAAGTGTCTGTTTAGAAAAAATTTGCTAAACCTTATTCAAATGTTATAAGGATTAATAAAAGTTTACTAAAAATTGCAAATAATCAAAAATATATCAATTAACTAAAATATTTTACTCTTCTACTTTAAGTCTACAATATAGTTACAGTTCTACATTTGTTTTTCCAGTTTCACTTAATATTTTTAAAAATTTAATCTTAATTCTTATTTTATAAACATACCATATTTCTAATGAACTTGTATACAACAAATAAACAATGAAAACATATTTATATCTTAAAATTCAAACAAAAATTGAAAAAACATTGAAATTGTTCAGTAGTAAAGTTATAAACAATAAACGCACAATATTTATAATAGGCTATTAGATGCACACATACTGAAACACACACTCAACACAGCATATCCAAAAAATACAATACATTGCACTTTTTTTTCTAATTATGTTGAAAGTAGCCAATAATTCATAGAGAGCCAAATATAGAAACCCCAAAACAGAGGAATTTGAATTCCAAGGCTGTAAAAAGTAGGAATAGGTGCTGCCAACGAAATTGCGCATTACACGTCCGGCCTTGTTCGTTCCTTTTATCTATCAGACTTCTTATAAGGTATTCCCTTAAAATATAGTCTATTATTAAAAACATTTTTAAAAAATTAAAACGAATAACCCAAATAAAAATATCATTTCCATAAATAAGTTATAGATCTCATGTGTTGATATATTTTCTTGAATAAAACCCTTATAATAGTTAATACAGGGGAAAACTCCGCGCAAAGAATATTTGATACGGGGCCTAGGGCTTTCTGCGCCAGTGATAAAGATAATAGTATAAGATTAATACTACTTAAAATAATATACTATAAGTTAGTTTCCAAATGCAAAGTAAACATATTAATCTACATATCTTTGTCAAAAAGCCAAAATTGTTAGTAAAAATTTTTGAGGCAATACAGCTGCGCACGCTAAGAAAAATGAAAAATTACCACCTCCACAAAACAGTAAGTTCTTACAAGGAAAAGATGATATAAAATGCTAAACAAATAAATTACAATTATAAATTTTAAAAAAACCCTTCAAAACCAAAAAAAAAGAAGAAAATTTGAAAAATTTATTGGAAAGAGAAGATTAAGGACAAATTTAACAAAAAGCGAAAATAAAATAAAAATTATATAAAAAAAGCTCAATTACTTGTGGCGCCATCTTGTGAATGCATGCAGGTATGATAAAAACCCAATAAAAATAAAAATTTTAATACCATACAAAAATATTGAAGTTAATAGAAAAATGTATTCAGAATAAAATAGAAATTAAGTTAAAAAAAAGGGTACTTACGTATTATCGCTACCTATTGGCGACGTTATATGAAACAAAGCACATGGGTGCCAATTGAGCGCATACGACATATAGGAAATCCGCGTTGCCAGCTTGGCAAGTTATTGATAGAGTTGGCAATTTTTGGAGAATATGAAAGGCCCCCCCCCCCAAAGCTTCTGGCGCCATTTTGTGAATGCATAAGCAGATATGATAAAAACCCAACAGAAATAAAAAATTTTATACCAGACAAAAATATTGAAGTTTATAAGAAAATACATTCAGAAAAAAAAAAAAAAAAAACCTACCGAAAAAAAATTACATAAATTTATAATCTTTAAATTATTAGAAATGTAATTATAAAGAAAATAAATGGCAAAAAAAAAAAAAAACTTCTAAGCAATTAGCCTAATTTGCAGAATCGGCCACTGGTTGCACGATATATTTATTTATTTATTATTATTATTATTTTTTTTTGTACTACTTTTCCTGAGATTGATAAGGTAACCCAGCTGATTTGGAGCTGTGAAGGAGATATCCTATCAACGCATTTTCGCGCATGCCCAGTACTTTTTTTAAAATTTAGTTTTATGTATAGGTTCTGTAGTTTTTATTTATTATTTTTTTGTAACTTTTAGTTTTTTTTAAATGTTGTTATTTATTATTGTTATGTTTTTCTTTTATTACTGTTATTCTGGTTTATAAAATAATTTTTTTCTTTTATTAATATTTATTCAGACGATTTTTTAATTCGATTTCTTCTCAAACTTAAATATTTCCATCGTTTGGGTTCTCGTTTATCGTTAGCTCATATTTTTGCTCCTATTTTCTTGTGGAACATTTTGTTAACTATTTTATACAGCTAGGTTTTTTTTTTTCTTTCACTTCGTTTTTCTGGCGTGGATACGTTTTTTCAAGGTAAATTTCTTTTTCTTTAATTAAATTTTTTCAGGTATTCACGATGACCACCAGTAATATTAGTGTTGTTGCAAATGTGAACGGATGCATGTTGGAATACGCTGAGTATCCTGAAAGATTTTTTTTATGTTGCCTGCGTTTGGAAATAAAACTGTGTTAGAATTGTGCTTAAAGACAGTTTAATTGAATTGTCGTTTGAACTGAGAAAAAGCATGAAATTGAGAGAATTCAAGGGTTAAAGGGCAATAAATGAGTGGTTTGAAAATAATGTATTTTAACTTTTCAGTTTTAATTTACTATAATTAACTAAAATTAATTTTTTAATTAATTTTTTCAAAGCGATTTTAAGTTTTAGAAGTATTTTAGTTTTGAAACTATATTCAGCTTTAAAGGTTTTTTAAGTGCTTTTTTGTGATTATCTCACTTTCTGCCATCTTGAATTTTCCGCTCTCGCAATTGCGTCTTCTGAAAAGGGTTCCAAAGGACTACACGCAACAAATTGTGATTTTTCAAAATCGCACCCGCCTCGCCAATGGTCGATTTTGTGCAATTTCCCCCAATAATTCAAAATATTTTTTTGTTTGTTAAGATGTTAAGTTTTTTTTTGTTTGTTGTTCTTATTATTGTTAACCTAGAATAAGATTTCTGTAAATTTCGTGTAAGAATTCCCCGAAGATATCCATAATACACATTCTATCTAAGTAATCTGTTTTGAAAATGTTTGTTTCTGTTAATTTAATATTTATTTAGGATAAAAATCAATATTAAGATCCAATTCATTTTTTACATAAAACAATTACATCAACTGTTGTATCTAAAAACATAAAAATCATTAGTTATAACATAACTATTGTCCTGATGATCTCTCTCTCTCTCTCTATATATATAAAGGTAAGAAGCGACTCCCTCAACACGATATCTCCGGAACTATTAAAAATTTGCAAAAAACGGATTTTGGGAAAATTGATCCTCAAGGTTCGTTGTGAGGGGTCAAGGGGCATTAGAGATAAATATCCCCCTTTTGGAACTGATAGACCAAACTTGAAATTTGGCACGCAGGCTCCTTTTATGTAGTAGAGATCCTCTAAGAAAGAGTTATGAAAAAATCGACCGCCAAGGGGAAAATTGCAAGGAGCGTTATAAATAAAAATATTCCCGTTTTTGAACTATTACACCCACATACTTGAAATTTCATAAACATGTTTCTTTTGTTGAATAAAGATCCACTGAGAGAGCGGGTTTTTCGGAAATCTACTCTTATGAGAGGGGAGTTACTAAAGCGTTTTATTCAGTGATTTCCAAAATGGTCTATATCAGTGATTCCCAAAGTGGTCTATATAGACCCCCAGGGGTCTATGACGATCTGCAAGGGGTCCACGACAGCAAGAAAATAATTTGGGGGTCCATGAGGTGTAAATGGGGGTCTATGACAGTTGTTCTCATTAAACCAGATCGTGATTTTAATTTTAAAAGAATATTTAACCAAATGGAAACAAGATTTTACCTATTTAACACATTCATTTACTAAATTTAATGTGGCTAATTTGCAGTTATATGACAGCATTGATTTTGTTGAAACTAAAACCACCAATTCAACATTTCTTGCCAGAATTAAGCTAAAGAAGCATAATATTGGACGTAAAGAATTTTCCTTGTTTCTCAATTGGTCACAGACAATCTGCCAGGAAAATAACGTTTTAACCTACGTTCTACATTTAAATTCTCTTTATTCAGATTTTGAAATTAGGTTTGAGAACGCATTTACTTGGCAATTACCATAGAAAGCAATGAATTCCTATGGTCACATTGAAAAAAGTTATATTACAAGAGGTAATAACTGATCGGAATAGGAAGCAACGGGGGGGGGGATATTTAAGTAAAGTTTAGAAACTGTGTGATGTCAGCAATTTTGGCTTTCGAGAGCCAGTCATTTATTCCGAATTATAGAGTATTGGAGAAAGTTTTTAATTGCTTTTCCTAGAGAAAACAAGTTTCAGCGCGGTTGTCGTCTGGACACAACTAACCGAGGATATTCAGGGTTAAATCTGACAAAATTGATGACAAATGTTGAAAATTTGTTATTGAAGCACCAGATTCATCCCTATCATTATAAACATTTGTTTTTTAATCAGTTATCATGCATCACTTTTTTAATCATGCATCACTTAAAATCTAAATTGATTAACATGTGTTTCTTAAGTTTCACTGTTTCCCAACTTCATTACAGTTAAATATTTAAATCTTTTAAAGTAAGTAGCTTTGTACCAGCTGTCATAAACACATTAAAGTTAATAAATTTGCAAAAATTTAATATTATGTAAGCAACTGAACAACAAGCTACCTCAAACTGAAAAACATGGCAAGGGGTCTATGAGACAAAAAAGTTTGGGAACCTCTGGTCTATATCGATCTTCATGAGTCTGTAACGACCTGCAAGGGGTCCACTTCAGTGTATGACAGGTCTATCCGCGTTCTTTCAAATACTAATCTTCTTGGGAAATATTGGGAATTTAAAAATTATCATATTATAAATCTCGCCCCTCCCCCCCGAAAAAGAAGATGTGAGTATGCACAAATTAAGACTTGTATATAAAGATTAAGCCTTCGAGTTAGAAGAGAGACTACTTTAAATCTGAAGTGAGGCGTGGATATTTCGTAACTGATTATTGTAATATTTAAGTTGGAATCAAATTAGATGAGGTCGCTAAGAATTAGAAGATATTGCCTAGACGTAAGTGATCTGATTTTTTAAAATCTTCTCGTATCTCGTCTACCTCGCTATTGTTTTCAATATTTGGTATTTGGATGCATCTCTTAACTTTGGTGAAGAGAACTTGTGTTGTTGTTCGCATCTGAGAATAAATTGAATATGGCTTATCTTCCTTCCGACCCTGTCACACCTTAGCTCATCCCTTACAAGTGAAAAAATAATTACTGGGGGGGGGGGGGTCCATGAGGTGTAAATGGAGGTCTACGATAGTTACTCTTATTAAACCAGATGGTGACTTTAATTTTAGGAAATTTTATCAATGGAAACCAGATTTAATCTATTATTTACTAAACTTAATGAGGTTAATTTGTAGTTTCAAGGTAACAGCATAAATTTTATTAAGATAAGGACCATCCTTTCAGCATTTCATTCAGATATTGAAACGAGGTTTGAGAATGCTTTGACTATAGAAATTAACACAGTAGCCAATGAATTCATATGGTGACATGGGGGGGGGATGTCATATTACAAGAGGAACTTATTGGAATTGGCTGTAACGGAGATCTTAAAATAAAGTTTAGAAACGGATGTCAGCAATTTCGGCTTTAAAAAGATATACCTATTATTTATCCCGAAATGGAGTATTGTGAGAAAGTTTTTAATTGTGTGATTTGCCTAGTGAGAAGGAGCGTCAGCGCGGTCCAATCTCCAAACGAAAAAAAAAAAAAGACTGGGAACTATAATAACCGAGGAGATTTAGGGTTAAACCTGACAAAATTGATGCCAAATATTGAAATTTTGTTATTGAAGCACCAGATTCCTCCATTCCTTTATAAACATATGTTTTTTATCAGTTATTTTATGTAATAATTAAACTTTAATTTAATTAGCAAGGGTTTCTTAAGTTTGTGATGGATCGATACGCGGCTCTATTAATCGCTTCATGACTCTTTTAGGAAAGTATTTATTTCAACCAACTTTCACCGAGTAAGGAAGCGTGATTATGTAAATGAAGTACTTGATATAAATTCTGTTTTCGAGAGTTTGTGAGTTGGCAAGTAGGAGTTAACATAGAGTCTCGAGATAGTTGTAGATTGAAAGAGAGTGGAATAAGTTAGACGTCTTGCAGTTGTCCAGGAAAAAGATTGCAGAGCGTGGATCCAATGACATTGACCAAGCCGACAGAGATCACCTGCAAGATTCCAGTGTAGGATCCGATGTATAAAGAGTACAGGTATCGTGAGCTTGATTAATTAGGTTAGCTTATTAGTGTGCGACGTAGTTATATCTGAGCGCATTTAAGCTATCTTAGATACATTTGAGGGTCCGTAGTAATATCCCCGTGCTGTAGAATCTCACCTCCACGCTCTGCTATTTCATCACCTACCTTAATTAGATTGTTATTGTGTCTGATTGATATTTGAAAATAATAAATTGATTAGATTGAAATCATGTCTGTGGGATCATTCAGTTTCTCCCACACACCTAGCCGGGTTTACAGGTAGACAAGGGGGTTTAGAGACAAGCAGGAATCGACCACTATCAGAAGTTTTAAACATTATACTTCACTACAGTTAAAAATTTTAATCTTTTAATGTAAGTAGCTGTATACCAGCTGTCAAAAAGACATTTAACTCGATAAATTTGCAATAATAGGTAAGCCGGGTCTACTTCAATCCCAAAAACATGGCAAGGAGTGTAAGAGACGAAAAGTTTGGGAACCTCTGGTATGGATAAAAAAATTCCCCTTTTTTGGGAATTACTAGACCTACAGTAATGAAATTTGGCACTCACGTTTCTTTTGTTGAGTTAAAATCTGCTAAGAACGAGCCTTACGGTAGTGCTTCTCAAACTTTCAATACTTGACTTTAATTATAAACCGTACATATTATCAAGATATGTATTACATTTTGTATATAATTTTATATATGACAAGCCCACGTGGCTTCACAGGTAATTATTAAAGTTGTTAATTTAGTATTGCTAAATTAATTATATCAAATACAATTGTGTGGTACTGATACATTTAGAAGAGTATTCTATCAATGTAAATGTGTATTTAATTTTTTATTATGTCAGAATGTATTTTGTTTTGCTTTCTTTCTATAAATTAGTAATTTAAAAAAAATAATCTTTTGTTTTCAATTTTTCAACATGCTTGCGCGTCCCCTACGTAAGGTTATTACGTCTCTCTTTTGGGGGGGGGGTGCCGCACAGCTTGAGAAACTCTGCCTGAAGGTAATTAACTCTCAAAAGGGGAGGTACGGGGCTTACTGATAACAAAAATTTTCGTTTTTGAAGTATTAGATTTAGACTTGAAATTTTGCAAATATGTTTATTTTAACACTCTTTTATAAGCTTCCCTTGTATGTAACGGAATCTTTGAATTCGATTTTTGCCTCCTTTAAAAGGTCAGATTAATTCGAAATTTTGCACACTTGTCAAGGACCGATGACAATACAATAATTTAATAATTTTGTTCCATTGTCCTGATCGGGATCAACGATTTCCCATTTCCAGATCCCATCCCACATCTGGTGACTAACTTTATATCCTATTTCCATATTTGGCGACTAAAAGATTAAGTGACAGCTTAGTTCGATTAACTGTAAAAAATTTGTTTTTTTTTTAGTTTTTTAAACTATAATTTTTATTGAGATATCAATACAATATTAATACAATCGAAAACTTAATCCTAGGCCTTAAATGTCAATAATTTAAAAACTGTATATTTCACATATGACCCAACAAAGCGGGTGGAAAACTGCTAGTGTAACTATAACCTTGCGAAACTGTTGCTAGCAGGCACACCTTGAGGTAAACTTTTAATTCGTTTATATATGCAGATTACCATTAATATTAATATAGTTTTTTTTTAACATTAATTCAGTAAAAGTTTTGAATTTGCAGAAATTTATGCCATTATTTATAGACCATAATTTCTGGAATTTTCTAAAAGAACTTTAATTATATCCTCAAAATCATAACTTTGAACGGAGTAAATAATTATTATTTTTTTTAATGAATTAATAAAATATTTATATTATTTTAGTAGTAGCAGCTTTAATATTTAGAGAGTTAACAAACTTTTGTAAGATAATCGTAAAAAATCTTATCAGAAGTATCTATACATATAATTTACAAAGCCTTTCTTAACTGTACGACTTTTGATAGGATTTGTATGAAATTTAGGTCTTAAAAAATGTATGAAAATTTACCTTCAGGAATAGGAAAGCCTAATTTCTTATAAACAGCCAGTAATACGAAGACAAATTTCTCTATTACAAAGTTGAAATTTATGAAAAGATCCATCATTCAGAAAATATTTACTAAGTATCATTAAGTATTTATTAAGCTGAATTTAGATCTACCGAGAAGTTCTGTGTTTTTGGAATAAAACAAAACATATAAATTTTTCTTACCGTCAATTATCTTTATTAAATAATACAATTGCCATTATTATTAATGACTTGTTACCAGCGTGAGGACAATTCGTATATCCCATTTTTGAAAAATGTTTAATCTTTTGATGCAAAAAATTGAAGCAATGCTTGCTTGAAATCTTTTTTATTTTTGAGTTTTTTGCCATTCAAAAAATTTTGTAAGGACAAAATTAAGTGTGAGTCGGAGGGAGTTAAATTCGAAGAATTGGTTGGATGTGACAGCATTTCTCAGCCCAGCTCTGCAATTTTTTGACAAAGTAGCATAGGACCTGGTATTTTCATGATGTCCTTCCTATTGAATATCACCGATCTCTTTTCTTGGACAGCTGTCTTTAAATTATCCAGTTGCTGACAATACCTTTCCGAATGAGCTGTTTGTTCGGTTTTAAAAGCTCATATAATGGGGTATTGGTCCTCGAATGTTCCACCATATACACACAACTCTCTTATTCAGAGTTAAATTTGGTTTAGAGGTGGAAGGGTAAGGTTTTCCGGGTTCCAATACAGTAGAAGTTAAGTCGTTTATCCGAATCAACTGGGACCGGACACTGTTCGGATACGCGAATGTTCGGATAACCGAAAACCGAATGTGATCCATGTAGTATATGAAACCGGACACTATACGAATATTAAAAATCATCACATGCGGGAAACGTGCTTAAAGAAAAATCAAAACAGGTGCAAAATGTCACAATGTTACCTTTATTGTGGAAAATAATCACTTATTTTTCGCTGTACCATTGTACACCTTCGTTTTTTCACTGCAAGGTCTCTGATTTTCTTCAGCAGCAGTAGTTGAGTAAGACAGCACTTCCTTTCGTTCGTACCCCTTCACAGCTGTCTCTAACACAGAAACGCGTCAGCATCTGATGGAATCTTGTTACTTTCGTTTTTGTTGTTCTTGTCTTCATCCGTTTCATCGTCGACAGGGTCGGATTCTTCTTGCACGGAAGTCACAATCTCGTCATTATTTGGCATTTGAAATCCACAGTCTTCTGCATCGCATGCCATCCAGGTTTCTACATCAACAAAACTCAATAAAAGAGCTCGTAAACATCTCCTCACTTTTGGAAACAAACTGACCTAATATTCCGCGTAGATGTTTACCAAATCACACACAACTGAAATTCCCCAAATATCTCTCACCTTAGGTTTTCCCGTCACTTTGGCCTCATGTGAAACAACTGTTGAGCATTGCACTGTTCGAAAACGTATCCGGACTTTGGTCCGAATATTTAGCGCTCCGTATAATAAACGTTCAGATAAATGACGTTCTACTGTATGCCCTTTCTCTTACGATGTAATCCACTTTTCATCAGGGCCACTTTTAAGCTTAGACACGTTAGCTTAGGCACGTGCATAGGGTGCAAAAAATTGAGGACGAAAAAAAAATTAAAATTACAGCTAACGTACCACCACTACGAAGCTCTCAACACAAGATTCTAGATATTCAGAAATCTTCATGAAAAGGAATAAGAAGATGTGACAAAACAGGCGAATTGCTTTGTTCTAAGCTACCCCAAAGGCAACGATGAAGAACAGTTTGTACAAGAGTGTCAACATTTCAAAATGTACATGAAGGTGGAAAACAATAACAAGTCTCTTCCTACATCAAGAAAAACAAATTGGGAAATACTTTCCCAAATTCAGAAGTCGCAATGAGAATTTATTAGTCTCTCTATCACTAACTGTACAACAAAAAGAAGCTTTTTTGCCCTTAAGAGAATAAAGAATGAAATGGTATCTACTATGGAAAATGAAAAGTTTAAACAGTTTGATGTTGCTCAAAATGATGTTACAATTGAAATTGATTGCAATGATGTCATTAACAATTTTGCAATGACAAAGCTCGAAGAAAACCTGTGTGGTACAATGGCAATGACCTAACAAAGAATAAGGATACTGAAAAGTAAAAGATAGTAAAGCGATGAAAAAGACGATAACTAAGAATTTGAAAATAGTTCATACAATAATGTAAACTGTAATTGCAAACGATTTCATAAATTTACTGTATTAATTTACAAAAGGGTGAGTGGGTGGTTCCTGAAACTGTAAGGTAAGAAATGAACATGAGTGGCCAAACCATGCTCCTATCCTTTCCTTATGGCTGCTATTTGCCAGTTCTAGGACACGGTGGGTCTATAGATGGTGGATAATAAAAAAGCTTTCCAAGGAATAAAAGCAAAGGAAGGGAAAAAAGTTACAGGAAAATCCGTCCCGAATGAAAACTGGCAAAGTAAGAATTGAAAAAAAGGGATGCTCTGGAAATAGTGGGGGTGGAACGTGTGAAGTGCCTAGGTCACCAAAGAGGTTAAAAGCGCCCAGCTTTTCATTCTCAGTTATCATCCGGTTCAAGAAGTGCTTGATTTTGTTCCGAGAAATCAGATACGTGCATATATGACGACTTGATCATCCAAATTCTTCTGACTTAATTCATGTGGCACCCATCTTGAATATTTCCACATCAATCCTATCTCTCTAATATGAACCGAAATGGCTTACTGATCTGATTTAAGCCTTTCTGCAATCTCCGATGTTGTGAGAAAAGGATCTTGCTCCAAGATGTCTTGCTTCTCTTACCGACATCGTCATCCATCAAAACTGGTCACCCAGAATGTGACTTATCAGAAAGGTCGAAATTACCTGTCTCAAATTTTTCGAACCATCTTCTGCATATCCTATCAGAAACTATACCTTCACCAAACACTTTCAATAAATTTCCACTTGTTTCTGTAGCATTTCTTCCTTGTTGAAAGACAAGAGAATATCCCAGGGGTGGCCAACCCGCGACACGCGAAGACTTATTGAAAAATTACAAAACTTTTATGAAAAGATTACTAAATTAATGGAATTACAATAGAAAATTATCATGAAGAGAATATGTAAAAAACAGAAATTTTCAGCGTGAGATTTTAAAGGCGCTAAGCAAGGTTATTTCTTTTCTTCAGTATAGCGCCAAAAGTAAGATCATGCTCCACAGCATTGTAACGTTCCAAGAAAAGTGTTGAGTAGCGTGAGACTAAAAATAAATAAATTCTCTCTTTCTTTCCGACGGTCGAATCTGCCCAAGAAGTCACCCTCTCTCGGGAAAGGTTAATTTTAACATCTCGGATTTCTATTGGAATTTCAGCTTCCCCTTGCAGTGCTGAAGTGTAGTGTTTATAGCTGTCAGCGTGATGTCAGATAAAAAGGTTTTTCGGAAGGTGTTGGCTATTTATGATTTATGTAATGTCAAGAAGTAATTCTGCAATATATTAGGAGAGTAGTTGTTGATACGTTAGAAGTAACTATATCTGCACAAAGTAACCGCTTTATAAAGCGGAGGGAGTGAGAACTTGCATCCATGACTAATCAGAGTGGGGCCAAGAAAATCTGTAGCGTAACATCGGCAAATTGTTTCTAGCTGTCAGACTCAGTTGATTTTAAACTCTGTTTAGCAAGACGTTAAGGTTTTTTCCTTTTCTAAAATTGTTTTTAGATTTTAGCGTTGAGCGCAATAATTTTAATTTTTTTTTATTTTCAATATGTTTTTGATTAAACTTTCGACATCGAAAAGAAATTATGAAGAGGATATTGTAGCACGCGATTTTAAAATTGTCTGGGAAAAACAATATTTGTTTACACAACAAAATGCTTCTAAACCTGTTTGTTTGATATGTGGAATTTGTATAGCAGTTTCAAAAAGATTTAACTTTGACTGTCATTTCAAACCACTGTATAGTGATTTCAACAGCAAATATCCTGTTGGATCAAGTTTGCGAAGGGAATTTATCAATAAAAAAAAGAAATCTTTAACTGGCCAAACCATCTATGTTCCAGAAGAGATATGACGAAATGGAAACCATGGTGAAGGCTTCTTCTGAATTTTCTTTGTTGTTAGCCCGCAAGAAATAACCATATTCTGACTGAGAGGAGATAATAAAAAGTAGCCTTTTAATTTCGTCCAAAATGTCGGTGATCTAAATGTCAAAAATATGGTTGATAAAATAGCTTTATCTAGAAATACCGTCATGCTTCGTATAAATAACAGGGGACAGGGTGTTGGAAAGCAAATTGTCTCTGCACTTCAAAACTGCAAATATTTTTCATTAACTTTGGATGAAAGCAGTGATATCAAAGACAATGCGCAGTTAAGCCTCTTTGTGCGTTACACTAACAACAATTTTGACATTCTGGAAGAACTTCTTGATTTGCGGACACTAGCTTTAACTACAGGTGAAGACATTTTTAAGGAACTTAAAAATGTAATTGTGTGAAGTTAACAAAGTAGAATGGACAAAATTATATAGTGTTTGCACAGATGGAGCGCCTTGCATGGTTGGAAGAATAAAAGGTTTTGTTGCATTGCTTGATAATTATTTGGGAAGAAAAATTTTCCAGTATCAATTTATTATTCATCAAGAAGCTCTTAGTGCAAAGGACTTAAACTTGTCTTTCTTTGTTGACCCCGTGATGTGCTTGATCAACAAAATACGAGCTCGTGCTCTGAAACGTCGAAAATTTCTTACGCTATTTCCCGAAGAAACGGAAGAAAATGGCGAATTACTCTTCCATTATTGTGTGCACTGGCTTTTCAAAGGAGGTTCAATTGCGAGATTTTGGAGTTTGAGGGAATTTGTCTCAGAATATCTGGAAGAAAACGATGAACTGCCCAGTGAATACTCGCTCCTCTGGTGTGAAAATTGGCTGTGAGATTTAGCTTTTCTTACTGATATAATGGAAGATTTAAACAATTTAAATTTAAGATTACAAGGAAAAAATTGTATTTTTCCTACTCTCGTTGGTTATGTATCTTCTTTTATGAACAAACTTTTGCTTTTTTGTCTGGATTTTGGAGAGAAAAAATTAACTCATTTCCCATTCATACAGGAATTATCTGCCAAAGTTAGCAATGTTCCGAACTATGATAGATTTAAAAATTTACTATCCATTTTGCAGGATTCTTTCAGTGCCAGATTTGAGGATTGTAAAAGACGATAAAAAAATACTGAACTTTTCTCTAATCCTTTTTTGATTTCTCTTCAAGACAGTAATTGTTACCCATTTCAGGTACAAATTGAAATTATTGACCTACAGCACCATATTACTCTAAAAAGCAAATATAAGGAAATTATTTTAACTGCAAATGAGATCCGAATTACATCAAATTTTGGAAATTTGTGCCAACAAGCAATTTTCCAAATATACATGACTAGCTGTTACCCGCCCGCTTCGCTGGGAATTTCATGATGTTTTATAAATTTTTACTGCTTATATATATGTATAAATTATTGATATCTAAGTCCTAGCATTAAGAATTCGATTGTATTGAAAAATATACTTAGACCTGTAACTGTCACCTGTTGATAAATGAAAAGGGCAGAACTCATCTAATTTGTATTTTCTAAAAATCTCTAAAATTGAAGTATAGAATGATGTTTGCTCTTTAGTAACCCAAAAACCAAGTGGATTCCCGCAAAACCAATTTTCGCGGTGGATCTCTACTCCGTAAATTGAACATGCAAGCCAAATTTCAAGTCTAAATCAAACAGAAAAAAACAAAAGTTTTACTATCAATATCCCCGTAATCCCGTGTTGAGAGCCGTTTTCCAAAATAACCTCTCTTAGCGGATTTCAATTCAACAAAAGAAAAATGCAAACCAAATTTCATTATTATAGTCCTTGTAGCTCGAAAAAGGATTTTTTTGTCAATACGTCCCAGTAACCCCAGCACCCCCCCCCCCGCAGAACTTGATTTACTTAAAATACAATCTTAGTGCATCCCTATTCAACAAAAGAAACATGCTTAAAAAATTTCAAGTATATGGGTCTAACAATTAAAAACAGGAATTTTTTTCTGTAACTCCTCTTGACCCCTCGCAATCATCCTTGGGGTCAATTTTCGTTTTACTCTTTGTTAGAGGAACTCTATTCCATGAAAGGAACATGCCTACCAATTTTCAAGCAGGGTGATCAAATAGTTTAAAAATGGAAATATTTATCGATTACACCTCTTAATCTCCCGAAATTAAACTTAGTAGTTGATATTCGCAAAACTCATTTTGTAGCGGTTCTCTACGAAAGGAATCTGCTTATCAAATTTCAAGACTGTACGTCTAATAGTTTAAAAATGGGGATAATTATCTATAACGCCACTTCGGTGTCTGTTTTCACAAAACCCATTTTGTAGGGGAATTGCACTCTATGAAAGGAATCTGCTTAGCAAAATTTGTGCGTCCAATAAATTAAAAATGCAAAAAAAATTTATCAATAACGCCCCTTGAACCCCCGCAACGCCACCTAAGGGTCTATTTTCACAAAACACATTTTGTAGTGTATCTCTTTCCTATGAGAGGAATCTGCTCACCAAATTTCAAGACTGTGCGTCTAATAGTTTAAAAATAGAAATAATTACTTATATCTGCCCTTCACCCCCCGCAACACCCCTTGGGGTCAATTTTCCCCAAACCCGTTTTGTAACGGATATGTACTCCATGAAAGAAACATTCCTACCAATTTTCAAGCAGGTAGGCCAAGTAGTTTAAAAACGAAAATATTTATTTATTACGCCACTTAATCCCCCGCAACGCCACTTAGAGGTCTGTTTTCACAAAACCTTCTTATAGCTGATCTCTACTCTATGAAAGAAATCTATTTATCAAATATAAAGACTGTGCGTCTAATAGTTTAAAAATAGAAATAATGATCTATAACGCCCCTTAAGTCCCGCAACGCCACTTGGGGGCAATTTTCACGAAACCCATTTTGTAGCGTATCTCTACCCTATGAGGGGAATCTGCTTACTAAGTTTCAAGTCTGTACGTCTAATAGTTAAAAAATCGGAATTTATAACGCCTCTTAAACCCTTCACCCCCGCAACACCCCTTGGGGTCAATTTTTTAAAAACCTGTTTTGTATCGGATATTTACTCCGTGAAAGAAACTTACCTACCAATTTTCAAGCAGGCAGGTGAAGTAGTTTAAAAACGGATATATTTATCTATTACGCCCCTTAATCCCCCGCAACGCCACTTAGAAGTCTGTTTTCAGAAAACCCGTTTTGTAACTGATAATTATTCTACGAAAGGAATCTATATATCAAATTTAAAGACAGTGAGTCAAATAGTTTAAAAATGAAAATAATTATCTATAACGCCCCCTAAGCCCCTACAACGCCACTTGGGGGACGATTTTCACCAAACTCATTTTGTAGCGGATCTCTACTGTATGAAAGGAATCTGCTAACCCAATTTCAAAATTGTACACTGAGTAGTTTAAACATGGAAACAATTATTTATAACGCCCCTTAACCCCCGTAACGCCCCTTGCGTTTCGTATTTCGTGAAATCCGTTCTTAGCTGATGTCTACTCTATGAAAGAAACATGTCTACCAAATTTCAAGTATGTAGGTTGAATAGTTCCAGAGATATCGTGATTAGTGAGTGAGTGAGTGAGTCAGTCAGTGAGTGAGTGAGTCGCTTTTCTCCTTTATATATATAGATTTAGCTGTCAGATATTGCTGTCGGTTTGGATCAACATATGCTTGTGAAGAAATGTTTTCTGTTATGAACGCAATTAGACTGCTGGCCACCGTAAATGCAACACCCTGAAAGAAGCACGCAAATAACATGAAATGTACAACATGCATTAGCGGTGGTGAGATATGCAAGTGATTAGAATTTCAGCGCAGACGCACATCACGCACGCCTGTGGCGCCAACTCAAAGCGCTATTTAAGGCTTGGAGATTTCGATGCTTTCAAGTTCGGCAATTGTGTTTTTCTTGTGGGTTTTTTAAAAAACGATCAGTTATGTCTCTTAGAAAACGGCGATCAGCTTTTTATCAAGTATCTGAGTTCGACAGAGGAAGGATAGTGGCCTACCGAGATTGTTGATTATTTTTCAGGGAATTCGGTAGTCGTGTTCGACGAAACCAAACAACTGTAATGAGTATATGTGACCGTTGAATGCAGGAGGGTACGACGGACCGACATGGTCGATCGCATCCACCTCAGTGCACCACTTCACGTGAGGACAGCCAAATTGTGCGCATGGCAGTGACGGATCGCTCAGTCACATCATGAACCATAGCACAGCACATTGAGTCTTTAACGCATCATTCAGTGTCTGCGCGTACCATTCGACGCCGTTTACAGCAGAGTGGTCTGTCCGCAAGACATCCTTTGCTATGTCTACCCTTGACACAGAACCACCGACGTCTCCGCCGCAATTGTGCGATGAAAGAAGGATGTGGGCGGCAGAATGGAATGAAGTTGTCTCTACTGACGAGTCACGCATCTGTCTGCAACACCACGATGGTCGAATTCGAATCTGGAGACACCGTGGAGAGAGGATGCCGAACAGCTGCGTTATGCACCGCCACACTGGTCCTGCACCGGGTATGATGGTATGGGGCTGTATTGGAAGTAACTCTCGCAC
Organism: Trichonephila clavata; assembly: GCA_019973975.1. Classification (NCBI taxonomy): domain Eukaryota; kingdom Metazoa; phylum Arthropoda; class Arachnida; order Araneae; family Nephilidae; genus Trichonephila; species Trichonephila clavata. The sequence continues at coordinate 22,147 of BMAO01014348.1, forward strand.
CCCTCTAGTACGCATTGCCGGTACTTTAAACAGCAAGCTCCACATCTCTGAGGTGTTGGAGCCAGTTGTCCTTCCTTACCTTTAGGGCTTGGCCACAGCCATATTTCAACAGGCTAATGCGCGACCACACGTGGCACGCATTTTCCAAAGGTTCTTCGTCAATCACCAGATTAAATTGCTTCCCAGGCCGGCTCGCTCTCCGGATCTTTCGCCGATAGAATACATGTGGTCCATGATTGCTCAACGTTTGACCTAGATTATACCCTCAGCTGCCACACCAGATCAACTTTGGCAACGTGTGGAAGCTGCTTGGTCTGCTGTACCCCAAGAAAACATCTAAAGTCTCTTTGAATCAATGTCGAGGCGTGTGGCAGCGGTCTGGCTACTGATTCTGGCAGGAACCACACTTCCCAGAAGTCTATAAATTTAATCATTTGATACTTGGACAACATGTTATCTACAAAATAAATTTTGTTGTGCTATCTCTTGTCTTTCGTGGTGTTGCATTTACGGTGCCAGCAGTGTAAATCAAAATATCGTTGAAATTTAATTGATATGCAACTAAAACACCTAATTTTGTTAGCATCTTCAGGAACTATAATCCATATATAGATGATTTAGTAAAAAAACTACAAATTCAAACACCATATTAAGTAAGTACTTGCTACTTAGTTATTATCTAAAATTAAATGTTTCAATCTGCTTAATTTTATTTTGTACCTAAGCTAACTGATTGATCCTGTAAAAATTTGTCAACAATAAAACATATGAGTTTCTACTTTTTTTTTTGTTATATCTTTTTTCCGTACATTTTCACTACATAGAACTTGCATTCAGAAATATGCTTTTGGTGTAAATGACCCATAATAAGCCTATTTTTTCACTTTTATATGTTTTTTGGTTTGGTGGAAAAGTTGGAAGTGGCACGCGTGATTCTTTTTTATCGGATTGTGGCACGCTTCCCAAAAAGGTTGGCCATCCCTGGAATAGCCGATTGGAATTTTTTATTGTACTTAAAACATCAGGTGAAGCGCCATTTTATGTCCATTCTTTTTAAGGACGATTCGAAAAGAGGCAGAATAATCCTGACATTCTCTCAGCTAGGGAAATAAAAAACTGTGAATAATAGGGGTATGTTATATAATCACATGGAAAGGTTTGGGGCACCAGATAATCTCTAAATAAGGCACGTGTAAACTGTTTAGATATTCCTTTCTGGAAATCGCAAATAAGTCTATCAAAACATAGGGTTTAATACTTTTGACGCGGGAAAAGAAATGAGATCGGTGCTTAGAAAAATGGCGCTTGTAATTAAGTTTAAAAGAAAAATATTTTAAGTTTGAATTTTAATTTATATTAAGTGAGATTGCTATATATATTCAAATATAAATATGATCTTGGCTGGTCCTTTCATGAATTATATATCTCTGCATACAATATTAAATCTTAAAATTTAGAAGCTTTCAAACAATATTCAACTTTTATTTTAATGAAAAAGGAATTTTCAATTTAGTGTGAACAGTACATTATAAAATACAGTCGGACCTCACTTTAAAGAACTACGATACAACGAATTTCGCTATTTAACGAATTTTTCTTTTACCCCGATCAAAATGAAGGTAAAACCCACTATTTAACGAATACTAAACATCGAATCAACAAATTATTTCAACAGTCAAAAATTTTTTTTTAAAACTTTGTTTATTACCTTCAGAACTTGTTGGTTCCTGCTTCCCTCTAATCCCCCTTGTCTACTCTCGGACCCGGTTAGATGTGTGGGAAGAACTGAATAATCAGTAGACATAATTCAATCTAATTATTTTATTGTTACAAAATATCAAGCAAGCACAGTAATAATCCAATTAAGAAAGCTGATCAGTATGCTGAGTGCGAAGGTAAGACCCGTTAGCCTGGGGGTAATATTACGGACCCTCAACTGATTCCACGGTAACTTACACAAGCTCAATATCAACTACACCGCGCACTAATAAGCTAAACTCCTATTTAAATAAGGAGGATCACGATACCTGTACTCTTGTGAAGTCCTACTGTTGAGGCCATGAACGGTAATCTTTCACTGGATTCCATCACTTCCGAGGGATCCTCTCTTGGAATTCTTCAATTGACACTTTTATAAACTTTCATTTGCAATTAGTAAATTCACGATCCTCCCCTCACTAACAAATTCTCAAAACTCGAATGCAGAATTTATATAAAATACTTAATTCGCATAATCACGCTTTCTTCCTTCGGTGAAAGTTGGTTGGTAAAATTATTGCCCCATTAGAGTCCCCAAGGGGTTAGTCATAGACGTGTATAGATCCGTCACAGCTTGGATTAGAAAAAATTGGATATCTTTTCAAATGATACATCCTTTATTTCCGGAACAGAAAAACTTTCCGTGAAAGTAGAAAAGTCGGTAAGAATTCTTTCGAGTAAGGAATCAAAAAGCTCGTAAAACATCTATTAGTCAGTATTTCAGAATTTCCAATTATTTGGTGCGTAATAATTCACTATACTATTTTTAGCTAGTGAATAAAAAATGTGTAATATCTAACAATAGACATTTTTTTTTTTTGTGTTGTCGCTTATTACAGAATTTCCAAAAGGTTAGTGCATAATATTTGTATTTTTTGAACCCCGAAATAACGAATAGCCCCGATTTAATGAATGAAATGTTCGGTCCCGTTGAAGTCGTTACAAAGGGTTAGAAAAGTTTTAATATATGAATAGTAAAGTAATGTTTATCTGAAACAAGTTACATAAACAAAATTTTTTTGAGTCAATTCCTACTTAGATCAATAAGAAAACATTTTAAATTTTAGTTACTTTTTATTAAATAGTTACAATTAGTATAAATATGTGTATACATATGACAGAATCACAATATTAAGTGACAAAATGGAAAGCGATTTTGCTTGCAATTTTCCGTTTTCCTTTCTATACAGGATGTTGGACTATTTTTGTTTTTTATCCATTCCTTAAATTTAATTATTCTAATAAAATAGTATAGTGAAAAATAAATCACTTTCTCAGAAATTGCGCCACTTCAGGTGGGATTCGAAACCACGACCTTTGGATTAGAAGTCCAACGCGCTATCCATTGCACTACAGGGTCACAACGAACAATTTTCCTTTGTATATATGCTGTTAAACTATTATTTTTGTTACTATTTATTCATTTTTTAAGTTAATTAATGAATTAATATTTTTTTAAAAACTGTATTAACATCATGTGTCATCCATTAGAATTTTTAAAAAAAGTATTTGAACTTGAAAGCATGAATAGAAAGTATTTTACAAACGATTGAACATTTGAACAAGATATATAAATAAATATATATATATAGAGAGAGCGAGAGAGAGTGTGTGAACTATATAATAGTAGGAATTGAAAAACTGAATCTAATTTGCGGGCTATTGTAAAATGCCAAACCTTAACGTCCTCTTTTATAAAATAGCTATTCGCACACTTAGAATTTAAGACTTTGCAAATAGAGAGATCAAATTTTCTCACCACCCTCCAACAAGAGGCGTTAAGAAAAAGTCAAATACATTTAGCGTCCCCTGGGTAAACGGAGGTAATAAATAGCCCCTAGAGAGAGCAAAAAGTGATATCTCAATTCCAAATATTATACATTACGATTACATTCATCTCTTTGTCACTTTCCCACGCGTGGTGTCTAAACAATGTTCCTTTCTCCTTTTCAACTCTCTATTTAATCTGTTATTGATCGGACAACACATCGGTTAGACTTAACGCACCATCCCCACGTATAGCGCCGGAAACAGTATTTCCTAATCCCTTTTTACTTACGTTTCAATCGAGGGCTTTAGTTTGCCCAATGCGTAAAGGGAATCTAAAAAGGAAAACCTGGGGGGGAGGGGTTGGGAATGGGATTTAGGTAAAAGCTTTCGCTTTTGTTGGTGTGTTCGACTGCAAAACCTGTCGCAAGGTTGCATTTCGACAAAGTAGATTTTCAAGAATTGCTAGTTCGTTTTTAAGTAGAAAATTAAAAGTGTTTTTGTTTCAGCAGCTTGTTTTTCGTACTTTTTTTTTTAAAAACCATTTTTAGTAAAAACGGCTCTAGTTGGATTAATCTTTAGTTGTTATTTATATTTTGTGCCAAAGATTTTAAGGGGACGGTGTACCATTAAAACTAATTTCTTAGATTGTTAGCTTAATTAACTGAAAATGGAATCAATATAGTAAATGATTATTATATTTCACAATTTCAACATATTGGGGGAAAAAATAAAAACTTTTTTTAACTAATTTTTTAAGCTATTTTTAAAAATGCTCCTTGTCTATTAGTTTTTAAGATATGTACATGAATTTCGTTTTATATATAGATGAACTACAACAAAATAAATCTGTGCATGGATTTTAAATTCAGAAGAAAATTTGATGAATGAAAGATAAATTTTCCATTTTATATGAAATGTTTCACCAATATAATCACACATTTAAGTTTTTCAAAACAACAAAAAATATAAATCGTTAAATGTTCTGGAAAAGTAGTACACACAAATTTGTGAATTATATCATCTTTCATAAGTTGTGAAAATTTCAAAGAGATATGACGTAATTTGAAACTCAAAGAGCCTTTTATGTAATAATGAGAAGGGAAAATTTACGAAATAAGAAAAGTACATTTTAAACATTTATTTGAGTAAAATAAAACGATAAATCAGTAATTTTAATCAAAATGACAAAATTCTTTGACAGAATTATTCTACGAAATATAATGAATATCATTAGTATAAAAAAATCAAAATTTCAATTTTGACATTTTGTGAAGGTTTTCCGTCCCCTTAATGTAATTTTATGTCTGTCTATTTTGATCTATGTATGTCCGTATGTTTTCGATCCCATTATTTAAAAGAGTATTGTTTAAGCCTGCCTGGAAATATTTTCAGAGTTTGTTTTAGGCACGGTTACGAACCGTAATTTTTTTTCGTTCCGATTTAACTATATATATATATATATATATATATATATATATATATATATATATATATATATATATATATATATATATATTATATATATATATATATTATATATATATATATATATATATATATATATATATATATATATATATATATATATATATATATATATATATAAGTTCTGGACCGGGTTTTTGTTCCACCAAAAACAATGGTTTTTGGTTCAATTCCGAATGAATAGTTTTTATTTTATGTATACTCTTATTTGTACTAAAAATGTAATTCTAGCCTAGTGCTTAGAACATCGGATTCCAGACCGGAAGTCCTGGGTTTGATGCCCGATGTCCCCCAAATACCCTCCGAGTACACAAGGAGTACGCACTCGTTAAATCAGTGGGTCCGAAAGTCTTGTGGGTGGTCGCAGTAGAAACCACGGGTGCAGGGCGCTGGAGAATATTTCCATTCCCTCCAGTTCCATGCCTAAATTGTGGAGTTGGAGATAGGTGGTGTCGCCATCTATCGTGTATGAACCGAGACAATTCACACTGTCACCACCTGCATGGAGCTCAAAGCTAAAAGCTAACGGAATGCTTACACCTTGCCCCTTGCCACGATCAATTTCGTGGACCTCGATCTGACACCGTCAGACAGGTGGCATTAGAAACCACAACAACAAGTAATTCTATCAAAATTTAGTAGATGTATTATTCTTTTTTTAATCACTACACTATGGGAATTGATACAATTAACCAGCATGTACAATACGAGTGGAGAGCAAAGAACGGCGAGCATTGGCATTGTTATCCGTTACCAAAATCGCATTTGACAACTAGGTTCAAGATTCTGGTTTGTCTATCTAAACAGTTCCTGAAAACAACTGTAGATGATCGCATGCTGAGCTGCGAAAAATATAAGAAATCCTCTATTCTAGTTTATTCAGCTGAATTAAATCTGCCATCTACTAGCAGTTTCATGCGAAACTGAAACTGAAAAGTGCTAATGAACACCAAAACAGGAAACCGAAAAACAACATACATGTAATGATAATTATATGGTTGATGTTGTTCTTGAAAATATTGATAAGTTTGTGACGGATCTATCCGCTACTATATTAACACCTTGGGGACTCTTCAGGGGAAAAATACTTTTATTCAACCAACTTTCACCGACTAAGAAAGCGTGTTTATGTAAATGAAGTATATTATATAAATTATGTTTTCGTGAGTTTGAGAGTTGGCAAGTAGGAGTTAGCAAAGAGTTTGCGAGTTAGTTTGTTAGTTAAAGATGAATGATAGAGGAATTATTAAGAGGTCTTGGAGTGGTCCAGGAAAATGGATTACGGAGAGTGGATCCGACAACATTGATCAAATCCCGATAAAGATCTCCTGCAAGATTCAAGTGTAGGATCCGCTGCATAAAAAGTACAGGTATAGTGAGCTTGATTAAGTAGAAGTTAGCTTATTAGAGTGCGACGTAGTTTATATTGAGCGTATTTAAGCTATCGAAGATTCAGTTGAGGGTCCGTAGTATTATCCCCGTGTTAGTGAATCTCACCTCCGCGCTCTACTATTTGATCGCCTATCTTAATTAGATTGTTATTGTGTCTGATTGATATTTTGGTAACAATAAATTACTTAGATTGAAATCATGTCTGTGGATCATTCAGTTTCTCCCACACACCTAGTCGGGTCTGCGGGTAAACAAGGGGGTTCAGATGGAAGTAGGAGCCGACAGGTATTACACAAGTTGGTTACAGTAACAAAAGAACTGCAGATATATCGAACCGAAATAAGCTGATATTCCCCCCCCCCCCGTTCAGTTCTGGTTTTCGTTCCGACCAAAATAACATTTTTTTCCGGTTTTTGACTCAGTTTCGGTTCGAAGCCCTGGTTTTAAGTTCTTCGTCAAAAGGCCTTAACATGTTATGTTGCCAAAGTTAAATTTGTAAAAATTTAACATTATGTAATTCTTTTTATATGGGTTTGTACTAAATAGCTTTTTTTGTTCCATAAATCATTAAAAAAAATTGTTAAAAAGTTTTTCGCACGTAAAAATAAGTCATCGATTAGATGAATTAAAATGTTCCAAGAGTACCAAACAGAAGATTGTCTTTTCACACTTCATTACGCTAATTTAAACATATGACATCCAATCAACATACGATGTAAGTCTGAACGGTGATTGAACGGCAAGTTTAAGACTGTTACAAAAAATATTGCATGTTTCATAGATGAGCCACGGTTAAGGTGTAGTATGGGGGAGGGAGGCCTTGGCGATGTTAATTTTTTTGGCGACCAAAATCGACCGCTAAGCTACTTCACTTACCGATAGGTGCCCGGAAGCCAGAATGAATTTATAATCTCACCATAACATCTATACAAAAATCGCCAAATCCAAAGAAAAATCGCCAATTTGAAATTCACTCCCTATACTACACTTGAGCCATGAGCCACATATTTGAGTGAAAGTGAGAGTTTTACTAACTCGTATAAAAAGCAACGCGAGAGTTATTCGTGACGCACCTCGTAATTTTTAACCTCGGTCAAGTGACGAGGATGAAACCTGAGATGGAACCACCCTCTCCTAACTATCACACTACACCAACGGGTGGACATTGAGCCTCAACAGATTTAACACGCATTGGCCCCCATCACACGTCGGATCTTGAGTGGCACGAGGACGGGACCGTTTGCATGATTGACTCTGATAATCAAAGATCTGTAGAATAAGTCTGTGCCATTTATGATTGAGACATTTTATATTTACTGTTGTTAGGTTTCATAATTTTTAAACTTTTTCCAAACTCTTAGACGTCTATTATGTGTCTAAGATAACCACCTTAGAAATAGTCATAAATTTACCAACGAAACTTGTTGTGTTTCTCTCTCTCTATACATATATAAGAGAAAGGCGCTTTTTCACTCCATATAAGATCTCCGAAACTATTAGACATACAAACTTGAAACTTGGCAGGCACATTTCTTTCATTTAAAGATCTGATAAGAACGGGGGCCACGGTAGCCAAGTGGTCAAGGTATCGAACTCGTGGCTGGCATGTCATGAGTTAGCCCAGTACTACTGAAGACCCACCGTGTAGGGAAGCGATGCACGTTAAATCTGTCGAGAGCTCAAACGTCCTCCCATTGGTGTGGTAGTTAGGAGAAGGGGGTGCCATCTCAGGTGTCGTCCTCATCACTAAACCATGATTCAAAATGACGAAGTCCGTCGCCAAAAGCACTCGTGTAGCTTAACAGTGCGACGTTAATATTCTCTCACTCTGACTCACGAGGACTCGAGCCTGCGAGCCAAATCTTTGAAAATAAGACAAATTAACACACGCTGCGTTAGCAAAACATTGTAATTGACAATAATTATTCATTTTGCTACAAACAAGAGCATAAAAAAATTTCCATTTTTTAAAAATGAAAATAGTTTTGTTATTCAAAAATACGCTGAAAAACTTTTGAAAAGGATTTGCAAAAATTGTGTTAGATTTTTAACACGAAACTTCTGTTATATATTTTTTTAGTATTAATTTCAAAGGAGAATGATAAAATAAAACGATTTTTAATTAGGTGTGTTAAAAAAAAATGCAAAGCATGGTTAAAGTTCATGCTTGCACCAATAGATGACACTACTATTGTATTCTATTTTAAATATGTAAATCAGTGATTCCCAAAGTGGTCTATATAGACCACTAGGGGTCTATGAGACCTGCAAGGGGTCCACATCAGCAAAAAAATAGTTTGAGGGTCTATGACAGGGGTGGCCAACCTTTTGGGGAAGCGTGCCACTATCTGATAAAAAAAAAGTTACGCGTGCCACTTCCAATTTTTCCATCAAACTAAAAAATATACAAAATATAAAAAATTTTACTTTTAGGCTTATTATGGGTTATTTTCACCCAAAACATATTTTTAAATGCAAGTTCTATATAGTGAAAATGTAGAAAATGTATGTGTTTTATTCTGCCTGCCATGCAACGCGCTCCATCTGTACAAACACTATATAATTTTGTCCATTCTACTTTGTTAACTTCAATTGCATTTTTAAGTTCATTAAAAATGTCTTAACCTGCAGTTAAAACTAGTTGGCGCAAATCAAGAAGTTTTTCCACAGTATCAAAATTATTATTCTTGTAACGCACAAAGCTGCTTAACTGCGCATTGTCTGTGATATCACGGCTTTCATCCGAAGTTAATGAAAAATATTTGCAATTTTGAAGTCCAGAGACAATTTGCGTTCCAACATCCTGACCCATGTCATCTATACGCTGTATGACGGTATTTCTAGACAAAGCTATTTTATGAACCATATTTTTGACATTTAGATCACCGACATTCCGGATCCAGCATTCTGATTAGTCATGGATGCAAGCTCTCATTCCCTCTGCTTTATAAAGCGGCAACTTTGTACAGATAGAAATACTACTACCGTATCTACAACTGCTCTCCTCCTCCTCCTGCAGAATTACTTCTTGACAATATAGAAATCGTAAATAGCCAACACCTTCGGAAAAAAGTTTTTATCTGACATCACGCTGACAGCCAATAGCTATAAACACTAAACTTCAGCACGGCAAGGGAAAGCTGAAATTCGAATGGAAATCCGAGATGTTAAAAATTAACGGCTCCCGAAAGACGGTGACTTTTTGGGTAGATTCGACGGCCCGAGAGAGTAAGAATTTCTTTGTTTTTAGTCTCACGCGTTATTCAACACTTTTCTCGGAACTTTAGAATGCTGTGGAATTGTAAGTTTTGGAGCATGATCTCCTTTTTGGCACTATACTGAAAAAAAGAAAAAATACTTGCAAAGAGCCTTTAAAATCTCACGCTAAAAAATTCTGTTTTTTACATGTTCTCTTCATGATAATTTTCTATTGTAATTCAATTAATTCAGTAATATTTTCATAAAATTTTTGTAACTTTTCGAAAGGTCTTCGCGTGTCACAGTTACGACTCCCGCGTGCCACAATGTGGCACGCGTGCCGCGGGTTGGCCACCCCTGGTCTTTGAGATGTAAATGGGGATCTATGATATGGCTCTCATTAAACTACGGTTTGCAAACCCGGGATCCCGGTGTTTTTTCCAATCCCGAAATCTCGGAATTAAAATAACTAATCCCGGGATTTAATTTTTGTCTAAATTATATTTTAAAATCTTGTTTTCATCAAAATTTTCTAAGGATTAAATAGAAAGCATTCAGAGAAAATTTATATTTTGTTTATAAAATCTATACGTAGAATCTTTTTTTTTTGTGTGCAATTATAAGTTCTATAAGTAAAAAAATATATGTAGCTCTCATTTCTCGTATAGGAGAACGTCGTATAGGAACGTCATTTTCTTCTGCAGGACAATTTGTAACAAAAATAAAAGCCGTTTGAACAATGAAACGCTGGACGAGCTGTGTTTTTTAAAAGCATATTTACAGAAACGCAAGAAATTAAGAAATGTTTTCATTTAAATTTCATTATGTAATATTTTTATTTGTTTTTTTATGAGGAATTAAGTTTTTTATTTGTTTTTTTATAAAATTAAACCAATTTTTAATTATATTTTCAGTTTTATTATGCAATATCAACTATGCTAATGTGTAAGTATTTTAAATAAATAATCCAATCGCGGGATTTGGATAATGTAATCCCGGGATTGAAATTATAACACGGGATTGCAAACCCTAGTGCTAGGTACGATGCCAGTTGAAACAAAACAAAAATTGACGACCACTAAAAAAAGGCAGCTTAACAATTTTTAAAAAAGTCAAATTAACTTATCCATTGTTTGGTAACACATGAACATATCTAACTATACCTGAATAATATTTTACAGAATAAAGATTTAAGTACAATGAATCAATTACAAAGCATTAAGGAAGTACGAATAATACGTCAGAGTGTATGATAAAATAATCGTTAGGTAACTCTTTTAAAAATCTATTTCATTTGATTTTCCGAAAGTATATTTATATGTATATAAAAATCAACCAATACATTATCTATACACTTATTAATTTATTACATTTTTTTCGCTTCAAACAAGTGCTATTTTTGGACCTATTAAATCCATTTCTGTATTTTGACTAAGAGGTCCAACAAATATGGAATTAGCTCGACAAATTTAATCTCATGCAAATAGTTTTGAAATTAAATTTACGAAATTTCCAAGATTGTGTATGTCATTTTAACATTTAGAATATAATTATATGTAATTTTCAAAATTGTATGTTGTAAGGGGCTACATTCATAACGATCACATGATTAAAAGTAATCACGAATTTTCCGATGAAATCAAGGCTGACAACAGAATTGTACCTGTGAAATCCAGATACAATTTCGGATATGATTATTCAGTAAATATGTCCAAGTTTCAAAATTCTTCAAAAAGTTTTTATAATTATATATAGATTGTAACGGTACATTTTTTCTAAATAAAACACATTTGGCTTACCCATGTGCGCTATTATTATAAACCAGAGAGGTTCCCAAACTTTTTAATCTCATAGACCCCATGCCATGTTTTGCGGTTTGGGGTAGACCCCTGCTTGCATAATATTGAATTTGTAAATTAACTAATTATTAACTTAAATTTTAAATCAATAAACACGTGTTAATTAATTTAAAATTTAAGTGATACATGAAATAACTGATTAAAAAAAACAATCTTTTATAATGATAGGGATAAATTTGGTGCTTCAATAACTAATTTTCAACATTTGTCATCAATCTTGTCAGGTTTAACCCTAAATTTCCTCGTTTAGTAGTGTCCAGCTGCACTAGAAAGAGCTATTAAAAACTTTCTCCAATACTCCATAACTCGAAATAAATAACAGGACAAAAAGACAAAATTGCTGACATCCATTTTAAAACTTTAAGATATCCATTACTTCCTATTCCGATCAGTTCCTCTAGTAATATGACATTTTTTTAATGTGACCATAGGAATTCAATGACTTCTGTAGTAATTACCAAGTAAATGCATTCTCAAACCTAGTTTCAAAATGAGAATAAAGGGAATTTAAATGTTATACGTAGGTTAAATGTCATTTTCCTGGCAGATTGTCGGTGACCAATCAAGAAACTAGGAAAATTCGCTAAGTCCTATATTATACTCCTTTAACTTAATTCTGGCATGAAATGATGGTCCTTGTTTTAATAAAAATTTTGCTGTCACATAACTGAAATTAGCCTGATTAAATAAAATAAATAAATGTGTTAAATAGATAAAATCTGATTTCCATTTGATTAAATTTTCTTTTAAAATTAAAATTACGATCTGGTTTAATAAGAACAACTGCCGTAGACCCCCATTTACACCTCAGGGACCCCCAAATTATTTTTTTGCTGTCGTGGATCCCTTGCAGGTTGTCATAGACCCCTGGGGTCAAAGACCACTTTGAGAATCACTGTTATAAACAAATAAGTGTTAGCTTTTTTTTAAAAAAAAAAAGTTGGCATTGCGCATGAACTGATAGACTAATAACAAGCTATTGCGTTTATCATGGGAATAATGATGTCACAGTAATTCAGCACATTCAAAAATAGTCATTCTTTATTTATGAAGGATTTTTGCCTTTTTCAGGTCTCGTTTCTTCTTCAATTTGCTTGCTTGCTTGTTAAGAAGCTTCAAAAATTAAGCTTCTTAACAAGTTGTCTTATCAAAAACAATGGTATTAACATTTCCCCATTGAGTTAAAATACTTATTGACTGAATATGTAATTGGAGGTTTAGAAAGCAAGGGTAAAGGTTGTCTAAGTCGGCCGAAAAGTTGCATTCAATTATTAATGAAAACAAAACTAAATACGAGTACATGCCAATTACAAAAACTCCAGTAAGTTTTAATTATTTGCAGACTGAAAATTATAAGTTTGAAGTTATTGATAATTTTGCCTATTTGGCAGGGATGTCTTAAGGCCTGGGCCAACTTGGCCCAGGGCCTCACCCTAAGTGTAGACCTCGTTTAGTTCTTGACTTTGTCTTAATAAGATCATGATCCGGATAATTTTAATGGTCAGATATAATTCTCGTACATATTCTCCGAAAAACAGGGAATTTCAAACCGCATATCAACTGGCAAAAGTAGTAAGACTACATTATAATGTGATGACCGTTGTTCATGCCTTGGTCTAGGCCTAATACCATAAGTAACAATTCAATTCATTTTGTCGAAATGAGGCTATCTATCGAGCCAGTTTGTGCCTTGGTTTTTGAGATTGTGAATCGAGCACATTTGCATAATATTACCACCTGGACGAGTATTTGACAATGCATGCTATATATTGTCTACTTTTAAAGATCTCAGGTAAGGCCTCAAAAAATCTTAAAATTTCTTTCGGCCCAGGGCCTCAAAGAGTCTTAAGACTGCTATTTGGGCTCAAACTTTAACATTGTAAACAACATTGGTGGTGAAATTAAAAGACTCATTATTGCTTCTAATCGGTGTCTTCAGTTCCTAATAAATTTCGTAAAGTCAACATTAATTAAAGGAATACAAAAATTACTCTATATAAAACAATGATCACACCCGTACTATGGAAACAGTTGACTAAATCACAAACTGCACAGCTAGCCATCCTTGAGTTAAGAACTCTTAGATATCTTTGGTACTGTGAATGAGAAGGGATTGTGGAAACAAAACGACATAATTTTGAATTATACAAGTTATTTTAGGAAGGGGATGTCATTAAATACATCAAGATTGAGGTTTGCTGACCACATTTGCCGTATGGACCCCTCATCCTTGTGACTTTGAGAATTTCCAATTACTGACCTATTGAAACAAGAACGAGGGGAAGGCTCAAATTGAAATGGGGTGATTGTGTGGGGGATGATTTTAAGAGTAGCTAATTGGAGAACTGTCGCTAAGCGGAGGTCGAAATGGAAGAGTGTTCTTGGGAAGACCTTGGCCTACTCAGGACTGTTGTTTGTTGTTTACTCACGGAGTTTTTTCAAATAAAAAAAACAATGCTATAAAGCAATATATCAAACTTACTTGTGCCTATGGACCTCTTTTTACACTTGAACACTAAACCAGGAACACTCAAGTGAAGTAACTACTTCAATGTATGCCCTGAACGCTAAATGTTGACGCAAAAATAAGGCATTGCGAAATCTGAAGAGAGTAGTATTGTTTTCAAATAATAAATTTTACATTAAAATGTAGGAACCCATTTTTTCTTCTGAATGTGATGGGGGAGCCTCTGAGAGGGTTATCTTTGAAACAATTCATAGAATAATACTGCTTTCTGTTCAGAACTAAGAAAAATCACGTACATTCATTTCACACATTGGGATGATGCACAAAACAAAGCTAAACTGTTGAGAAAATGTAAGGCTTTTTCACATTGTCATATTTTAGACAATGAGATTCAGTAGCGGTGAGATTCAGGGGCGTGGCTACTGCCGTAAGGGACGCCAATGATGAGGGACCCTCAAGGGACGCCCAATGATGAGGGACCCTCAAGCTGCAGGCACCCCATCATGTGTAATATTTTGACACTGTGATCACCACACAATTTTAATTTCTCATAATAGGGGCTCCCAAGAAATTTTGATACCGGACCCACTCAGGATACGCGGATTTCGCGGACACCGTTCAGATACGCGATTGTTCGGATAACTGAAAAAGAATGTGATCCATGCAGTATATGAAAAAGAACACTTTACGAATATTGAAAATCATCACATGCGGAATACGTGCTTGAAGAAAAAGCAAAATAGATGAAAAATGTCGCAATTTTAACTTTATTGTAGAAAATAATCACTTGTTTTTCGCTGTACCATTGTACGCCTTCGTTTTTTCAATGCAAGGTCTCTGATTCTCTTGAGCAGCACTCTGATTGTTGTTCGTACCTTTCCATATCTGTATCTAACGCAGTAAAAGCGTCAGTATTTGATGAACCCTTGCTACTTTCGTTCAAGTTGTCCTCGTCTTCATCCGTCTCATCGTCGACAGGGTCGTATTCTTGCACGTAAGTCACAATCTCGTCATCATTTAGCATTTGAAATCCACAATCTTCTGCATCGCATGCCATCCAGGTTTCTACATCTTCATCGCATTCTTGAAATCCTGGAATCGATTTAACAAAGTAATCTCTTCCTTGTGGTCATCATTGAAGTCTTTATCGCCTTCTGAATCTGGCTACAGCTTATTCCACGCATTTTTCAGGCTCTGTCTTTCCAGCGAGTCCCACGCTTCAACTAACATGTAGCAGGCGTTCTAAATATCGAGCTTTTTAGCAAAAGCAGCAACACTTTCTTCGTCGTTTCTGTTCGAACACGGTCTGTTTAACAACGTATTCATATACAATACATGTAGTTGACGAAAAAAGAAACTGATCCGGATATTTGACGCTCCGAATAATAAACGTTCGGATAAAGGACGTTTTACTGTATATGAATGTCGTGATTTTTCACTAGAATCTACATATTACTTGGACATTTTTATCTGGTCGCAGTCGATAAATTGAGGAGACATTGTTATTTTAGTTTCACGTACTACTGATGCACTGACAAAAAACGACAAGGAGAGCAGCAGCAAAATAAACACACGCTGACTTAAGACGATGAACAAAAATGTTCCTCTTTACAATCCAAAGATGTCAGCTTTTATATTTTTCCTGCCGGAAACGGCTAAAATCTTCGATAATCGCATGATTTCTGGTACTTTATGCCCTGATTAGTTAGAAACGATTGCTGATGCAACATTACATCATCTTTCCTTGATATGTGTTCAGTTCAGTTCAGTACAGAGTTTCGCTGTAAATAATGGAGACCTGGCCATCGCCTTATGCTCCGAGAAAATTTGATGAATATTTTAATAGTGACAGTATCATTTGGACGAAGTCATGTTTCTTGAATTGTTAAAATACTAGGTGTCCAAAAAATGAAGTAAATTAAAATTATTGTATATATTTTAGTCTATTGACTCTTTTGGTTTCTTACATTTTAAAGTTCTAATTCTGTTCCCTGTTATACATACGCTTAGTTAATTCTTCTACAATAGACTTTTCCATCATTTTTAAAGTTGTGTTTCTTGAAATCTGGTTTATATCTTCTAGCTTTGTTAGTGATATAATTTTGTATTATCAATTTTATTATGCCATGTATTTCTTTCATTTTATGTTACTAAATATATATATATATATATATAGCAGTAAATAATTCAAAAGAAGACTAATAAATCCCAAGCATCCTAAGATCAGACCAGAAGAACCAAGAACATGGAACCATGACAAACCAAAAAGAAATGTAGCTAGAGGGGAAAACTATTATGATTTCTCGAGCTGTCACTGGTTTAGGACAGTGAAACAGGATTAAACAATGTTTGTGAGATCTCAACCTTCTCCTGCAGCAGAAATTGTTTCTACATAATAGCTCCCAGTATAAACTAAGGCAAAAGCCTAAAACCCACGTGGGTGAATATAACAGCAATAGAATAGAAATTGCAATATTAAATTTCCATAGGAATCCGGAAGAAATAGACAAATATAAATATGTATAAACAAAAATATTTGCAAGAGAGGTTAATAATGAATATAACCATAATTAACAATAATGTAAATGAGCAAAGAAACTCTAATCTTACCCGATGTATACAGATTCCACAAATGTACTGACTCAATGCATTAAAAAAACACAGCAATACTAAGAATAAAGGCGCCATCTATATATATTTTTAGTAACTAAACTTAATATAAGCATATATTAAGAATATTATATACTATAGACTAAATATATTAAGAAATATAACAATAAAATTATATACTATAAAATAAATAGAAATGAATACTTAAAATAAAAATAATTAAATAGCTATAACTTTGATGACATATATTTATAAATAAAATTAGCTGGATAGTTATAGTCTAGGCAACTTTGAAAGAATATTTTATAATTATTAATTCTCAATACTTCTTCAGATACTAAATCATTATTTCTTTTTATATAATTTAGAATGATATTTCTAAAAATTGAAATGTGAAGGGTACTATTCCAATATGGCATTTTTATAACATTAAAATCAAAAGAGTCTCTTTTATCAAAAATATTACTTTTTAGCAAATTATTTTCAACTTTTAATTCTAGATCAAGGAAATTTGCTGACTCTATATTGCAATTGGTTTTTAATAGTTTCAGGTAGATTGGATAATAATCAAATATAGGAGTAAAGTCAACTTTATTACTGAAAATAATTAGATCGTCGATGTATCTAAAAAAAGTAACAAGAGTCTGTATCAATTTTTTCATTCTCGTAATAGTGTAAATAGATATTAGCCAGACTATTACTAGCTGGGCCACCCTGTGGCAGACCTTTAATTTGTTGATAATATGAGTCATTATGAAATATGTAATTTTCTTTCAAAACAAATTGTATAATAATATTATATTTATCATAGTTTATCAATTTATTTAATGAATATTTAATATAAACATTTCTAAGTACTTTAATCATATCTTCTATATCAATAGAGTTGAATAAGTCTTCAAAATCAAAGCTATGCAAAGATTTAACACTCTTACCTTGCATGTTCTCAACGATATCTTTACTATTCTTTACAATAATGGAGTTTGAGATATTGTCTAGAGTGTGTTGTATAACTTTTTGCAACACCTTGCCTGGTTGTGTAATATAGGTATTAAAACCATTAGTAATAGTTCTGAATTTAATTGGACACTTATGAAATTTTGGTGTTAGAAAAATATAAGGAAAATTGATAGTCTTTGTATATAAATCTAGTTTTTTATAAAAAGCTGAAATACGGTTACTGATTTCTCTATTGCTGCTATTAGATTTAATAAACGCATTATTGTTTTGAAACTGTTTGTTAAGTATAAAGTTATAAAACCATTTGCAAATGATTGCATAGTTGCCCTGAACTTTATCTACATATACAATAATGAAATCCTTTTGAAGATTTGAAATTTGGTGTTTTATATCTTTATAAGAAATATTTTTATCAGTTTTATAGTTAAGATTAAGTAACTCACTCAAAACTTTGCATTTAAACTCATTGAATGCTTCGAAAGGAAAGTTGTATTTAATTGCTATTTTTGTAATGAAGTTATTAATACCTTTAGAAATTTGTGCTTTAATAGCTTTATTATTATTAGAATGCATAATTCTAAAGCCAGTACCCTTAACCATTAATTCTCTGAGAGTTTTATCTTTAATAATATTTAAATTACCAGATATGACATGTTTATGATATTCATCAATGAAATCTACATAATTATGACAATTACATACAATATTATTATGTTGCAAATTAATAGAATTGTAGTTAAAGATGGATCTACCAATTTTCTTATTATATTTAAATGCCTTTTTAATGTTAATGTTTTTTACTGGGAAAAATTGAATATACTTCTCAAACACTTTAGTAAAGTTTACATGATTATAGGATTTATTCATGAAAAGGATGCTACAGTATTCAGTTGTAGAATTTAAGACATTATCATGTATTGATATATTAAACTTACTGATTAAGAAATTACAAAAATCTTTCATAACATGTAAGGCTTGACATTCTATAAAGTTATCGTAACTAAGTATATAATTAAAAAGTTTGATTTCTTTTTTATTCAAACCAAACATGAAATTTTTTATTTGATTAATGTTATAAACAGTTTCAAAATCACTACAGAATTCATTAATTTTAGCTGTAATATCCTTGGAATCTCTACTTTTTCTTTTATTCCTTTTACCTCTTTTTGTTCTCTTGGCTATTTTATTAATATTATTATTATGACAATTATAAAAAAATTCTTTGTTATCTTTTTGCTGTATGCATTGCAAAACATTTTTGCCATTATATAATGTGTTCAGTCCATGAGGATATGTTGTATTATAGAAATGAATAAAATGGTTTTCCCACCATAATCCATCTTTTAAAAAGGGAACTATTCTGAGAATGGATATATCAATATTATCAAACCCATGCAGGTGAAAGTGTCTTATTTCAATATTATTGTTATTATATTTATTAGTGTAATGCTTAGTATGAGATCTGTGAAGATTAATTCGAATATTTAAGTGTGTAGAAGTCTGACCAATATATTTATAATTACATTTTTTACAATTCAACATATAGATACAATTAAAAGACTTACAGAATATAAAGTTGGAGTTGGTATCCAACTGTTCATAATTGATCATGGGGCATGTTTTACATCTTTTATCTTTACATTTATTGTAGCGAAAATGAATATTCGGGGTATAATGACAATCAACAATAGAAGAATTATTATTAGAGTTGGTGATATTAAAATATTTATTAACATATTCATGAGTAGTTAAACAAAATTGCCTGTTCTCTTTAGCAACAATATTTTTTATAGCATAATCAGTACTAAGATAATTATAGTTGTTTACGTAGTTAGAATTCCAGAATGTTCTGGATCTATAGGATTTATTATTATATAGGGGAGTCTTACACTCCGCGTGGTATTATATATATAATTATACATCTATAAATTTTGCTTTTGTTCCACTAATTTTTCCAAAAGATTTCCTCTGTGTTCAGATCATTTTTTAAGCCTTTTCTTTTAGTTTCTCATTTATTGGTTTGATGTCTTCAAGCTTTTTCCTCTTTTCATTTAGTTTCTTATTTATAGGTTTGGTGTCATCTTTTCGGATTGTTAAATTGGATGCAGCTTGAAGTGTGTCAACGTGGCAGTTGTTAAGGAGATAAAGTTGTGGTTAAAATGGCATTTCCCGTTCGGCGGGTAAACTAAATGAATTAATTATCTCGAGATGTCTCGGAGGGCTAAGACCATCATAAATTATTTTAAATGCTTCGAAAAGAAAATTTAAATTGAAAAATATTACACACACATGTATACATACCAATTGGAAACTTAAGAAATCAGCAAAGATTTCGATTAGGGAAATCCCCCCCCCTTTTCTTTCTGCCCATTTCCACCCCTGTTAACTTCCGTTTGATCAACCTCTAGGTTCCATTTGCTCTGTGGGGTCGACAACAAAGGGCGAGTTGATCCTTCAGTTGCAGGAGTCGGGCAGGTCTATCGCAGGTGATGTCATGGTTCCGTGACTAACGGACAACATTCGAAAGATTATTCAACCTAATTGACCGACATCGAGTTGTTCCGAATTTAGATGGACATTTTTCTGAAAGCGGACATCTGCATAGCTGTGGATTGAGTTAGAAAATCACTACAAGATATTTTCTTTCTCTGTTACCACATATTTGTCTAGGAAGTTGAGGTATCCGAAGACGTTCGGAGTACTTTTAAACAAAATAGCATACTAAAACATTATAAATGCTCTTTTAGGACTCAATACCAATAAATATTGCTATTTAACTATCAAAATTTAAAATAAATTACCTGAATTTTACAAAAATCACAATTATAAGTGAAACTTTAGCAATATTTTTGAAAAACTTCAAAGCAGTTAGAGAAAAAAGTAATAAACATATATTAGTAAAAGTATTACTAAAACAAATTAGATGCATTTATCTAGAAAATGTACTAAAATTTCAATTTTTTATTAAAATCTGAAAATTTTAGAGCTGTGATTGAGTAAACATTATAAGAAATGTGACATTTTTTATGAGACCATTATTTAAATAACAAGCCATAACTCAAAAAGTATTCATACAATAAGAAAAATTTTAGTACATTCTCTAGAAAAACATAAATATCAGGTTCAAAAAGTTTTATAGAAATACATTCGTAATATTTTGAGTTATCAGACTCGCCATGATAGATTTTGAGCCATTTAAATGCCCACTTCTGGTAGATCAAAACCCCACTTCCGGTTTTTCTAAATTTATAAAATGGATTGTAACCTGGCCTCTAGGTAGTGTAGAAACAAAACAAAATATGTTTCGTAAAGTCAAAAGATAGCTCTATTCAATAAAATAAAAAACAAAAATATCTGTCTTGACTGAATTTGGTCATTTTCTACCTTAAAACGTATTCTTTCTAGCATGGGCAAATTTCCCTTCAATTAAAAAGATTTTATATTGTAACAATTTTGGCGAGAAAGCCTGTATGGAAAACATTCTTTGTCTTTAATGATGTTGCATGCTACCGAAGAAATTGTAAATATTTTCTAAATCGAATACAGTGCTATATGAAATTAAAAATTTACATCCGATTTATTTTTGCTTCATGTGTGTAGATCCAGAGTGGGCATTGCGTCAATCGCGATCGACCGGTGGACCGCCAAGACAGTTTGGGGTGACCGCCTAAAATTTTTACCAGTTAGTAATTCTATACGAAAAATTTAAGATTGGCTGACAGTACGCAGACTATGCCTTCTACTGACTGTAACAACAAAACTAACTTTAGATAAAATGTTTTATTTCTTTGATGTACTTTGAATTGTTTCATAATAAATGTATCATTTCATAAAATTATATTTGGAGCTAGTATTAATAAGTTTGTATCTTGCGTTTTGCTTTAAACGTGGTTTTAAATGTGTTGTTTCTTTACTTTAGTTCTGTAGGTAAGTATACTCATATTCCGTACTTATTAAGTTATAATAATAACCTTTTCACCTCACCGCATCCACGACAGTGGGCAGTAGTGTATACAAGAATTTTTAAAGGGAATGGGGTCGAGGGTTGAAGGTCTGCCATTCTTGAATCATACCCAATACGTAGCCAAACATATATTATTTTTATTTTGTCGATTGTCGGGAACAAAAAAACAGTAAAAAATAAATTACTGAATAAATAATTAACATTATTAAATAAAAAAATTACTAATATCAAATATTTAATTACATTTTACATACTATATACATGGGATTATAATAAATCGGAAAAAAAATGAAGGGTTATGAGGGAGGGTCCGGACCCATGGACCCCTTCCCCGGCTTTATGTGCTCCACTGACACTGGGTGGACCGCAACTCCTTGAAAAAATTATAAGTAGCCCGCACCCTGGAAAAGTCTTTAGCCCTGGATGTAGATACACAGGGTACACCATAAATTTACTACTTAATTCTTCTAAAAACGCATATAAATAAAACACACTCACAACAAAATTCTTGTTTAATTTCCTTGTTCATGTTATTTGAAATATAGGCTGAAATTTTTAGCAAATATCTTTATTAATTTTTGAAATGTCATGTTTTTGGTGCAGAATTTTTATGAAAAATATGCTTTTGAGAAAATTGAAGCCAGATTTGCATCCGGATTGGTTTTGCTTCATACAAAGTGTTTACTAATCGTTATAACTTTTTATCTTAAGCACCAAGGATCAAAATGGGAACTGTCTTGAAAAAAAAAAGTTTAAACTACAAAAAAAAAAAAAAAAAAAAAAAATTCGATTATGTAGTTGAATATTATTGGTTTCAACGAAGTCAGATACCTTAATTTCAAGAATAAAATGTCTTATTCTTTAAAATTTATTCGAACATTTCTATACACAGATGCTTTGAAATACACAAATAAAACAAACTGGAAAGAATAATAAATTATTGCTTACCGTGGCATCAAAGGGAAAAAAATGTTTCTAGTAAAATCAGTCTATAAAGTAGTTTTCGAATAACTTTTATCAGAAGATGAAAATTTTTAAAATCTTAAATATTAGTTAGTTATTTACTTACTAATATCTTAAAGGTTATGAATCACTTATATTTTAATTATAAATTTTCGATAAATTTCTGTCAATTGGATTATTTTTCAAAATAACAAATCAAAACTGTAAATCATGTCGGGGAAGTAAATTGGATAAGATAAGATAATCAAATCAATTACAGTAATCTACATAAACTAAAATAAAGTTTAAAAAATCGTAATATTTAGAATAGTTACAAAAGAAGCCCTTTTTAACAACATAACATATTAGCAAACGATTGTATATCAGTAAATAAAATAAATAATCATATAAATTAAAACAGATAAATTATTAAATTAAAGCAGATGATAATGCAACGAAAAATAGAATAATTTTCAACACAAACAGCGATTCATTTCCCTCATAATATATTATTCATATTTTACTTTCCGTGCAACTTTTTCCTTTAATTTTCTATTGCGTATTATTAAAAAATTAAAAAATTTAGCATTTGGCAACTTTCGTAAATGCACACATTATTTTTTGAATCTTTTGTTTGTTTTAATTATTAACGTGCTTTTTGTACTTTGTACTTTTTTATTTTTGGAATTTATACATCAGTACTAAAAATAATGGCAAGGTTCTTCATTAAATAAAAAATTTAATTTATTAGTAGAAATATTTTTTTTTTTTACATAAAAAGATCAGGCTAGAAATTCTCTTGCAGTAATTCTTGTCAATATCTGGTTTAAAGGTAAAAAAACAAAAACATATAGTGTTTTGAAGGATACATTTCATTAAAATGTTTATGTTTATATTTGGAGGTTGAATTATATTTAGAACAATATATATCAGGGTTAGCGAACCTTTATGGATCACCATGCCATTTTTTCTTAAGAAATGTTTGATGAGTTTGTGCAATCAAATAATTTTGACTTGTGTGATTATTGGGAAAGTAATAAAACTAAATACTGAGACAAAACTCTTTACTTATTACTGAAAAATACCTTTTACCCTGCATAGTTGAAAATGTTTTGGTTATACGCGTAATGGAAATTATAAAGTAACATTATTGTGACATTTGTTACTGCAGATTGGATGACAAATAACTTTCATTAGGGTTGTAAGATGTTACAGTAGAACATCGTTCATCCGAATCAATTGGGACCGGACACTGTTCGGATACGTGATTGTTCGGATAACCGAAAACTGAATGCGATCCATGAAGTATATGAAACCGGACACTATACAAATATTGAAATTCATCACATGCAGTTCATCACATTATCACATGCCATAGCAGTTAACAACTCAACAAAAGAGCACGCATACACCCCCTCACTTAAAAACAAACTGACCTAATATTTCCCACGCAGAGCGCAGATGCTTACCAAATCACCCAAATGAAATTCACCAAATATCCCTTACCTTGGGTTTTCCCGTCACTTTTGGCCTCACGTGAAACAACTGTTTATCATTGCACTGTTCGAAAACTTATTCATATACAGTACATATAGTTAACAAAAAAAAAAAAAACTGGTTCGGATATTTGACGCTCCGGATGATAAACGATGTTCTATTGTACTTTTAGTAGAATGCATGCTGAATTGGAGTCATCCGACAAATGGATTCTAAGTAATTATTTTTGCTGTGGTTCACTTTTTTGCCATAGAAGATTTGTGATTTGTTTCAAAATGCCTTTTTCCAGACAATGTTCGGCATGGTACTGTTCCAGAACACAAGACAAGCACCGCTCTGTCGCCTTTACTAATAATGCCATATTTCTAGATTCATTAAATTTGAAATTCTCTGTTACACTTACTATCTCGCACTTTTTGTTCTAAACTAGCCACGTTGAATAAAACTTAAAAATCGTAAATATAACGCAAATAAACTTTAAAATACAGTTGTGTCAACGAAATTGACTGTGCTATGCGTAGACAAACTTTGCATCATAAGAAACATAGTCTATGACGTAACTAAGGCAAGACAATAACAAGCAAGCCCCGCCTCTCCGCAATCGATCACTTGCGTTGGTACGTAATACTTCATAGTGAACTTTGTTATTTTGAAATAAATGCAAACTATTTTGATTGCTCACGTGCCGAAAATATTGTGTCATGTGTCATTAATGGCACGCGAGCCACTAATTCACCATCCCAACGTATATATTATAACTAATAACGTCATATGTACATGTATAGTATTTTTAGTTGTGTATATTACTCTAAATAACAAATCAGTATATTTCAACGTGATATTTTTGCTCATCTTCTGATGTGTATTTTAAAGGTCTCTTTATCGTTCAAACAATTACAAGTTTTAACTGCCGTAAGCCAGATTTTGAGAAAAATTATCGTAAAATCCGGTATCGTAAAATAATACGCACCTATATTTTCAAGCAGCAATTTTTAGTCTTTAGGTATATTTGCCGCGTACGCACACACACACACACACCCATCCCCTTTTTTACGAAGAAATCCTAAATGTACCTGAGCAATACTTTTATGTTTTGAAGTTATTTATTCGAGATATTATTTCTAGCTTTAGAAAAACATAGTATACCTCTTGAATTAGAAATCTTTACGTTCATGTCATTTCTGTTAAATAAACAGTATTTCGATCTATGTAGAAGTCTAAATTCTTCTATGCTTATCTCTTTTTTTTAAAAATTTTTTAAAGCTTTCATTTTAATACCCAGCGTATAACGCGCCCCCTTTAATTTCGACGTTATTTTTTGTGTTAAAAGTGCACGTTATACGCCGGATTTTACGGTAAGTAACAAATAAATTGAATGAAAATAATAAAATAAGTAACAAAACGAGGAGAAAGCAGTGTTGACAGTGGTCCCCCCCCCGCAACCCCAGCATCGCGGGGGAGGGGGCAGGGTTCTAGGGGGCTAAAGCCTGACTGCCGCCAAGTGCCCTACCCTTTGTAAAATCTAACTTGGGGGGCCCAAAACCTGACTTTGCAGGGGGGCCCAAATGTTCACCGTTACGCCACTGAGTGTTGACCAAAGGCTTGTTTATATATGTATGGCATATTCCGATTTACGATTTATTGACTTAGGTACCCAGTAATTTAAATAAGATTAAGGTATCTATACAAGATGTCTATATACCCCCTAGGTTTGCAGAACAAATAAAATTGACCATAATCCCTTTTCGTGCTCTAGTCTGTTTTGTATGCAGTACAAGTAGGCGCCTGATGCGCGTCAAGATAGGGAAAATTTATGGCCGGCAATTTGGTGACAGATGTTAAACGAGGGGAAATCTATTGTTCGCGTATCATTGGATTCTTGTAAGGCATCTTCAATTATTATCTGTGGCATCTAAGTATTAGGCCCCTATAGAGTTGATGTCTAATATTACAGTTAAAAGAAACATAAGTAATTAAGAGGTATGTTTTATTTTTTACTCAGTTCGTTTCCTTGTCCAACTAGGGAATATAATGATGAATTGGATTTGATAGGATGTAGAAAAGATATATATGAAATTCATGCAGGCCATCTTCAATTAATTTTTAATAAGTGTCCATGAATCTTGCTAAAAATTCACAAGGAAGATGTCACAAGATGAAAGATGTCCCAAATCTTGCCAATATTTCTGTATCAATATTCTATGCTGTTATTGTCATTGGTTTTGAGAAAAAAAATGAATACTTTTATTCAGATTATTTAAAAAAATATACTCTTTTTTATTAGCCTTTTAAGAAGCTATTGTTTTTGGTAACTTACGAACTCATCATACCAAAATAATTTTCAGAATGAAGTACCTGCTACCATATTTTTGCGGGTATTGGTTTTATATTTTTTAATAAATAATTTCGAATGTATGTTTACAATTATTCACTTGAATAAATCGTTTGCTAATACGGTCTAATTGATAACTGTTTCCGTAACTGATTTGTAAAATAAAATTTGTGGAGAAAGTAATGATTACATAGTACGAGTTTTTGTCTCGGAGTTTTTAGCAAAGGTTGTCTGATCCGTATCCGTATAGCAGTTGCCTAATTACTGATTTAATAAATAAAATTGTTGTTCAGAGATTAATTTGCGAAGAAATTCAGGAAAAAATATGAAAAGTACTTGAAATGCATCGAAATAAATTGATCTGATTGAAAGAAATAATCCGAGAAAAAATTCGATTGATTCATATGAAATATATAACAGAGTAGAAAAGAAAATCCATTGATCTGATACAGCACAGACAAGAAGACATGGTGTTAAAAACGGATATATATGTCTGGTACCCACACTAAACATATACTAACGTTTGTATGTTTTATTTTTATATGAAATCGTATTTTAAGTTTGAAACCTGCCCTGTGCCCCAAGGCGAAACAGGGACGGATTTACGCATTCCTGCATCCTAATCTAAAGAGAGAGAGAGAGAGAGAAATAGTTTATTTATCGTACTCAATTAAATATTGACTATTTTATTTACTTATATTTTTGGCTAAATAATATAATATAAAACTAAATATTTTACTTAGTGACTATTTGCTGACCTCCTCCTGGCTATAATACCCCTAGGCATGGAATGGTATATGGAAAATTCAACTCTAGGCAAAGACAATGTTAAGAGCAGGCAAAGTATACATGTAATTTCAATTGAGTCGAGATTAGTAATAGAGCTTCCCTTTAAAAATATATCAATGCAGTGTTTTTATAAAAAACTTTCTATTTTAAAGTTTTTTGTGTGTGTGTCTTAGGTTTCATTTTCTACTTAATTTTATTGCACTTTTCCGGGAGTTAAGATTTAGAACAGGGATGGCGAACCTTTTTGAGACGTGGGTTAAATTTTGTTCAGGTTTTTTTATAGTACTAGCTCGTGGGTCACTAAGGCCTATTTGCACCAGAGTTACGCTTAAAAATGTTTAACTGAGTATTTTTAAAACTAAACATGTTTAAAATTCAATTGGTTTAACGGGGAAAAATGGGCGTGATTTGACGATTTTAAAATTTTTAGTGGGGTTAAAAATTCTTTAGTGTTTGGTGTAAATGGCAATAAGTGTTTAAATGAAAAAGGAGTAACGAAAATTAAATACAATATATATTATGAAATATTATTTATTAGTATATTTATACATACATATATATATGTATATATATATATATATATATATATGTATAACAAATTTGATTATAAAGTATTTAATGAGAAATTTGTTGCTGTTTATTTCAGATAGTTTTTTAACATTTGGTTCATATTTCGTATTCATTAGTTTAACGCATTTCACAGTTAATATTCCCTGAAAAGTCTACTTCTATTAGAATATTTTACGAAGTTCACACACACACACATTGGTGAAAAAAAAATTTCCCACGGTTATGTGGACTCAAACACCGTTACAAGAGCACATTAACTAGTTTTATCATTAATTTAAAACTATTTGGTAAACAATCCCATACGTTTAATATAATATTTTCAATTTTTATAGTGGGATGTATATTATTTGCACTACT
Source organism: Trichonephila clavata (assembly GCA_019973975.1). Taxonomy (NCBI): domain Eukaryota; kingdom Metazoa; phylum Arthropoda; class Arachnida; order Araneae; family Nephilidae; genus Trichonephila; species Trichonephila clavata. Next base: position 50,097 of record BMAO01014348.1, read on the forward strand.
TTCAGAGTTTTCTTTCTACTTAAGTTTTCAAATTTTGTTTTCCACACTACGCTGCTTCGAAATTCAACTAATTTCATTTCTAAATTATCGATATCTAGTTACATAAATTCGGTTAACTCCATTGTTTCAGATTCTGTTTTATATATATATAAAATAAATTCATTTCCCAAACTTTTTTTAATTGATGGAATCTCTCCTCAAAAGCTCTTGTTTTATTTATTTTCTGCATAATCATTCAATATTTTTTAATTGCATTTTCTTAAATGTTAACGGAGTTTTCAAAAATTGTGTTTTTAATTTTTTTTGTAACTGAGGAAAATATTTCCTGTGATTTTCATTTCAAAATCCTTAGTAAAGATGTCAAGTTCCGTCAGAAATATTTTAATATTTTCAAACATCATTAAAACAATTATATATAGTCCATGCCCTCTTGAAGTTTTTTATTCAGTTCATTAAAATGCTGAGTGACGTCACATAAAAACATTAAATCATTTAACCAATGTATTTTGCATAATTCATCGAAACTAGTGTCTATTTCAATTAAAAAGAACTTAATATCTTCTAGTAACGTTCCAAAGCGATTAAGGACTTGACCGAAACTAAGCCATCGCACTTTGTTGAATGTCAAAATACCTGAATATTGGCATTCAATTTCCTCTAAGAATTATGCAAATTGCCGTATATAAAGTTGAATATTTTTATTACAACTGACATTACACTGGAAAATGTTTTAAGCCATGTAAAACTTACTGGTGTATTATACAATGAAATTCAATTAGAGAATGTGAAATATTTTGCTTAAGATACTGAATAAATCCAATGTTTTTCCTTGACATATTAGGAGCACCGTCTGTTGTTACAGAAACTACTTTCTGAAGATCAATATCCATTTTTTTAAAATGAAATATCAATTTTTTTTTAAAGTATCAAGACCGGTACATTCAACGTTATTAGCTTTATTAACTCTTCTTTCATTATATTTCCATACTTAAACTGAACAAAAACTGGTAATTGTGCATAACTATTTACATCATTATTCTCATCTAAAGCAATTGAATACATTTCTACATAATTTAACTCGTTATTTTTTTGCGAAAAAAATAATTATTTGTAAATCTATTACTCGATTTTTAATTATATTGCAATTTATAGGTATCTTATATAAGACTTTATAATCAAGTATTTTTCTTTAAAATCAGCAAACAATGTAGGTCTACATTCTTAAAACGGTTTTTTTAATACAAATTCTCCTTCGGAAAAAGATTTTCCGTGGCGAGAAACGTAATGGGTAACTTGGAAACTAGCAGCTGTAATGTTATTTTTTGAAACCAAAAAACTTTTTGTTTTTTTGTAAAACAATACGTTACGAAGTTAGGTTAGTAAAAAAATACGTTTACGGTTAAAAAATTATTTCGTATGGGTTGATATGCCGAGAATAGGATGCAAGGTTTCAAAACATCTTTTTACATTATATGTACGTGGTCACATTTTCATTACAAATTACACATATAACAATTTTATTCTTTTCAATCATACCCTATTTATTAAACCATTCAGATTGATATGGCCTGGAACTTGTGTGGCTTGTCTTTAATTTTTTAACCGCCGACATAGTACAAGGCTAGAATTAAAAATATTTATATTCAGAATACAATGATTTGAGAAGAAATTTTGTACTAACATAAATAATACACATTACTTTTAAATGCGTTCAAAATGGATACCACTAAGTTCAGCAATGGTACTGACTATTGGTATAGACGCTCCTTAAAATGCGAGCCAAAAATATCTAGTATCGAGAATAACAGATATGCGCATGACGCCAATTGGCGCCTCACAAGGTGAAACAGAGAGGGGACGATACAAGTGCTACGGAAGTCTCTTTCTACAAACATAACTGAACATGACCTTTATCCGAAGAAAGGACTTTAAATAGGGTTATTTGTTTTAGTTTGTCGATTTTTTTTCAACAAGTAAAATGCGAGTAAAACACTTTACTTGATATTTGCTTTTGCTTTATTTCAAACACTACATACTTTCATACACATTTGATGTCATTTGTGTAACTTTGGAACAGTAATGATTAAACTGAAGGTTATATAGACAGCATTTAAATTGCTTTTGTGTCAATGCAGTGCTTGAAAAATACAGATATATAATATAAATAATCCACACAAATTAGAAAATCTAAATAGACCCGCGTAAGCAAACAAGTGATTGGCTAGCAATCGTGGGTCAGTTAAAAAGCTTGCGTGGGTCAGTGTTTGACCCACGGGTCATAGGTTCACCATCCCTGATTTAGAAGAAGATGAGATAAAAAAACGTTATAATAGGTAATCTCGTAAACAGTGGCGCACACAAGAGGGGTGTCCTGGGGGGGTCGGGACCTTCCTCCCCAAAGCCCTTGAGTTTTTTTCGATTGATGATCCTATATACATATAACGCAAAATTTAATTAAGTACAATGAATTAACGATTTATTGTATTAATTAATGCTAATTATATTAATTCATTAATTTATTTTTTACTGTTTTTTGATAACAAAATCGACAAAATCAGAAGAATCAATTGGTGTTCTCTTGAGGTATGATGCGAGTTCGGGGACTTTTGACCGTATACTCCCCCCTTGAATAATTTTTGCGTGCTGTACTGCTCGTAAGGTTTCCCTCTTAAAAGTAATTTGGGGTGTGTGTTTCTTTGTGATGCTATTGAAAATTTTTAACTGCAACTTTATAACCGAGGCGATTTGAAGTGAAGCTAGAAAACAGTAGTAATTCTTTTGTTGTTGTTGTCGTGTCCTTCCCGAAGAGAAGGAATGAAAGTTGCCAGAGCCTGTGAGATAGGTTGGACTTCTTAATAATAGATGACGTCACCACCTATCTCCACCTCCACAATTTAGGCATGGAACTGAAGGGGAGGGAAATATTCTCCAGCCCCCTGCACTCATGGTTTCTGCTGCGACCGCCCACAAGACTTTCGGACCCACTGATTTAACGAGCACGTACTCCGTGTGTACTCGGTGGTATTTTGTGACATCGGGCATCGAACCCAGGACCTCGGGTCTGGAGTCCGATGCTCTAACCACTAGGCTACCCTCGGCCCCAGTAATTCTTTTGTCAGACCCTATTGCCAACCGCACAACTATTGCTTCTATTTGTTTTCAAGACATATCTTTCAAGTTTGCTTCGAGGCGACCGCTGAGGCCTAAGGATTGAGGTCACGAACTCATGGGTGGCGTGTCATGAGTTCGTGCCCTAGTGCCTCTAAAGACCAAGGACGCCTTAAGACTTCTTGAGGCCCTGGACCCCTACACAAATGTAGGCACCACATAGTACTGTAGTACTATGTGGTATCAAATACAACAGTTGTCAAATACTCGTACAATCGCATTCACTGACTCGACCGACTGTTGCCTTTTGACTGAAGAAATAACGATGACGTATGGTGGCAGGCATAGACCTGTAAATAAACGACGGTCACCACATGTAGCTAGTTGACATATCCTCCGAAATTCCCATTTTTTTCGGAGAATAAAGCGGGAAAAAACATTTGACCGTTGAAATGATTCGAATCATGATCTTATTAAGACTGAGTCGAGAACGAGACGGGGCTTCTCCCTTGTGACCGAGGTCCTGGGCCCAGTTAGCCCATGCCTTAAGACATTCCTGCAGTGGGGCTAATACGCTATTTATCTGTCGAGACTCGAAATCCTTCAATTAGCGTGTTGTGGTAGTTCGGAGAAGGGAGTGACAGCTTAGGTGTCATCCTCTCTTGACAAATGGTTCAAAATTACGAAGTCCGACGTCAGAAGCCCTTTTGTAGCTTTAGAATGCGAGTTAAGCCTAACTTTAGTGGCCACGGTAGCCAAGTGGTCAAGGCTATTGGCTAGCATGTCATGAGTTCGATCCCAGTACCACTGAAGATCCGCCGTGTAGGGGAGCGATGCACGTTAAATCTGTCGAGAGCTCAAACGTCCTCCGATCGGTGTGATGTGGTAGTTAGGAGAGGGGGTGCCAGCTCAGGTATCGTCCGCGCCACTTGACCATGATTCAAAATGACAAGGATCGTCGCCGAAAGCCCTCGTGTGTAGCTGAACACTGCGACGTTAATATTCCCTCACTCACTCACTAAGCCTAACTTTATTTAAAAATTCCTAAGAAAATCATTACTGTAATAAAATATGCCAAAATTTATTGTTTATAATCATTTCAAATTAAGATCACACTGATATTATTATGGGGCTCATAATGGGGGGGGGGTAATACACAATCTTAAATAGGATACCGTGTACCCTGAAGTGATCACATACTTGTGATCTCATGGTCCTGAAGGGTTAATGAACACTTACTCCGATATTCCAAAATATATTTATATGCTTGTTTTAATAATTCAGTCGTGGTTTTCAGAACTTTAAGACAGGTTTCAGAAAAATTTTAAATGTTAAGAGGAAAAATATAATTCATTCAGAAACTTTAGTTATTTTTTCGGGTGCATGTTGTGGCTCAAATTCCTCACTTGCCACTGAGAACCCGTCGTGTAGAGGGCCCCGATACACGTTAAATCGGTGGAGGCTCAAAGTCGTTCCGTTCATTTGGTGTGGTCAGTCGGAGAGGGGAGTGCCAGTTCAGGTGTCATCCTATCTTGACCATGGTTCAAAATTACGAGGTCCGCCGCCAATAGCTCTCATGTTAATTTAGAGCAGTGGTCTTCAAGATTTTTCGACTCGAAGAACACTTAGAACTATAAGGCAGAGGTTCCCAAACTTTTTCGTCTCATAGACCCCTTGCCATGCTTTTCGGTTCGGGGTAGAACCCTGCTTAATTAATATTGAAATTTTGCAAATTTATTAACTTAAATGTCTTTTTGACAGCATTGTACTACTACTTCTACTTAAAAAGAATTAAATTTCTAACCGTAATGAAGTATAGTGTTTAAAATTTAAAAAGCACATGTTAATTAATTAAATTAAAAGTTAATTAATAAACAAAACTGTTAAATATACAATAAACAAATTATTTTAATGGAAGGGATGAATCTGTAGCACAAAACAATATCGAATTTTCAACATTTTGTATGAATCTTGTCTGGTTTAACCTTACAATTCCTCTGGGAGTGTCTAGTTTTTTTTCTTTCTTTTCTATTTTGTTTTGTTTCGGAGATTGGTAACAGCCCTGTGAAACTCTTTCACACTTGGAAAAGCAATGAAAAACTTCCTCACGATATTCCATAAATCAGGTCGAATAGTAGGTTTGACTTTTTAAAGCCAAAATTGCTGGCAACCGTTTTTAAACTTTAACATCTTCGTTAGTGCTTATTACGATCAGTTCTTAACTGTAATGGGACTTTTTCTTTTCAATATGACCGTATGAATTCATTGACTATTGTGGTATTACAATAGTCAAAACAATCTCAAACCTGGATTCAAAATCTGAATAAAAGGGATTTAAATGTTGAAAATAGGTTAAAATGATCTGACAGATTGTCTGTGACAAATTTAGAAAATTCGGGACCTCTAGTATTATACTTCTTTAGATAAGCTGAAATGGTTCTTGCTTTAAAAAATTTATGATGTCCTCCTGTAAATGCAAATTAACTTCATTATAAATTCAGTAAATAAATCTGTTAAGTAGTTAAAATTTGGTTTCCACTTGATTGTAATTTTTTTTTTAAATTAAAGTCACGGTCTAGTTGAATGAGAGCCACTATCATAGACCCCCAAATTAGATTTTGGCTGACATACACCCCTTGGAGGTCGTCATAGACCCCTGGGGGTCTATATAGACCACTTTGGGAATCACTGCTATAAGGGGTTTTCGGGAAACTCCATTCCCCTTCCCCTTAGAATAATTTTTCTTTAAATATTATTTAAATACATTAACATATTTTGCGTACAATATGGAAAGACAATTCTAAAAATATTGTATTTTTTAATATTTTTTTTAAAATTTAATATTAATGTAATTTACACACTCATTAATAATATTAATTTGTGATCCAAGTTTCCCTTGCCCTTGCATTATATTTAGTAATTGGGATATATGCTTGCATTTTTTTTTACACAAACTGTGCCGAAATCTAGATTTTTTTTAAAATTATCTGCAGGCGCATTTCAAAATTTGAATTTAATTCGTCTTTATATTTTGTTTTTGTAGCCATTCAAGTTGAAAAAAGGTTTTTCACTTAAAATCATTGTTCTGAATGGTAGTATGTGGGAAAAACTCTGTGTAGTTTGTATGAATTTGCAATCTAAAATTTAGTAGCTGTTCTTGCTTAGATTTAGATTTTAACATCGAATCTGTAGAGATGCCGATAAGTTGTCCCGTCTTCTTTCTTATAGGTGTTTTTTTTCACAAATATAAAAAGGTGCATTTTCCATTACAAAACTATTTAGAACACTGCACTAACTATTTAGTTACATTGCACTAACGAGAATGAAATTATTCCGTGGAACCCGCGGATTAGCAAATAGAATATTCCCAATCCAGTAGGGTAGTATAAAGACAAACCGCTTTAATATTCTTTTACTGTATTATAATGAAAATCAAAAATTTATTACAAAATAAAGTTGTGTAGAAATAAAATGTTCAGATTTAATAATTGGAATGAGCTTTATATATATAGACACTTGTGATTAGTGGCGTAGCTACCAATGGGCTAGGCGGTGACGTGCACCGGGGCCCTCCAACTCAGAGGGGCCCCTCGGACCCTGATCATTAAGTAAACCAAACTTGCGATGATTTCTTCCATATTTAAGATATAATGTAAAATGTTGCAACATAACTGTAATCATAGCAACTCAGTTGAAATTAATTTCGAACTTGTAAGAAAAAAATTCCTCTAAATTCCTTCCGTTTTTTTGCACAGCGCATTTCACTTATTGAAAAGTTTTGTTTTTTTTCTCCAAATTTTCATTTTTCTAAAACTGTTACACAGACTTGAAAGTAAACTTTATAAAATTTTTTATCTTCCCTTGCTACATTCTATTTTTAATGACAGTGTGATTCATAATAAGATAGTTTCCTGTTTCAATATTTCACAATCAACTCGTACATGCAATTAAATGCTGTAAGTTTGTCCCCCTTCCCTCTTCTGCTCTTTTGCAGAGGTATTTTTTTTAAAGTAATTATAATAATATTGTATTGTACTTTCTTATTCATTCTTAATTTTTGTATCATTTCCTGTCTATTTCGGGGGACCATTCTGTAGCTCTAGCCAATGATTCCCAAAGTGATCTACCTAAACCCCCAGGGGTCTATATAAGCCAAAAATTAATTTGGGGGTCTATGAGTTGTAAATGGGGGGTCTACGATTAAATTAGACCGAGACTTTATTTAAAAAAATGTATAATGAAGTGGAAACCAAATTTTTCCCTTTAACAGATTTATTGACTAAATTTAATGAGGTTAATTTGCATTTACAAAGTGACACCATATAAATATTATTAAAACAAGAACCATTTCTGCTTTTCTTTCATGAGTAAAGCTAAAAAAATATAATACTAGAGATCCCGAATTTTCTAAATTTGTCACAATCTGTCAGAACGTTTTAACCTACATGCCTTTTATTCATTTTTTACGTGACATTTAAATGCCTTTTATTCAGATTTTGAAACCATGTTTGAGAATGTTTTGACTATATGGCAACACCACAGTAGGCAATGAATTCATATAGTCATATTGAAAAAAAATGTCACATTACAAATGTCACATCACACTGATCGTAATAAGCACTTCATAAATCTTAAAGTTTAGAAACGGATGCCAGCAATTTTGGCTTTAAAAAGTCCAACCTGTTATTTGTCCCAACTTATGGAATATCGTGAGGAAGTTTTTCATTGCTTTACCTAGAGGGAAAGAATTTCAGCGCAGATGCCAATCTCAAACTCCCAAAAAAAAAAAAAAGTCACTAATTGAAGAAATTTAAGGTTAAACCAAATTAAGATTGATACCCAATGTTGAAAATTTGATATCGTAATGCTACAGATTCATCCCTCCCACTAAAATCCTTTGTTAGTTGTTTAGTTAGTTTATTTGACTGTTTTATTTATTAATTAACTTTTAATTTAATTAATTAACTCGTGCTTTTTAAATTTTAAACACTATACTTCATTACAGTTAGAAATTTAATTCTTTTAACGTAGGAGTAGTAGCAACTGTCAAAAAGGCATTAAAGTTGATAAATTCGCATCCCGCTTTTCCTCCTTTTTAACGCCAGTAATTTCATGAGCACTTAAGAATTGTATTGCATATATAAGAAAATTAAAATTATAGATAAAAAAAGGAAACCCAATGGGGGACGTTGAAGTGCTGACAACTCCAAGAAAGAGCATATCGTAAACAAAAATTGCCCAAACTTGTCAAACTTCTTATTCACCCTTCTACGAGTACGTGATGTACGGGTAATTCTATGTGTGTGTGTGGGGGGGTGTCAAATTGAACCCGGGTAGACACTAAAGATCATACACAAAAAATTAATACACATACATGTCACTTTGCTTTCTTATATTCTGCAGAGGACGATAAAAAGCTGATGTTATAAAGTAGCTATGTGTGTATTTAAAATACTCATATATTTTTACTTTTTTTACTGGATAAAACCTACTCAAAACAGGGCCTTCATAAACTTTTTTTTTGGACAAGGGCCTTTGGATACCTAGCTACGCCACTGCTTGTGATTATACCTACTTCATAGAGGACGTAAATCCATTTTTGATGTGTAACATCTTTCCTCTCGGTTTCTGGATATTTGTAGGAGTGATTTTGTGAAAGGAGACGGAAATGCGTAAAAGCAAGTCGCGGGAACGTGTGCTATTTAATTTAACCAATCAGCGCGCTTCGTGATGTCTCTTCGCTACCCTCGCATCGGGGTTCAACTCTAGTAGCCATCAAGCTGCCAGCCTTTTTTATATTGTTAAATTTAGCATTTCAAAAGATTCGAATTCAAAAACTCGGTTTTATTTTCTTGACTCTAAATCAACTTCGCATATACCAGCAAGTCTTATTAGACTTCATCCAGGATAAACTTGTGATTCTTACGCTCAATTGTTAAAGTCTCAGGGCTCGTTGTGTATGAAATCTGAGGACAGTGATTTCGGTTGTCGTATACATTTCTCCAAATCAAACGGTTCAAAATATTAAAGATTTCCTGCATTTTGTACTTTTGCCATATACCGAAGGTGGTTCTGCTCTTTAAAAAAAACTATCACTCGCTTCCCATGATTTCGAGTGGTGATTTTAACGTTAACTTCAGTTTGCCAGAAGCTGAGCCGTTCATAGCTTTTTAGCGTTTTTTTCACGTAGTGGAACAAAAGCGCTATTAGGACGCAAATTTCGTCTTTGTCTTCGTTCCATATTTTATCGTACCTTTTTCTCAGCCCATAAGCAACCAATTGAACTCGGGTTTTCGGCATTTGGTCGCATTTGTGCCCTAGATGAGCCGAATCATATTTAAATTTTCCCATAGTTTTCCCGAATTTTTCTACAAATTTTCCTGAATTTCGCTAGTTTATATCAAAATTTTCTCAAATTTTACCTAGCAAATTTATTGTTTGCAAAAAGTAGTAGTACATTTAGTGGAGTGGTACAGTACTACTTTCTGTTAGTAAAAAGTTCATAGTTGCATTATTGTAAAATACAACATGTGAAAAACGCGCTAAAATTACTTGGACAGGCCAATGATTGATATCTTGTTTGAATGATGAACTAAAGTTCGAAATGAACACAAATCGAAATGTTTCGACAACTAACAGTGGAATTGTTATTGACGCTGTTTTTCAACGGTTTTTAAATACTTTGAAAACACAAGTATATGTATCATATTTTAGTTATAAGCCTATTGTCTCCGCTCTTCCTTAAACTAAACGTGGCCGCGGTGGCCAAGTGGTCTAGGCATCGGATCATGGCTAGCGTGTCATGAGTTCGATCCCAGTACCACTAAAGATCCGCCGTATAGGGGAGACATGCACGTTAAATCTGTCGAGAGCTCAAACGTCCTCCTGTTGGTGTGGTGTGGTAGTTAGGAGAGGGGGTGCCAGCTCAGGTGTCGTCCGCGTCACTTGACCATGGTTCAAAATTACGCGGACCTTCGCCAAAAGCCCTCGTGTTGCTAATCAGTGCGACGTTAATATTCACTCACTCCCCAAACTGAACAAGAATAATTATTTTCGGTAAAAAAATTGCGTTACTCCTTGTGTTAATTAAATAAAATTTTCATTAAAGATATAATTATTCGATAGAAAATATTTTCAATCCTACCCGATTCATTTTTTTCAGGATTTAAGTTACTATTGCGTATTTACCATACTTACATGTCAGATGTTACGCATCATATGCGACTACTGTAAGACTCGTTTAATTTTCATACACATTTATAGTTTTCTTTTCGATTTTTTGCTGTGACTCGTGGAACCCCTTAATATGCCTTGTGGGATCCCAAGTGTCCGTGGAACACTCTTCGAATACCACTGATTTAGAACGTGTCGTTAAAATACAATCACTCACTGACAACGTAGTCGGGATGACAGATTGATTTTAATAAAAGGAAGTAGAGGGAACTAAATAATTTTCGATCTGTGACCCTGTTTTTGGTGAGTCAGTGTCTTCCAGGAAAAGAAGGGAGGAAGTAGGCACAATCGGAAAGGAATCAGTGGCACCGGACAGACCGCGCAACTGCGTTAACGGACTCATTACCTTCCCTGTTGAAGAAATATTCAACTTTATGGCCAATGGCTCAATGCTGACTTTACTTCCGATAACACCTTCCTCTTAATACATTATGGTATAGGATAGCATAATGCTTTCCATTGTTCAATCCTAACCATTATCGGCAGACTCAAATACTGGAGCCAGACGTCTCGTGAGGAGTAATTGAGAGGAGATAAGCTTGGAAACCAATGGCGACTACAAGAGATTGTTAATTATTCGGTTTGTGTCCCACAAATTTTGTGTAGATCTGCTTAACGTTTTAAATTAAGTAAAAAAAATTGGCAGCTATAGAGACTGCCGATAGAACTGAAAACTTAGAAATTTTAGTATTAAAACTTGAAATTTCATAATGTTTGAATTAAAATTATCAACTTCAATCTGGTTTTAACATCTATTGACACTCCGAGCAACAATTATCTGCATGTTTATATAGTTTTTTTTATTATTCAAATATATTACGGCTGTACAAAAGATCATGACAAAATATAAATAAAATTCAAATGAAATAACAATTAATATACAATCATATTACTTATGGATAGTATTTGTATTTACTTAAATTTCAATGTACTTGATTTTTAACATTATTTTGATTGTTTGCATCACTGTCATCATTAATTTCAACAATATACTTAGATTTATTTTGTACTTTTAATTATTTCATTTTGTTCTAAAAAAGATACAATAGGCTTATGGTAACTAAAGTAAGAAAGGAAAATGTTTGATTCAAATTTATCTAAGTATCACGTAAAAACCGCATGGATCGTCGTTTTATATTTTGTGGTACTGAATTTTCGATCATTGGACATTATTAAGTGTTTCATTTAGAAATTCAATTAGTGGTAGATTTTTATCATCTGCAAAGTTAATATTGAAGTCTCCATTTAAAATCATCGGCACATTATTATATTTTTCGCCAAATTTTTTTCGAGTATTTCAGAACTAACTTTCTGTTATTTATTTTTTATCTTAAAAATATTAGTATATTTATTTAGTACTCACTATTGTACTGCACAATGATTCTTCAATTAAACGATTCAAATAATAATCAAACAAAAACACTATGCACAATTCACAGTATATACACATTGAACATTTCCCTAGATCTATTCAATTTCGTTTATAAGATATACACAGCACTATACGTCAGCTGTATAGCTACAGATGTACTGCTATAAGCATGTTGGTGACGCGAACGCACAAGATTTTCCCCTACCAAAAAGTGCCCAACGCCGCTAAAGAAGTTTTCATTTCGAAAATTAATTAATGTGACGCAATTAATATTTTCAGTGTCAGAGTAACATAACTAAAATTGGATAAAGCTACATGAACAGACAATAAGAGATACTCATAGATAAGAATGATGTAATGTAATTTTGTTAAAAAGAGCTTACATTTTATTTTATTAAAAATTAAAATTTATCCACAACTACTTGCGACAACTTTTTCTTTTTTTTAAAATGGAGATATGGGGATTTTTTTGTTGTTGCGGTTTTTAGATTTGCTCTTAGTACATTTTAAGAAAAATAGGCTAAAATTAAGAAGAGAAAAAGAAATTATTAATACTAAAATGGGAAAAAATGGGTAACAATTTACAAAAAATAACATAAACGGGGCCCATTTTGTACCAAAAGTTTCAGAATAAATTTTCAATTCTGATGTGTTGCTATATTATTCATTTTTCAAATGACCTTCAGGACAACACATATTCTAATTTTTACAGAAACTAGAGCACTTTATCTTAGTTATTATATGAAATTACTTTAAAAAAAAAAACAGGGACTATATTAACATAAGATACTGTAAATTTTGTGATAAAACAGTGATTGATACATCTGAAGGTTAAAACACTTCTACTATTATACAAAGCATATACAAAAAAAAATCAGTTAATTATTTTCAAAACTTTTTTAGCAATCCCTGGAGCATTTTCAAAAAAGCACCTGCTTTTACTAAAACACTTGTAGTTTTTGTTCTAGTGAACGGAAAATAATAACTTGGTATTTTTTATAAAGCTAATAAGATGGCATAAAGAATAAAATCCTTTTTTTTATCCAAGGGGCTGCGGCATTGGTATTTTAAACCTTTTGCAGACCTAGTACATTCCCCAGGAGCTGGTATCACTTTTTAGAGCGCTGCACCATATAGGCGATACTAATTACAGCAAGCAATTTTTTGTCGCCCAGTTTCCTCCACAGAGGGAGGCACCTGAGCTCTTGACGATGCGAACCTGTTCTAGGATTTAATTTTGCCGAGAGCATCCAAGCCAAACGGACACTCTAGGGATCTTTTACATGCCGTATAATCATACGACATGGCCGCTGTCGATTTTCTGCATCATGAAAATCCACCGACTTGGGCCGGGGTCGAACCCGCAACCTTGGATGTAGAGGGCCAGCGAGAAACCAACCACGCCACCCAGCCGGCAATCAATAATCAATAAAATCATTAAAAAAATTTTTCAATTGTTGGCAAAATTCACAGTTTTAGGGTAGTCGGGTACCTTAAGTAAATAATAAACATCGTTATTTTAGACTAGTATGTTAATACTGAGGTTTCATTTCGATGAAAAGTCGCAGTAATATAGTGGTCATAGACACGAATTCTTGACCAGTGTTGCCGAGCCACGTGTTAAAGTCCTGGTGTCAATAAAGAGCCAACATGTGTGTGTGGGGGGGGGGGCAAAATGCACGTTAAAAGTGTCGTGGCTCAAATTCCTCATGCTGGTAGGGTGGGGAAGTTAGAAGAGTATAATGCCAACTCAGGCACACTTTAAATTAGAAAAAGGTACATACGCTTACGCATTTTAACATGGGCTCCTATGGACGTGCCGGACCCCCTTAAATACGTAAAATATTTTTTGCACATATCTAAAACAATACACAAAATATAGTAAACCTATTTTTTAGTAAAATATTAAGATAGTTTCTTTAAAAAAATTATAAAGCTTTGTAATTTTGAAATTTTTTATCCCCCCCCCTTTTTTTTATACATAAAACTATTTCTTTAAAAACTATGTATTACTTTGATTAAAAAAAATAGGTTCACTATATGTGCAAGTATCCTGTATAGAAGTATACAAAATCTGGAAACCAAATGTGCAACGATTTTTTTTAAGTGTACCTAAAAGCAAAAAACTATGCTTTGGGGGAAAAGTGAAAAAACTAAACATATTTATAAACGTAAGTTTACATTTTTTTTCGATTATTTTTTCATATTTTAAGGTTATTTTATCAACGAACATATAAGTGTTACACATTTTTAAATTCAGAAACATACGCACTATTTTTAATGCTAAGATTGAAAAACCGATTTTTTGAATGTGTATGATGCGTCCTGGTTTCCTTAAGTTAAACCTTGTTTATTTCGCCCAAATCAGCCTTTGCGTTTGACACCCTTGCATTAAGGGGTTAACCTCGATTTGAAAAATCAACCCAAGCTTGAACCAAATTAAATTAAAGATACTCGTAGTTTCACAACAACCGAAACTTTTCGCGTCTCTCCCGACCAAATCGATTCCTCTTTTTCTCATAGTGTCATATGCATGGATTGCAGATAATCGTTGAATAATGAACATTTTAACCCCTAAGCGTCGCTGCGGGGGTGAAATGCACAGCGGTCAGATCTTTCCCACTTTCAGTAGTCCACTACACCATCAGGGCATGGATCGTTGTACCTCTGCACCCCCGTGCAGCTGCATTTGACGCGTGGCGTGTCAATTTCCTTTGTCCTTTGATGACTGCTGAAAAGTGCCGGGTCGAGGTAATAATGGAGGGGTGAGACCTTCAGAGGGGAAAGGGCACGTTATTATTTCGTTTTATGTAACGGATGAGGAACTTAAATGATGTCGGGTGTATTGTTATGAAGTGTAATTATGATGCGTGGGAGGAAGGGAGAAAGCTGGAATGATTCAACAGGTGATGTGGTGGGATACTGCGATTTGTAACCGCCCCGGATTTTATTGGGCATGTAATAAATACCACACGGATGAAATCGTCGGGGGTGGTGGCGAATGATTAAGTGTTGGTGTTGTTTAATATTAACGAATTTTAAGAGTAGACGGGACTCAAAGAGATGAAATGTTCTAAGTATCCTATATTCTGCTCTGGATTTACCCATCTTTGCAAATCACAAAATCATGAAAATTTAATTAGCTTGGTATATCTTTAAAAATTAGAGAAAATCAAAATTACCCTTGTAATTAATTAGTTATTTTTAATTGCAATTAAAAATATTATATTGACAGCGACAGGAATTAACCTCAAAGTATGAAAAAGATACGCACTAAAATATTTATTCGAATAACTCCATATTACTTACTCGTATTTTTTTAAGAATGATGAACTTTATCAGACGCTTAACAGTAAATATAATTATTAATACAGTTTACAGATATAAACACAACCTCCGATTTCATACATAACGAGCCCTTTGATAATTGAGCGTAAGAATCGTAAGTTTATCCTGGATGAAGTCTAATAGGACTTGCTGGTATGTGCGAAGTGGATTTAGTCAAGAAAACGAAATCGAGTTTTTGAATTCGAATCTTTTGAAATGCTAAATTTAGCAATACAAAAAAGGCTGGTGGTTTGATGGCTACTAGAGCTGGACCCTAATGCGAGAGTAGCGAAGAGACACCATCAAGCGCTCTGATTGGTCAAATCAAATAGCGCGTGTTTCCCAACTTCCTGTTACACATTTCCGTCCCTTTTCACGAAATCACTCCTACAAATATCCAGCAACGAGCGGAAAGATGTTTCGCATCAAAAACATTGAGGAAAACACCGAGGAAAAATCCCTTAGGTAAAAATGAAAAAATTGTTGGTCTATGGGAAGAGGGGGAGAGAGAACCCCTAAACTCCCCCCTTTTGTCCACCTCTGATCTCCCATTTGCATTAAAGTTAATGCAAATAATTTTCAACAAGCACTTAATGTTTTTATTCAAAATTTGTTAGGAAAATGTATTTTCACATTTTTTAGAGTATTTCGTCATTTTTATCCCTTTTATATGAATTAAAATAGTTTCTCGTGATACAAAATTAACAAGTACTAAAAAAGAAAAAAAATTTTAAAGCCAATTTCTACTTAGATAAACAAAAAAAGTTTATTTTAGTTACTTTTTATTAAATAGTTACAATTAATATAACTATGTATATACAAATGACAGAATCATAATATTAAGTGGTAGTTAATTTTTATTAATTATCATTAAAGTATCGTAAGTAATCCAAAAGTATCGTGTATGTAAAATTTCGGTTCAAATGAATGTTTTGTAACGTGAGAAAAAAAAATCTTTTAAAGTTTTGACCCAAGTCGCTAAAAATGAAGCCAACGTGTCTGTTTCCGTAATCTTTAAATAATTAATTTTCTTCAATTAATTTTAATTAACTCTAATTAAATTATCGTATTGTTACCCAAAACAATAGTGTATAGAAAATTTCAGTTCAAATGAGCGCTTTAAAATGTGAGGAAAAAAACCTCTTCAAGTTTTGACACAAGTCGCCAAAAATGATACCAACGTGTGGCTGTATTTGTAATTCTTTGAAAAATTAGTTTTAATCAATTAATTTTTTATTAATCATAGTTAAATTATTGTTACCAAAACAGTAGTGTATATAAAATTTCAGCTTAACTGAGTGGTTTAAAAGGCATTTTATTAACGATTGATAATTTGAACAAGGCAAATATATATATATATATATATATAAATATAGATAGAGTGTGTGTGAACTAATAGTAGGAATTGAAAAAAAAATGTTTCTATGTACATTTTACTAACTTCAATGTGACTTCATTTTATAAATTATAAAAATTCAATAGTTCTTTTTAATTTCTGTGTATGTAATTTTTTTTGCTTCATGCATAAACATATTTTATACTTTCTTGCCGCATTCCGTGTCAATGAAAGCTATGTATGTTGATTTTATAGAATTTATGGCTTCGTGCTTAACTTTTGATATCGAGTATGAATGAAAATATGTGTATATATGTTAATGCTTGTATATGTGCGTGTATAGTTTCTGTTGTGATATCTTAATTTTGCATCATTTAAAAACGATACCAAAAAATATGGAACGCAACTAAATAACATAGTTTCTAAACTATTATAAAAAAAGCTAGGTTGTAATAGAAAAAAATAACTCTTTATAAATTTGGTTCTGTTCTGTAAAGTTATTCTCTTTCGATTTTTGTCCTTCTTCAAAAGCCTTAACAATCTTTTAAATAGTTTTTAAATTACTCTTGTTCAGATCTCTTACAGTACAGAATTTGACTTATATAAGTCATAAGACTTGAATGGAAAGCAAAAAAGAATTTGAAAAAAAAACCCAACTTTTAATACAGTAATACCTCGATTTAGCAACCCCGACCTACTGGAACCCGGAGTTAAGCGATTTTCAAATTTCGTTGATTCATCATTTGTTTCGAAAGAAAAAAAAATCAGTAAAATTGGTAATGGGATTGAAAAAGTTATCGATCTTGCCAGGCAAATAAGTCTAGAAATGGATAGCGACGTTATTCAAGAAGTGTTGGATCCCCTCAAACAGGAGCTGACAATTAATGAGTTCATAAAAATGCACGAGCAAGAACAATACATGGAATAATTTTTAGACCCAGTTCTATCAGAAGATCGAATAATAATTGGGAATTTGACTGAAAGCCTCAGTTTAATTGGAAAAGTGCTACAAATTTTAGAAAATATGGACTCCAGCGAGACTTTTTTTCTACAAAATGATAAATGAAAGCGAGATGAGCGTATTTTTTTCTACAAAATGATAAATGAAAAACATTTTAGCATGCTATAGGGAAATTTTGCGGTAGGAAGAAAAAAAATCTTTGAGCCGGGAAACTATTTTGTTAGATTGAATGAAACCTTCTTCATTGAAATAACTTCCGTTTGTGATTTAGTGCAGTTGACTCTCGCATTATAAATCGGTATTAATTTTCATTAACTTAATTTTACATTTGTCTTTGAACGTACAATGGCCGCGGTAGCCATGTGGTC
This sequence comes from Trichonephila clavata, assembly GCA_019973975.1. NCBI lineage: Eukaryota > Metazoa > Arthropoda > Arachnida > Araneae > Nephilidae > Trichonephila > Trichonephila clavata. The sequence goes on from BMAO01014348.1 coordinate 67,802, forward strand.
AAGGCATCGGATCATGGCTAGCGTGTCATGAGTTCAAGCCCAGTACCACTGAAAACCTGTCGTGCAGGGGAGAGATGCACGTTAAATCTGTTGAGAGCTCAAACGTCCCACCGTTTGGTGTGGTGTGGTAGTTAGGAAAGGGGGTGCCCGCTCAGGTGTCGTTCGCGTCACTTTACCACGGTTCAAAATGACGCGGTCCGTCGCCAAAAGCCCTCGTATAGCTAAACAGTGCGACGTTAATACTCACTCACTTACCCCCTACGTAAAATGTCACGGAAAAAATAGCATAAAAGACGTGTTTCAATATATATGTGTGTTATTGGGGTTTGTAAAACCAGTGCAATTTCAGAATTCATGTAATAATACCAAGTGCACATGAGACGTACTACAAGAACTTAACAAATTCTCCTTTACTATATAAAATAAATTCACAGCATCGTTTTCTTGAAAGAAAAAACAACAGTTAGCCCCCTGCTTGTGGTAAATAGAATAATTAAACATAAAAGGGTTAGACCAGGGATTTCTTAAGGCATGGACCAACTGGACCCTGGGCCTCACCCTCGGTGTAGGCCTCGTTTCGTTCCGACTCTCTCTTAATAAGATCATATTCCAGATTATTTTAATGGTCAAATTTTACTCCCGTATCTATTCTCTGAAAAACAAAGAATTTCAAACTGCACGTCAAGTGGCAGAAGTGGTAAGACTGTATTATTATATGATGACGTTGTCCATGCCTAGGCCTATAGGTCTAGTACCATAAACAATATATATATATATTTCAACAATGGACCATCGGTCGATCCGGTTTGTGCCTAGATTTTTTTAGATTGTGATTTGTGCGCATTTATTTGTTTCAAAGGACCGTTTGAACGAGTATTTAAAATGCATCCTACTGTCTACTTTTAAAGGTCTCAAATAAGGCCTACTTTTGCATAGAGGCCCAGGGCCTCAAAAAATCTTATGATTTCTCTGGGTCCAGGGCCTTAAATTGTTTTAAGACGTCCCTGGGTAAGACTGTGCAAGTTGCAACTAGATGGTTCCTAAAGCAAGAAATTTCTACGAAGGGTGAATCAGCGGGTCAACCAAAATGGGAGGTCATTCCGCTTTAAAAAATAATACGATTCACATGATTAAACTCTTTCTCGATTATTCTTAAGGGTTAGAAGTGTCGTCCCCCCTCTCTTTCCCCATGAAGTAATGTTATACTCATGTGTTGTTATATGAGGGGTCTTTTATCTTATCTTATTGGGGAATGTTATCCCGCGTCACTTGACCATGGTTCAAAATTACGCGGACCGTCGCCAAAAGCCCTCGTGTTGCTAATCAGTGCGACGTTAATATTCTCTCACTCACTGTGGAATGTTATCATGACATCGATAAGGATGTTAAGGATACACATGCACTCAGGGCCGATCCTAGCAGGTGTGCAGCGCGTGCACCGCACGCGGGCGGCCGCAGGCCGTATATGGTTCTATCAATCAAACAACATTTTTTACGAATTTTTCAAAATAAAACTTATTATATAAATTGAATAAATATGCTAAATTTTGAATAGTTATTGAAAAATCAAGTCCCGTTTTCCCGATAATACTGCAAAGTTTAATAAAAATAGAATGGTTGTGCATAGTGTGTTGGCCGATTGTCCATAAATGTCTACCACTTTAAACATCCTTCATCTGATAGCAAAATTCGTGTTGGATCCGACAATACCGCATTAAAAAAGGGTTTTTTTGGTTTTGTTTAATAGTGGCCCTGGCAGCCCACTGGGGATCGAAGCTTAATGAAGGCGTCTCAAAAAGTATTTTTGCAAAAGTTGCTTTACGAAAATATCTAATAATGTTTAAATTCAATATGAATTTGGGGAATATAAAGGTTTTAATTTAATAATAACCTTACAATTAAGAAAAACAAAATCGGGGAAAGAAGCAATTTTTGCTAAGGTTTTACAACGCTTATAAACAATGTTCGTTTTCCTTTTTAGTCAGTTATACTTCTATCAAAAGGTAGTTTCTTGTAGTTTTATTTGGTATTAAGTTATAAAAGAAAAATCTTGCAGCTTCTTTGGACTTTCGAGCAAGTGATTCTTTTTACAAAGCCTGTTTGAAAAACACTTCAATATTCACATAGTGTTATTAATGTTAGCGAAGTTCTAAATCTAATTTTATGTTGTAGAAACTTAATGGTACTTTAGTACTATGTTAAAAAAATGCTTGTTTTATGCGGTTTTTTTAAAGTTGTAATTGTAACCAGATGCCATACAATCAGTGTGTCGATGTTGATTTAAACTGATTTCGGGCCTTGGGCGCAGAAGATCTACAGGGCCCCTTCGCACTGGCCAGAAAACCTGATTAAGCCTAGTTTATCCGGGTCCCTGGGCGTCCAATGGATAAACCGGCACTGCATATAATCAAACAGGCGAATCAAGCGATTCACAACATAGCACTAAAAACAGAAATAAAAGAAAAATTAAAAGCTAATCCTGACCTATATATATCTTCCCGCTTACTTGTATACTCCTAGATGGAGAGTCATTTTATATGATCATATCCATTGCTCCTTACCGTGTTTACTATTGTCTCTATGTTGGCAGCAGGGGCGGCATTTGGACCGAATTTGAAAAATACTTTTTTTTTGTTACGAAAAAATTGATATGAAAATATTTCTTGAAATATTATTATTTATACTTTGGAAACCTGGTACCTTATTTAAATATCTGGAAATTTATTATTATTTGGATTGAATTGAAATGTGCTGACTACTGCCAGTAAAATTTGTAACGACTCTATCTTTTTCTAAGAAAATAAAAAATTCACTGCGTAGAGATTTGTTGTAGCAAGTATATGGGCCCCAACCTCGAGATACAGGTACAAATGATTATCTTTTGTAAATGGAATTACTACTTTAGGATGACAAATGTGCACAAAATAATATTTTGTTTAGATCAGCGTTTGGCAAATTGCCGTTCTTCAAAATTCTGCTTTTATGTAGAATTGAAAATTATATTTGTTAAAAAGTTATATTGTTCACTATTTTCTAATTTATAAATATCTCTATGTAAAAAAAAAAAAAAAAAATTATAGCATTTACATGCCCACTTAAATATTTGACTGGCTTTCTGACAGAATTTATTTTTAGAAGTGTATTTGATTTATCTTTTTTGTATCTACTCGTAGTAATGCGAATCTGGTATTTCATTTTATGTATCTTATTTTCTTATTCTGTACTGTGTGCGTTTAAAGTCAATCTTATGTGTTGAACCTTGAAGGGTCCGAGGCTGGTGTGTACTTTCAATCATGAAATTTGATATGTTTTTTCTTATTTTCTTCTGTAATTTTCTCCCCATCCCGAGTGGGTCACAAAAGACATTCTTTCCACTCATATGATGTATGGTGTCAGCTAACTTAAAGGGAACAGAGGCAATAAGAATTGTTAGAAAATAGCCAGCCACAAGAGATATAGTCTTGAATGTAGTTATTTAAAGTTAAAATAAACGCCTGCGGTCTCTACCATCAACCGACTCATTTTCGAAAAAATGGCCTGCTGAAACTGGCACAATTCAATCTTTTACATTTAGCTTGTTTGAAATAGCAACAGGTATTTATGTTTTTAATTTCGAATTAATTTGTATTTTCTAAGACTTAAAATAATATTCAAATTCCTCCTGTAAGGTACACCTCCGAATAAGGCGCAATTAATGTTGCTTGCTACCGGTATCTTTGAATATGGATCTTAGGACATTCTATTTAAGGGACACTAAAACAAAGGTTTGATTTCTTTCTTTGTAAAATTTTAAGATTTCAAAGACGAGTTTGAGTTTCTCTTTAAATAAATGAAATATTCAATACCTATGTATAAATCAATGTAATTTAACAGAGGAAATGAACAGAGAAATAAAAAATTGCAACATTGTCTGTTCCATGCTTTGATTTAGAGACAAACAGAATATGCACGAGGGTAAGCGCGTCGCGTTATAAAGCGATTGCAACTCACGGGGGCGCCTTTTCTTTGGGTTTACATAAGAAACAAAAATGCTAGCTTAGGTAGACACAACGCATAGGCTTTCAAAAAGGTCCGTACAACGGAATATTTTCAATAAATTTCTCTAAGTACAAGATTTTATTGCTCATTTCAAACATATATACAGTAATTAAACTTTTTTCTATTAAGAATTTTCATTTTTCACGAACTTCAAATTAAAAAAAAAACCTGTGACTAAGGTATTTATTTGCCTATCATTTATTTAAAAACGAATACGACTTGAATTTCAAATTAAACTAATTTCTTTAGTATTAAATGACAAAATACCCTGTGTCTGGTCTGGTGGATTTAAATTTCTGGCTCTAGGAAATATTGTGTGTCAAACACAAAGTTCCTTATTAAAAGGTATATAGTACTATATTTTTACTCTATTAAGGTAAAGTATTAAGGAATATTTTATTGTATTTGCCTTCATGAAAAAGTGGACTATAAAAACAATATATTTAGTTTTAAAAAATCTCTTTCATTAATACACGCATATGTATACATTTATGTAATAAATAAATTCAAGTAGTGTAACGATTTCAACTGAAAGGACAACTGAGTTAAAGAAAACTAGCTAATTTTAAAGTCAATGAAATTATTTTGTATATGCGTATCCATAGCTATAGTTAAGAGTACATGGTTTTTCAAATTTCATCTTTAGATTAAATTGAAATAATATTAATTGACACTAATTGTTTTTTTATAAGACAACTTCCACTTCCAGAATGAAACATGCACATCCTTCATTACTGTTCCCAATATTAAAAAAATGCGGTTCATTTGTCTTGTTTATTGTAAATTTTCATTTTTTTTTTCTGATTACAATTATGAATCAATTTTTTGAACCACCATGTTAAGTCAAAATAACACATGGGGGTTTTTAAATGGTTTTTTTTTCTCTCTCTTTTTTTTATACATCAATAGAAATTTAGTAATATTATGTTTCAATTATAAATATATTCTTATAAGTAATTGTGTTATTGATGATCGAAGTATCGAAAAGGCATTTTTTAAAAATGCTCTCGGAATATTTAAAGTTTATGAATTAGGTCAATAAGAGGCTAGTTCTTTCAATGTTTACTTTCATTTTCAATTTAAAGAGAAATAAATTTAGTAGAATTATTATCAATTTATTTTCAAATAAAATTGCACACATATGTGTTAATATTTAAATGTTATCGAAAATACCCCGAAATGACATTTTTGCAGGAAGCTAAAAAACAGAATTTCATTGGAATGAGAATTATAATGCATTTTTCTATTATCATAATAATCATGAAAATACTCGGAAACACGTCAACTGTATAAGATGGTGGTGCGAATATAAAGACAAGGCTAGAAGAAAAATTGTACTACTGACGCGGACCAACAAAATGTATGCGATCAAGAGAAAAAAAAGCGATGGCGCGCCATCATTGAAAGATTGATTGCAGAAGTACAATTTTTAGCCTGTCAAAATTTGGTATTTACAGGAACTAGTATGAAAAGTTGAAATATAACGATAATTTTTTTACAGACAGTTTAGATATTGGCCGAATTTGATCCAGTTATTTCAGAACACATTAATAATGCCAGTAAATGCAAAAATAACAAAACACGCATTCCACACTATTCCACAGCATTTTCAAAATGAAATAATTATATATACTATTTTCGCTCAATCTATTCCTAATGAGATAACAAGCATTGTCAAAAAAGCAAAATATTACACTATAATTCTTGACTCTACACCAGATATTAGTCACACAGAACAAATAAAGTTTTTTATTAGATGTGTGAGCTCCAGTGGTGGGTAAGGAATATATTTTAGAACTTTTTCTAGGAGTTTTTAGGAATACTACACAAGAAAGGTTTTCAGATATGGGCGCAGTCTCTAATGAATCGGGAATCTCTGAAAAAATTGATTTTACCAAAATTATTGACAAATTTGCTTCTCAGAAAGCCAGAAAAGTTATTTTATAATTAATTTTTAAGTAGTCTTTGAAGAAGGACTGATTTATATACTTTTCGCTTTCACGAGATTTATGCTTAAGTACTTATTATATTTTCTGAGTAAATACTGTTGCTTTGCTTTTCTAACTATAAAATGTCTATTTTATTTCAAAGGTAATATTTTTGCTTGTTTATTATTTTGTTGAAGATTTTGTCGCTATCATATCCTATTAGCTGACCAGAAAAATAAAAGTAATAAAAAATAAAGTTTAAGACTTAAAATTTTATTTGCATTTTTATTAATGTCTTACTTTTTACTCTTATACAAGTAGATGAGTTCATAACCTCAAAAAATGAGTATTAAATAAGTAATTTAAAGCATAAGTATTGTAATAAGCGATTCATGTACAAGTGTTGTAATAAATAATTAAATATATAAGTATTGCAATAAGTTATTAAATATATATTATAATAAGTTAGTAAATATGTAAGTAATACAATCAATAATTAAATATATAAGTATCAGTCAAAATATGAACAATTCTCTAGAGGGGCGGCATATTAGGTCTTTGCACGAGGGCGGCCGACACCCTAGGATCGGCCCTGCATGCACTTAACCCTTTCCGGTAAAATTAGGAGTCTAGCTCGTCATTGTTTTTTGATGCATTGCAGCCCAATGTCGAGCTATACTCGTCATGCGACTAAGTTACTGTCAAGGTATCAAATTACCCTAAAATTGTGAATTTTGCCAAAAATTGACAATTTTTTAAGGATTTTATTTTATAGGTCATATTAGCTTTATAAAAATACGAAGTTTATTATTTTCCATTCACTAGAACAAAAATTACTAGTGTTTTAGTAAATGCAGATGCCACTAAGCAAGATGTCATAGTTTTAAGGCTCCCGGTGACACGCCACCACGAAAACCCGAGTGTAATGTTAACCCTATGGAGTTTCTTATAATTCAATTTACGTCAAAGGTATTGCTTTTAACTGTATGAAACAAAATGCATCCTACAGATTTTAAAAAAAATTAATGTTTCTCTTAATTTCGATTTTTTAAAAAAAATTTCAAAATATTTTAAAATTTTATTAAAAGCTTGAAAATTTACATTTAGTGCGTTGAAATGATCATAAAAATATTTTCAATTATCGGATAAAAAAAGTAAAAACTCGGAAACCCTTTATTTCTTATGCTCTTTCAAACGCATATACTTTAAAATTTTTAAACTAATTTATTTGCGAGTAATTAAATAAGTCAGCATTGCATATTTGGAATGAGGGGAAAGTAAACTTGTAACTCCGCCTCCTTGCGGAAGGATACATGAAATTTTCCCTGCGTTCCCTTGGTGAAAGGTTGTGACGGGTGCTTACGCGTTTCACTAACCTCCTCGTACTCTTTAAATGTTTTATGTATTTCAACCAATCTCCACCGGGAGCCAAAGCGTGATTTATGCAAATGAGATATTTTATATAAGTTCGGGTTTAGAGAGTTAGAGAAGAGAATGAAATGAAATGAGAAAGTGTTTTTTTAGTGTAAACGTAGACGTTGTGAGTAGAGTCTATTGTAACGTTGTGGATAAATTTAGTTCATAAAAGAACTGCGAAATAGCAGGGAAAGAAGTCGCCTATTAAAGGAATACAATCAAGATATTAAGGAAGCAGCTAAACGAACCTGCCATAACGTAAGGAATCAGGTTAGTTTGATTTGTTCCAATTAAGTATAAGTGTGTAGCTGTAATTGTACGCGTCGTCCCTTCGTAGACTCAGATAGGATTCCGTCGTTCATGATTATTGAATTCTTCTCATTCTCCACTGTGTTTTATTGTTCTTAAAATTGAATAGTATTTGTGTAATCTCTTAATTAAAAAAAGTCATTAAATAAGATTGATTTGTTAAAATAAGTAGTGATTTATTATGAATTCAACACATCCAAATTCAGGTAATAACCGAAGGGGAGTTGATAATCTTAGAGGTAGCGAGAGACTACGACACTGGCGCCCAACCGAAATACCGGAATTAAGAGCAAGTGCAGGATTTAGAGTTTTGCCGGAATTATTTTTTTCAGGTAAAGAAAATGTGTCTGAGTTTATTACAAATATTGATGATAAAATAGCCTACTATGAAATACCGGCGAATCTGGCTTGTGCGTATTTAAAGGGTCATTTAATTGGGAGAGCGTTAGACTGGTTTGAGGTCATTGGTTTTGAGTGTGTAAATGAAGAAGCGACTGCATTCGCAACGCTTAAAAAAAAGTTGTCGGATAGTTTTCCAGTAGTACGGAATAAATCAGAGTTAGAGGCTCAGTTTTTTTCAAAGCCCTCGTGTTGCTAATCAGTGCGACGTTAATATTCACTCACTCACTCACTCACTCAGTTTTTTTCATCGAAGCAACGGAGAGGTCAGGCCCCGTCAGACTTTATTTTCCAGCTATTAAAAGCCCATAAGGCTTTAAATTTGAATTATGATGAGATAAAATTGGTCGATCACATAGTAATGCGACTAGAACCCCAAATTATGGATTATTTAGAAGTTCAAAACCCCACAACGAAAGTTCAGTTGTTAGAGTTGGTAGACCGGTATGAGGAACGTCATAGCTGCAGGGAAAACCAGGGTTCGAGTAATAATTTTGCTAGACGAGGTTGGGATATGAGTAGGAATCCCGCGGAAAGAAGGAATAATGGAAATTGGAGAGATACAGGGGTCGGAAATAGACAAAATGATCAGAGAGGACTAAGCAGGGGTGCGAATAATTTTTCTCGTCATAATTATCAAAATCAAGGATTCGAGGGAGGAAATCGCTACAACCAACCAAATCAGCGAACAGACCGGTATCAGAACCGTAGGATGGTGGGTAGGAAGTGTCCTAGTGATGATTCAGCAACGCAGAATTGGAGGCGTGTTGATTGCAACAGCGGAAGGCAGAGAAATGCCAATTTAAACTTTCTAAGAGATCATGTTGAAGGAGATCCTCCTAATAGAATTAAACTTAATTCATTACGGTTATCACAGTTGATCTTCCGTATGTGCCGATTCTTTTACATGGCACGTTTATAAAAGCTCTCTGGGATACAGGTGCGGAGAAGTCATTTATTTCAGAAAAAACATACCGATCATATTTTTCTTTTTGTCCTATTAAGGAATCGTTAGCTGAAGTAGTTACGGCTCAAGGGTCACAATGCAGAAATTTAGGCACAATTGAGTTACAAATTAAGATCAGGGAACTTTCGAAATTGTGGAAATTTCATGTGATTGCTGATATACAATATCCATGCATCCTAGGTATTGATTTTATGTCGCATGCAAAGATCAGTTTTGATTTTGTTACGAAATCGTTAATCATTCCGGACTCGCAGATTGAGAAATTGGCAATTTCGGACGAACCGGTACGGACAGATTTATTAAAGACTAAGTTAAATGCAGGGCAAAAACAGAAGTTCGCAATTTTTAATGTAAAATGGGAACATCGCCCAGGTATGCAAAATGTAGTGGCTGATATGTTGTCTAGAAACCCGTTGGAAAGTAATGAAGAAGCAAAGGTGTCTTGTGCGGTGATTAGGTCGTTAGTATTATCGTCTAGAGAACAATTGAGAGAGGAACAGAGGAATGATCCGGAGTTAGGTCATATCTTGCGGTTTTTAGAAAATCCTGACGATAGTTCCATTAATGAGTCAATCTGTAGAAATTGGTCCCGCGACTTTCAGTTAATAGATGGGTTGTTATATTATGCAAAATATACAACCACACTAGGTGAATTAAGAGTATTTATACCCAAAACATTACGTAAAGATGTTATGCGAGAATTCCATGACTCGCCGACGGCGGGCCATCTAGGCAAAAAGAAAACCTACTTAAAATTAAAAGACGCGTCTTATTTCCCGTACATGAGGAAATACATTTATAAATATGTAACAACCTGCGACCAATGCCAAAAATTTAATTATAAGAACGGATTACCAGCTGGTCAATTAATTCCGATAGTAACGAATTTTCCGAATGAAATCGTATCTTTAGATTTATTAGGCCCATACCCTGCAACTAGTCCGGAACGCTATAAATTTATTTTAGTAATAACAGATAATTTTTCTAAATGGGTTGAAATAGTTCCCTTACTTCGGCTTCGGCTAAAGCAATTGCCAATGCATTTTTTGAGAATTATATTTCGTGTTATGGAGCTCCTGTAAAGTTAGTTAGTGATAACGGCCCCCAAATGATATCCGAAGTTTTTGAGCAAGTATGTCGCAGGTTGAACATAAAACACGTTAAAACTGTGGTATATCGTCCACAAGCTAATCAAACGGAAAGAGTTAATCGTACTCTTCTAAAAATGATTTCGAGTTTTGTCGCGGATAATCACACTAACTGGGATCAATTTCTGCGTGAGTTTAGTTATGCTTTAAGGACAGCAGTACATGAGACAACGGGTAAAACACCGGCGGAATTATTTTTAGGTCGAAATTTAATCACTCCATTTCAAAAATTAGTAATGGTAACTGATGGATCAGACTTAGTTTGTGGAAATATAGAAAAGTTGTTTGAGGAGGCTAGGATACATACAAAGCGCCAGCACGAGAAGTGGGCGAAATATTATAATAAGAAGGGGCGTGAAGTTAATGTGAAGGTTGATGATCTAGTGTTAGTTCAAACTCACCCGTTAAGTTCGGCAAGTAAGAAAATGGTGGGTAAATTTATGACAAAGTTTGAGGGCCCCTATAAAGTTCTGAGTGTGAAAAATAATAATTTAGTAAAAGAATAACTGTTAATGTGGATCAGGTGAGAATTTACCATCAAAGAGAATCAGAGGACAGTGTTGCCGAATCGGAAATTGCGAGAAGTAGTGATCAGAATGCAGTAGCATCAGACAGGTCGGATGATAGGCAGCCGAGATTAATGCAATCAGAAAGTGATGGGTATAATTTTAAGAAAAGAAAGCCACGTTGGACGGAGAGAGAGAAAAGAGGAAGGCCCGAATCTTGGGTTGAGAACATACAGAGGAAGAAGAGACCGGAGGCCCAGGTATCCCGGGACAAGAGAAAGTTGGCCTCGTCAATGCCGTCTCGTCCCTCCAGAAAGCGGTATAGAAAGGTGGAAGAGAGGAATTCTGAAGGAACAATTCTAGGGCCATCCCGCAGTGAACAGAGGAAATCGGAAGGAACAATTCCAGGATCATCCCACAGATTCAAATGCAGTAGTTCCCGTCCAAGTCAGCAGGAACGGAACTGCCCTTACAACCTTCGGAGCCGACGTCGAGTGGACAGCAGCCAGAATCAGAATCTCACAAAGGGAAGGAACGCCTCAGCAGGAGCATATCAGCTTCAGCGGACTCAATGGAAGAGGAGACCCAGAAGGTGGGAGCGCAGAGATGACAGCCCTAGGACAAGGTCATCCAGTACAGAGGCCATGGTTGGAGACAAAGCCTATGCAGATTGGATCTAAAGACTAGCCAGGTTGTATAATTCTAATTTGTTTATTTTTCCTCTGACAGACAGTTCGGAGTATTTTCTATGTGGGCTAGTTTATTTTTTTTTGTAAAATTAGCGTACAAAAGTCACTGCGTTGTGTGCATTTTCATATCGATTGAAAAAGCTTTTGTTCCGCGTAGCCTTTCGCTACCCCTATGATTATTAACTCCCCTTTGCGTATTATCTAAATCTGGGTATGTTGGATTCATGATTAATGACTACTTATTTAATAAATCAATCTTATTTATTGACCTTTCTTAATAGAGAAATACACAAATATTATTCAAACTTTAAGATCAACAAAGTACAGTGGAGTGCGAGAAGAATCTGATTATGAACGACGGAATACTAACTGAATCCACGGAGAATAACGCATACAATCAAACTACGCATTTATATCTAATTTATGAAAACAACTGACCTGATACCTTTTCTTAAGGTAGGTTCTTCTATATCTGGGTTGCTTTAAGGAGCGGCTTCAATCTTAGCTATCTTTCCGTTCCGTCTCGAACTGGCTTTATGTATATCTTTTAGTAAACTCTTCTCGCGACGAATATATTTCCACTAGCAAAACTACTCTCTCAATTCCCTCTTAATCAACCTCATTCTCTTCATTTCATTTCTCCCTTTTATATCTTTTTCGAACTCGCTAAACCCGAAATTATCTCGTTTGCATAAGTCACACTTTTGGCTCTCGGCGGAGATTGGTTGAAATAAATAAAATATTTAAAGATTCGAGAGAAGGTTAGTGAAACGCGTAAGCACCCGTCACAAGGTTTAGGGTTCAAATCCCAGCCTGGGCAAGGTCGACTTGGCCTTTCATCCGTTCAGTGGGTCAATAAATGAGTACCAAGCTTGCTGGGGAACTAAACACTGAAGGTTTCGCTTCAGACTGACTACCTGACCGGAACATCTGCACTTCAGACCCTAAAGTCACGAAAACTGAGATGGGCACAGTAGTCCTTGGACCTCGTGGACTGTTGCGCCCTGAGTTTAGTTTAGTTTATAGAAATGTGTAATAACTATTTGGATAATTTAATTGAAAATAGAAAATTATTAATTATTCATTGAGAAAATTAAATCTAAGGAAATAATTTAAAAGCAAAATTTATTGAACATTATAATATAATTCGGAGCAGTAAATTATCAATATATGTTACAAAAAAACAACACCAGAACGTGTCCCCCCCCCCCAAACAAAAGTTAAAATTACTTTCGGACATATTTTTGTGAATAACATTTAAAATTCCCCGTTTTTTTTTTTTAAATATATATATATAAAATGTAATAGATATATAATAGAAATATCTGACAACGAACTGCACATAAATCTATTCCTCTTTAAAAATAATATGCGAGACAAGAAGAAACTAAAATAGCAGACGATTGAGTATTCGAACTAGAAACATTTAAATGTTTCAATCCTAAAACATTCTTGCCAACCAATTCCATCCTTTTCTGCAATCACAAGAAAATTAACATCCCTTGAATGCTTCCCTCCCACAAACATGCCCCAAATGAACTCGACTGCATTTCTCGTTAGGAGCGACGTTCGAAAATTTTGTAAATTTATCTTCTGTATAAACTTCCGGCTAAATAGTTCGAAGGCTCCATTATTAGTATTCAAGGATTGTATCCTGTGTGTCGAAAGTTAATTTTGAATTTGTTAAAACTCTGATTGTAGGGCCCTTTAAGATTCCCAGAAAAGGTCGTACGCATGCGTTCGAGTGTGTGGAACAAGTTTCACTGTTGTAGACATTAATCGTAGGGATTTTATGGGGAATTCCGAGAACTTAGCCATTTCTTTTCAATCGTTTAGTGCAAATTTTAAGCTTTAGTACACTACTTCGAATATGATTTTTTTTGTCCTTTATTTAGGCTCTTTATTGTATTGCATACGATAAAAATATTAATAGGGAAAAGTTTCATTTTTAGAATATTTATTATTTTATAAAGTTTTGATAACTCAAAAGTTAGGGGGGAAATATGCTAAAGTGACTGACTAGTTTGAGATCTCGATTTTGAAAAAACATATAAATGTGAATAATGTTTTTGATATTCAGTATTAGTATCAGTAGAATTAGAATATATGTATAGAAAATTATTTTAAGAATATCATTACAAGAAAGAATACTTTAAAGAAATTTTTTGGCAAAAAATGACGAAAAAGTAACATATTTTCAAAACATTCTCCTTCTATGAAAAAAGCTTCGATAATGATAACAGTTTGCCTATATATATATATATACCTAGGACCTTTATACAGAGCCTGAACTAGGATTTTAGAAATATATAATTTAGAAGTTTATAATGCCTATATCGGGGTTCCTGCTTCCCTCTGAAACCCCTTGACTACCCTCAGACCCGGCTAGGTGTGTGGGAGAAACTGAATAATCAACAGACATGATTCACACTAATTATTTTATTGTCACCAAAATATCAAGCAGACACAATAACAATCTAATTAAGATAACAGATCAGATAGTAGAGCGTGGAGGTGAGACTCAGTAGCCTGGGGATAATACTAGGGACCCTCAACTGATTCCACGATAACTTAAACAAGCTCAAAATCAACTACGTCGCGCACTAATAAGCTAGACTTCTATTTAAATAAGGATCACGATACCTGTACTTTTATGAAGTTGAGTCCTACCCTTAAATCTTGAAGGCGATCCTTATCTGGATTTAATCACCGTCGATTGATCCACTCTCAGAAATCTTCCATTGATAAACTCCAAATGCACTTAATCATTCCACGATCCTTCACTCTCCAACTAAACCAACTAACTTGCCAACTAACAACTCCTCAAACTGAATACAGAATTTATATAATATACTTAATTTGCACTTCACTCGGTGAAAGTTGGTTGAAATAAATATTTTTCTTAAAGAGTCCTGAAAGGGTTAGTAGAGCCGCATATAGATCCGTCACAAGTGAATTCATTAATATTTCAATCTATAGGAGTAGAAAGATTTTAATGAAAAACTCCTCGTTCAGGCTCTGTGCAGGTCCTAGCTATAGAGAGAAAAATATTACCATAGAAGCATTTTTCATAAAAAGAGAATGTTTTGAAAATCTGGTTTTTTTTGTTGCCTTATCCTAATTTATAAGTGATACTAAATATCTCAAAAACAATATTCATTTATATATTTTTTCAAAATCACGGTTCCCAACATATCAGTCACCTTAGAAATAAGTCACTACAAAATTTGAACTACTAGACTCCGTAAAATGTATATCGAGAATTGAAAAAATTGAGCAATATATTTCGAAACATTAAGGCTATTAGGTGTTAATTCAAATCCATTTGATATTTTTTTTTTCAATAAAATGCTTCAAAAAACTTAAACTAACTTTTATCTAAAAAATTTTCAAGAAATGTGTAGCTTATAAAGCAACTTAATGCAAAACATTCAGTAACAAAAAGATTTTAGAGAATAGTTTTTCTGATTTTTTTTTTGTGTGAAAATGATGTTATAATGAATATTAAAAATTAAGATAAAACTAACAAAATTGGAAAAAAAAAGTTTTAAAAAAATTATTTTATCACGTAGTTTTGCATTTTATATAAACACTGTTTATGAGCTTGAAAAAAAGAAGTTAAGCTAAAAAAAACAGAATGAAAAAAGAAAGTAAATTACCTATTTGAAATTCAAAAATCAAATATTTTCTAGTTCCACATTCGAAAAAAAAGGAGTGGGGGCGAGAAATGAAAAGAAGGAAAAAGAACTTGATTTAATAAGAGCATAAGATATTCGTTTATCTTTAATTTAAAAAAGATTGTATAAAGAAATTTCTTTTAAAAACCCTTAAATGATATTACTAATAAAATTAAATCCATCTGTTATTTCGAATTATGTCTAATCATTTTGAGGTTTGAAAGATAATATATATATAATTCATAAATAACAAGCGTTGCTTTTTAAAATTATCAAGTAAAGATTTAAGCACACATTTTAATTGAAAAAAAAACACAATTAAAAATTACGGAAATGAAAAAGATGCTGAAATATCAACTATCAAGGGGCTAAAATTTTAGTTATTTATAAACTCTCGTAACTGACTATTTTTCAAATTAAAGTAATGTTACATGTATTAACTACATTAGTTTGAAAGATTTATTTCTGTATAATGGCAACACTGTTCATGCATTCACTGATCACACACCTTTTTAGTTGCTAAAACCGTTATTTTTAAAACCTTGTAAAAAAGGGTATTTTCTTTTAATTCTTTGTCTCGAAAGCTCACAATCTAACTTAATTACATCGACAAGAAAGCCATTTGCCTTCAGAGTCTCTGTTTATTAGTTGTAATGTTGTTACTTTTAAAATTGTTTTTTAAATTTGAAGGCTTCTTAGAAAGATTATGGGATTATTTGTCTCAATATTTATAATTATAGTACAGTATTACCTCGACATACGCTACCCCGACTTATGCGAACCCGGAGATACGCGATTTTCAAATCTCGTCGATTCGTTTTTTGTTTGAGGGGGGGGGATGGTAAAATTGGTGAAACTAGTAATGAGATTAAAGAAGTTGTCGATCTTGAAAGGCAAATAAATTTAGAGTGAGTGAGTGAATATTAACGTCGCACTGTTCGAGGGCTTTTGGCGACCGACTGCGTAATTTTGAACCATGGTCAAGTGACGAAGATGACACCTGAGCTGGCACCCCCTCTCCTACGGGAGGACGTTTGAGCTCTCGATAGATTTAACGTGCATCGCACCCCTACACGGCGGATCTTTAGTGGTACTGGGATCGAACTCATGACACGCTAACCATGATCCGATGCCTAGACCACTTGGCCAGCACGGTCACAAATAAAATTAGAAGTATATAGTGATGACGTTCAAGAACTACTGGATTCCTACAATTAAGAGCCGGCAATTGATAAGCTCATAGAAATACATGAGCAAGAGCAAGACATTGAAGAACTTGAATCTCCTCAGTTTAATTGAAAAAGGGTCACAAATTTTAGAAAATTTAGACTCCAATGAAAAGTGTATTTTTTCAACAAAACAAGGAATAAAAAAAGCTATTAAAAGGAACGAGGAAATTTCATGAGAGTAAAAAAAATATTTGAGCAGGCAAACTACTTTGTTAGATGTCATGAAACTGTCTACATCAAAATAACTTTCTTTTCGATTTTGTATTAGTGTTATCTAAGATTTCATTAAATATTTTTATTTTCTAAATTATTATTTTCTTTGGTCTTCGGCCCCAACTAAAAATATTTTACATACATTTGTATGTAAAATTATACCCCGCCTATCGCTTAAGATCAGTGTACGTCTCTCTCTCTCTCTCTCTCTCTCTCTCCATTTATCCGAAAGTTTATTATCCGGAGCGTCAAATATCCGGACCAGTGTATATATATTATACACTGGTCGGTGTACAATGGTACAGCGAAAATAAGTGATTATTTTCCACAATAATGGTAAAATTGCGACATTTTGCACATATTTTGCTTTTTCTTCTAGCACGTTTCCCGCATGTGATGTGGCCGAGTGGTCTAGGCATCGGATCATGGCTAGCGTGTCATGAGTTCGATCCTAGTACCACTAAAGATCCGCCGTGTAGGGGAGACATGCACGTTAAATCTATAGAGAGCTCAAACGTCCTCCCGTTGGTGTGGTAGTTAGGAGAGGGGTGACAGCTCAGGTGTCGTCCGCGTCACTTGACCATGGTTCAAAATTACGCGGACCGTCGCCAAAAGCCCTCGTGTTGCTAATCAGTGCGACGTTAATATTCACTCACTCACTCATCCGCATGTGATGATTTTCAATATTCGTATAGTGTCCGGTTTCATATACTGCATGGATCGCATTCGCTTTTCGGGTATCCGAACGGTATCCGGTCCGAACTGATTCGCTACTTTCGGGTATTCGAACACGTTCTACTGTATTCATATCCCTTTAAAACCCAGCTCGCACGATCTTTCGGGTTAGGTACTTTAAAATCCGAAATATTTTTATCTTTAAATATTATATTCTTCTGGTTATTAAAACTATACTTATCCCAATGAGACACTTGAAAAAAAAAATTGCTGTCCTCCTGGAACGTGGAGTTTTTCCGCACAAATTTGCGCGGGCAGGATCTTAAATAAATATTCGTAAATTAAACAAGTGAAAAATTTCACTATAACTTCCCGGTTGGTGTTCTTTTTTTCTTTGAATGAATAACAATAAAATATTCATAATATTGAACAGTAATTAAATGTTAATAATAATTTTTGTGTGTAACCATAGCATTTTCCGTTAAATAAAAAACAAGGATTTTGAATACATATGCGTGTGTGTATGTTTGTATACGCGCGTATTAGAGATTTAGAAATGAGAGGCAAGATCAGGAGTTGATATTAAATAAAAAAAGAATCTGATAAAATTATTTTTGAAATATTATTTAATAAAAATTCATGTACGATTAAGTTAAAGTATTTTAAATTACAGAATATTTCTTCGGGAAATCTTTTTGAGTAAAAAACTAGATATAATCATTCTCATTTTTTATATAATTTTTTGCAGCTTTGAGCATTGCATGAAAAGAAAATTAAATATATATATATATATAAAGAGTTTCATTTAACATTTCTTGTGTACATATTTTATATCTGCTCGAATAAATCCCAAATTTATTCGATACATTTATTTAAATATCTTCAAACAATTTCAATTTCTTTGCTTGAAAGTAGCTTTATTTAAAAAAAAATGTTGTTTTAAATTTAATGTAACTTTAAGAGTATACACTTATTTTCAGCTTATTTTTTTATTTTGTTAAAAAAAAAGAAGGGATTAATGTTATTGTTTAAAGCTTAATTAAGGAAATTCCGTTCTCTTGTTTACAATCTCGATAAAGTTGGATCTAGGGTCGGTCCTCTTTCGGTTGAATCTTTCTCAACACTCCCTCATTGGTCGTTACTCAAGTGGAAAGAATTTGCACAGCGCAATCAGTAATTGTTCAAGAAAAATTCAATACGTTCCGAACTTTGACCCTATTATGGACTTTCAGCAGCAGTGTCCACTCCAAAAACACGTGACACATCAACACCACCCCTCGAAAAAGAATTTTCATGACGAAGTTAAGGGAAAAGCTACTTCCGTTAACTGACCTTTTCTTTCTCTAAGGCAGGGGTCTTCAACTTTTTAGTCGTAGCGTGCCAAATCAATCTACCAATAGGATTCAGCGTGCCACACAGTAGAACATTTTTTAAACAATTCGATTCCCGTGATAATGCACGCAGAGTTAGAGAATAGAGGTCAATAATATAGATTTACAGTTTTATTATATATTAATTTCGCATCATTTAAAGATATTTCTTAACATAATACAATAATCAGCCTAAAATATAACTATTTCTTCAACAAAATTTTTTAACAAATATTTAAATTATACATATATTTTGTATTTTAAAACATATTTATTAAAATAAGAAATAGACTAGATTAAACTCTTCATTAAATTTAAATAAAAAAATAAATGAAAATTTTAATGAGAACCTGTGTTTAGTCCGCTCTACTTTCATGTCGCAAAACCAGAGGTATAATGTCTGACTTTCATTTAGACACGATTCTAAGCATTCAGACTACGAAGTGAACACAACTCAACTATTTCTTTGGGGATTCCAAATACTATTCGTATGAGGAAAGGATTTTTAACTCGATATGTGTGTGTAGAACGGAAAGCTGAGTACATGCAATTTTCTCCCTTCAAACAATTAAATCTCTCCAGAAATGACATTCAATTGTTTACAAAATAGCAGTGAATTTATTTTTAGAGCATGGGTGTCTAAACTACGACCACTTGTGGGCCACATTGCAAAAATAATTTTTTTCTGGGCCGCACGTACAATATTTTTTTTAACGAATTGAAATAAAAATTAACTCTGTGTAGTTTTATTAAAATAAATTAACTTATTTTTATTATAATTTATTTTAAATTTTGAATTATACATGAATAGGTACACATTTATTTTAACATTTTAAAGGTTTCGTTTCATTTAGTTTGAATTTCATAAGATGGAAAAAAAATCAAGTTAATGAGATGAAGGAATTTGTACGTTTGTGTTGAACAAGCAAATCGATATCGTGTCCAATAGACAAAGTTGCTATTCTTAATGCATTTTCAAGATGTTTGTCATTGATCTTTGTCCAATTCTTTTTTTTTTTTTTTTTTGTATGTTTCATTCTTGGAAAATAACTGTTCACAAATATAAGTACTGCCAAAAGCTGAAGACATTAATAAACCATGAGTGTGAAAATGAGGATATTTATCGCAGTGTAGGTAATCTTTATAAAACTCCAGTATAGAAACATTCCCAAATTTTTCTTTCAGTTGAATGTCACTTTGCAATTCAATACGTTCTGATTCCGTTTGAAGATGGTCTAGGCATCGGATAATGGCTAGCATGTCATGGGTTCGATTCTAGTACCACTAAAGATCCACCGTTTAGGGGAGCAATGCACGTTAAATCTGTAGAGAGCTCAAACGTCCTCCCGAGGGTGTGGTGTGGTAGTTAGGAGAGGGGGTGCCAGCTCAGGTGTCGTCCGCGTCACTTGACCATGGTTCAAAATTACGCGGACCGTCGCCAAAAGCCCTCGTGTTGCTAATCAGTGCGACGTTAATATTCTCTCACTCACTCACTCCGTTTGAAGATTTGAAGTTAATTTATTATTTATTTCTAGAGAAAACGGGGTAGAGTAAATGGATTGAAATACTCTTCGTTTTTTCGAAGATCTTAAAATCTTATTTCAAACTCTTCAATTAAGTCGAAAATTAATTCAGCATATTTTGTGCATACATTTATTTATTTTTAAATAAAAATGTGTAAATTGAAATATTTTCATAATTTGCGTTTGGGCCGCATTTTAAAAGCTTTTGTGCCGCATGCGGCCCGTGGGCCGAATTTTAGACAAGCATGCTTTAGAGTTATCTTTCAGATTTTTTTCGTAATTCCGTCAGTGTTCATAATTCTGAAAATGTTTGCTAAATAAGGTCCATTACAAATTTATCAACTTCCATTCCACTCAAGGGCGCAGTATGGCCAAACTTGGCTCTTGCACCATTAAACACCACCCTCACTCACTTCATCCGCTCAAAAATTGACTAATTAGTAGAGTAATGACTGAGTGCCACTGAAAAATGTTCCGTATGCCACAAGTGGCACGCGTGCCATAGGTCGCCGACCCCCAGTCTAAGGTGACCTTGGTTGGGACAAATTTAATTGTTGCTGGTTGTCCTAAGATTTTTATTTTGAGATCTTCGAATAAATCCCCCAAATAGGCAAATTAATATTATTCTTATTCTTTAAAAAAGATAAATTTTTCAACAACAGGGAATTTATTCTGATTTTTCAATTGAATATGAGAATATTAAAGCACAAATTATTTCATTTCATTTTAAAGAAACCTATAAAACAGATGAAAAGACAATTTCGTTCTTTATATTTAATTATACAACAGTTTTATTTAGTGCTGCCGTATTTACCTTATAATGCCTTTTTTTAATCCCTTTTTGCAATTAAGTTAAAGAAAAGTCAAAATTGGTGGTTCAGACTTATGATTCGTCTTTATCGCCAGAAGGCTCTGGTAGCCAAATGACCATAGTCGTGAGTTTGCGGGCAGCGTTAACAAGCCGTGGACTCAAAACCTAATACAACTGAAGATCCACCGTGTTGAGGGGCTGATGCCCAGTCAAGGCTCACTGTCACCTCCCCTTTGGCGTGATGTGGAAGTCAGGAGAAAGGAATGTAAACTCAGGTGTCATCCTCGTCACTTGATTGTTGTTCAAAGCTTCTTTGTCCACCGTCAATATTCCTTGTGTTGCTTCAAAGTGTAAATTACAATCAAATCTAATAATTCATATTTATCATTACAAAAAAGAAATTAGTTGGGTTTTATTTAGTATGATGTTCTAGACTAGAGATACTAAACCTGCGGCCCACCGAGCCTTTTTAAGTGACCCGGTCGTGACCCATTGCACTGTGAGAAATTCTTTTCTTTTTTTAGACAATGTATTAAAAATTTGGTGCGAAATTCTTTGACAAGAAATCAAATATATCAATTTTGCTTTTTTGCTGTTGATGTCGAACGGCTACGAATTGATATTCTTTTTCTATTTGTAACGGTTACGTTTAATAATAGCAGACAACAATGAAGTAGCCTCAATTTTATGTGTGGAACTAATTTTGAACAATCTTTCATACCTTGTACGTGAAAAATATTCGAACGATTTGGAGGTTGACTGTTTTGTAGTGAAAAACACACGTGGATCAGTACTTGTTTGATTTGGCATAAAAGTGCAGTATTTAAAAAATACCAGTAAACAGTAATTATTCAATGACACGTTTCCTCTTTCAAAAGGTGATATATATATATAAATAGGTTTTATTGAATATTCTTTGCAACAGCAACAAAATGTTTTGTTAGTGGTAATGTCACAGTAGAGAGTAACAAAGACAACCTAAGAAGTTTGTTATATTATTGGTAATCATATGAAACCGTTCACTGATGCAAAAATTGTGAAGGAGTGTTTCTTAAATTCTCTTTTAATTTAGTGTTAGTGACAAAAATAAAAAATATAAGAAAAATAACAATTAAAAAAAGCAAAACAGAAGTTATAATATTTTGATCAATTTTCCATATTTTATATTTCCGATGTTATCTTGGTATTAAAGCATCTCCCCCGTTTAACCACATGTTGCGGCCCGCGTGAAATGGCTGACATATGTATACGGCCCAGCAGAAAAAAAGATTGTATGTGTGGGTGAGTACCCCTGTTCTAGACGATTCTACTTCTTATAAAAACCGTCTTATAGCAGCGCGTTAAATCTGTCGAGGCTTAAAGATCTCGTGCTGGCATAGAGCAGGGGTGGGCAGACTTTCCCAAGGCACGGGTCACTTCTAATTTTTTCAAGGTGTTGCAGTCCACCCAGTGGCGTAGGTGTAGGGAGCTAAAAGGAAATATGCAATAAAGTTGGATCTCCATTTTACGAACCTCTATTGTATGAATTTCTCTACTTCGCAACTTTTTCGCGGAACCTAGAACATTTTACGATTTTCTTCGTAAAATAGCCTCCAAATAGCGGTGCATTTTCCATTCAACGAAATTTTCTCTTATCTTTCGATTTTTTCCCTCCGTATTTTTTTTAAAATACCGTATTTACTCGAATCTAAGCCGCACTTTTTCCCCAATGTTCATGCCACTTAAAATCGCTCGCGGCTTAGAATCGAAGGGGAAAAAATGTATTGGATGGGCATTAAGAGCAATTATATGTATATACAGCTTCATGCATGTATTTAAAACTTTTAATACTGATAAAATAACTAATTATTCACTTCTTTTAGTTTTCCTTTTAAATTTATTTTAATTTCGTAAAATTGTATACCGATAAATTACATTTTAGACTATTTTTCAATTTTCACAAAATTTTGCTGAGAATTTGGGAGTGCGGTTTAGAATTGATGGCGGCTTAGATTCGAATAAATACGGTATTTCCTGACCTTCGTATGATGGAACAATTATTAGGCCTTAGTGAAGGCGGTCACCCCAAAATGTCTTGGTGGTCCACCTGTCGATCGTGATTGACTTAATGCCCACCCCGGGCAAAGAGTGAAAGTGTGCAGTAGGCTGTCGACTTGGTCAGCTAACTGATTCTAGTTTAGAAGTGCGAGATATACATTGGCTTTCTTTAGCAGACCTTTGGGTTGAACAAGCAGAAAAATGGCCAATAAACAAACAAAAAAATCAAACTTGATTTTAAATTTAATAGATTTGTTTAAAAATTAACATTCAATTCCTAACCATTTTTGTTACCATTAAAGGATTATTTTTAATATTCGAGTGTACAACGTTAATTTTTAAGATGTACAGTGACCGCGGTAGCCTTGTGGTCATGCTTACGGACTCATGTTCGGAGTTCCATGAGTTCCAGCCCTAGTGCCCCTGAAAACACGCCGTATACAGGGGCGGATACATGCTAAATCTGTCTCAAAGCTCTCTCGTTGGTACGAAGTAGAAGTTAGGAGAGAGGTGCCAGCTCAAGTCCCTTGGTTCAAGTTTACGAAGTCCGTTACGAATAGCGCTCGTGACAGTGCGGCGAGCTATTAGATATTCATTGAGATGTGCATAAAAAATTATACATCGTAAAAAGAGAAAAGATAAATTTTTATATTGACAAATTCTTGACGGGTTTTTTTTTTTTTTACTGAGGAAACTTGCATTCAATGTAAATAACATGTGAGTTACTGAACAAATGAATGTGCTTGATATGCTCTCAATGGGCTTAAGATCAATTATAAAATTTTGACAAAAGTTAAAAACTGAGGCAAATAACAAAATTCTTGTTACCTATTGGAACATCATTTTATGTAACTACATCTTATTTATTGGAACATGAGCAACTCAAAATAAAAAGGCACTGCGTTAAGTCTCTATATAAAGTGTTCCTTCATTAAGCCAGGTCGAAACATTTCGGCAGTTTTAACACTCATTTTTCCCTACAACTTCTCGGAATTCCCTTTCCTTGGGGAAAACCAGTGATCTGGAAAATGTCTGGGCAAACGAGCGACATTTAAGGGAAAGTGCAAACAGGAGTAGCAACTTTTGTTTTAACCTTGTCCGGAATGGAGCTTTTAATGAGAGATTACGTCAAAATGTCTCCCCAATCAGTTAGGCGGACGGAATCACTGGGTCCTTCCTGTTTACTCTCGAGGGCAGTTTTGATTGAGAGTTCCAACCCCTTCCACTTTTCCAGAAATTCTTAATCGCCGCAGAAAGGACTGAATAATAATGAGCTGATACCTCTCTGAGAAATCAGGGAATTTGTTTGGATTCCCTGATTTTGCGATTCAAGATTGCTGGCTTTGATTGTTCTACTCAAAAGGGAATTATAAGGTCACTTGTACATAAGATTTACCCGAAGTAAGAAGTAATAGAACTCACAATTACGACTAGATAAGTTCAGAATATGTTATTTTATTAAATCGATTGCAAGGTTTTAGACAAGACATCTGTTGACAAGGTTGCTATGACAACAGAATAAAATATATCATAAATGCAAATACAGAAATTAAAACATCTTTTACTTCTAGAAGAGATTTTAAGATAACTGTAGATTATATATATATTTGTAAGAGAAATATGATATTCTTAACATAAAAGGCAAAGGAAGAATCCGTAGAAATAATGATCCAATGTAAGCAAAAAAGTTTTGCTACAGTGGCGCACACAAGGGGGGGGGGGTTCCCCGGATCTGACCCCCCCCCAAGATTTTTTTCGTTGATTTTAATCCTATGTATATAGTACGTAAAATTTAATTAAGTATTTCTTCTTAATAATTAATGGTAATTATTTATTCAATAATTAATTTTTTACTGTTTTTTTGCTTAAGAAAATCGAGAAAATCAAAAGAATATTTTAGGATTTTAAGCGGCGTATTGGAGCATGATACGAGAATGGTGGACTCCCGACCCCCAACCCCTGAAAAATGCCTGTGTGCGCCACACTTGAGCTATATAGGTTGATCTAAAATTTCTTATTGAATTAAAAGAACATTTATTTTTACTAAATTATGTTTAATAGACAAAGAGTGAGCGCGAATGAATATTTATTAACAACGCATTCTATAAAGCAACACGAAAGTTATTGGGGCGAAGGAGAATGAATGACTTATTTCCAAAACATTCTCATTTATGAAGAAAAAAATGCTTCTATAACGAAATAATATTTTGCCTTTATCTAGCAAGTTCTTGTTGTCTGAACTAGGATTTATGAGGTATATAAAATAGGAATAGATTTATTCGTATTTCAATGTATAAGAGTACAGTAGAACGTCGTTTATCCGAACGTTTATTATCCGGAGCGTCAAATATCCGGACCAAAGTCAGGATATGTATTCGAACAGTGCTCAACAGTTGTTTCGCGTGAGACCAAACGTGACCGGAAAATCTAAGATGATGGATATTTGGGCAAGTGGCAAGTGGTGTGTAAGTTACGGAGTTCCTATCCCCGAAGAGGATGTACCTCCACATCAGAATTAATACAATAGATTACTGAAATTAGCGTTGCATAAAGTATAGAAATTTACAAAAAGAAATTTAGTAACAGTGGAACAATTAATGGGCAGTGGCATTACGCCTGCTAGAAAAATAGCGAGTGGACGGAGTCCGCGCGCCGTTATGCGATTAATGGATATTTGGGGAATTTCAGGTGGGTGATTTGGTAAACATCTGCGCGGAATATTAGATCAGTTTATTTCCAAGTGAGGGGGTGTATACGTGCTCTTTTGTTGAGTTTTGTTGATGAAAAAACCAGGATGGCATACGATGAAGAAGACTGGGTTTCAAAGGCTAAATGATGACGAGATTGTGACTTCCGTGTAAGAAGAATCCGACCCTGTCTACGATGAAACGGATGAAGACAAAAACAACGGAAGTAGCAAGGTTCCATCAAATGCTGACGCGTTTTATGCGTTAGAGACCGCTATGGAGTGATACTACTAACAACAATCAGAGTGCTGTTCTACTCAACCACTGCTGCTCAAGAGTATCAGAGACCTTGCAGTAAAAAAACGAAGGTGTACAATGGTACAGCGAAAAATAAGTGATTATTTTCCACAATCAAGGTAAAATTGCGACATTTTGCACCTATTTGGCTTTCTCTTCAAGCACGTTTCCCGCTTGTGATGATTTTCAATATTCGTAAGTGTCCGGTTTCATATACTGCATGGATCGCATTCAGTTTTTGGTTATCCGAACGGTGTCCGTTCCCAATGATTCGGATAAAGGGCGTTCTACTGTAGATAAATTTTTTATCAAAAACTACCGATTATTATTAAAATTAACCGTAACACTGGAAATAATGCGAATTTTTCAAAAATCCTAATTAAAGCTCTGTAGAGAAATCATCATTGTATAGGCAAAATGTTATTATTAAAGAATTATTTTCCATAAAAGGAGGATGTCTTAAAACTATGTCATTCTTTGCCAAAAAATTGAACTGAACTAATTTTTTTTCTTGTAGTAATCTTCTTAAGAGGGACGATTCAATTGACGATCGATCACAGTACGATTCAATTGACAAAAATCGGTCAAAAAATCAAATTTAATTTTTTTTGCTTAAATTATTCTTTACATATCTTTCTATATCCTGACAAAATTTGAAAGCTCTTCTCTTAAAAAACACAGAATTATAATAGTTTTTGCGTTCGTTTTTATTCACATCCCTATGGCAAATCAAAACTTTAAACTTACCTCGGAACGATAAAATAACTAGTTTGTCTTCATTTAAAATGCTAAGACTTTTTTTCGATTGTGTCTAATGTTTTGAATTTTTTTTACCAATTGCTAATAGTACATGCTACAAAAGTTGGTATGCATTTTTGAATGGAAGCAATGCTTATTTTTTTTAAAATAATGGAACTCAGAATTTGACATTTTTTAAGGAATTTTCAATAAGCATTCATAAAAAGAAGTATAGTATAAATACCAATCATGTTATCGCAAAACCCATACCAACTTTTTTTATACATAGTTTGACGTACTTGTAAATCAAATTTCATGCGTGTACGTAAATTTTTGTAGGAGGAGTAGCATTTTAAAATTACTTCAAAAATTTTATGTTTTTTACTTTAAAAATTAAATTTCTAGCTTTTTTTATGAAATTTTAAGCACAAAATCTGTTTTACATAGTATACACACATAGGAGGTAATCAAAAAAATTTTTGAAAATCCTTAAATTAAAAATTTTTGCGTAAATCGTACCATGTCCCCTTAAAACAATTTTATATGTATGTTTTTTTAAATTCAACTGTCTCTAAATATCAAAAAAAGTATCCATTTTTATGCGCTCTTTTACCATTATAAAATTACCATTTATACAGTTCCTAACGTAGTCAGTCAATTTAAGAAGTCTTAATACTGTTAGATAAATTTACTAATTCTCAGAGATTTCTATGCATAAAAAATATATAATAAACTCGATAAATCATTCAATTATATATTTTTGAATATTATTGGCATTTTCAAAACACAATATATTGCTAAATCAGGAATGGCCAACTCGCGGCCCGCGAGACTCATTGCAGCTGTACAAAATACGATTTTTTTGTGCAATATTTTTGTTCTTAATGAAGTGTTTTAAAACAAATAAATTCCATAATTATTTCTATTTTGTCAAGTTGCTTCTGCTTTTCAGTTGCATAGAGATCAACATGCAAAAACTAAGTGAATATATGAGTTGAGAAACAAATATCTCAATAATTAAATAAATAAAACATTATTTGATAGTCTATTATATTATTAAAAAAATAATAAATGTGAAAATATTATCTATGTATTAATGAAAATATTATCTATGTATTAATGAAAATATTATGAAAATATTATCATATTATTCATGAAAAATAATGAAAACAATAATAATTTTCCTTCTGTTTTAAATCCCCCTCCCCTAATAAATGTTTAAAATGGATCCAAATCTCTAATATAAAGATATATATTTTTATATCTGGCCCACGGGATTATAATGTTTCTTCGAAGTGGCTCGTAAGGTCGTTTGAATGGGTCACCCCTGAGCTAAACATTTGTTAAATGTGACATAAACGCAATTTTGCCAAAATTTCTGGAACACTCACCGGACTATAAGGTTACTAAAAGTGTATATATATATATATATATATACTAGCTGACCCGCGCGGTAAAAGTTGTTTTGCCATATAAATTATTTCTTGTGAATATTTTGGTAGTCAAACAAAAAACTTTAAGTGTGTGGGGATGTGGTATATGACTGAAAGAGAATGGAGCGCTGTGAACGATGACGGCCTATAAAAGTAACAAAACACCAAACATTCATTTTTTGAATTCTTTGTTCTTTTATTATTTTAACTAATAAATTTCACAAATTACATCTCTATCACAAATTATGACAGTTAAAAAATAACATTATCAGTCTCTTAGGACAATGGAGTGTACGATATTTTTATTGTGAGTCCATCTTTAGCCAACACAAACAAACTAGATGGTTTACTCACGAGAGAACATGCCACGTATAATTGTCCGTGGGAAAAACACGATGTGCCCAAATCTAAGCCCCAAACAGATATCGTTTGACCTTGAGACTTATTGATTGTCATTGCGAATGCCAATCTAATTGGAAATTGAATCCATTTGAATTTAATTGGCACATCTGTGGAAATAATAGGGATTCGTGGGGAAAATACATCTTCTCCTCGGAACTTGCGATTCAAAACTCTGGCTTCGACAACGTTTTTCATCAATTTTTTAATGACTAATCGCGTGTCATTGTACAGCTGTGGTGGGTTCAAACTACGAAGCAAAATAACCAGAGATCCAACCTTCAGTTCTAAATGGTACGGTGGCATGCCTAACAAATCCAATGAGTTCAAAAGCTGCTGGATAATTTACAGCTTCGTTGGTATCGCAAACTGTATCCATAGATTTGTAAGACATCAAGCCCCCTGGCAACAACTGTTGTATCTTGAAATTCAAATCGTTGACGTCCACATTTTTTGCTGCCAAAATTGCTCTTTCTGCCAGTTACTCATGATTAAAGTATTGTGTGTGTATATCGGGAAATATCTGGTCAATGAGAGCATTTTGCGAGTTAATGATTGTGCAGAAATCGGTCGGCAATTTTATGCATCCAGTGTTTTCATGTACAGCTACTTTTCCATCGCCGATACCTAACGCTTACTTTGAGAATGTTTCAGCGGATGGATCTTGAAGTATATAAACGCGCATATTTACTTTCAGCTGTACTTTTTCAACATTACGCCACAGTGGCGATGATTTCAAGAAAGCGTGGATCCCATCAGCGTACGTTGAACGTGGAATGACGGGAAGTGTTTGTCTGAAATCACCTGAAAGTAGTAAAAGAGTGCCGCCAAATAGTTTGTCGTTGTTTTTTTATGTCTTTCAACGCCTCAAGTGAATGTTTGTGTGCCATAGTGCATTCATCCCAGATGATAATTTTACACTGTTTCAGCACTGTGAAAAAAAGGTTTTTGTATATTTAATTTATTAAATCACTGATTTTAAAAGAGCAAAGTATGAACTTTTTTAGTTCAGACGGTTTACTCGTCGTAATTTTCATACATAACGATTGAAAAATTTCAATTAATGTGATTTACAGCAAATACAATACTCTTTTACTTAAAAAAGTATTAATTTAAAGCAATACATTTAAATATATTGCAAATAAGCTTATTTGAAGTAATGATAACGGAGTAAAAGCGATTAGTTTTTCGCAAATATTTTTAGATATTTTTGTTTTATAAACGGATGTGGTATATGAATTTTTGAATTAAAGATGTGACAAAAAATGGAGGAAAAAAACTTTTCACTCGCATTTTTTTTTTTTTTTTTTTTTTTTTTTACTTGCCAAATTTGGTAATTTTTGATTTGACTCCTTTTTCTAGTATAACCCATGATAGAGTGATTTGGACAGTGGAACAGAGAAAAGTCACACATCTGGCTCGAAACCGATTTTCGACTACAAAAGGTTTTTAATTAATATCTTTTCAACTAATTGCAATATCGGAATGAAAAATAGTTTACGTCTTATTCTCAGACCTATTGAATATACGCACAAAATTTCATAAGAATCGGTCTAGCTGTTTCGGAGGAGTTTGGCCACAAACACTGTGACACGAGAATTTTATATATTATATATATATATATATATAAACTCTTTTCTTTTATTTTTTAGACATAAAATAAATGAAAATTATAAGAAAAATACACATATGATATACATTTTTTATCAATGTGTCGAATTCACTTTGGACCAATGTGTAGTTAAATCAGGCATTTGTTTTCATTTGTTCGAATATACTTTATAATTGCGCAAAAGATATCTTTATCAAATAATATAAATCACTCGAGGAAACACAATAACATATTATTACACGGCACAATAAAATGAAAAAAGTTATAAGAATACAGCTTGCGTATTTTTCATTGGCGCCATAATTGATTTAACAGTTCTTTTCCCCCTTAACGTTCAATTTTATGCAATTGCGTTCGGCATTCGTTCTATTTTGATATTCTGCATAAAAAATGCAGATGAAGTTATAATTAAGTACAGCAATCATCATTTTAAAAGGGGGGGGGGAGAAATGTTTTCTTTGGTCGTCAAAGGGTTAAAAAAAGCATCGTTCTTTTTCATTGTTCAGATAAATTTGAGATTCCTCTCAAATGTTCTAATCCATCACAGGGTCTCTCCTTCTCTCACAACTAACTCGTAGATCAATTGATTTGCTTACCAAGACAGAGTCAGGAGTCGAAAACGTGATCCCCGCACCCCCTGGGGGCTCACCTACTTTAGGCACAAGTATGAGATTTACGACCCTAGGTGCCCGCTTTCGTCTCTCTTCAATAAACACAAGTGAGCGCCCGGGATGCCTCTCCGATCATTCTATTTTTTTATCCTCCTTTTCATTTCATTCCTTTTTTTTTTAAACTCGTTCTTTTGCATTTTTCTTCTTCTTTTTCTTTCTTTCTTTTTTTTTTTAAAAAAAAAGTTTTATAGAGTTTACTTTAGACTAGGGTTGAGCAAACTATAGCCCACCCAGATGCGTATTTACTTTCATATTTCTTTTATAGAATAAATTTTATTTACGTCGCGCTATGAAACAACACGAGGGGCTACTGGTGATGGACCTCGAAATTCTGAACCACCGTCAAGTGACGAGAATGACACCTGATTTGGGACCTCTGTCTCTGAACTTCCACAACATGCAAACGGGAGAACTTTGAGCCTTCACACACAGATTTAACAAACATCTGACCCTTTTTCCCGGTGATTCTGCATTGGCACAAGGGCTTGAACTTATGACACGCCGGCTACTAGTCCGTGACTACGACTCGTAGTTTAGTTAAACGAGCAATTATTAACACCCTTTTATAAGCTTCGCTTGTATGTAACGGAATCTTTGAACTCCATTTTTACCCACTTTAAAAGGTCAGATGAATTCGAAATTTTGCACACTTGTCCAGAACCGATGACAATACAATAATTTCATAATTTTGTTCCATTGTTCTGATCAGAATCATCAGGATTAACGATTTCCCATTTTTAGATCCCATCCCGCATCTGGCGACTCATTTCAGATCCCATTTCCAGATTTGGCGACTAAAAGATTAAGCTACAATTTAGTTCGATTAACTATAAAAGGGTGTTTTTTAGTTTTTAAAAATTTTTTATTTTGTATATTATGTTACATATTATTTTTGGTGTAAAAAAATTGAAAGGTATGAAATGCAGAATCATGGCTTTATACATTGGATAAGTATAATTTTTCTCTTCAAAATGTACCATTTATTTATTTTAATGTGTTTTACAGTAAATTATATTTGGCCACCAACCATTTTTCCTTCCGGTTCAGTTAGAAAGTTTGCCCATCACTGATTTAGAGCAGCGGTCCCCAACCCTGAGGCCACGGACCTATGGAGCAAATGGTACTGGGCCACCCAAAAGACATTCAATTATTTCTATTTTATTTACTTTGGTGTATTTCTCTAGAGATTATGCGACTTTCCATGGGGGAATCCCTTTATATTCCATAATAAATCAATTGAAATTCATTTTTGGTGTAGCTGTATTTTATTCTGAAGGCATATATAAATACAATCAAATTAAAATTATAAAATCAAAACATTCTAAAATATAGATAATCTCAACGCTCCTCATCCTCAGCGGGACGTGGTAAAATTATCAAGCGTTGATCGGTCAGCGGTGATAAAAATATTGGACAGAACTGATGTAGAGCAGAAATATACGTTTCCCCCCCGTAAATTACGGCATATTTTGTACAGTTTTGCCAAGAATACTACTTACACCTTACAGAAAGAGTGGAATTACTATTTATTGTTATGTGGAACAAATTTAAGAGCTCCTTATATCTTATTAATAATGCTCAAATAATTACAGATGAAATAATAATCTAGCTCTAAAGTATTTTACAATTATTACAAAATCCTCAGATCATCATTAAAATCATGTACACCTGATTTATACTTAAGATAGGTTCCTTAGAAAATTGTATAAATCGAAAATAAACTTAAATGTGCCTAATTCAGTCATTTATTTCATCGTAATATAAAATTAACTTGTAATTGTATTTGGATATATTAAAAACCGCTTTCGAATAGTGTTTTGTGATCATTTTATTAATGCTTTTTTCCATGTTTTCCCCAATACAACACCCAGTGGCGCACACTAGAATATTTCAAGGGGAGGGGTGTCCAGGGTCGAAAGTCCACACTTCTTGTATCATGCTTACGCCACCCAACATATTCTTTTGATTTTCGGGAAAAAACAGTAAAAAAATTAATTATTATTAATTAGCCTTAATTAATAAAATTAATTATTAATAACGAATATTTAATTAAATTTTACGTATTATATACACAGGATTATAAACAATCGAAAAAAATTAAGGGAGGGGTCCGTACCCAGGACCCCCCCCCCCTTATTGTGGGAGCCACTGACACCGCCTCTTACGTAAGAAATTATGCTCATACTCGTAGAAGATCCAACTGCAATATTTTATCTAACAGATTTTTAATTTTTTCTTACTGTCCCTATTGTGGCTTCATTCGTGGAATAAAACAAATAGCAAATTCTGTTAATCTTTCTCCATCATGTAGACAGCCTAAAATTTTAATTTTGCTTTTCTTTTCATTTTTTTAAAAAAAATTTTTGGTTTGATAAAATTAAAAAAATTTTTTTTTAAGTATGTTCCCCAAACTATAATTGTTTGTCATGAACCAATACATATGAAGTTTTAAAAAATTCAGAATATGAAAATGATTGAAATGAGGAAATTAAATTGATGCACACCTTTCTGCTGCTAAAAATTTAATTGCATTAAATGAAAAGAAAGTTTGATTGTACATACAAAATGAAAAATCCCCGTTTTTAAATTCGAATCAATGGAATTTATAGAAAGGAATAAAAGAATGTCAAGAAATATAAACCCCAATATTAAAAAGCGAACTGTATAAAAAATTAACAGCAGATTTTTTTAAAAAAAAATTATTTATTTTATAAAAAAATTCGATTAAACTTTAAAAACTGTACAAAATTGAATTAGTGTAAAAAAGTACCTTGTAAATCTGGAGATCGGCGCAAATATCAAAATAAATATAATCGCAATATTTATTCCTTTAGGATAAAAACTTAATAAAATATATCGTTTACAAAAAATTTTTTTTTAGAAAAACATTTAATTGCTCGAATAATTCTCTGATCATTTCGTTTTTTAATATTTTATACAAAAAATGTTAGTAAAATATTTATTACATTTCTTTTTAAAAGCAAGATTTTAAAAAAAAAAAAAAGGATATAATAATGGTATATTTTAAGAATATCAAAATAGTTAATTAATTATTTTTAATTATTAAAAAATGATGGAATACTTACAACGACCACTGCATATGAAAAGTAAATAATTAATAATCGGTAAATAGTTATAATTAATTACATCATAGACGGAAATTAGACGTAATTATAGCTAATGAATTAAAATACTTCTGAGAAAAAAGTATTGCACAAGAAGTGAAAAATATATATTATTTATTACAACGTAAACACTTTAAGCCTGAATGCATTTAAATTCAATGCATTTATGAAACTACTATTTTAATAATTCAAAGAACGTTACTGATTAATGATAAATGTTGTGAAGTTTGTTAAAAATTAAATTCAAAATTTTACAAAATACACAGTGTTTAAATAAAATTTGGAATTGAGAAATACAGTTGAAAGCCTCGTGATTATTGCATCATGGAGATTCGCGTTTCTATTTCTTTGAGGAATGCCGAGGCTTTCCGTTCAATCCAATCGACCGCATCATCTTAGCGCCTGGGAAGAAGGCACTCTGTAAACGATTCCAAATTTGTCATCTCTGATTGCTGAGTAATTTGTCCCGTCGTGTTACACGACAGGGATGCCAAGAGTAAACAATCTGAAAAAAAAAGGGAAAGAACATGTTTATTTTGGTGTTTGCTTACAAATTACTATGTTTACATCCCCCCCCCCTCAATACATTTCACAACAAATCTTCCTTTTATATTCCTATACTGTATTTAGTTTCATAATTTGCTTACTTATTTAGAAAAACAAACAAGAGAAGAACTTTTAAGCAAATATAAACCGCATTTTTCTTCAAATATTTTTATTTTCCTCTGTTACCTGGTCACTTTCGTTGCAAGATTTTCCTCTTCCCCCAGGGTCAAAGTTCACGACAGTTTTAAATGGCTTCTATGGCGATTCAAGTGAAAGGGGAGCGACACCTGCAAACAATAGGAAGCAAGCACGTGGAAACGCAGGTGGGTCCAGAGAAGACCCTACACACCTTTTTCTTTTTGTGACATTGGTAAGTGTGTTCATTCAGGGTAACATTTAACTCTACTATAGATGAATTCTGTACCACAGAAAAGAAGAATCCTCAGGTGTAGAAGGGCCAAAAAAAATTTTTTTTTAAATGAGAGAAGTATTCTCATTGTACATCAGGGCTGAAAAACCGCTTACAGCAGCTGGAAATGGCACATTAGAAAACTAACAGATTAAGTAGAATTCCTGCATCTTATACATCAGGGGTGGCCAACCTTTTTGGGAAGCGTGCCATTATCTGATAATAAAAAAATATGCGTGCTACTTCCAACTTTTCCTACAAACAAAACAAAAAAATAATAATAAAAATAAATGAAAAGTTGAAAAAATGTTATTTATACTTTATTGTCAGATTATTAAGTAAACAGCACATTTTTTTATGCATGCCCAAGTAGTGAAAATTTAAAAATAATATAATAAATAAAAAAAAAGTTCAAACTTAGGTTTTAGGCTCCAAAATGGAGAGAAAAAAGCTATTTGTTCAAACAAGAAGAGGTACGACAAATTATAGGATAGAAGAATTGCAATTTTCCCCTGTAATTTTAAATTATTTATATGTTCAGTAATATTGATAAAAAGAGCTGATTCTCATAGCCAAACTTCATTCTTGAGTAAAAAGCCTTCATTGGGCAATTCATTGTTTTTTTCCAGTTATTTTAAAATACACTCCCTCAAATTCCAAATTTTCGCGGGTGCACTTCCCTTGGAGAAAGCGAGCAAAGATTCTACATAAAGATTCTTAAGGAGAGATTCTATATAATATATATATTTTACTGTAGCTAAATTAAATGTATTTAAAATAAATTTTGAGCTGTGGGGGTTGTCTGAGACAACTGTATTTCTATAAATTTGTAAAACGAATTTTATTCATTGTCTTTTCAATTTTTTAATTTTTCATTGTCTTTGCGTAACACTGTTATACCTCCGCCGTGCCACACTGTGGCACGCATTGGCACACGTGTCGCGGGTTGGCCACCCCTGTTATGGTGGACATTTTGAGGCTGACTTTACTCACTGCTTAAGAATAGGACTCGAATGTGGAATATTTTTTCAAACAGAAAAAAAGTTTCAGTTGTTTTGGGTTCGCTATATCCTGTAAAGCAGAGGTGGCCAATCATTTTGGAAATAATGCCACTATTTAATTAAAAATAGTTATGCGAGCATCTTCCAACTTTTTCAACTAACATGGAAAATTGGAAAAAATGTTACTAATAAGCTTATTATGGGATTTTTACGCAAATAGCCCATTTTTTTAATGAAAGTCTACATAGTAGAAATTTAAAAATAATATAATAAATAAGACGGAAGTACAACCTTAGGTTTTATTGTTGAAAATTTTTTTACAAGTTCAATCAATTAGGTTAGGTATAAAATAAAAATGAGTAACTTGAATAATTTAATTCAAAATAATTATTAAACGCTCAGTATCTACTTAAAGGGGCTTTTGAATTACTACTTTTTTTTTACCAAGTCATCTATATTAGGATTAGATCTTACAGATGCTGTGAGCGCGACCTATTTGGCACCGCTCCTTCACCGTCTTGCCTACCAAAGGGTGTGTGGGGGGGATAAAGCATCATCAACAACTTCCTTAATAACTATTATTTTATAACTCTTCAAACACACTTAATCAATCAGAAGTGAAACTATAAAAGGAGATCCTAGGAGTGATATATAAAGTGAGCAATCTCTATTCTAAGTGAACAACTCTAAGAAAACACGTCTAAGTGATCAAGACTAAGTGAACAAGCGTAAGCGTAGCGTTTAACTAAATCTGGTTCAATCTATCTTTAGATCTTTAATCCAATAATTTTTATTATCTTAGCAATTCCTTCCTTTACTCGAAGTGTGATAATGAAATACTCAACGAAATATTCTCACCTACGTATCACCACAACCGCTCTCATGCTCCTTCTATCTTACATCTACAAAACCTAGACTTTATATAGTCAAACTAATTTAAATATCAGGATTTCTTCTTGAGAGGCTGTGCATTAACGCGAATGCTGGCCCCAAAGTTTCCACAAGAGGATTAGTGATTAAGGAAGCGTATAGATCCGTAACAATGCTAACAAAATTAGGTTATTATAAGTGCACATTAGCCAATTTTGAGTGACATTTATTTTATTATATTCATTGCGGATAAAATTTATTCACAAGCATATTTTGATCTAAATTTTGAGGGTTTTTTTGGTCTGAAACAGACCCACTTCAATAAAAGTGAAAAAAAATAGTTATTTTTATTATCTTTTCAAAATTTTTTGAAGTTTTCAGTAAGTTTTCGCGTGCCACAGATACAACTTCATCGTGCCCCACTGTGGCACGCGTGCCGGGAGTTGGCCACCCCTGTTATAAAGAGAGGCATATTTTATAATACTTCTCATTTTTATCTGAGATGATCTCTTTTTCTGGTCTAAAATGGTGTTTCGCATTTTTTTTCTCTTTCTATACCGTTACGCTAAATGAGCTAACCGTTTAAGTATAAAAATGAAAAAATAATTATTTATGGAATATTTTGGAATTTCAAAAACGCTGTATTATAAACAGAGATGCATGAATTACAAAGTTGCAAATTTTCATGAAAATTGAGGCATTTTTTCTGTTTGAAATTGTGCCCCGCGTTTAGTTCAGGTTCTTGTAGGCATATTTGGCGAAGATAACCTTAATGTTTTTTGCAAACCCATTTTTTGAATATTTGTGAGAAGTAAGGATAAACTCAAAACACAGTCAAAGACATCATCAAGAGTATAAAAATAAGATTTTATCATACTTTATTTTAAGGAAAGAAGTTAACTGTATCTGCAAGCGTGTATTCCAAAAGCTTTTAAAGTCAAAGGGAAAAATCTATTACTTATATATTAAATTGAAGACTGTTTCATCTCAAATCGTTATCTAATTTAATTACACACGGATAATGTAACACTATTTGGATAAAATAAGATTGACTGCCACTAAATTATGCCTAAATTTTTGACGGAAAATTTTTTTTATTAAAT
Organism: Trichonephila clavata; assembly: GCA_019973975.1. Lineage (NCBI taxonomy): Eukaryota > Metazoa > Arthropoda > Arachnida > Araneae > Nephilidae > Trichonephila > Trichonephila clavata. The sequence goes on from BMAO01014348.1 coordinate 105,628, forward strand.
AAAAAAGAAGAGTTTAAAAAAATTCTATTACTAAACACATAATATACTGGAATCATTTTTATTACTAGAAATGTAGCCAAAACACAATTTTAGAATGAAATTAAACTTCAATTTGCAACTCAGATTGTGACGTGGAATTTAAATTTGAAATTTAGATTGTGCTATTCAGAGAAATATTACTTAAAAGTAAAAGATAATATTTAAAATATTTGCATCGAGAAACAAGAAATTTCAATTTTCTAATTCCAATTCACATTTAAATTTTGATTTACATTCAGTCCAAAAAGTATTGGGGCCACTACCAGTTCATAGATTTTTATAGTAATATTTTATTTAAACATACAATAAATAAATAAATTTTATTTTGGTAAATACAAATAATAATTTGAACAAAACTCTAATACATTAATGCAATTATGATTAAAATTGAAAATAAAAGAAATCGAGTTAAAAAAAAAAACGTGCTCAAAAAAGTATTGGGACACTTCCCAATAAATTAAGAAAAACAATTCCAACTTAGAAATTAATATCTTGTTGGGTCGTCCTTTCTTTTTATGACCTCTCGAAGTCTATTTGGCATGAATTGGATCAATTTATTGCAAAACGATCTATCGATTTTGGTCCACTTTTCACCCAAAGATTTTCTTAAATCCTGCTTGTTAGAAATGTGATGCTCATATAGTTTTTGCTGCAAATAATCCCCCGCATATACAATGGGATTAAGGTATGAACTTTGTGCAGGAGTCAATAACAGTAGGAGAGTTGTAATGCCTCCCCCCTAAGACACGGCTAAAGGTGTAGGAGGAAGTGAAGGATGATTCGACATGGTAATTTCAAATTATTTATTCATCGTTTAAATTAACTCAAAAACAATTCAATGAATCACAATGAATAGGATGTTTCCTATTAGTCAACTGAGGGAGGGGACGAGATTCGCGCGTTTTTGGAGAATACGTCTAATAAATTAGCGACTTAGTGTTAATCAGTCTTCTACCTTAATTTTGCTTTACACCAGGGGTGGGCAGACTTTTCTAGGGTGTGGGCTACTTTTAATTTTTTCAAGGAGTTGCGGTCCACCTAGTGCCAGTGGCGCACACAAGGACAAGGGAGGGGTCCGGACCCTCCCACATAACACTCCATTTTTTTTCCAATTCATTATAGTCGCATGTATATAGTACGTAAAATTTAATTAAGTATTTGATATTAATAATTTTTCATTTATTAAAGTTAATTATTTATTCAGTAATTTATTTTTCGCTGTTTTTTGTTCCCGACAATCGGCAAAATCAGAAAAAAAAATATGTTTGGCTAGGTATTGGGGTATATGATACGAGAATGGGAGACCTTCAACCCTCGCTTCCTTTCCCTTTAAAAATTCTTGTGTACGCTACTGCCCAATGTCGTAGGTGTGGTGAAGTAAGGAAAATGGTATTACTATAACTCCATAATAAGTAAGGAATATGTGTACTCTTACGTACAGAACTAAAATTTTAAAAGTACACCTTTAAAACCACGCTTAAAGCAAAACGCAAGATGCAAATTTAATAATAATAGCCCCAAATATAATTATATCAAATGATACATTTATTATGAAACAATTCAAATTATATTAAAAAAATAAAACATTTTTATCTAAAGTTAGTTTTTATTGTTATAGTCAGTAGAAGCCTTACTGTCAGCCAGTCTTGAATTTTCCGTATATAATTACAACTAGTAAAATTTTTAGGTGGTCACCCCAAAATGTCCTGGCGGTCCACCGGTAGATGGCGATCGACATAATGCCCACCCCGGCTTTACACGGTACCAATTACCCCTAAACCAATTACTTATAACCAATTACCCCTAAACCTCTTTCATACCTTAAATATCAAATGTATTATAAGGGCGACAAATACTTGAACTGTAGGCAGTCTTCTTATCTTTTTAGGCTTAATCCTTAATTTCTTTATAAATATCAAATTCCTGTCGTAATTCTCACATGGACTTTCTAATCTTCTTCCGTATTTCTTCTACTTATATCTCGCTTTGTTACCTTTAGTTAACTATCTAACTTCCCTAGCGAGTGAACCTGAACTATATATAATAAACTTAATTTACATATCACGTATTCTTCTTAAGAGAAGGCTGTTATTTTTCATAGCCCCAAAGCTTTCCCAAGAGGGTTATTGAAAGGAGGCGTAGAGATCCGTCACACAGTGGTAGAGGACCCATAACTTGCAAATATCTGCAGTATGTTCCGGATCATTATGTGGCCGCGGTAGCCAAGTGGTCTAGGCATCAGATCATGGCTAGCGTGTCATGAGTTCGATCCCAATACCACTGAAGACCCGCCGTGTAGGGGAACGATGCACGTTAAATCTGTCGAGAGTCTCAACATCCTCCCGTTGGTGTGGTGTGGTAGTTAGGAGAAGGGATGCCAGCTCTGGTGTCGTCCGCGCCACTTGACCATGGTTCAAAATTATGCGGACCGTCACCAAAAGCAATAGTGTTGCTGAGCAGTGCGACGTTAATATTCACTCTCTCACTCACTCCGGGTCATTATCTTGGTACAATTTAAAATGTTCTGAGATTCTTAGCTTGCTCGCACTTTGCTTTAAATTTCCCTTGAGAATGTCAAGATAGACATATTTATTCATTATACCATCAATAAAATGTAAATTCGCGATATCAGAGCTTGCCATGCAGCCCCAGACAATTTGGCTACCCCCTCCATATTTGACAGTAGGCCGTAAATTTTTGACATGCACTGCTGTATTTGATTTCTGCCAAACTTTTTGCTTGCCATCCAATCCGAAAATGTTATATTTACTTTCATCAACAAAAACTACATTTTCCCAATATTCCGTTGGCTGCCTTACATACATTCCTCATATGCCAACCTAGCTTGTCTATTGACTTGGCTGATGGAGGGCTTTCTTTGAGGTACTCTGTCCTGATACTTATGTTTTCTTAAAACATTTCTGACAGTTTCAGGATTTACTGATTTTCCGATCCTACTTTTACACTGAAAAGTCATTTTTACTGAACTACACTCATGTCCATAAATTAAGTATAATGAAGTTCAGGGAAAGAATGAGACAGAAGCAAAAGAAATTTGACTTATTTGTAAAGTCTATTTATTAAACAAAAGGTAAAGAGCAAAAAAGATGCTATATGTTTGACATAATTAATAAAAATTGCGATTTTTACTCCCTGGAGCAAATTTCAAAAAAGAACCTATTTACAAAAAACAGTATAACATGGTGAGTATAATGGTTAATACGGAGTATGTCTCCCGGACGATGCAATACAGGCCTTACAACGCCTACGCATGCTGAGTATCAAATTATCAATCTGATCTTGGGGAATATTACACCACTCATCAAGCAATGCCCTCCGAAGTTCCGGTAGACAGGTGGAAGGGGGTTGACGGGCTGCAATTCGTCGGCCAAGCACATCCCACACATGCTCTATTGGATTCAAGTCCGGTGAGTATGCTGGCCAATCTATACGGGTGATATCCTCCGATTGAAGGCATTCGTCTACAATGTTTGCACGGTGAGGACGGGCGTTGTCATCCATAAGCAGAAATTCAGCACCCATGGCGCCTCGAAACAAACGTACATGTTGTTCCAGAATGACATCCCGATAGATGTGGCCTGTCATCGTTACACTCTGAACATGCAGGTCAGTTCTGGAACCAAGAATAATTCTTCCCCAAACGAGCCATCCTGCACCACCGTAACGGTGTCGATCAATGGTGTTCTCTTGGTGGTAACGGGTACCTGGCGCTCTCCATATGAAAGTCCGGCGAGAATCAGACTGCAAACTAAACCTAGATTCGCAGGAAAACATCCCACAATACCACTGTTGCGGTGTCCACAATGCATGTTCTCTACTCCAGGTTAATCGCAAGCGACAGTGAGTTGCGGTAAGGGGAACACATCTGACAGGCCTATGAGCATATAGACCAATGTGCCCTAAGCGTCTGTACACGGTTTGCCTTGAAACTGTCGTACCGGTAGCTGAAGAGAGCTGACGAGATAGGTTTGATGCTGTGCTCCGTCTGTTTCGTTTGGCAGTAACTGCCAAATACCGGTCCTCATTCGGCGTTGTAACTCGGGGGCGACCTGTGCTGTAACATCTACTCACATTACCATCATCTTGGAATCGTTGAAAGAGCCTGGAGATGATACTCTGGGCGATTCCATGTTCCTCGCATACTTCCAGCTGGGTACGTCCACATTCCAGTCGTCCTATAATTCTACCACGTAAAAAATCATCCAAATGCTTCCTTTGTGCCATAACTATGCGGTTTTTGCACTGAAAGGCTTTTAAAGCACTTGTGAACAATTTTACTTCTTTGCCACCATTCCTTATGTACCCCTCTCTTACACTCTCGTCATTGTGACGTACTATCCGCGCCATCTGGTGGTTTCCTGTAATTTGCATATTCTTCTTCAAGATGTGTGTGATAATTGTACAGGTGAAATTTTTATTTTAGAGTTCAATTTCTGTATGATTTTGAATTATACTTAATTTATGGACATGAGTTCTTGGATTAATATGTACTTGTCTCACAATCCACCTCTCCTCACGTTCATTAAATATTCTTGGACGCCCTGATCTTTGCTTGTTTTCAACACTATTTATTTTCTTGAACCTGCCAATGATGTTAAAAACAGTAGACATACTCAATTTCAAGATTTTTCTTAAACAGCGAACTGTGATTTCCCCTCTTTCCAATGACTTATTACGAGATATCGCACACCAACTGGATATATCTTTGTTTCTCGTCATTTTTTCCACAATTAATCTTATCTATTGAAACGTTTATGTTTTAACTTCTAGTCTAAGAAAGTGGCGTGAAATTAAATTCTATTGATGCGCTTTATGTTTGTTAAATTTCTCATTTCAAAAGTGTCTCAATACTGTTTTGACTCCAATGTGTTCCTTTGAATTATAGTTGAAAAGCTCTATCTCAAGTTATAATTCTATAATATTAATAAAATTTTCCTTATTTACTGTACACCGATATTAAAATATTTCTAAATTCATTTTGTTTTAACGTGATAGATATTTTTATCGATAGCTTTACAGTTAAGCATACCAAGTGTCCCAATACTTTTTTGAGTAACTATATGTGAAAAGTTTGTGAAAAATAACCCAATTCACACAAACTTGTTAAAATATATAAAGTGGGCGCAAAAGTGTTCGTACACTTACAATTTTCTATAAAATTTAATGTTTTCGACTAATAAAAATTAATGCATCGGAATTGCAATTTTTTACAATATCTGAAATTTGTCATTATTTAAATAACACAATTTTTAAAACATAGTATAATTATTATTTTGAAAAATTAATAGTCAAAAAATTACGCGACAAAAGTCTTTGTACACTTAAAAAAATCTCAACATAGTTTTGAATGTTGTACATTTGTTTCTTAATTCAATACTTAACAGGATATCTTTTATTGTGTCCACAACTTTTAAACATTTTGGTATATGTTTCATCAGCTTTTTGTAATTTCTGTATCAATATTCCTCCATTCTTCTGTGTATATTGTTTTTACTTCACGTTTTGTTTTTATATGTCATGTTACCTTTTTTTTAAATTCAAATTACCCCCCAAATATGTTCCACTGGGTTTAAATCATGTGATTTAGGAGGTATTTTCAATTTCGAGAATTTGGGGGCAGTTATAGACACCAATACATACATTGAAATCAGTGCGTTTGGAGTCACTATCTCGTTAAGAAATGAAGTCGTCTCCAATATCCAAATTTTGGGCGAATAATTTCAAATTTTTCTTTAAAATATATATATTTAAATAGAGCTCATGTGATCACGATACAATAAAAAAATACCAAATAATCTAATCCTGAAATCGACATACACATTTCATTATTCCAACAACATTCTTGGAATAAAGTTTCAGAAAATTCAACATTGGCAGTACATTGGTTGGGATGACAGAAAATTCAAATTTTTTGTTTCCGATGGGTGTATAAAGTTTGGTGAAGAAAGAAAAGGAGAATTTTTCCATCCCAAGAATTTAGTTAGAACAAGAACACCTCCATCTATATGCTTCAGCATGGAGATAGAGGTGTTCTTGTGTAGGGGTGTATGTCGGCTTCAGTATTAGGTTATTATGTTATTTTTTATGATACTGTGAATCATTAACTTTTTATAAATATTTTAAAGAACAATATGAAATTATCCGCTCAAAATTTGGATAATGGAGACTACTTCATTTTTTACACCCTATTATAAGCTTTACTTGTATGTAACGGAATACTTGAAATCAATTTTTACCCACTTTAAAAGGTCAGATTAATTCGAAATCTTGCTCACTTGTCCAAGACCGATGACAATACAATAATGTAATAATTTTGTTCCATTGTCCTGATCAGGATCATCAGGATTAACGATTTCTCATTTTCAGATCCCATACCACATCTGGTGACTCATTTTAGATCCCATTTCCAGATTTGGAGACTAAAATATTAAGTTAAAACTTAGTTCGATTAACTATAAAAGAGTGTTTCTTTAGTTTTTTTAACTATAATTTTTATCGAGATAACAACGCTAATGGTGTCTTTATAAATGTCACCAAATTTTGAAAACCCCTCCTAAATCACCTGATTTAAGCCCAGAAGAACATATTTAGAGAGAATTTGAATTTTAAAAAGAAAACATTATATATATAAAAACAAAACGTGAAGTAAAAACAGTAAATACAGAAGAATGGAGGAATATCGATGCAGAAATTCCAAAAAGCAGATGAAATCTATACCAAGACGCTTAAAAGTTGCGGTGGACGCTAAAAGAATATCCTACTAAATATTAAGAAAAATATACAATAGTTCAAATTATGTTGAGAATTTTTTGAAGCGTAACAAGACTTTTGTGGTGTAATATTTGAGTAGTTTCTTATTTATTAATTTTTTTTAAATATAATGGTTATACTATACTTAAAAAATTGATTATGTTATTTCATTAAGAGCAAGTTGCAGATATATCATATACTAGATTCCAAATTTAGTGTTCTATCTGAAAACTCAGATCTAAGAAAGCATTTCAAAATTTGGCCCCAGCAACTAAAAGAATTTAAAAATTAGTCATCTTCCGTATCACTTGACCTTTATCCGGTAGGTGCAGCTCTTTTATCAGCGATTATATTACACTCAAACTTATTACCCTATGTTTTTATTCACATTATCAGATAAACATGGAATGTGGACTTCGAGAAATGTAGTAAGTAGTCAATGTGTGTGTGCGCAGATAATATAATCATAGTTGAGATATAAAAATAGAGTATACAGAAATATGGTGCACACACATTTTTATCTGAACTAATTATAATTATCTATACACATGTGTGAGCTTGAAATATACATTCCTTATTTATGTGTTTGGGTGATCAAATCTGCGACAGTAAATTTATATGTAATGTAATAAGTGATAAAAATAATCACACCAGAAAGGTTGTGTGTGTATATATATATATATATATATATAAGAACAACTCTGAATCAGAGAAAGCTTACTTCCAGTACAAGTTGCGTGAGTGAATGAATATTGACGTCGCAATGTTCAGCTACACGAGGGCTTTTGGCGACGGACCTCGTCATTTTGAGCCATGTTCAAGAGACGACGACGACACCTCAGCTGCAACCCCTCTCCTAACTACCACACCAACGGGAGGGCGTTGCATCTCTCGACAGATTTAACGTGCATCGCTCCCCTACACGGTGGGTCTTCAGTGGTATTGGGCTCGAACTCAAGAAACGCTAGCCATGATCCGATACCTTGACCACTTGGTTACCGCGGCCACGAATGTTTATTACAGTTGCACTACAAAGCAACACCAGTGCTATTGGCAACGAAACTCGTAATTTTTAGCCTCTGTCTAGTAACGAGAACACCTGAGATGACACTCCTCTCCAGAATACCACTCCAACGGGAGAACTTTGAGCCCTGACGGACTTAACTTGCCTCAGGCCCTCTACAGGGTGAGTCCTTAGGAGCACTAGGACTCGAACTCAAGATACGTCGTGCAGGAGCTGGTGACCATGACCAATAGGTTATCGTGGTCAGACACAGCAAGTGCTACACTCTAATAGCTTTACGTAGGTAAGATAAAATGCTTTTGATTCTGGAAAAATTGTGGCCGTGGTAGCCGAGTGTTCAAGGTATAGGATCGTGGCTGGCTTGTCACGAGTTCGAGCCTAGTACTACTAAAGACTAAGGTAAGGGACTAAATACGTGTAAGGGAGCGATGCACGTTAAATCTGTCGAGAGCTCAAACGTCCTCCCGTTGGTGTGTTGTGGGAGAGTGGTGCCAGCTTAGGTGTCGTACTCGTCACTTGACCATGGTTCAAAATGACCCATGTTAATTTTTTTTTAAATTTCATAAATATCGGGTGTCAATAAATCCTTTTGCGCTATTTTTTTTTTTATTTTTTCACAAAACGTGTTGAGAATTATGGGTGCGGCTTAGAATCTGTGGCAGTTTAGATTCGAATAAATACAGTAATACACCTAAAGACTTGAAGTTTGGCAAGTGTGTTTCTTTTGTTAGGTACAAATTAGCTAAGAACTGGTTTTATGGAAATAGATTTTCAAGTGGAGGGGGAACAAGGGCGTGAAAGATTAATATATTCTGTTTCAGAAATTCCTGTTCTTTTTAAATCAAGAATCGAGGGATTTAAGAGTATTTTTTAATACAATCGAAACTATAATGCTAAGACTTAGAAATCAATCAATTAAATATATATACATAGCCAAATGTTATCATAAAACACCCAGCGAAATATGTGGTCAACGGCTAGTATTTAAATATAAATTTGACATTGCAAAACAGAAGTGTTGGCATGAAAATATTTTTATGGGAAAAAAATGGTGGAAAACGTCGAATCAACGCTCGGCCGAAACGGAACGGAAGTTCCGCCAAGTAAACAACGGGCAGGAGTAAAACAATTAAGCGTTTTAAGGTTTTTAATTAATATATTTTCAACTAATTACAATATCGGAATATAAATGGGCAATACGGCTTCCCCGATCTTTTGGTGCCTTCCGCGACTTTCTGCGTCGTACGGTTCGTGAGAAGATAGACGCACATACATAGATAGATACGTTTGTTTACCTTCGGATTTTAATAGTGTAAGATACTGTCATCGAAGACCGGTGTAACAAGATAACAATTTGGTTATAAACTGAGTAGCAGGAATGTTTGAAGCTCAGAAAGTCTCTAGAGTCGAGTCCAAACTGTCAGCAGTTTGATGCTGCTATTGATATCATTAATGGGCTTATTGATGAGTAGTTTTGAGTGACGTTTCACTAAACGTTGTTGCTTATTTTTCGTCTAATGCGGATAATTATGACGTGACAGCGACATAATTTTTGGTCGTGATTGCCGAATGGTCCTGGGTGAGTGAATATTAACGTCGCATCATTCAGCTACACGAGGGCTTTTGGGGACGGACCGCATTATTTTGAACCATGGTTAATTGATGCGAACCCCCTCTCCTAACTACCACACCCCACCAACGGGAGGACGTTTGAGCTCTCGACAGATTTAACGTGCACCGCTCCCCTATACGGCGGGTCTTCAGTGGTACTGGGCTCGAACTCATGACACGCTAGCCATGATCCGATACCTTGACCACTTGGCTACCGCGGCCACGTGATACGTATGGGATTCAAATGATAAGTTTAGAATCTATACAGATCGCCTTAGGCATGTACGGGCAGTGATTTAGTTCAATTTTGCTGTAGTTAATGAAAGGATATTATTATAGAAAATTTTTGGACGCAAAAGATTTAACAGTCCTGATTAAACATTTCAAAACAGATGTTGAGTGTCGAGTAATGTTAAGTAATTTGAAATTCAAAAAGAGAAAAAAAATCTGTTTTCCGTGATGGGTAAAAAAAAAGCAACTTTAATCGGAAAACGGGAAAATAATTTTTCAAAGAGAATGCTTAGGGAAAACTCAAGGATTGCTTGCGTCAATTCGTGAGAACAAGAGTACCTTTTGGGAAGCTCAGTGATCAAGTGGTAGCGTATCGTGCTTCCACACTACAGGTCTGGGGTTTTATCCCCTGGCTGGGCAAGATCGACTCAACCCTTCAGTGGGTCGATAAATGAGTACCAAGCTTGCTTGGGAACTAAACACTGGGGGTTTCGAGTCAGATTGACCACCTGACCAAAGCATCTACTCATATACCTCAGCGCCCAAGGTCATGCTTTGCCCCTTACGGGCTGTTGCACCCTTGAGTTTAGTTTTAAAGTATCTTTCGTAGTAAAAAAAATAATGTGTCAGAAGAGAAGAAGAAAGAGAGTGAGGGAGTGAGTGAATGTTAACATCGCGCTGTTCAGCTACAAGAGGGCCTTTGCGACGGTCCGCGTAACTTCGAACCATGGTCAAGTGACGCGGACGACACCTGAGCTGGCATCCACCTGTCCTAACTACCGCACCATACCAACGGGAGGACATTTGAGCTCTCGACAGATTTAAAGTGCATTGCTCCCCTACACGGCGGGTCTTCACTGGTACAGGGATCGAACTCATGACACGCTAGTCATGATCCGATGCCTAGACCACTTGGCTTCCATGGTTGCAAAAGAAAGAGAGTGAAGTAAAAAAAAAGAAAGAGAAGAAAAAAGAGAGAGTGAGTGAGTGAATATTAACGTCGCACTGTTCAGCTACACGAGGGCTTTTGACGACAGACCTCGTAATTTTGAACCATGGTCAAGTGACGCGGACGACACCTGAGCTGACTCCCCCCTCTCCTAACTACCACACCACACCACACCAATGGAATGACGTTTGAGCTCTCGACAGATTTAACATGCATGTCTCCGCTACACGGCGGGTCTTCACTAGTACTGGGCTCATGACAAGCTAGCCATGATCCGTTACCTTGACCACTTATCAACAGCGGCCAAAAAAGAGGAAGAGAGAAATAAAAAAAGGGAGAAGAAAGAAAAAATGTGGTGGTACTAAAGTATTTGTTAAAAAAACAAGTAACATCTTTGTTTCTTATAATTAAAATCAAAACACTTACTAATTAAGAAGCAGGAAATACGTGATATCTGCAAACATAACAGGACCATTTGTTTCCAACATTAAGACAGAAAATAATAGAGTAATGAGATCTTTTCAGAAGGCAAGTAGTTTTTCCATTCGTCTATTATATGTTAGAAATTTTAAATAAAATCAAAGCTCTCCTTGACTTCGGGAATATAATGTCATTCATGAGTCAAATAAGTTTCCAAGGAATGAATTTTTGAAAATCTGTGTTTTCGAAAAATTGGTAACATATTCTTCAAGCCTTACAGCTGCAACATGTTACAAATTCGGACATGCAATGCAAACGTCATTTATTGAAGCCTAAGCGGAGAGTTAAATTTAAGAAATAAATATTGTTCTCTTAATCTTTTTAAAAATGTAGGTGATTATCGTTTTTTGAATTCCAAAAGATAAATTGAAAAAGGGTTAATTATGAACATATATCAATAAAATAAAGTAAACTCTCTTTCCAAAAACCTTTTGAATTATTTTAAGGTATCGGACTACACTAAAATTGTGAATTTTGCCAAAAATTGACAAATTTTTGTGATTTTATTATATAGACCATCTTATTAACTTTATAAAAATACCAAGTTTATTATTTTCCGTTCACTAGAACAAAAACTACAAGTGTTTTAGTGAAAGCAGATGTCATACTTTAAAACGCGTTTTACTCGTAATGTGTTTTTTCTTTTTCTGAAAATGCTCAAAAGGTGACAGAGATTGCTCAAAAAGTTTTGAAAATAGTTAACTGAAATTTTTTGTGTATGTTCTGTATAATAGAAGAAGTGTTTTAACTTTTAGATTTATCAATCACTGTTTTATTACAAAATTTACAGTCCCTAAAGCGAATATAATCTGTTATTTTAAGCAATTTTATATAATAACTAAGATAAAACACTCCAGTTTTTGTAAAAATTAAAATATCTCTTATCTTGAAGGTCATTTAAAAAATAAATAATACAGAAACACATCAGAATTGAAAATTTGTTGATAAACTTTTGGTACAGAATGGGCCCCGTTTATGTTATTTGTTATCAATTTTGTCCAACTTGTCCCGTTTTAGTATAATAATTTATTTTTCTCTTCTTAATTTACTTAGCATATTTTTCTTAAAATGTACTAAACGAATTTAAAAACAACAAAAAATCCCCATATCTCCATTTTTTTAAAAAAAGAGTTGTCGCAAGTAGAGTCGGATACTTAATACTATTTTCACAATAAATGAATAAATAAATTCATGTAGAGCGGAGTGGGGAAATAATAGGCGCAAAGGAATGTTTTTTTTCTCCTCCGGTCAGAAAACCGAGATTTCTTTCCCGTACGCGACATTCGTCTCCTATTTTCCTCTAGGTCAGAGATTCCCAAAGGGGTCTATATACACCCCCAAGGGTCTATGACAATCTGCAAGGGGTCCACGACAGCAAAAATAAATAAATTGGGGGGTCCATGAGGTGTAAATGGGGGTCTACAATAGTGACTCTCATCAAACCAGATTGCGACTAATATTAAAAGGAAATTTAATCAAAAGTGAAAACTAGACTCAACTATTTAACAGATTTATTTACTAAATTTAATGAGGTTTATTTGAAGTTACAAGGTGATAACATAAATTATTTTATTAAAACAAGGTCCACATTTTACACACCCTTTCTTGCCAGAATTAAGCTAAAGGAGCATAATTTTACAAGTCGCCAACATTTAAAGGCCGTTTTCTTAGATTATGAAACTAGGTTTTTTTTTTTTTGAGAATATTTTGACTATCATACTACCCCAGTAGACAATGAATTCATATGGTCACTTTGCAAAAAAAAAAATGTCAGATTATAAGAATTAAGCGCTAGGGATATGCTCTAACGAAGATCTTAAAGTAAAGTTTAGAAACGATGTCAACAATTTTAGCTTTAAAAAGATATACCTGTCATTTATTCCATATTATGTAATATCTTGAGAAAGGTTTTAATTATTTGTCCGTTTGAATTCCAAAACAAAAAAGAAAGAAGAAAATACTGGACACTATTAGCCGAGAAGATATATTTAGTGTTAAAATCTGATAAGATTGATGCCAAATGTTGAAATTTATTATTGCATCCCCAGATTCCTCCCTCCCTCTAAAAGCTTTTGCTTGTTGCTCAGTTATTTTATGTAACAGTTATTTTATGCATTAGTTAAATTCTAATTTAATTAACTAATTAAATTAACTAACATGTGTTATCTTAAGTTTTAAACTCTTCACTACAGTTAAAAATTTTAATCTTTTAAAGTAAATAGCTCTATACCTGCTGTCAAAAACACGTTTAAGCTGATAAATTTGCACAAATTTAATATTGGGTAAGTAGGGGGTCTACTCCAAACTGAAAAACCTGTCAAGGGGTGTATGAGGCAAAGAAGTTTGGGAACCTATGCTCTAGGTCATAGGTGTCTAAACTATGACCGCTTGTGAGCCGCATTGCAAAAATAATTTTTCTTTCTGGGTCGCACATACAATGTTTTTTTTTAACAATCAATTTGTTAAAAAAAACATTGCATGTAGTTTAAAACATTGTATAAACATTGTTAAAATTATTTAACATTATATAAAAATTAACTATGTAGTTTTATTAAAATAAATTTACTTATCATTATTTTATTTTTAAATTTGAATTAGACATGAAAAGGTACACATTTATTTTATTTTTTTGTAAAAGTTTCGTTTTATTTAGTTTGGATATTATAAAGATGGAAAAAAATTTAGTTATTGAGTTGAATGAATTTGCGTTTGTGCTGAACCAGCAAATCGATATCGTGTCCAATAGACGAAGGTGCAATTCTTTATGCCCTTTCAAGATGTTTGTCAGTGATTTTTGTCTTTTACATGCTTCATTCTCGGAAAATAACAGTTCACAAATATAAGTACTGCCAAAAGCTGAAGACATTAATAAAGCATGAGTGTGAAAATGAGGATATATATGGCGGTGTAGGTAATCTTTATAAAACTCTAGTATAGAAACATTCCCAAACTTTTCTTTCAGTTGAATGTCACTTTGTAGTTCAATGCATTCCATTTGAAGGTAATTTATTTATTTCTAGAGAAAATGGGGGTAGAAAATACATTGAAATATTCTTCGTTTTTTCGAAAATCTTGAAATTTTCTTTCAAACTCCCCAATTGAATCGAAAATTAATGCAGCATATTTTGTGCATACATCTTTTTTAAATATAAATGTGTAAATTGAAATATTTTAATATTTTACGTTTGGGCCGCATTTTAAAAGCTTTTGGGCCGCGTGTGGCCCGTGGGTCGCGCTTTAGACAAGCATGCTCTAGGCAGTGCAATAAAAAAAATTGTAGAAAAGTATGAATGAGAGAGAGAAAGAGAGTATTTATCTCATTAAACTGATTTTAAAATTAAATGTGTTGACAGCAGTGGCGCACACAAGGGGAGCGTCCTAGGGGTCCGGACACCCCCTCCCCCTCCAAAGCCCTTGAGCTTTTTCCATTGAAGATAATCCATATATATAACGTAAAATTTAATTAAGTACTTGTAACTAACAATTTATTTGATTAATTAATGCTAATTATTAATTCAATATTTTATTTTTTACTGATTTTTGTTAACAGGATCAGAAGAATTCTACTGATGTTGTCATGAGGTATGATACGAGTTGGGGGACTTTCGACCATGGACCCCCCCCCCCCTCTTGAAAATTTTTTGTGTGTGATACTGGTTGACAGCTATAGTTGATAAGAAATTAGCGCAATAAATCAATTGAATAAAAGTGCCGTTACTTTAAATGTATTGATTTTTAGGGCAATGTTTCTTAAAATGTGGACCGTGGACCCCTGGAAGTCCTTAGCGCCTTTCTATTATGACCCCAAAAGTCTCTCATTTAATGATAAGTTCCTCTCTTTCATACATTCTAAAAAGATTCGTGGAAAAATGAAAAGAAATGCCATCTTGAACCAGACCACTAAATTGCTTCAAAAGGAAGATACTCTACTAGAACATATATTTTGATCAAGAATACTAATTCATTGTTTATTATTATTATTATGCAACTGCATAGTCATTACTACAACGTATTATTAAAAACAAAATAGTTGAAACACACATGCAAAGATTAAGAAACTGAATTCATAGCAGAGACCAATACTATAACAATTGGATTTAAATCACTCAGCCATGTGTTGGGAGTCAGGGAGGGGTGTTCAAAATCTTGGGGTCCGCGAATTCATGCTGATGCATAAATGGGGCCACGGCGATTGAAAGTTTAAGAGCCACTGTTTTAAGGTATAGTCTGCAACTTTTCTGAGGTGCAAAGTTATTTAATGAAGGCAATTATTTTTAAAAAGCGCAGCCCTCCGGTGTTCTCCACTTCAGCATTATGGTCCTAGAGCCAAAACGATTGCCCACCCTTGGCGTATAAAGTGAACCAAAATGTATTATAGACAAGGACAAAATTAAACAAAACATATGCAAATATATGAGTCGCCGAAACACAAAGATGAAAGAGAAAAGAACGTCCCCAAGTTTTCACTTTTGACTAACAACATATACAACGCTACTGCATTAAATCTTGAAGGAAAAAAATGCTTTAATTTATTCTTTAATGAACTGAATAGTGTATGTCCCCCCAACCCTTTTGATTTATAAATGAGTGAATATTAACGGCACACTGTTCAGCTACACGAGGGCTTTTGGCGACGAACTTCACCATTTTGAACCATGATTAAGTGACGAGGATGACACCTGAGCTGACACCCCCCACCCCTTTCCTAACTTCCACACCATACCAACCCCTTTAGATGAAAAAACACCCGAAAGGAACAAACTTCAGTCCAGAAAAGACGCCAAGCATTCCGAAGTTGAAAAAAATTGTTGGGTTGCCCCTCCGGTATAGTGGTTAGAGACGCTGACTGCTGTGCCATAGGACCTGGATTCGAATACCGGAGAAGGCATGGTTGCTTGTAAATGTATAGTGTCTTCACCGCATGGGGGTACTTTAAATAGCAGTCGAGCCGCACGTCCTCTTGTAAGATTGGTAGAAGCTACGGCTATCGACAGGCATTCAATATAGCCCAAAGCCATGATGAATTTCGTGGGCCTTGATCTGACTACGTCAGACCGGGGGCGTTAACAACAACAACAAAATTGTTGGGATAAGTTTGTGGCAACCCCCAAATGACAACTTTGGTGGAGATAAGTTAAGATTGCTCATTTACTGAATTCAAATA
This sequence comes from Trichonephila clavata, assembly GCA_019973975.1. Taxonomy (NCBI): domain Eukaryota; kingdom Metazoa; phylum Arthropoda; class Arachnida; order Araneae; family Nephilidae; genus Trichonephila; species Trichonephila clavata. Next base: position 121,897 of record BMAO01014348.1, read on the forward strand.
CTGTTTATAAATAAAAGTCAAAATTTCTTTTGAATTGTTTTTAACACATTTCGTACGTATTAACCTCTTAAGCGGTCAAATTTTTTGCCCAAAATGTTCTAAACAAGATATCAATCATTGGCATGGCCAAGTAATTTTAGCGCGTTTTTCACATGTTGTATTTTACAATAATGCAACTAATGAACTTTTTACTAACAGAAAATAGTTGTACTATACTTTTAATTTTTTTTTTAAATTTAAATATAATTCGGCTCATCTAGGGCACAAATGCGACCCAATGCCGAAAACCCGAGGTCAATCGGTTAATTATTGGCTGAAAAAAAGGTACGACAAAATATGGAACGAGGACGAAGACGAAATTTGCGTTCTAATAGCGCTTTTTTTACACTACGGGAAAAACGCGTTAAAAACGGCACACTATTTATTGCTTATAACTAAGAATAACACTTAACAGAATGCAAAAATGGAAGAATTTTATTTTAGTTTTCTATTTTAAAGTGTTCAAACTATTTTTTTATTTTATAATTGCAGAACACAAAAGACCCTAAATTTTTTGCTTTTTATAAATACACTCTACATGCTGTGAAGAATGTTTCATATATATAGATCTTAAAAGAATTCCTCTCATACAAAAAAAGTTCATATGTTCGTACCTCTTTTTCAAAAGGTTGAGGATTTTGTGCGCGTGTGATTATATATATGCACACACAATTTGAAGCATGGTGTAATGCTAAGTTTTAGATTACAATGAGTATATGTAGGGATAATATTAGCTTTTTGGGTTTATCTTTCCCCTTTCATTTCTTCTCAAGCAACAAGCCTTGATCGTTGTTATAAATTACGAGATCCGTCGCCAAAAGCCCTCGTGTAGTTGAACAGTGTGACGTTAATATTCACTCACTCAAGCAACAAATTGAAAAATGCCTAGCCAATTCCTTTTCTTTATCGAATATATATTCAAGAATCTAAATTTTTGCATTCAATTAAAAAATTCCTGCCTTAACTACAAAAAAAAAAAAAAAAAAATCTCGGATGAGAAGTATTTTAGCACCATGGACAAATTACACCTATTAAGGACACACTATCACTTATATATTCTCACTACAAGAATTAAAAACATGTGCAAATGAAAGATAGAAAAGAAGAAAATATCAGTGCCCGTACAGAACCGGTTGTAGCTAGCTTTCGGTAGCCTGTACGCAGTGCCGGTTAATCCACTGGGCGCTTTAGGCGGGGGACCGGATAAGCTGGACTTAACCAGATTCTCTGGTTATAAATTTCGATCCCCCAGAGCCAAGGGGGCCTGTAGATATTCTGCACCTAGGGTCCGAAACGATCTTAAATCGGCCCTGCATGCACGGTGTACGGGCAAACCAATTAAGAGGTTAAATCTTATTAAAAATAGCTTTTCTAAGTCAAATTTTTGCATAACCCGAAAGCGTATTTTTACTAATAAAGTTTTTCTAAAAAAAAAAAAAACACTTATCAGCTTATTCATAAGTGAACAATTCAATTGCCTTGTCTCGCGATGGAATTTCTTCATATTTCAGTCATTGACCAATTATGTGGTCTCTGTTCATTCGACACAATCTCATTTCCGGAACATTATCTCGACCTTCTAATGTTACAAGCCCCTTCATGCGTCTGAGACGTATATCAGTTGATTGATAAACTCTTTATGCCATGAATGTGACCCTAAAGGAACCCCCAAGTGATAAGTAACACAAAGGATAGTACTTTAAAAAATCTGAATCTGAGGTGCGTTTAGGGGTGTGATTGAGCCAAACAATGTCAGCTTTGTTGAGAATGTCGTGATGCCCTTTACTTTTCAATATCTGAGATAGATAGAAACACAGGAGTTCATTACTGGTGGTTTTAAATAAAAACTCTTTAAATGTTTAAAAAACAAAACAAAAAAAATTAAAAAATTGATGGTTATCTAAAGTAATATTTTCTGATAAAAATATTAATAATGTCAAATTACTAATTGTTTCCTATAAAACAGTACTTCTCAAACTTTCAACATTTGCGACCCAATATTCAATCATTTTCATCACGCCCCCCCCCCCTTCCGTACAAATAACGATGTATTGAATTCAACAATACTGTACTTTGATGCTAAAGCTGCAACACGACTTTAACCTCTTAAGTGCCACCGGCGTATATATCCGTCTCCATCAATCCGTGCGTTACATTCCCCGCTTTCCGAAGTGCGATCTCTTCTGAGCACTACTATTTATAAAATTATTCCGAAGACTTTGGTATGCAACAAAAGGACCTTGACACAGTGTTTGCGAAAAATTTACTTATTTCAGAGAATTTGCTTATTTTTATTCCTTTTCTTCCACCCACCCACCCCAATGCATCCCATACGCGCTCCTACGTGGAAAGCGAAGGCATTGGGGAGAGAATCGCGTAACTTTTAATCGGCAGTAAAGAGATTATTTATAAACAGTACAAATTATTAAGAAAAGTGTTAACTTTGTATACAATTTTATATATGAAAAGCCCATCAGATAGATTTCCATGATGTGACGACGACGGGAACGCCTGCTCGCGCACCTCAGTCTCTTTTCTCTCTGTCCTCCAAAGGTTTTGGTTTCACTTTCGATCAGCTGCGCCTGCGCGCGAAGACTGCCTGCTTTTTTTGTTGAGGGATTCATGAAAACTCCACGACCACCGATTCCACAACGGCCAGCCTGACCTTATGCTGTCCGCAGCGGTGCTTGATTCTTTTCATGGAGACCAGAGGAGAATCTGAAACATACAAAAAAAAAAAAAAACGGAACAGACAAGGACTATACAACAAATACACAAAGATTTAACATAGCATAATTTTGATGATTTAGACAGTTTCTCCGCACATCTTCATGTGGTCTGCTGCTGTGGATGTAGTATTGGGTCCTTCATGCAGTCCAATCTTTCTGACATCATATCGATCCTTAGGTTTTACTTTTACGACTTCATAGGGACCAAAGAACTTAGGCCTCAGCTTCAAGCCAGTTCCAAACTGTGTCCGTTGGATGGCGACGATATCTCCGATCTCATACTGGTACGCCTTTTTCCGTTTCTTATTAAAATTTCGACAGTTTTCCTCTTGTATCTTCAGAATGTTTCGCTTGGGTTCCTCCCGAATTTTTTCACGATTTTCGGTGAATATCTCCACGATTTCCTCTTCTAATAGTTTTAGAATTTCAAGATCTTGTTTGGTCCTCATCTTTACTCTGGTTAAGAGTTGAAACGGCGACATCTGAGTGCTTCGTGAAATTGTTGAATTGAGTGTTCTCTGTACGTCTGGAACAAACTTGTACCATTTCGATGCGTCATCAATGGATAGCTTGGACAAAATTGGGATCAGAGAACTATGAATCCGTTCAATCTGTCCGTTCCCTCGGGGTATTCCAGTTTTTATGCTTAGATGTTGGATGTTCTCATTCTCACAGTATTCTCGAAATTCTTTTGAAGTAAATGCAGCACCTTTATCTGTTATGATACGGTGAGGATTACCAAATGTAATCTCTTGTTGTTTAAGTTTCTCTAGAGCATCATGGGAAGAAGTGGACTTTACGGGATATAACCATACGAATTTAGTGAATGCATCTATTATTGAAAGAATGTGGTTATAGTTTTTATTTGTAGATGGCAAAGGACCTAAAAAGTCAATATGGTAAGTACTAAGAGGGATATTTTCCTTAGGAATAGGATTTAACAACACTTCACCTTTCCCTCGTTTTTGTTTACAAGAATGCATTCAATACAATTATTAATAACATTTTCAACACATTTTCTAACATTAGGAAAATAATAACTTTGTTTTACCATGCTTTCGGTTTTATTGATACCGAGATGTCCTTTAGAATGAATATTTTTAACAATTTCTGTTTGCATCTGTTCAGGTACTACTAAAACATCATTATCATTTTCAATTTTATATAGGACATCATTTTTAACAACAAAATCATTAATTTGCTTATTTTCTAAAAGGGTTTTTAATGAATTAATGTACTCATCATTTCGCTGACAATTTGCAAGTTTAGTGGTTATTTCATCATATGTTATGGTCATTACAGGATAACGGCTTAAACAATCTACATGTCCCATTTGTTTGCCCGAACGATGAATAATTTCATAATTGAAGTCTTCTAAAAATAAGGCTTATCTAGCAATTTTAGGAGTTAATTGTTTTTTACTCATAGTTTTTTGGAATGCCGAACAATCAGTTACAATTTTAAATTTGTTGCCAACGAGATAGTTCCTAAATTTCTTAAGAGATTCGATTGTAGCCAAAACTTCAAGTTCACAACTTGAATATTTTTCTTCCTGGGGGGGGGGGGGTTCTTGCTAAAATAGCATACGGGGTGAAATTTACTATCGTCTGATTGTTGTAACAGAATCGCCCCATAACCGAATTTGCTAGCATAAGTATGCAATTCAAGTTTTGCACCTTGTTTTAAAATATGAAACACCGGATTTTCAGAAAGTTTTTGTCGTAAAGTTTGAAATGCTAATTGCTGTTCAGGTCCGAAATGAAACACAGCATTACCTCGTAGTAAATCACTAAGAGGTTTGGCTATTATGGAATAATTTTGGATAAACTTCCGAAAGTAACCTGTCAGTCCTAGGAAGCTTTGGACCTGTTTCACGTTTTTAGATTCTGGAAAATTCTGAACTGCTTTGGTTTTGTCCAAAGAAGGTTTAATTGAACCCTTTTCAATTATGTGTCCCAAGAATTCAATCTTTGACTTGAGGAAGTTACATTTTTTAAAATTTAATTCTAATCCATATTCAGATGCAGTTTTTAACACCCTGGTTAAACGGTTTAACCCGTCAAGTTCATCCGAAGAAGGGATAATAATATCATCCATGTAGATTATGACAACTCCCTCTATAAGAAGGTCTCGGAAAACGTGATTGATAAATCTTTGAAAAGTACTCGGGCTATTACAAAGACCAAATGGAACTTTATTAAATGCATATTGCCCATTATGTGCGACGAATGAAGTAAATTTTTTACTGCTTTCTTCCATTTCAACGTGAAAGAATCCGTTTTGTAAGTCAATAGTTGAGAAGAAATTTTCCAACTGCAACTGATCTAGAACTTCTTCTATTAAGGGTAAAGGATACCAATCTTTGTCAGTTTTAGAATTAATTTTGCGATAATCAATGCAGATTCTTAAATTACCGTCCTTTTTCTTACACAATACTATAGGTGAACAATAATCAGAACAACTTTCCCTTATAATGCCCTGTTGTAACCACTCATCAATTTGATCCCTTACCTGTAATTTCTCAGAATAAGATAAACGTCTGGCTCTCTGACACACAGGAATATCATCTTTCAATATAACACTCATTTTTAACTTAGTACTCTTAATTTTATTAGGTTTATAATTCTTAATCAGAGAAATCAAATCATTTCTAATATTAAAGTTTTTAACATGTGACAAATCATAACTAGAGTTTTGCATAAGAGTTTTATAAGTTTGCATTAAGAGTTTTGCATAACTAGAGTTTAACATTTGCAACAGAAAAAATAGAATAAGCACCTGAAGAGGATTCACTTTCATTCAACAAAACATCGCTCTTCGCGTGGCTTATTTTCTTTATTTCAGTATATATACTGGGATGTATAATAAATTCTTCGGTCAAGGTCGGTGATATTGCCGTTCGAACGCTTAAACAGGGAGAGTGCTGATTAAGAGAAATATTTATTGATGCAACTTCTACGATTCGCTTTTCGCCAAAACATGTGGTTAATGTTATGCTTCCTTCGGAAGATTTGTTCAATCTAATTAGCGAAGAATTTAAAACTGGGATCTGGCAGCCTGAATCAATCAAGGATGTTACGGGCTGATTTTCTACAAAAATGTTTACGTATTGGAGCTGTTGTGCGAACTCATCGCTTTTTTGTGGTTTTCCCCTCTTAACTTTCAAACTATTCGCGTTTTTTCTATTATAGATGTGGCTGTTAGATTCTTTAGGCTTAAAACGCTTCTCACAATCTCTTGCGTAATGAGATAAATCACCGCATATGTAGCCATTTTTATTTTGTCTTTCAAGATTTTTGGGATAGCTATCTCTACTCTTTGGTTTATAGTTTCGTGGTCTAATTTTAAAGGGGTCTTCGGTACATCCACAAGAAATAGGAGTTCCCTTACGCGATCCGCTTCTAGATAAAATATAAATATCGCACTCTTTAGCTAAATCAATAGACCTAAACCAATCTTCCGCTTCTCGAATGCCAATATGAGTTGCGGTTTCCTTACTTAAGGTTTCAAATAAACAATCAGAAACTGAAAGATCACATAGAGATTCAAAAAAATTAACTTTTCTTAACGAACAACAATATTGTTAGTTTGCCGTCAATCTTGCAGCAAATTGGATGTATGTCTCGTCTGATGATTTTATAGCATTTTTAAATGAGTTTAAACACTCGCGAACACTACTTGGAATTCTCTGAGTACTATTGATTTGAGTTTATCATAGTCATTTAATTCCTCCTTTTTAATATACAATAAGACATTATGAGCTCTTTCGCCCAGAAGATTTATTAAAATTTCAGATATATATTCGTCATTAATTTTCTTGGTTAAAAATGCGCGTTCTAATGATTGGAAGAACAGATTAAAGTTTTCAGATCTGGTGGGAACAGGAAGAGATAAAGTTTTAATGCTTTTGATCATATTTTCTATGTCTGTTTCGAACTGTTTCTCTTCGGTTTTAGCTGCAGGATTTAAACTTAATGCTTTATTTTTAGTCGTCTGAAGTTCGACTTCTTTTTCTAACTGTGCTAACTGTAGTTTTGCGAGCTCAATTTTCTGCTTTTCTAAAGTTGCCTGTCTTTCGTTTCGCGATACCCTCTCATCTATATAGTTTTTAATTAAAGTTTTGACGAAATCTGCATCACTTTCAAATGTACTACTCTTCTCAATTTTAGTCTTTAGTTTAGCTACGGTGTCTGTACTCTCCACAATGCCATCTAGCTCCTCTACAACTCTTATGAGATCCTCCTTAAGAGCGTTTTTATACATTTTAGAAAAAAATATGGAAAGATCCTACTTTTTTTTTCTAGCTCCCTTGTTCGCACGAACGATGTATCCAGTAATTGACGAAAAACACTGATTCACCTCTACACAGATGAACACAGTTCCCACAATCTCTTCGCAGGTTATATCGTTAGACGGAAAAAAATAGTTCTTGAATTCACCTCTTCGCAGGTGTTAAATCACTAGTTCACAGGCGGAATATTCACGCTTGTTTCGAATGAAATTCAACCTCTACACGGGTTGAGCAAAGTTTTTAAAAAAAATGGCGGCGCGTCTTCTCCACGGACGCTTCTTTTGTTCACGCGTTCTAAACTTTTATCAAAATCCCTATCCCGGTCGAGCCCCCATAATTTGTGGGAGACAACAAGGGTCTAAAGCTTTTTACTTTCTTCTGATTTATTTAAAGCTTAACAACAATTAATTAATTCTAAGTTCCTAATTTCTAACAGATAGCCATGATGTGACGACGACGGGAACGCCTGCTCGTGCACCTCAGTCTCGTTTCTCTCTCTCCTCCAAAGGTTTTGGTTTCACTTTCGATCAGCTGCGCCTGCGCGCGAAGACTGCCTTCTTTTTTTTGCTGAGGGATTCATGACCACTCCATGACCACTGATTCCACATACATAGGTACAATTGTTGTTTTATTACATAGTTTCACATTTAAATGTGTTAGAAAAAAAAAATTTCTTCGTGTATTGTTGGAATTTTTTCTCTTTACTCTTGATAATTCGAACTCTTAATAATTCGATGTTTTTCATTGGTCCCTCCAACTTCGAATTGTCGAGAGTCGATTGTATTTGTTTTTCTGACTGTCTTAGCGAGCAGCAAAAAAAAAACCCTTTACGGTTCTTTTTATTATTATTATTATTAATTTGTCAGACTTTTTATATTACACAAAATGCTATAACAGTTTTCATCTTAATGTTCAATAGACGTGCACTTGTATTTTTTAATAGTTTTTCTACCGTTTTTTATCATTTTGATTCTGAAAGTACAAACGAGAGAAAAAAAATGGTATTATATATATGATTGAAGTAATTCTGAATGTTTGCAGATAATTTTCAAACGCTTTTTCAGATAATATAAAAAATATCCGAAACAAAATGTAATGGAAATCAAAATTTTGATTTTGAATTATTTTTAGTTTCTAGCCCTTTCTTACGTTTTTATGTTAGTTATGCTTATGTTTTTATTTACACGTTTTTAAGATCATGTTCTTTTGTTTTGCTCTTTCTTATGTTTTTCTCCTGTTCTTTATTATTCTTTTTTATTAACACTAAAAAAATGATTTATAATTTGCATATTAATCACAATTACGCACAAAATAAAGGATTGTACTACTAAAATCCAAAAGAGAATAGAATTTCGATGGCTAATAGATGTCTCGATGGAATACGAAAATATATCAAATCGAATTTAGTCAAAAGAAAAACAAAGAATCTATTGTATAAAAGTGTTTTAAGATCAGTTTTAACTTATGCATGGGAAATTTGGTCCACATATTTCGAGCAGACGGGAACATGATAAGTATGTACGAAAGGAAGATTTTAAGACTTACTTTTGAAGGCATTCAGGAAAATGGAACGTGGCGAAGAAGAGCAAATTTCGAGCTCTATCAATCATATAAACAATCTGACCGCACCACTAAAGAAGCTTTCAGTGCCCAACCAATTTTCACACGAAGAAAAGGCAGACCAAATCTTAGACACATTGATGGCCTAGAAAAAGATCTTCTAGTTTTGAGAACTAAGAATTGGAAAACTCTAGCAGGAAGAAGGCCAGCCTGGAAAAGGCTTCTTGAAAAGTCTAAGGCTCACCCTGGGCTGTCGAGCCGCTGAGGAAGGCGAAACGAATAAATGACTTAGTCTTTGCCATCAAATTTTTATTCTGAAAAGACCGATATTTTCTCTAACTTTATTTTATATAAGTATAATTAGTTCAAAAAATTCTAAAGATTTTTAAAATATTTTGCTAGGAGAATATCATCTTGAAAATTTTAAAATTATATTTAAAAAAATACTATAGATTTTTTTTCAAACTTTTACATTACCACTGGACACTTATATTTTAGTAACCAAAATACGCAACTTTGCACGATAATTGATTTTGTTTTAATAAAGCTTTAATATCTGTGCGTGTACTTAAGATTCTAAAATGTAAATTTCAAAAGTTAAAGTTCTGATTAAATCTTTTTACCTATTTTACCTAATTATTGGCTTAAGAAAAAAAATTCCAGTATTAATGATATTTTACGGGGAAAAAATCAGCAGTTACTATGAAACAAAATTAATTATTTAAGGAAAATAACGATTAAATTTGTTCAAAGAGTAAAACAAATATTTTACAATTTTGATAAAAAGGCTTGAGAGATCGAAGACTCTTTGACAAAATTAAGGCTATTTTTTAAAAAAAATAAGAATTTGTACATTAATCAAAGACATAAGACATTTGAAGGAGGAAGCCAAATTTAAAATATTTTGAAGTATCAAGTCAAAAATGGAGAGCGTAACAACTGTCTTAAAATTGAATAATTTGACTTATTTATACAGTCACACACACATTTCTTTTTACAGTATAAATTATCTAATGTCCATCAATTTCATGTGTGTCAGGTTTACTTTAATACAAGCTTTAACTCTTTCAAGGGGAACATTTTTCTTCATTTTAAAATTGGTGATTGTCGTATTTATTAATCTTATCTGCATTTTTTATACAAAATGTCGAAATAGAATGCATGCCCAACGCAATTATGTAAGAAGGGGGAATTAGAAGTGAAAAAAGAAACGTCAAATTAATTGGCGCCAATGATATAAAATTTGCGGGCTATACTCTATTGTACTCTACTTATTTTAGTTTATTTGTCATGTAATAATATTTTACTAAGTTTTCTCACATGTTTTATGTTATTCGGTAAGTATAATTTTGTGTAATAATAAAGTATATTCGAACAATTGAAAACAAATGCCTGATAAAACCCTACATGAATCCAAATTAAATTCGACACGCATAGATTTTTAAAAAAATACTACACATGTGGTTATGTATTTTTCTTATGATTTGTATCTATTTTACGTACAAACAAATCAAACAAAAAGTCGCATATTAATATTTTACTCTTAGTAAACTTATGGTCCCGTAAGGGTTAAAAGGAATAGGTTCAGGGAGTTATATCACAAGGCGAAGGGTATAGATACAACTTTACTAGGTATATTACAACTTAAGGTATCTGACTACTTGCGATAACTTGTTTTTTTTTTTTTTTTTTTAAATGGAGATATGGGGATTTTTGTAGTTTTTTTATTTGCATAGTACATTTTAAGAAAAATATGCTAAAATAACGCAGAGAAAAAGAAATTATTATTACTAAAAGGGAAAAAATGGGCAAAAATTGACAAAAAATAACATAAACGTGGCTTATTTTGTACCAAAAGCTTATGAACAAATTTTCAATTTTTCATTTCTGATATGTTGCTATGTTATTCATTTTTGAAATGATCTTCAGGATAAGAGATATTTTAATTTTTACAAAAACTACAGCACTTTATCTTAGTTATTATATGAAATTGCTTAAAATAACAGTGATTATATTCACATTAGGGACCGTAAATTTTGTAATAAAGCAAATGACTGATAAATAAGAAGGTTAAAACACTTCTATTATTATGCAGAACAGACACAAAAAATTTCAGTTCATTATTTTCAAAAAAATTTTTTAGTAGTCGCTGTCCCCGTTTCAGCATTTTCAAAGGGAAAAAAACACGTTTTAAAGTAAGACATCATCTTGCTTAAAGTAATGGCATCTGCTTTTACTAAAACACTTGTAGTTTTTGTACAAGTGTACGGAAAATAATAAACTTGGTATTTTTATAAAGCTAATAAGATAGTCTATAAATTAAAATCATAAAAAATTGTCCATTTTTGGCAAAATTCACAATTTTAGGGTAGTCGGATTGAAATTAAGAAAATTGTTCCTTTCCCCCTTTGTTTTTAACAAATTTTGTGTGTCTTTATTACAATTTTGATCCCATATTACGAGTAAAAATGTCTAAAACAAAGTTAATCAGTTAACTACTAGTTTAACACGAGGGCGTTAACTTGATGCAATGGAATGTTTTGCTTTTGTGAAGCCCCCTGTCTCTTTGAGTGAGTGAATATTAACGTCTTACTGTTCATCTATACACGAGGGCTTTTGGCGACGAACCTCGCAATTTTGAACTATGGTCAAGTGACGAGGACGACACCTGAGCTGACACCCCTTCTTCTAACTACCACACAACACCAACAGGAGGACGTTTGAGCTCTCAACAGAGTTAACGTGTATCGCTCCCCTATACGGCGGGCCTTTAGTGGTACTGGGCCCGAGCTAGTGACATGCCAACCACGATCCAATACTTTGACCACTCGGCTACCACGACCACCCCTTGTCTCTTTACTGAACAGGAAATCCTTTTTTACATCTACGAGAATAAATATGCAGTGCCTGCTCGATTTGTGGCCGAGTTCTGTTCAGATTAACAGATCGCGAGCTAGATGCATTTTTTTCGACATTTCAATTCATTCAAAAAAGATAAAAACTAACTGTGCATAAGACACAATTCATATTTGCGTATAATTATTACACACAATGTGAAAACTAATCATGTAATTCCTGTCGGTTCCTGCTTTTCTTTGAACCCCCTCGTCTATCCTCGGACCCGGCTAGGTGTGTATGAGAAAGTGAATAATCAGTAGACATGATTCACTCTAATTATTTTATTATCACAAAATATCAAGCAAGCACAGTAATAATCCAATTAAGAAAGTTTATCAGTATACTGAGCGCGAAGGTGAGACTCGTTAGCCTGGGGATAATAATACGGACCCTCAACTGATTCCACGATAATTTAAACATGCTCAATATAAACTACGTCGCGCACTAATATAAGCTAAACTTCTATTTAAACAAGGATCACAATACCTGTACTCTTATGAAGTCAAGTTCTACACTTGAGTCCTTGAAAGCTATCCTTAACCGGATTTAATCACCGTCGATTGATCCTCTCACAGAAATCTTCAATTGATAAACTCCGATTGCATTTAATCATTTCACGATCCTTCACTCTTCAACTAACCAACTAACTACCCCTTAAAACTCGCGAATACAGAATTTATATAATATACTTAATTTGCATAATCACGTTTTCTTCACTCGGTGAAAGTTGGTTGAATTAATTATTTTCCTTAGAGGAGTCTTGAATGGGTTAGTAGAGCCGCGTATAGATCCGCCACGCTAAAAGAAAATTGAAAGATTTGGAGGTGATTTAGTCTGAATCCCCCATATATGAACCTTTTAGTTTGTACACTCATGACCGGTCTTAAACCTATCTTACAGATTTTTTTTCTTCTGATTCTAGTCTTTTGTAGCATTTATTCGAATTTCTTAATTCTAAAACACATATACACATCTATATACCGTATTTACTCGAATCTTAGCCCCACTTTTCCCCCAATGTTAGCCCTACTGAAAATCGGGTGCGATTTAGAATCGAAGGAAAAAATATCCGTTGGATGGGGCAAGTAGAGCAATTACAGGTTCATGAATGTATTTAAAAGTTTATATTATTAGTAAAACAATTCATTATCCACTTATTAGTTATCATTTTAAATTTATTTTATTTTTGTAAAATTAGATAACTAATCATTTCACACTATTTTTTCCTTTTTGACACACTAAAAAAAAAACTTCTTGACAATTCGGGGTGTGGCTTAGAATCGATGGTGGCTTAGATTCGAATAAATACTATAGATGTATAGATGGTTCAGGGCCTCACCCTCGGTGGGGGCCTCGCTTCATTCTCGACTTTTTCTTTTTAAGGTGATGATCTGGATAGTTTTATATGGTCAAATATTATTCCTGTACCTATTCTCCGAAAAACAGGGAATTTCAAACTGCATGCCAATTGGCAAAAGTGGCAATACTGCATATATATTATTATGTGACGACCGTTGTTCATGGCTAGGCCTAGGCCTAACACCTTAAACAATCATTCAACTCACTTAATTGAAATGCGGCCATTGGTTGAATCAGTTTGTGTCTAGGTTTTTGAGACTGTGAGTCGTGCACATTTATTTGTATAAAAGTACCATTTGAAGGAGTATTTAACAATGCATTGTCTACTTTTAACGATTTCAGGTAAGGCATACCTTTGCATAGGGGCCTCAAAAATCTTAAGATTTCTCTGGGACCAGGTCCTCAAAGACGTCCCTGACCTGGGATCAATGGCGTAGCTATCAATGGGCTAGGCCAGGGGTAGCCAACCTTTTTGGGAAGCGTGCCACAATCTGATAAAAAAGAATCACGCGTGCCACTTCCAACTTTTCCACCAAACCAAAAAACATATAAAAGTGAAAAAATAGGCTTATTATGGGTCATTTACACCAAAAGCATATTTCTAAATGCAAGTTCTATGTAGTGAAAATGTACGGAAAAAAGGTATAACAAAAAAAAAGTAGAAACTTATATGTTTTATTGTTGACAAATTTCTACAGGATCAATCAGTTAGCTTAGGTACAAAATAAAATTAAGCAGCTTGAAACATTTAATTTTAGATAATAACTAAGTAGCAAGTACTAACTTAATATGGTGTTTGAATTTGTAGTTTTTTTACTAAATCATCTATATTTGGATTATAGTTCCTGAAGATGCTAACAAAATTAGGTGTTTTAGTTGCATATCAATTAAATTTCAACGATATTTTGATTTACACTGCTGGCACCGTAAATGCAACACCACGAAAGACAAGAGATAGCACAACAAAATTTATTTTGTAGATAACATGTTGTCCAAGTATCAAATGATTAAATTTATAGACTTCCGGGAAGTGTGGTTCCTGCCAGAATCAGTAGCCAGACCGCTGCCACACGCCTCGACATTGATTCAAAGAGACTTTAGATGTCTTCTTGGGGTACAGCAGACCAAGCAGCTTCCACACGTTGCCAAAGTTGATCTGGTGTGGCAGCTGAGGGTATAATCTAGGTCAAACGTTGAGCAACCATGGACCACATGTATTCTATCGGCGAAAGATCCAGAGTGCGAGCCGGACTGGGAAGCAATTTATTCTGGTGATTGACGAAGAACCTTTGGACAATGCGTGCCACGTGTGGTCGCGCATTAGCCTTTTGAAATATGACTGTGGCCAAGCCCTAAAGGTAAGGAAGGACAACTGGCTCCAACACCTCGGAGATGTGGAGCTGGCTGTTTAAAGTACCATCAATGCGTACTAGAGGAGTGCGAGAGTTACTTCCAATACAACCCCATACCATCATACCCGGTGCAGGACCAGTGTGGTGGTGCATAACGCAGCTGTTCAGCATCCTCTCTCCACGGTGTCTCCAGACTCGAATCCGACCATCGTGGTGTTGCAGACAGATGCGTGACTCGTCAGTAAATACAACTTCATTCCATTCTGCCACCCACATCCTTTTTTCATCGCGCCATTGCGGCGGAGACGTTTGTGGTTCTGTGTCAAGGGTAGACATAGCAATGGATGTCTTGCGGACAGACCACTCTGCTGTAAATGGCGTCAAATGGTACGCGCAGACACTGAACGATGCGTTACAGACTCAATGTGCTGTGCTATGGTTCATGATGTGACTGAGTGATCCGTCACTGTCATGCGCACAATTTGGCTGTCCTCACGTGAAGTGGTGCACTGAGGTGGATGCGATCGACCATGTCGGTCCGTCGTACCCTCCTGCATTCAACGGTCACATATCCGCATTACAGTTGTTTGGTTTCGTCAAACACGTCTACCGAATTCCCTGAAAGATAATCAACAATCTCGGTAGGCCACTATCCTTCCTCTGTCGAACTCTGATACTTGATAAAAAGCTAATCGTCGTTTTCTAAGAGACATAACTGATCGTTTTTTGAAAAACCCAGAAGAAAAACACAATTGCCGAACTTGAAATCGTCGAAATCTCCAAGCCTTAAATAGCGCTTTGAGGTGGCGCCACAGGCGTGCTGATGTGTGTCTGTGCTGAAATTCTAATCATTTGCATATCTCGCCACCGCTAATGCATGTTGTACATTTCATGTTATTTGCGTGCTTCCTTCAGGGTGTTGCATTTACGGTGGCGTGTAATTACGTTCATAACAGAAAACATTTCTTCACAAGCATATGTTGATCCAAACTAGCAGCAATATCTGACCGCTAAATCATGTATATTTGGAAAATTGCTTGGTGGCACAAATTTCCAAAATTTGATGTAATTCGGATCTCATTTTCAGTTAAAAAAATTTCCTTATATTTTGCTTTTTATAGTAATATGGTGCTGTAGGTCAATAATTTCAATTTGTACCTAAAATGGGTAACAATTACTGTCTTGAAGAGAAATCGAAAAAGGATTAGAGAAAAGTTCAGTATTTTTTATCGTCTTACAATCCTCAAACCTGGCACTGAAAGAATCCTGCAAAATGGATATTAATTTTTTAATCTATCATAGTTCAGAATATTACTAACTTTGGCAGATAATTTCTTCATGTGTGTGTGTGAATGGGAAATGAGTTAATTTTTTTCCTTCAAAATCCAGACAAAAAAGCAAAAGTTTGTTCACAAAAGAAGATACATGACCAACGAGAGTAGGAAAAATACAATTTTTTCCTTGTAATCTTAAGTTTAAATTGTTTAAATCTTCCATTATATCAGTGAGAAAAGCTTTATCTCACAGCCAATTTTCACACCAGAGGAGCGAGTATTCACTGAGCAGTTCATCGCTTTCTTCCAGATATTCTAAGACACATTTCCTCAAACTCCAAAATCTCGCAATTGGACCTCCTTTGAAAAGCCAGTGCACACAATAATGGAAGAGTAATTCGCCATTTTCTTCCGTTTCTTCGGGATAGCGTAAGAAATCTTCGACGTTTCAGAGCACGATCTCGTATTTTGTTGATCAAGCACATCACGGGGTCAACAAAGAAAGACAAGTTTAAGTCCTTTGCACTAAGAGCTTCTTGATGAATAATAAATTAATACTGGAAAACTTTTCTTCCCAAATAATTATCAAGCAATGCAACAAAACCTTTTATTCTTCCAACCATGCAAGGCGCTCCATCTGTGCAAACACTATATAATTTTGTCCATTCTACTTTGTTAACTTCACACAATTACATTTTTAAGTTCCTTAAAAATGTCTTCACCTGTAGTTAAAGCTAGTTGCCGCAAATCAAGAAGTTCTTCCAGAATGTCAAAATTGTTGTTAGTGTAACGCACGAAGATGCTTAACTGCGCATTGTCTTTGATATCACTGCTTTCATCCAAAGTTAATGAAAAATATTTGCAGTTTTGAAGTGCAGAGACAATTTGCTTTCCAACACCCTGTCCCATGTTATTTATACGAAGCATGACGGTATTTCTAGATAAAGCTATTTTATCAACCATATTTTTGACATTTAGATCACCGACATTTTGGACGAAATTAAAAGGCTACTTTTTATTATCTCCTCTCAGTCAGAATATGGTTATTTCTTGCGGGCTAACAACAAAGAAAGTTCAGAAGAAGCCTTCACCATGGTTTCCATTTCGTCATATCTCTTCTGGAACATAGATGGTTTGGCCGGTTAAAGATTTCTTTTTTTATTGATAAATTCCCTTCGCAAACTTGATCCAACAGGATATTTGCTGTTGAAATCACTATGCAGTGGTTTGAAATGACAGTCCAAGTTAAATCTTTTTGAAACTGCTATACAAATTCCACATATCAAACAAACAGGCTTAGAAACATTTTGTTGTGTAAACAAATATTGTTTTTCCCAGACAATTTTAAAATCGCGTGCTGTAATATCCTCTTCATAATTTCTTTTCGATGTCGAAGGTTTAATCACAAAAACATATTGAAAATTTAAAAAAATTAAAACAGTTACGCTCAACGCTAAAATCTAAAAACAATTTTAGAAAAGGAAAAAACCTTAACGTCTTGCTAAACAGAGTTTAAAATCAACTGAGTCTGACAGCTAGAAACAATTTGCCGATGTTACGCTACAGATTTTCTTGGCCCCATTCTGATTAGTCATGAATGCAAGTTCTCACTCCCTCGGCTTTATAAAGCGGTTACTTTGTGCAGATATAGTTACTTCGAACGTATCAACAACTACTCTCCTAATATATTGCAGAATTACTTCTTGACATTATATAAATCATAAATAGCCAACACCTTCCGAAAAACCTTTTTATCTGACATCACGCTGACAGCTATAAACACTACACTTCAGCACTGCAAGGGGAAGCTGAAATTCCAATAGAAATCCGAGATGTTAAAAATTAACCGTTCCCGAGAGAGGGTGACTTTTTAGGCAGATTCGACCGTCGGAAAGAAAGAGAGAATTTATTTATTTTTAGTCTCACGTTACTCAACACTTTTCTTGGAACGTTACAATGCTGTGGAGCATGATCTTACTTTTGGCGGTATACTGAAGAAAAGAAAAAACCTTGCTTAGTGCCTTTAAAATCTCACGCTGAAAATTTCTGTTTTTTTACACATTCTCTTCGTGATAATTTTCTATTGTAATTCCATTAATTTAGTAATCTTTTCATAAAAGTTTTGTAATTTTTCAATAAGTCTTCGCGTGCCGCAGTTACGATTCCCGCGTGCCACAATGTGGCACGCGTGCCGCGGGTTGGCCACCCCTGGGCTAGGCAGTGTCGTTTACTGGGGCCCTCGCCCCCTAAACACCAAGCAAGCCGAACTAGCTATAATTTCTCCCACATTTAAGGTATAAATATAAAAGATTGCAAGAAAAAAAAATTATAATCATTGCAATTCAGTTGAAAGTAATTTTGAGCTTGTAGGGTATTCCCCTTCATTCTTTCCATTGTTTGTTTAGTGTTGCGAACTTTACTATTGAAAAGTTTACATTATTTTCAATTTTACCCATTTTCCTATAAACTGTTACTTGAAATTTCTGTGAAAAATCTTAAACGTGCCTATTATTACATCTTAAAAAACTTACACAAGAGGCAATGCCCTCCTAGTTATATTCTAATTTAATTACAATATTATCATAGCAAGTTAGTTTCCTGTTTCAATATATCGTAATCTTCTCGTATCTGGAATAAACTGATGTAATTTTGTACCCCCTCTGCTGCTCTTTTGTAGAGATTTTTTGATGTGTAACATCTTTCCTTTCGATTGCTGGATATTTTCGGGAGAGATTTTGTGAAAGGGACGGAAATGCGTAGCAGGAAGTTGGGAAGCACATGCTATTTAATTTAACCAATCAGCGCCCTTGGTGGTGTATCTTCGCTACCCTCGCATGAAGTTCTGTTTTTTCTCCTTCATTCGGAAGGGGCACAACTCCCACCCCCTGCGATCTGTTTTTGTTTTCAACTCACATGTTTTGTTTGATTCAACTCACATGTTGTGGCTCGAGATATGGATATTACTTATCGTCAAACAAGTGGACTGGGTATTTTTCAGGGACGTCGCGTGGATATTAGGCGCCCTTGTTCAAGTTGAAATTCGGCGCCCCTTTATGAGGTTCTGTTACACTCTTATAAAGTGCTACAAATTATATGTGAAATACTCTGTTATAGTATTCGAAATTTGACTTTCGAACTGAAAAGCTTTAAAATTATAATATTAAAACACGTTTGTCTTATTGATTTTTTTAATTATTTCATAAATTTTAAAAACAAAACAAAGCAAAAATGATATAAAATTTTTAAAAAGTAAATTAGAAAAATTAGAAAACATATTTAAATATTGATTCTCCTAGCTTTAGCAGCTACAAATGCTCATATCAGTTTCATTATATTTAATTTATCCACAAAATTCCGCTCTCTATGGATATAATTGACAAGTCCGATAATCTCTCCTGCGCCATAGCAGATCGCATGTAGTTTTTTTATAATTTTAAGTTTTAAAAAACTTTGTTCTCCTGTAGCCACCGAAACTGACAGGTCTAAAGAAATCCGTAAAGCTATCGCAATATTCGGAAATGTATCGATAAGATTGTTTTCATAAATATAATTTAAAACATCAATAGGTGACATATCCTCTTTGGTAAAACATCGCAAAGATTTTATTTCTTCAAACAAATTTAATCCCTCTATGTCCTTTTCATTAATATTTTTAGTATCTGTTAATTTTCGTTCTAATTCTTCACAATGTTTTAAAATTTCATTGTCACTCCAGTTTTTTAAATTAGGTATATGGAGTACTACCTTGAGTAATTGTAGTGTTCTTTTAATTGACTGAATCTTTCTGAAATAGAAGTGTCTAATATTATATTATAAATTCAACCTTAAACTTTTGTCTTGGATTGAAAGCAAATCTTTCTGTTTCTGAAAGTTAGTTTTTCTGTAGTATCATTTGAATCAAGAATATTTTACTGCATTTATTTTTATTATTTTTTTATAAAGAAAATTCAGAGAATTTATAAAGTAAAGTGAATTCTAGACCGGGGATCGGTATACTTTCAAGAAAGAACCAGTTGTTAGTGAAACAAGATATGGAACGTATTAGACACGTACTTGATATGAGCTTCCGGCGAAAAGGTACCCCATCCCAGCAACAGTCACGTTAAGACTGTCTGCTCCAAATAATATTTTTTATATTATTTAAATAAAGTTTTACACACAGGCATTAACATTTTCCATTCCTTCAAAAATGAAGAAATATTGTAATTATTATTTATTTATTTTTATTTCTATAGCTCAATGCAAGTGCGATCAGTGTCAAAATATGCTAGGAATTAAACTTTGAAGTTTCGTGAAAAAAACTCCAATACCAGTTTTACCTTAAGTACTACTTTTTGAAATTTCCTGTTTACACTATTAATTAAACTTTATAAAACTGTTCTTGCATAGAAAAGTGTGTTTTTGGAAGATGTATTCAAGCAAAGAAAACAAGTATCGATGCATATTAATCAACATAAATGTACTATAAAAGTACATTGAAATATATATATAAATATAGAAGAAAATCTTGAAGTTAGCTTATGTAACACGGAAAATTTACAAAATAAATAGATTTTTTAATTAGATTTCATTAAGCTGGACATTATTTTCACTGCCTCCTTTGTAAAGGAAAGCAAATAATAAATGTATGTTTTTTGATTTTATTTTAATATGATAAAAATATTTGTACATTTTTAAGTCTCAAGGGAAAATACAAAATAAATCAAAAGTAAAGTCATAATTACAGTTTGCCGTTTTAAAGGAACGAAGTAAAATTGAAGAAATTACTGATTTAAAATTGCGTCAACTCTCTGGAAAAAAGTGATTTCCTGAAGGCAGTGGCGTAGCTAGGCATTTAAAGGCCCTAGTGCAAAAAAAAAAAAAAAAAAAAGGAGGGCTCTATTTTGGTTGAAGTTATCAAGTAAAAAAAATAAAATAAAAATATGGGTATATTTAAATATATACAAAGATACAATTTTTACTTACTGATTTCTCTTTCTTGGCATTGTTTGCGCTTAAACGCACCCCACTTGGTTTCTTTCTTTTTATGTAATCTATAATTTTAGTTTTATAATTTATCTAATACATTTGTATGTGCTCGAGTATTTACTGACGTTAAAACGAAGCAGAAACGTAATGCTATGCTATAAAACGTCGTTGGAGAATCCCTAGCTATTAATTTATTCGGAAAGATGGAACTCACGTCCAACAGAGGGCTTAGAGGTACAAAATGGTCCACCGAGATAGACAGGAAATGATACAAAAATATGCATGAACAAAAAAATTTAAAACAATATTATTATAATTATTATTTTTAAAAAAAAAACATATCTGCAAAAGAGCAGAGGAGGGGGGACAAAATTACATCATCATTGGAGAAGATTGCGAAATATTGAAACAGGAAACTAGCTTATTATGAATCATATTGTTATTAAAAATAGAATGTAGCAAGGAAGGAATTACTTCTTGAGTAGGTTTTTTTAAGATGAAAAATAAGTATAAGATTTTTCATGGAACTTGAAGTTTATTTTCAAATAACAGTCTATAAAAAAATGAAAATATTGAAAATAACAAGAATTTTCCAATAAGTAAAGTTCTCAACACTGAACAAACAACGAGAGGAATTTAGGTGAAATCCCTACAAATTCGAAATTACTTTCAACTGAATTGCGATGATTACAGTTATATTTATTTCTTAAATTTGGAAGAAATCACAAATTCGGCTGCCCTTGTGTATAGATATCCTGCTTAGAATCTAAAGGAATTCATGATACCAAAAAGAGTGTTGTAGATCGCGATAAAGCAGTGCCTCTCAAACTTTCAATATTTGCGACCCAATTTTCAGTCATAATTTTCATCGCGCCCCACTTCTTACAATAATAATGTACTGAACGCAATTATAATGTACTTTGATGGTAAAACTACGATGCAATACGACTTTAATTATAAACGCACTAATTAGATAATATTTACTTAAATTTTATAAACAAAACTTAATATTTGTTTATAAATTTTGTATATGACAAGCCCAAGATAGTCATTAGTAATTAATGAACATGTTTTAATTGAATATTGATAAATTAATTATCAAATACTTTGTGCAGAACCGATAAATTTATAAGTAGTGCGTATTATTTCAGTTTGAATGTGTGTATTTCATTTTTTATTATATAACAGTATATTTTACTTTGTAATTATTTTAAATTGCAAATTATTTTATTGAATTGATAATTATTTTAAATATTTTATTTTCGATTTTTCGTAATATGCTTGGGCTACCCCCGCCCCCTTCAAGTAGGGTTATCACGCCCTCCTGGAGAGCGAGCCCCACAATTTGAGAAACGCTGCGATAAAAATTTTATTTCGAGTTTTGAGAACTATTTAATAACAGTATACATGAAGCAAAATATGATTTGGAGAAGAAAAACGAAACGATTTACATAATTTTAAAAATGTATATATAGTATCATTGCAAACAAAACAACGACATTGAGCCACAACATCTTCTCATCATATAATGAATAAAAATTTATGCCAATACAAATCATTCCCAATTCATGTTGTTACATGTTACAAATTCTTAGATTTTGAACACGTTCCGTATAATAGCGCAAACTCCACACGGAACGTGTTTTTATTGTTCGTATCGGAAATCAAATTTTGTTTTACACAAACGAAAACAACCCGCAGAAACGAAAACAAAATTAAATTAAATAAAATATAAAATTTTAAAAATAAAATCTTATTTTATTGCTAAGAAAGTATAAAACATGCAAAATTGCAAGTTTTTTATTAACAACTTTTATGTGAGTAACATTAAATTAAAAAACAATAAGTACTATAAATTTTTGCGCCCCTGCCCCAGGCGCCCTTGTGTGGTGAACAATTTTGCCACCCCCACGCGGTGGCCCTGGTATTGTTAGTCAAGATATTGGGGACATATGTGCGGCAGAATGCTTATTTGAAAGTGGACATTGATTTCAGTGGTTGTATACATTGATTTCGGTGGTTGTATACATTTCTCCGAATCAAACGGTTCAAAAAATTAAAGATTTCCTGCATTTTTTACTTTTACCATATACCGAAGGTGGTTCCTGCTCTTTAAAAAAAAAAACTATCACTCGCTTCCCATGATTTGAGTGGTGATTTTAAAGTTAACTTCAGTTTGCAAGAAGCCGAGCCACTCATAGCTTTTTTGAATAATGAACTCAAGCTCGAAATGAACACAAATCGAAATATTTCGACAACTAACAGTGGTACTGTTTATTGACGCTATTTTTCAACGATTTTTAAATACTTTGAAATCACAAGTATATGTGTCATATTTTAGTTATAGGTTTTCATTACCGCTCTTCCCCAAATTGAACAAGAATAATTATTTTTGAAAAAAAATTGCATTACTCCTTGTGTTAATTAAATAAAATTTTCATTAAAGGTATAATTATTCCATAGAAAATTATTTCCAATCATACTCGATTCCTTTTTTTCCGGGATTTAAGTTGCTATTGCGAATTTACAACGATAACATGTCAGATGTTACACATCGTAGATGTTACACATCGTCAGATGTTGCACATCGTCAGATGTTACACTGTAAGGCTCATTTTTAAAAAAAAAAAACATTTATAATAATATTGTATTGAATGTTTTTGTTCATGCATATTTTTTGTATTATCTTCTTTCTATTTTTGTGGATCTTTTGCAGCTCTAAGTCCTCTGGCGGAGGAGCTCGAGCCTTCCAAACAAATAGCCCAACAACGTTTTGTAGCGTAACGTTACATTTCTCCTTCCTTTTAACGTCAGCAAGTACTAGGGTTTCTGATTTTCCGGGTTTTTCCATTCCCGGGATTCCCAAAAATACATCAAAGTTTCAAAAAATTTAAAAATAAGTTATTTAAGTATAAGTTTGTGACGAACAATTCGGCAGCTGAGAATGCTCTCTCGACTTCAATTGACGTTTTTAAAGCCTCACATAGTTTTATAAAGTTTGGTATGGATTTTCAGTCGGTCGAACACCTGCATTTCTTGTTTCATGAGATTGTTGAAACTAGTGCTTTTTTTGGTTGAACAATGTAAAATTTTTGTTTTAGATTAAATTGTGCTTTCTCTCTAATTTTTCGTCCAACGTCAGACGTTTTTCTTTCGAAATCCCCGTGTTCTCTTCTTCTGAGCGCGAAGAGTTGGCTATTGATTCCTTTTCTTCGCCTTGTCCCTATCATTTGTGTGGGCTTGTCTAACCAAACAATTTTTACCAATATAGACAGTAACT
Organism: Trichonephila clavata; assembly: GCA_019973975.1. NCBI lineage: Eukaryota > Metazoa > Arthropoda > Arachnida > Araneae > Nephilidae > Trichonephila > Trichonephila clavata. The sequence continues at coordinate 145,647 of BMAO01014348.1, forward strand.
GCAGCTGCTTCGTATTTTCTCACAAAATTCAGGTGTTGCATTAATCCTATTAAATTAACGTTGTGTCTGTCATTAACTCTTTGGATTAGAGAGTATTTCATATTTTTCGCAAAAATTCTCCAGTAGCGAAAGAAAATACACCTTCTGCGGCTAGCAAAGTTGCATTTCGACTGCATAATTTTTCAAAGACAATTCTTACTGGATTTTAAGCCTGATACAATTGTAATCACAATTTCAAACTCTACATTGGTCATCGTTTGTTCTTCTTTAATGTCAATTAATGCTTTTAAAATTACTGGCTTTATTTCTGAAAATCTTTGAAGCATTGGCAACAAACTATTCCAGCGTGTTTTGGTATCAAAACAAACCATCTTTTCACAGCCAAACTCTTAATTAACAAATTTTTGTAAAATATCATTCTTGAGAGGTGTTTTTCTGAATAATTTTACTGCATTTCTAATCTTTTTTATAGTTTCATTTATGTTAGTTATAGAGTTTTTTCTGCATAAGTGATATGAAACAAAGCCTCTGTTCCTACACCGCTTTCAAATTCTAAATATAATGCTTTGTCTACTGCTAAATCTAATCTCTGCGATTCCCGCGAAATCCTGGGAACGATGTATAATTCCCGGGCAGTGGCGCACACAAGGGGAGGGATGTCCTGAGGGTCCGGACACTCTCCAAAGCCCTTGAGTTTTTTTCGATTGATGATAATCCTATATATATAACGTAAAATTTAATTAAGTATTTGAAATTAATTTATTTTATTAATGAGTGCTAATTATTAATTCAATAATCTATTTTTTACTGTTTTTTGTTAATAAAATCGACTAAATCAGAAGAATTAATTGGTGTTGTCTTGAGGTATGATACGAGTTGGGGGACTTTAGACCATGGACTCCCCCTTGAAAAATTTTTGTGCGTGCTACTGTTCCCGGGAATAGAAAAAGTACAGAAATCTTATGATTTCCCGGGAAAGAAATCCTAGTAAGTACTCAAGCACATAGAAAATGTATTGCATAAATTATAAAACCAAAATTAGGAATAAAAAAACTAAATCCAATGGTACGTCTAAGAGCAAACAATGCCAAGAAGGAGAAGATTGTAAACAAAAACTGTAGCTTTAAGTATTGAAAATATTCATATATATATATATTTTTTTTTATATCCAACCAAGATAGGGCCCTCATATTTTTCTTTCACCGGGGCCTTTGGATACCCCATTGCCTGGGATGCAGAAGTTTGTGAAAAAGTTATGATCCAGAGTGATTTAGTACCGAAATTATAACACATTTTAAGAATTTTTTGTGACTTTTAGCTAATATAAAAAACATTGAAATCATGTTATGGTATAATATCCGAACCTGATGTGTAGTGCAGAAAAGAAGCCGAAACATTCCTATCAGGATGTCATTTAATTTAAAAGGAATAATAATTTTGAGATGTGTAGTCTGAACTTTCAACAACCGCAACGTCACTATTGATTCAATAAAACAGGGCCTTTTAACTACTGAATATAAAAGCATTTTGATAAAGTTTTATATTCTTACATGTGCTTGCATAGTTTGATTATTTTCGGGAAGCATTTGGATTTACCCGATTTGTTTTGTTTGTTTTTGAAACTATTTAGTACATTGATCAACACTTCTTTATTTTTGTTGCTTTTTGTAATATAACTAGCTGTTACCCGCCCGCCCTCTTCGCTGGGTATTGCATAACATTATAACACTATGCATACTTTTTATGTCATTGTTATTTGAGTCCTAACATTAAGCGTTCGATTGTATTGAAAAACATTCTTATAATTCTCACCTCTTGACTTAAGAAGAACATGACTTGAATTTTTAGCTTTTTGTAGAATAATCTTTTACGCTCCCGTAGCACCCTTCCTCTAAGTGGATTTTTAGTGGATCTCTACTCAACAAGATAAACATGCTTGCCAAATTTCAAGTATAAATCTAATAGTTCAAAGACGGAGTTTTTTTTATCAGTAAGACCAGTACCCTCTTTGAGAATTGATTTACGTTTGACCATTTCTTAGTGACTTTCAATTCAACAAAAGAAACATGCATACCAAATTTCATTACTGTAGGTTTATTAGTTTGAAAACGGAATTTTTTCATCTCCTCTTCCCAGAAACTTCCCCATAAAAGTCGATTTCCGTAAAATTTTTTTTTAGTGGATATCTATTCAACAAAAGAAACATGCTTACCAAATTTTTAGGCTTTAAACTTAATGTTTCAAAAACGGGAATATACTTATCTATAACGCTCCTTAAGCCCTCGCAACCCCCGTTGGGGTTGAGTTTTGCAAACTCCTTTCCTAATGGATTTCTTCTCCATGGAATTTTATGCCTACCCAATTTCAAGTCTGTAGGTATAGTAGTTCCGGAGATCGTGATTAGAGAGTGAATGTATAGGAGAAAATATATAAATAGATTATTTTTTCCCATTTTTTTTACACTTGTTTGGCATTAGTACATTCATTTTTATGTATCCTCTTAGATTTCAGATTTTTCATGCGACAAATCCCCCCCCCCCTGCATTTTACACGCTGGACATCACAAGTATTATAACCCTTTCCACACAACCATGGTAATATTTATAATAGAACTTTTTTCTCATCAGTTAAATTTACTTTAATTTTTCCTCTGTGGAATTCACTACCGATGTGAATCGAAATTTATTAAATGATATTCTATTTAATATGTTAAAAAGGAAGAAAAATTTTATTTTTTCGAAGTTTACATCCTTGACAACGTAATGTCTAAATTCCTTCCTATAATACTATAGGACAGTTCTTTGGACTGGTGTTTTCCGTATTTTGTACATTCCTAGAAGGGGAAATCTTTTCGTATAAAGCGATTTTTTCGTTTCGTGTTAAGAGAAAAAAATGCTTGAAAATACATAGTAGTTTTTCGGGACCGTTGTATTATTTCGAGTCAAGCATTTTCGGGTTAAAAGTCACTGTACATGTCAAAACGTTGTGTAATAATACAAATGTCTCTTTATTATAGATAGCGAGTCTAAAATATCTAAAAAAAATTAAACTCATGAGTTTAACTACCACATATTTGAAACAATGATTCTTCTGCCCTCCCCCTCTTCTCATGAATATCTGTCTTTATATATTTCTCGTACGATGTGCGTGGGTGTGTAAATTTGGCGGGGGGGGGGCTTTAGGAGACACATTAGGTGCTCCGTGTATAAGACGAAAGTAAAGAAAGAATAGATGGGGGGCAAAATGTGGGCAAACAGTGACGCATACTCTCTCATTACTACTAAGGGATGCTCTTGTTTGCTCGTGCGTCGGGATGGGTGAATTGGGTGTTTGCTCACTCTACTCCCCCGCCATAGCATATATCCCCCCCCCCTTTCGATGGGGTTCCCCAGAATTGGCGTCTTATGTGAGGAAACCGAAACTATATTCGGCATCGGCTCTGGGTATTGTAGAAATATTTTATATCGAAATCAAAAGGCCGAGACTCGTTCTAAGAAGCCTCACTAACTTGCTGGAACTCCTCCGGGAATTTTTGAAAATATGCCTTTGTGAGTCTTATTTCTCATTATCTCACTCCATTATAATTATTATCATTGCCCTTACTTCTATTTTTTTTAATCTTTCTTGTTTTTTAGTGAATAGTTATATACCCGGTAGTTTATTCTTTTTGATTAATATAAAAACTTGGAAAAATAACCTCCGTTATATATTCTATTCTAGATGTTATGACTTTCTACTTTTGTTTAAATGTTATTAAATTCGTTCTTTTATTGAATAATTAGAACTCACTGGAAACAATAAATGTGTTTTATAGAGAAAAAAAATTTCTTTTAATTGTAAAAGAGGGATTTATTGAATAGCCTTCCTTGGATTACTTTATATATTTCTGAGTAGTATTTTTAAAAATCAAAGGGACTGTGTGTAGTATTTTTTACCTACATTGTTTTCGTGCAAATCCAATTATAGTTTTTGACAATACAAAAATAAACTTTTAGCAGAAATAACTTAAATTCTTTTTAGTTCAAAACATTTTTTTACTTTTAATATTTAATTATTATTGAAGAAAACATCTTGATGCATTCGAAACTGAGTTTTTCCGGGTTCATTTGCGAATTAACTTAAGCCTGTTATTATCGTCTGCTGATATAGATTTCAATGGGCTCAATTCATGACGGTCACATGATAAAGACAAACACGTGTTCTCCATTGAATTCAAAACAGACATCAAACTAATTTGTACTTTTTCGATTAGTAAAACTTTTCAGATTTCCTAACTGGGTAAAGGTTTTCAGGAATTATAAAAAAAGTTTCATCAATAAGATTTTGAAATTTAAAAAAAAATCTTATTTTATATGCATGTATTTTAAAACAAAATCCATTCTGTATTCCTATGTGGTCTATTATTGTTTGTACCTTTTAAGAGAAAGTTTCTACAAAGAGCAAAAGTTGGCAACAACGTAGTGCATGAACTGATTAGCTAGAAACGCATGATTGTGTGACTATGACGTCACATAGTATTTGATTTAATTGTCTAAAAACACGTGGTTGTCGTTATCACGTGACTATGACGTTAGAGGAGTTTCGCCCATTAAAGATTCTTTTAAGAAGAATTTTACATTCATTCAAAAACACAACTATTTTTCCTTCGCTGTTTAAAAAATGGATGCAATTTGAAACCTTGATATAAAAATATTGAAAAAATAATTGTGTGTGTGATGTCGGTTTTTTTTTTTTTTTTTTTTTACTACCCAAAGATTTTTTGCAAAAAATATTATTCTAAGAACTTTCACATGACATATGTTTCAAAGTTATATTCACTTAGTATTAAAGAATAGGACGGAAATTCAAAAACTCTCCAGACAAAATAAAAACATACTTACGCCACTGTATTTTAATGGCTTTATCTCATAGGTATTATAATATGTTTTATCATACTACTATGGGCTACAGTGGCGTAACGGAGAACATTTGGACCCTGCAAAATCAAGTTTTGGACTCCCAAGTTGGATTTTACAAAGGGTAGATACTTGCGGAAGTCAAGCCTTGGGCCCCCGAGATCTGTGCCCCCCCCCCCCGCGATGCGGTTGTGTACGTTACGCCACTGATGGGCTCTTAGAAAAGCTGCTGTAGCTCATTTTAGACTTTTGATGTCATGGCTGTCTCTCATCTCTACAGAATCGGTATCGCCGACTCACCGGACTCAGGGACGTCTTAAGGCATGGGCCAACTGGGCCCGGGCCCAGGGGCCTCATCTCGTTCTCGTTTTAACCTTATAAGGTCATAATTCGAATAATTTCTCAAGTCAAATGTTATTTCCGGTTATATTCTCCAAGAAACTGAGAATTTCAGATAATATGTCAACTGGCTAGCTACGTGTGACGAGCGTTAGCCACGTATAGGCATGACCGATGAACATTTGGTCGTGGTCTCTGCACTAATTAGTCTTAATTCAATTGTCGAAAACTATTGGAGAGCACGTGCACTAATGACATAGGTGCTATTGTAGTGCGTAGCTTTTGTAAAATAAATTATTCTACTATTGTTTCCAATTGAGTCAAGTGCATTTTGTATGCTACAAATCCCTTTAATGTTTTATATCCAATAATATGTAATCCCGAACTAATTTATTTAAAGCGTAAAGGGTAAAAATTACTATTTTATAAAATATTTATTAACTTTAAAAGATGAAATAGATTAATAGATAACAATAAAATAAATGGATGTACGCAAAAATTATTTAGTAATTTGAGTAAAAATTTGAATGTTTTTTTCTTACATAAAAAAGTATTCGGAGTTTGATTCGAACTCTTTTAAGCCAAATAGCAAGTTTTTCTTGCTGGATACGTAATTAAGATTACAGAATGGCTTACAAACTAAATTAATCGAAATGAAATTTTGAGTTTATCGTTAATAATACAATGTTAAAAATGATGTTTTCGCAAGCTTGATGTAGTTTCCTGGAATTATCAAAACATGATAGCCATTCTATTTGATTCGCTTAATTTTCTGCTGTTAATTTTGTATTTCCCTTTTACTTAGCGCGCAATTAATGTTAAATATTAAAAAATACGCTGACTTAAATAAAATTTAACATTTCGTTTGAGACTTACAAAGTATTGTTGGATTAAATTCAACAAGCTGATCTCAGAAATCTTATCGATTTTCCAAGATATCACGGAAAGTTTTTCTGCATTCTTGTGAAATTTTTCTTAAGAATTATTTTATCACCACGATAAGCATCCTTTAGACCAGTAAATTTTCAGCTTTTGTAAGACTATGACAAAATATATGTTGGATTGTGTCCTGGATTCATCTAAGACCCATCATGCTGTGGGTTTGATATACGTTAAATTCGTTGGGTTTAAAGACCTCACGTTGAAGAGATAGAAAAATCAGGAGGAAGGGATGTCAATTGAAGTGTCGTCCTCGTCACTTGATTGTGTTTCAAAATTACGAGATCCATCACCAATCGCTCTCATGTTGCCACCAAGAGCAATGTAAAAATATCAATGTATTAACTTCTAGTAAATTGACTCTATTTGTGCCTTTTCCCCTAAATAAATTACATTAAAAAAAAAGGGCTTGCAAAAGGCATACATTTTTCATTGCCACAGAGCCTGCTAATTTTAAAAAATATGAATCACTTAAAAGTTTACTGGATGTTAAAATTGTATTTGTATTTTTAGGCATAACATTTTTTTTTATAAAATCTCAATTTTTTTTTCGGGAAGGGGAGCAAAGGAGGAGACTGTATTCAGAGCCATCCCTAGCTTCCGGTTGTACAATCCCTAATATGATTGTACAACCTGAATCTTTTAAGGATTCTTTAATCTCCCAACATGTTGGCCGCGGTAGCTAAGTGGTCTAGGTATCGGATCATGGCTAGCGTGTCATGAGTTCGAAGACCCACCGTGAAGGGGAGCCATGCACGTTAAACCTGTCGACAGCTGAAATGTCCTCCCGTTGGTGTGGAGTGGTAGTTAGGAGAGGGGTGCCAGCTCAAGTGTCGTTTTTGTCACTTGACCATGGTTCAAAATCACGCGGACCGTCACCCAAAGCCCTCGTGTAGCTGAACAGTGCGACGTTAATATTCACTCACTCATCTCTTAACATGCATCCTTTTAAATTTATTGGCTTTAAAATTGGCTTAAATGTATGGGTGGAAATATATTTAAAAGGGAGTGAGTGAGAGTTGCACTCTAAAGAAACACAAGGGCTATTGGCGAGGGACGTCGTACTTTTGAACCCTGGTCAAAAGAGGAGGATGACACCTCACGCCACCCTACCACGCCAACAGGAGGAATCGGAGGCTTGACAGATTTAACGTGCATCAGCATGCTCTACAAGGCGGGTCTTTAGCGGTACCAGAACTCAAACTCGTGACACGATGGTCACGTGTTAGTGACCCTAACCGAAATACGGTAAAATACGTTTAACGTGAAAACGCTTAAGACAAAATATCGGTTAACACGAAACAATACAAAGGTCCCGACAAACTACTTTCATGCATTTTTTTTCTCTTTACACGAAACAAAAATCCCTCAACACGAAAAGATTTCCTTTCTGGGAACGAACAAATACGGAAAACACCAGCCGGAGGGGACTGTTCTGTTGTATTATCAGAAAGATGCAGATGATGAGGGTGATGTGTGTACAGCCCCAATTACGGCAGACAAAAACATTTGGGAGTTGGTTCAAAGCTCAAAAAATATCTTTAATGCAGATTCCGTCGTTGAAAATGAAATGAATAATGCAGCTCCTGTTCCTACATCATCCGATTTGCGGCACGTCATGAAAAGTATGCTCAGTTATTTAGACGCACATTCCAATAGTGAATGTGGCCGCGGTAGCCAAGTGGTCTAGGCATCGGATCATGGCTAGCGTGTCATGAGTTCGATCCCAGTACCACTAAAGACCCGCCGTGTAGGGGAGCGATGCACGTTAAATCTGTCGAGAGCTCAAACGTCCTCCCGTTGGTGTGGTGTGGTAGTTAGGAGAAGGGATGCCAGCTCTGGTGTCGTCCGCGTCACTTGACCATGGTTCAAAATGACGCGGACAGTCGCCAAAAGCCCTCGTGTATAGCTAAACAGTGCGACGTTAATATTCACTCACTCGCTCCATTAGAGAAATGAATAGCAAAATTGACGATATTGAACAATTTGTTGACAATTTAATACTAAAAAAAAAGTTTAAAGTAAAATATTAGAACAATTACTCAATAAATGTTTTGTTTTTTAAAAAATTTTGAAAATTTTGTATTAAATTTTATTAAACTTTCGTGAATGTTTTTGTTTCATTGATTTTTATTAAATACATGCATAAGTACATATCTATGTAAATAAAATTTACTCTAGTAAACTTAATTTTGTTGAATATACATATTTTTTTTTTGTAACATCCTTTTAATGCGAAAAAATATTTCGATCCCTTCAGCTTCGTGTTAAGCAATATTCATTCCATTCGAAAGTCTTGGGGTCTTCCAAGTAGTTTTGTCATTCTAAGTCAGAGAAATGCAGTTCGAGTGGACAGAATTACACTTATAGATTCATGCAATATGACTGCAAAACATCTGGGTTTCAATTATCAATTCTGCATATCTCTTCTTTCATTGGTTGATGCAGATTTCCTTCTCTATTTCCTTATGGAATGGTACTAATGGGTTAAACATGTGAAAGTCACGAGATTGAGATTATTCCAGAGAAATTTTCATTCTTATCTTCCGAGAAAATTCTTGAAAACATGAGTAAAACATTGGGTAAACACTCGATATAAGAAAAACTTAAAGATAAAAGTGGAGATTGCTGAATAAAGGACCGGAAGAGTTAAAATTATTCTAGAAAGATAAATGCTTACAATCTCTTCCATTTCTTCATATTTTCGATTAACTTAAGATATTCGAACACATTGAAATGGTCATTTTCGATTAAAATACACACTTTTAGTTTCTTTTCTATTCCTTTATTGATTAGAGCAGGGTGGGGGGGGGGAGCTAATCCGCGGGCTGACCTTGAACACTTTGGTGGCCCGCGAGATTCAATACAACTATATGGAATGCGGATATGTTGTGCCATTTTTTTTTATCAAAGTATTTTGTAACAAATGAATGGCAAAGCTGCTTCTGCTCTATCACGTTGCTTCTATTTTAATCCAATCAATGTTTAGAGTGAGTCCAAATCTAACATAAAGACTCTCGATAATTAGAAATTGGAGGGATCAATGAAAAACTTTGATTTATCAAGAGGGTAGAAAAATTCTCAAAATACACGAAGATAACTTTTTTAACACATTTAAATTTGAAACTATTTAATTAAACAACATTTGTACGCATGTAAAAAATTATTTTAAAGTATTTTTAAAAGTACATATTATAAAGTATAAACATTTTACAGAAGTTAAAAGTCCTGTATTAAGAGAATACATTCATACACAATCCTACGCATCTCTTCTTCACAATAGCGGACCATCCTTTCTGAACACATGTGTAGCAAGGTCATGTGCTAAGCGAAAGATATGGACGGCTGACAACAGGTGCGGTTGGTCCAGTTAAATAAATGAAAACAATAAAAGTGTTTTTTCGCTTGAGGAATCGGAAAACACTAAGAAGGAGTAGCAGATAGATTGTCATCAAAGGGGCTACATTACAGGGGGACACGCAGAGACAACGCAACACAAAACTTGTAAGCTCCAACCTGTGTTACAGGACAGTACATAATAGGTAGTGTTCGAATATTCGAGAGTTTTATAAGATAACTTCGAATTATTGCGTGTTGTAGTCTTGCCAGCCATAGATTTTACTTCGAAATATTGAGTGTACCAAAACGTATTGTTTTTAGTTCGAAATATCAAGAGTTTTTCTAGGGACTGAGCATATACTTCAAATTATCGAGAGGTTCGTATTATAGAAGGTTTGAATTAACGAGAACCGACTCTATATATTTTTATATGCGGCCCGCGGGATTATGTTTTCCCGAAGTGACCCTCAAGGTCATTCCAGGGTTGGCCACTCCTGGAATAGAGCAATCTTTCGGCTTACAAAACATAATTTGTTTCTACGTTACACTCAAAATATGATTAAATGTATTTCTATGAAACTTTTTCATCCTGATAATTCATACTGTATAAATATTTTTTGAGTTGTATATAGTCTGTTATTTCAATAACAACTTCATAGATATGTCACATTCGATCAGATCTAAAATGTTTATATTTTAATAAAATATTAAAATCTTAGTACATTCCCTAGATAAATAAATGTATGTAGTTTATTTTAGTAATGCTTTTATTGATGTAAATTTATTACTTTTTTTTCCTAACTGCTTAAAAAAATTTTTTGTAAAAATATTGCAAAAAAATTTGCTTATAATTGTGATTGTTGTAAAAATCAGATAATTTTTATTTTAAATACTTCTTGTTAAGTATTAATATTTACCGATATTAGTTCTTAAAAAGGTATTTATATTTTAGTATGCTATTTTTTTTTAAAGGGCTCTCGGAAAAACCTGCTCGGATACTTTCATTTTAAAAAGGGGGGGGGGGAATAGAAATCGAATATAGAAGTTAAAATTTAAAAAAACAATTAATAATTGTTTTTTTAAACCTTTTTTAAAAAAGAGTAGTGCTTTTATTTTATATATTTATTTTTCTTCTAAACTATTTAAAAGCTCAAACTACTATATATTATTTAATTTTGAATATACCGATTAGATTTTGTTCATGAAATGTTTTACATTCAATACACTTATAAAACCATTTTTTTTAAAAAATAAAACTACAATAAGCTAAATTTATGTGACGTCATCATATGATCACGACATTCACGTGTTTTCTGCCAATTAATTCATCAATTCATTTGACGTTATAATCATGTGATAAAAGCAAACTCATGCTTCCCGGCAATTAGTTCATGTGCTCAGACAGTTGCGCACACAAAATTTTTTCAAGAGGGGGGGGGAGGGTCCATGGTCGAAGGTCCCCCAATTCATATCATATCTCAAGACAACACCAATTTATTCTTCTGATTTTGTCAATTTTGTTAACAAAAAACATTAAAAAACAAACTATTGAATTAATAATTAGCATTAATTAATAAAATAAAATGTTAACTACAAGTACTTAATTAAATTTTACGTTACATATATATAGAACTATCAATAAAAAAACACTCAAAGGGTTTGGGGGCGTCCGGACCCCTATTACACCCCCCCCCCTCCCTTTTGTGTGCGCCACTGGGCTCAGATGATGCTAACTTTTGTATTTTGCAGATGCTTTCTTTCTGAAAAAAATTTCATATTTATCAACAATAAGAACGAACAGACGGAAACGAAAAGCCCTTGATTTAAAAGTACATACAATATATAAATTTTTTTTTTATTTTGAAAAACTTTTTTTTCCTGAAGAATCTTAATATTCAAACATTTTTACCAAAGTATCAAATATGAAAATAATTCTAAATTTTATTAGTCGAACAACAAGTACAAATATAATGTTTTGAATTCAATGAAAAACACGTGAACCCGTGATTGCATTTGTCATGTGATTTTCCTGAATTTACCCCATTACGAAAACAAGGGGGGAAATACGCAGGGGAAAAAATTTAATTTCGCGGGTACAACTATTATTTTTTTTAAATGTCTTTTTAATTCAAAACGCATGAACTCTTCAAAAAAAAAAGAAGTAGAAAAAGGAGAAGAAAAGAAAATAGCTTTAACATTGTGTGTAAGAAAAAAGGTCGCCAAAAATGAACAACCCTTATCGATGATCTTACTCTTCTTTCTGTTTGACCACTGCTATTCAGTCTCTGAACCTTTCTTTCGGTATTTTTTTCCTGCTATCATAACCTAAAGAAAGTTCTTCCTTTCCTTTTTTGGAAGGGTGGGGGAGGTGTTTGGTTGTATGTTCCCTAAGCCCAAGATACCCCTCGATATTGAGAAAAGAGCGGTTATCACGAATTGTAGGTGTGGTTAGCTTAGTTTTCTCTTTTCTCTCTCCATCCTTTTTTTTTAATGTTCTCCTTTTATATCTCTTACAAGTCGATCTCTGCAATTAGAAGTTCATTAGAAGGTTTTCTGTGAAACAAAAGGGATTGCTATTTGGAACCTTATATGAATTTTGATTTTAAATTTGTTCTCGACAATTTATAAAACTTGCTCCCCCCCCCCTCTTTTCTTTTTTTTTATTTAAAAAAACATCCATATAAAGCAGGGGTGGAAAATCGTTCTGGCCCGTGGGTCGCATTGTGGAAACGAATGATGTGGGAGGGCCGCACATTTTAAAATGATTGCATTCGTTAGTTAACTTTGCATTTTAGAAAAGGTGTAAGTTATACCTTGAAGATCAACAAATATAAATGAAATTAAATATTTGCAGTTCTATTTTCAATTTGTTTACTGTGCTCATTTCCATTTCATATCTATAGTTGTAAGCACATTTAATTTTAGAATCAGTTTAAAATGACAAACGTACCCTATCACACTTTTCTGCAATTTTTTTTAGATCAGAAGTGAGATTGCTTGTTCTTATCACAGCCCGCAAGTTAATGTGAGCGAACTTACACCTATATTTACTCTTGGTCAGTAGCGCTCACAAAAATTTTTCAAGGGGGGAGTCCATGGTCGAAAGTCCCCCATCTGGTATCATACCTCAAGACAATACCATTTGATTTTTCCAATTTTGTCGATTTTGTTAACAAAAAACAGTAAAAAATAAACTATTGAATTAATATTTAGCATTAATTATTAAAATACATTTTTAATTAAAAGTATTTAATAAAAAAATTTTTACGTTATATATACATAGGATTACTATCAATCAAAAAACACTCAAGGGCTTTGGGGGGTGTCCGGACCCCCTGGACACCCCCCTTGTGTACGCCACTGCTCTTGGTGGTTGTTTATGTCAGAAAACTTTTGCTTACAAATATATGTTGATCCACATATAGAGAACGTTTTCTGTTTATTTAGCTTTCTGACTGCCCTGGCGGATCACAAAAAACTCATAGTGGGCTGTATATGGCCCACGGCCGCTATTTACCAGCCAACCCGTGATGTAAAGCTCTCTCCAACGTAGCAGACTCCAATTCGATCTTATTTGTGTTTGATTTTGATAATATTTGCGTGAGAATTTTTTGATTGTGTGTATGTCACCACGGTTGCGCACAGGGACCAAAGTCTTAAGACTATTTAAGGCCCTGGGCCTGGAGGAATCTTAAGCCTTTTGAGGCATTGGGCCCTATACAAAAATAGACCTTCCCTGAGATATTTAAAAGTAGCCAGTATATAAATAGCATGCATTGGCACTCATTCAAAAGGTAATTTGAAACAAATAAATGTGCACTGCTCACAATCTCACAAACCTAGGCTCAAATCGGCTTGACCGATGGCTGCATTTCGATTAAAAGAATTGCATAATTGTGTTCATGGTATTAGGCCTAAGTCTAGACACGGATTACGATCTTTAAATAATAAATCAGTCTTACCACTTTTGCTTGGTTGACATGCAGTTTGAAATTCCCTGTTTTCGGAGAATATGTACGAGAATAATATTTGACTACACTAAAATTATCTGGAGTGAGTGAATGAATATTAACGTCGCTCTGTCCAGCTACACGAGGGCTTTTGGCGACGGACCGCATAATTTTGAACCATGGTCAAGTGACACTGACGACACCTGAGCTGGCACCTCCTCTCCTAACTACCACACCACACCAGCGGGAGGACGTTTGAGCTCTCGACAGATTTAACGCGCATCGCTCTCCTACACGGCGGGTACTGGGCTCGAACTCATGACACGCTAGTCATAATCCGATGCTTTGACCACTTGGCTACCGCGACCACAAAATTATTTGGATCATGATTTTTTTGAAAGAGTGGAGGGCCCTGTTGGCCCTTGCCTGAAGACGTCCCTGTTTGCGAACCCGTGCCGGCGTTGTTTTTGGCGAGTCCTAATACCGCTAAAGATCCCGAAAAAGCGCCGAGACTCAAATTCTTCCCCATAGCATGGTGTGCAAATTTGAAGAGAAGGGCGCTAACTAAGGCCTCACCACTTTTTGACCGTGATTCAAAATTACGAGATTCGTCGCCAAAAGTTTTCGTAGTTGCTGCAAAGTGTGACAATAATAAACACTCAATCATCGAGTCAATATGTACACGATATGATTACAATAGCGTATATTTGGCGAGAAAATCTGGATCAATAGGTTCGAACATGAGCGCAAATATATTTAGAAATTACGAGATATCTACAAAAAGCGTGCTATGTGTTTGTTCGAGGCCATTATTTATGTATTTGCTTAGAACACATCTACTTTTCTTTCTTTTTTATCTGACTCAAAAGTCAATTTATTGTAATTCGAAGCCTATAAGGAAATTGATTTTCGGTAGTAAGGACGTTGTGGAATAGTATGATATTTGATCATAAGTTGTTGTTTTTTTAAATAGTTCTTATCATTTAAATTGGAATCATATTAAAAAAACATTAAAATTTGATTGATTTTATTTAGCAATACTTTTTTTTTTCAAAAAAATTATTAAAAAAAGTTTTGACAATTTGTCATTAACAGAAAACTTTTAATGAAATGTTTAGTAAAATAATTTTCATGTGACTGAATGCGGAATCGTAATTTTGAAAAAGCATATAAATTAATAATTTTTTTTGCTAATCAGTGTCAATTGATTTAGAATATAAATATAAAATTGTTTTAAGAATAGTATGAAAAAAAAATTTAATACAATTTTTTGGCAAAAAAAGTTTAAGGAATGATTTATTTTCAAAACGTTCTTCTTTTATGAAAATTTTCTTCTATAATAATACAATAATTGTTTATATATACACGGAGAAAAAAGAAATACTCAAAACTGAGCACATGGACTTACTCATTCTGAAATGAGTTTGTTTATATCAGATTTGAACACCTGCCTTTTCGAATATGAAACATTACATGTACTCAAAATTTCAAAAATGGTTAATTAACACTATCAAACAAATTAAAAAAGATATTCAGGATTAAAAAAGTTTTTTTAATATACTGGCTACATATTTTAAAGATAGGGGTCCAACAACAAATTTAGTTCTCATAAATCTTCCGAACTATTTTTCCTTTCTACCACGCTACCCGCGGACGAACACATGAGTACTATATTGTTTTGATTTTGTTATGACTTTAAGTCAAAACAGTCTTTTTCTTGACTTTAGAATTAAAGTTTTCACCTATTTTGTTTAAAAAAAGTATGTGCCTTGTTTTTAATATAAGGCTTTTATTGGAATTTAGCGAAAAAATGTGAAACTTTTTTTTTGACGGATTACTTAAAAAAACAAATTTAAGGTATGTGGCTACCTTCGGAGCATTTTATTGAAACACATTTTCAACTAAAAAAACACTTTTTTCTTTAAAAAGGATGTGCATAGAACTAGGAATTAAGGTTAAAGTGTAGTATAGAGGGGGGGAGGGCCTTGGCGATGTCAAATTTTTTTGGTGACCAAAATCGATTGCCAAGCTACTTCACTTAGCGATAGGTTTCCCGAAGCCAGAATGAATTCATCTCACCATAATATCTATATAAAAATCCAAAGAAAAATCGCCAAATCGAAAGCCCCCCCCCCCTATATTACACTTCAGTCAGGAATTAAAATACAATTCCACAAAATTTTAAATTATTTTGGATAGATTGGGAATTTTTAGTGAAAAATTGCAGTTACAGTAAACCTTGTATTGAAAATTATAATTAATATATTCAAATAATATTAAAACTACACAAAAATAACAACATTATCTGTGCCTAGAGCGATAAAATTTATAATATTTTTTGAAATTTGTCAATTTTTTTAAAAAAACATGTTTTTTTCTCACAAATTGTATGTGCAATAAAATGCATAAATACATACATAGAGATTATAGTCTATAATACAAATAAAAATTTTCTGAAAATTTCAATTCAATATCTTAAAAAGAAATCCATTTGTGAACTTTACTGTGAAGCCAAAAAACATAGTTTCTCAGACAATGCTTTTAAAGATTTAAATACAATATGAAAAATGTTCTACTAGTTGTACATTTCTTAAACTCACCATATTTATAGCTCAAACTCTTTAGCTTCATGTTTAACTAATTTTTTAACCCTTTTGCTGTTTTCTGGAGAGTTTTATAGATTATAAAAATTGTTGAGTTTAGTAAAATTTTCATGAAAAATAGCAATGAGGATCTTTTACACAATATTCTAATGAATGTATTCAAATCATATTTACACAGCACATAAATAATGGAACATCTTTATATGTATTAGGAATTAAAAGTTTTTTAAATATGCCAAATTTTATGCAAAAACTCGATTTTTTAAAAAATTAATGATTTTTTTTCATTTAAATGCAATGAAGTACATAAATACAGTGAACCCCAAAAGTGTTCGTACACTTGCAGTTTCCTATAAAATTTAATGATTTCGACTAATAAAAATTAATGTATAGAAATTGTAATTTTTTTATGATATCTGCAACTTGTTCTTAATGGAATGACATAATTATTTTTTTAAAAATAGTATAACTATTAATTTTAAAAATTAATAATCAAAAAGCTACTGAAAAATTACGCCACAAAAGTTTTCGTACACTTAACAAAAATCTCAACATAGCTTTAAATATTGTATTTCTTTCTTAATTTAGAACTTAGTAGGATATCTTTTAGTGTCCACAACAACTTTTAAACATCTTGGTATAGATTTAATCAGTTTTTTGTAATTTCTGCATCGATTTACCTCCATGCTTCTGTGATTATTGTTTTTACTTCCCATTATGTGTTTATATGTCATGTTTTCTTTTTATTTTAAATCTAGTTCTCCCCAAATATGCTCTGCTGGGCTAAATAAATTGATTGAGGAGGTGTTTTCACAAAATTTTGGGGCAGTTATAAAAACACCAGCGGTGTACATTGAGAGCATCATTATCCTGTTAAAAAATGAAGTCATATTCAATATCAAATTTTGGACAGACAATTTAAAATTTCTCTTTAAAATATTTAACTAGAGCTCATGATTCTCAATACCATCAAAAATTACCTAAATCTGTAGCTGATTTACGCCCCCATACAAGAACACTTCCACTTCCATGGTTCATTCATCCTACTAGATTCTTGTGACTAAGTTTCAGAAAATTCAAAATTGTCAGGAAAGTGATTGGGATGACAGAAAATTCAACATTTTTGGTTCTGATGGGCATATAATAGTTTTAAAGGAAAAAATGAGGCATTTAATTCCGTGAATTTATGTGGAACAAGAGCTCCTCCAACTCCATGCTTTAACACAGAGGTGTTCTTGCAGGGGAGGGTGGGTGTAAATAGGCTTCAGGATTAGGTAATTTGGTATTTTTTTATGGTATTTAGAATCATGAGCTCTATTTAAATATTTTAAAGAGAAATTTTAAATTATCCTCTCAAAATTTGGATATTTTAGACGACTTCATTTTTTAACAGGATAATGACGCCAGGCGAACTGCTCTCAATGTACACTGCTGGTGTCTCTAAAACTGTACCCAAAATTTTGAAAACACCTCCTCAATCAATTTATTTAGCCCAGCAGAGCATATTTGGGGAGAACTAAATTTAAAATAAAAAGAAAGCATGACATATAAACACATAATGGGAAGTAAAAACAATAATCACTGAACCATGGAGGTAAATCCATGCAGAAATTACAAAAAACTGATTAAATTTAAAGACATTTAAGACAAGACATTTAAAAGTTGTTGTGGACACTAAAAGATATCCTACTAAGTTCTAAATTAAGAAAGAAATACCACAATATTTATATATATATATAAAGCTATGTTGAGATTTTTGTTAAGTGTACGAAGACTTTAGTGGCGTAATTTTTCAGTAGCTTTTTGGTTATTAATTTTCAAAAATAATAGTTATACTATTTTTTAAAAAAATAATTATGTCATTCCGCCAAGAACAAGTTGCAGATATAAAAAAATTACAATTCCAAAATATTAATTTTTATTAGTCGGAAACAATAAATCTTATATGAAATTGCAAGTGTACGAACACTTTTTGGGTCCACTGTATATACACACAGATACAACTAAATAAAACATGTTCTAAAAATTTAAGTTCAATATCTTAAAAATATTTTATGTAGGGATCTGGTTTTGTTAACTCCAATTCCAGTTTACTAATTATGCTATAAATTTGCTTCTAGATATCGTAGAAACAAAAATAGAGTGTTTTATGGAATCTGAAATGTATTGGCTATAAAATAAAAACACAAAAGTAATTTTGAAAATTTTCACCAAAACTTTGAATTTTGGATAGTCACATATCTTAATGAAATTTACTTGATTCATAGTAAGTCATATTGTTTGAGTTTTTGGGCACTTGCTTATAGGCAAATAATAATTTAAGTCTTCCTTTGCAACATTGGAATAATTTTAGTTTTATTTTCATATTGAACTTTAAAATGGCTATTTCAAGAATACCTTTATTATGACTATAGTGTTTTGTTTATTTGGATGAAAATAAATGAAGTATATATATCAGATTCTTTGTATTTAAGCCAATATAAATATATTTTATACTTTTTCTCATTAAAGAAAGGTAGAGAAAAATTATATTCTTACCGTAAAATCTGGCATATCATGCATACCATCGTATAACACGCACTTATACTTTCAAGTAGCAATTTTTAATTTCTATGTTTATTTGCTGTATAATGTGCACCCCCTTTTTCATGAAGAAACCTGAGATATATGTGAGCCATGCTCTTAAAGTTTGAAAGTCATTTATTCTAAGCTTTAGTAAAAAATAGTATACATCTAGAAGTGCAACCTTTCAAGTTCATAAGGAACGCCATTTCTTTTAAATGAACAACATTTCAATCTATGTAGAAATCTAATTTTTTTCCTATGCTCACGTTTTTTTAAAGCTTTCATTTTTATACCTGGCATGTAACATGCACACGTTAAATTCAATCTTATTTTTTGTGTTAAAAGTGTACATCATACGCCAAATTTTACAATGCATATTACCACAACAATGACAATGTTCAAGATAACTTGTTAAGTTGGTGACCCTGATTTTGCATGAGTCGTATGCGCCAGATTGACAACCATGTGTTTATTACATATAATTTCGACAATATGGTTGCAAAAATATGTAAGTACCAAAAATTAATACGGCTTGGGTACAAAAACTCCTATTTGCAGGTATGTTGTACACAAGTGGGAAAAACATAAGAAATCTTGGTACTTATGTATTATCGCAACCAACTGGCGACATATATGAAATGAAACACCTGTTTGCCAATTCAGCACATACAACTCACAGGAAATTGGAGGATACTTGCATATTATCGCCAATTCTAAATAACTCGCTGAGTTGGCCACCCTGATTTCCTATGTGTGGTACATGCTGAATTGGCAACCAAGGGCTTAATTTCATATAATGTCACCAATAGGTTGCAATAAGACACAAGTACCAATGGGGGTTGCCAACTAGGCAAGTTATTATTAGATTTGGCATTTGTTGTGATAATACCTAAGTGCTGAAATCAGTAGTCTGACACACATGAAGACCCAAAAATTTAAAATATAGTTTTAAAAAACACTCTTTTATCGAACTAAAATCTCAATATAAGAATAAAATGATTAACGAGAGAATGTCATTGTGGTAAAAGCGTGGGGGCCTTTGTACTACATTTTTACACTAACACTGCATTTTGGAATAGAACTAGTAAGAAATTATAACAATATTGAGCACCCCACACTTTTATACGCAGTTATTATTTTTCTGGTTTCAATTTCTTTATTTCTTTCTGCTTCTTTTCTTGGCATTTCTAAATACCTTGTGTTCTATTTCTTTAAATCCTGGCACTCATATTTTTCTAATTTGTTTTCTATAAAAAATTACTTACATTTTTGCTTTTTAATGTAATTCCTTTTTTGCCAGGAATAAGCCATTCTTTTAAATTATTTTCATTTTGAGTTCGTAGTGGGAGACTGTCATCATTGATTGAAAACTATCGGATGGCAAAATTTTATTTGCAGCGATTTCAAAACCACTTCTAAAAGATATCTAATGTGTAGTGTACTGATAACAAATTAGTTCCTGTATATATATATATTGTTCCAATGTGTGATATTTTTTGAACTGTTGTTTTATCCTTCATGTGTAATATTTATAAAATTGGAATTTTTAAACCTTTTATCTTGTTTCTAAATTATGAATGCTTTATTTTTAATTTGCATTAATTTCATTTCTGCTTGTTAGCATTAATCTTCATTTTTAATATTTCCACTCATAATTTATTTTAAATTTTGCACATAGTTCAGAATTTTTCTCTTTTTTTATATGTATATGTTTTTGTGGATAAAAATTAATCTATGAATTTCATACATTTCGCACTTTCTGCCAAAGACCATTGGTTTCACATTTTGTAGACTTTATCGTCATGTTCTAAATACTCATATGGGCGTAGCATAACACTACATGTGTTATGCTAAATTTTGTAGATAGCCATTTAGAAAACTATATAATTATGAACAACATTTGTAAAAATTTTACTCTAATGAGGAAAATTTCAAAATTCCTCTCAGAACCAGCTATTTATAAATTCTTCAGTAAATAATTTAGATGACTCACATATCCTAACATGTAATTTATTTGAAACAACACTGTTTGAAAGGCATTTTCACTCACATTTCATAACTCAAAGACATGATTTGATAAAAAAAAAAAAAAAAGATTTTTATTTATGTACTTTTATACACTAGAACCTATATTTAAAATGATAATTCAATGTATATTATATTAAACAGCTGTTCTGTACAAATAAGGATGGAGTTGACTATAATATAGATTAGATACTGTTTATAAAAAAAATCAATATATATAAAAAATAAGTTATTGAAGAAAACATGTTTCAAGAATTTCACTTATATTCTTGTTAATTTTTGTAATGTATATATGTATGTGTACAAATTCCAGAATAAATATTTCAACAATATGATTTTGGTTTGTTTTATTTTTCTTGTTAACAGTGAATAATTGAAAAAAGGTATTGAAAATAAAATTCTGTACACCAAGTAAAATTGCTAAATTATGATTCTATTGGTCCTTATGATGTTATTTTTTCTTCTGAATGGGTGCTGAAAACTTCTCTAAAAGCTCTTTCCAGTAGGTTAAAAACTAAATGTGTGTTTTGTTAATGCAAAAATGTACTGTTAGAGTTGTTTTTACATTCTTCTAAGGACTAAAATTTTTAAGTATTTTAATTAAAAAAAACATTAACTTAAAAACTATTATATTTGTTTTCTTTGGTGATAGGAAAATGTAAAATCAGTTGCTTTAACAAAAAACGAGCTTAATTTGTAATATAGCAATGCATTTTCTTTATTTCCATGTGGATAGGTTTCTATTTAAACAAAACAATTGATATAAAGAGTACTTACACACCTGGGCCTAATGAGTGTTACTTTAGTCAAAAGGTTTTTTTCTTCAGGTTACATAATATGTAAAAAAGCTATTTCTTTCTGGCATTGTTTTGAAATTTTTACTTAGAAAAATCTGTTATTTATCATAATGTTTCCTAGATATTTCTAATAACTTATTATTGAAGGGCTGAATTTTTTTAAATAAAAGTTAATTTTCTGCTTGTATATGATTTTAAGGAAACAATATAATGCTTCTAGAGAAACATAAATATAAATAATGAATCAAATTGCTTCTGGAACTAGTTCAAAATGCATACACATTTGTTAAACGATAACATCTAATTTATTTTTGCAGTTTTCAAAGATTTATATTTGCGGTATAAGTTCGAAGACATGCAGTTTGTAATCAAATAATAGTTGCATTTTTTTTTCTCGAAAAGTAATATTTTTGTTGATACTTGCGTATTGTCGCCACCGTATTGGCGACATTATATAAAACGAAGTACATGGTTGCTAATTCAGCGTGTAGGACACATGCGAAATCGTTACTGCCAATTTGGCGAGTTATCTTTAACTTAGGCACTTTCGCGATAATACGCGAGTACCTTTTTGTTACACACAATAAATGTAAAATGAATTTTGATTTCGAAGTTAAGTGTAAAAATTTCATGAAATGAAAATAAAATAATACGTAAGATGTAGAAAGTGAAAATTTACAACTCGGCTATCACATTTTTAAATCCCTTAAGATTTGGGTTAATAAATATTTTTCTGTTAAAAATTCATATTAGATACAACAGTACCGAAAATAAATGCTATACATACTCATTTTATTGTTTTAAACTCATATTTGATACATTAACAGATTCAAATACGAGTGCATTATATACTCATATCGATCTTTCATTCTCAAAAATTTGATCCCGTAACAGGTTCAAAAATGAGAATGTACTTGTGTCTCCATATGAGAATATGCGATTCTCAAATCTGAGTAAGCGTGCATCGGAGCTATTTTGAGAATGTGAAGTACTCATAAGTGAGCTGTTCGCTCTCAGTTTTGAATATCGTTTCTCGCAGTGTAGCTCGGACTTCTATACAAAACTTGAACTACGATTTTTGAATAATTTACGCTATTTTCAAAGTTATGAGCTATTGAAACAATAACCGGTGTTTTTTGCTAAAATTCACTACCTCTCTCTTGTATATATATATATATATCAGAAGCACACAAGGAAGAGAGAACCCCCTCCCCCCCAAAGCCCTTTTTTCGATTGATTATAATCATATGTATATAGAACGTAAAATTTAATTAAATATTTATTAATAATTAATTTTATTGATTAATGCTAATTATTAATTCAATAATTAATTTATTACTGTTTTTTGTTTCCGAAAATCGACAAAATCAAAAGAATAGGTTGGGCGGCGTATTGGAGCATGATAGGAGAATAGTGGACTTTCGACCCTGGAAACCCCTTGAAAAATTCCTGTGTGCCCTAATGATATATATATATATATACATATATATATGAATAATTCCACTTCTAAGTAATACATATCAACAATTCTAGCTCACAGAATTTTCGTACAGAAGTATTTAATATATATATGTATAAAATATTATTATAACAGTACATATATATTTTACACATAAAAAGAGAATGGTTTGAAGATAAGTATTTTTCTTTATTTCTTGCCAAAAAAATTATATCTGAATAGTATTTTTTGTAATATTCTTGCGAAAGTCTTTTACATATATTCTAATTCAATTGACTCTAAATATCTCAAGGAAACTTTTCTTTTATACGCTTTTGCAAAATCACTTCGAACGTTGTGAACTTTAAAAAAAAAAAAAACGAAACAAGTCGTGAAATTGTTTTTGTCTTCTCGAGTTTTTTCAAAAGAAATTTAGTGTTTCAAAGCTACGTATATAATGTATAAATTTTAGGATGCTTATTATCTATCACAAAATATCTCTTATTTAAGATGATGTCCCTCAAAGCAACTTCGAAATACCTTTTCTTTTGAATGTCACCTGTGTGTGTGTGTGTGTGTGTGTGTGTGTGTGTGTGTGTGTGTGTGTGTGTGTGTTGTGTGTGTGTGTGTGTGTGTGTGTGAATTTTATGACCAATAATTTTATGCTCAAGTTTTATTTTTAGCATGACCCTATGATTAAATGTCGTACTTTTATTCAAACCTTTTTTTTTATAGCCGTGTCATTGTTAAAAGATAACATAGGAAAAGAATAGATATGTATAGGAAATAAATACTGGGTAAAATAATGGAATAAAAAAATAACAATAAACGCAGAAAATGTATATATACATATAAACAGAAATGTGTAGATTTATGAGTATAGGAAAAATAAACATGTGTAGAAAATATCATATAGAAAACCTATAGTAAGAGAAATCCATGTAAAGGATTTCTTAAATGTGTCTTCACTCAATATTAAATAATAGGTAAATTAATACTGTGCCTTAAAACAACTTCAACATTAATATTATTATACATTACTTTTGGCTTCAAAATGTGTTCCGGGGTTCAATTCTGCTTTGTCCTCAATCTATCGCATTGAGACAGTATTTTAAAGCCATCCATGGATTCCTTAATTGTTTTATTGATGTTGCGCAAGGCTTTTGAAAAGGGTTCACGTATTTTTGAATCGTGGTCAAACAGAACAACAACAACAACAACATATCCCAGCTGCACATCACTCCTACAGATTTCCTAACCTACCAACGTGAGGACTCTAAGCCTAAATAGGTTGAATGGGCATCATTTCCTTTACAAGGCAGATCTTTAATACTAATAAGACTCGAATGCATGATTTGACGGAGATGATGCGGTTACGTTCGTATAATCATGATAATTATAGTTAACTATTAATTAAATACATCGTTTAAAAATATAATTCCAAATGAGCAGTAGCCCATTTGTAGTATTTAAGTATTTGTAACTTAAGATCGTTTCTTAAGCCCAGATTTCTGAAAACTGAAAATATTTGCAAATAGAAATAGAATTTCATGTTGTATTCTTCTTTTTTTATTTTAAAAATTGAAGCTTCGAACGTAATCTCCTGTTAATATTTGTTGGAGTAATCTATTCAGAAAAGAAAAAAAAAGTGCCGATGTGACTGGCCATAAAAATTACAATATCGAATTTATGCAATTTAAGGGAAGAACTTGAATATATATATATACGAATATAAATATTTATCAATTAAATATGAACTTATAAATATCTAAACATAAAAATTTGGGCAAAGAGATGCTACAAGATCCAATCTCAGTATACGCCCTTACAAGATTAGAAATCTCTTAATATATTTGTTTTATATAATTTCCTCTGTAATTTCCACCCATTTTTTCCCTGCATTCAGTTTAAAATCTTACAAGCTTAGACATGCCTTCTTACCTTTAAATAAAAGCAGCTTCTTACATTTTAAATAAAAGCAGCTGCTTTCGAGATACAGAAACAAATTTTTAAAAAATAAAATTTATTTAAAATTTGAATGTGGAAATCTTCCTAAATTTAAGACCTCCCTTCCTTTTGTGTTAGGATTAAAAAGCACAATTCCTTAATTCCATACCTATGAGTTCGAAATTCTATAAAAAAAAGAGCTGTATAGATGGAATTTTACAACAATTCATTATAAAACAAAAATATCCCTTTCAACATACGCGAAATTTCGTTTCTTGAACACTAGAATTGAGAAATGGAGAAATCATGTTGATACGAAATACAAATTTTGCATTGATTCCTTTTTAAAATCGATAGAATCCTTTTTCTTTAAAAAAAAAAAGTGCACTTTTATTCGTAGAATTGAACAATTTTCAACGAAATTATTCTTTGAAAGAAAAAATATAATAAAAAAATAATTCGAAAAAAATTGAGCAAAAATATCGCTTATAAATATTCAATCGAAGAAAAACAATCTAAAAGGGAAAGTGTTTTGAACAATCAAATTACCATACCTGTTTGGTTTACCAGTCATTAGAAAATGATACGTGTTCAACTTATCAGCACGTTTCCCTATCTTTCGGGGAATACCAGATTGTCAATGGACTTTCTATTCCCCGCCTTCACCCAAAGCCACCAATAGCAGTGAGGTAAGGGTGTGGCATAGACTGTGTGACGAAAGACTATTATTTAAGTAGGAGGTTCTCATGGGAATCGGTACGTACTTCATAGAGGTCTCTTTCGAAGTAAGAATATTTGCCCACACAGTCGGTAGAAAAACTTTGCGTTTGGATAGAAAAGGCTGTGTATATACGAAAACATTCCGTGTGTGTACTTTCCAACAAAAGATTATAACAGATATTTGAACTGTGTGACTTCTTTGATGTTATGAAGACTCTTTCTGCCCGTTCTTTTTTTTTTATTTTTATCAACAAGTGATAGCCAGAGTATTGGATACTTGGAAAACATCGTTGAATTAGTAAGTGTTTATTTGATTTTGCTGCTTGTGAATTTTAATTCGATCGAGATAAGCTTTGTTCGTTTTAGTAAGCAATAACTGTGACTGTTTACCGATCTGATATTCATCCAGGAATCAATCAACTGGACTTTTTTTGATGAATTTAAGAATTTAACTTTTATCGAAGAAAAAAAAAAGATTAAATTTTTTTCTTCTTTATTAATTATTTTTAGTTTCTACTGGACTATATAGATTCTGTTCGATTTTACGACCGTGAATTCATTGCATTTGTGAAATTATCATCAAATTATTGAACTTTTATCAACTTGCAGAACAACTTTTTCTGCTTTTTTTAGTGACTGTTTTAACTTCGTATTGTTGATCTGTATCATGAATTTTTGAAATCTTGGAAAGTGTCACAACTAAATTTTGATGTTAGGTCACAAGAACTTGTTCAGTTGTTCGTTCAATATGCAACCTAATACCTACATAAACTCAACCTCTATGCCTCTACCCATTGGCTTGACTCACCAAAGGGGACAGATCTCACACAACAAAGGATTAGAGCTTTCAAACAGGCCTCTACCAATGAGTTATCCACCTTCGACTATAGGCAGTGGCTTTGTCTCAAGTTTGACGCATCAAAACTTGGGTGTAGTGGCACCGTCTGGCATGCCCCAAACCTTGCCTACATTAGGGAACATGACTTCTATGAATCATAACAGTGGTTGTTCCAACTTATTTATTAACTCAGATTACGGGATACCTATCCAATCGGATATCCTTGCTATGTACCAGAAGCCCAAAGACCCCAAAATGAGGGGACCTCATGGCCATTCCAAACCTCCGTACTCCTACATATCCCTTATAACGTTGGCTATCAATAGCAGTGTCAATAGAATGCTAACATTAAGTGAGATCTACCAATACATCATGAATTCCTTCCCGTACTATCGACAAAATCAACAGCGGTGGCAGAATTCTATCAGACATAGTCTCAGCTTCAACGACTGCTTCGTTAAGGTGCAGCGAACGCCTGATAAGCCCGGTAAAGGTAACTTCTGGAAACTTCATCCGGATTCGGGGAACATGTTCCAAAACGGTTGTTTTCTCAGGCGGCAGAAACGATTCAAATGCGCAAAAAGTGAGGCTGACCGAAACTCTCAAAAGAGTCCGAAGCAAAGAGATAAAATATGTTCCAAATCAGAAAACAACAATGGCAAGACTACAGATCCTAACCAGCAATCTTCCAAACCTACCGAAATGCTTCATCTTTCTCCCGTCAATCCGATGGCTCAACATTCACCCGTCAATCCGATGGCTCAACATTCACCCGTCAATCCGATGGCTCAACATTCACCCATCAATCCGATGGCTCAACATTCACCCGTCAACCCGATGGCTCAACATTCACCCGTCAATCCGATGGCTCAACATTCACCCGTCAATCCGATGGCTCAACATTCACCCACCAACCCGATGGCTCGACTTTCACCCACCAACCCGATGGCTCGACTTTCACCTGTCAACCCGATGGCTCAACTTTCATCCTCCAACCCAATGCCTCAGATTCCGTCCACAAATCCAATGTCTCAGCGTCCATCTGCAAATCCAATGTCTCAGCGTCCATTTGCAAATCCAATGCTCCAGCTTTCCTCTGCAAATCTAATGCCACAGCTTTCCTCTACAAATCCAATGCCTTCTCCAGTAAATAATTATCAACAGCTATGCCAAACTTCTGTCACCAATACCATCAACTTACACGACGTGACTAAAAACCACCAAGATTGCAGCAAACCGGAATCAAATTACCCATATCCGAAATTAACGGAATCTTATGGCCTGAACGATATTGATATCTCGGCTCTGGACATACTGAAAAACAGTAATGATCTATCTAACCCACAACAGTTTTCTTCTGGAAAGAATGATTTTAGAAATGCCCATTCAGCAATCAATCACCCTTTCTCAATCAGCAATATTATGTCTCAAATCGATCCAAGGTTGGATCAGAGGATTTATGAAATACCACCACCTCCCTACGGCGCTTACAATTCGAATTTGTCTCCGAATGAAAACCTACCCTATTACCATCCTTCGTCCCTTTGTCCTGTTGTTCAAACGATGAACTCGATGACCCTTTGAGGAATACTATACTCAGAGATGTGAAAATTATTAGACTCTAAAACTAATCACTAAAAGTACTTTAAAATCTAGTGGTATGATTCTGCTGATATATTTTTAAAACAAACAACGTATTTGTTTGTAAAAAAAGTATTGAGTTCTCTGTTTTTCTTTAAGTAATTTTCTCATCTTCGTACAATGTGACCACATAGTCAATAGTGCCAATTCAATGCTTAACAGTGGTCAAATCAATATCTCTATTTTGTAAACCGTGACCACCGAGAGATGAACTCGCTTACAATTGATCAGGAAGATAAGAAAGGGAGAAAAAATGAACGTTTTAGAAGAAACTAGTGTTTAAATATGTAAATACCATACTTGTATGGAAAATAATAGAACCGCATTCTGAGAACTTTTTCATGATAGAACTGGTTCGTGATTCGAGCTTTTGATAGACTGTTGATAATATTGAAAAGTATATGAAATTTTACTAGAGGAAAACTATTAAATATTAGTTTCAGTTGTAGAAATCTGTATTGATGACAGCAATACTTATGAAAAAAAATGTACAGGTTAAGTATTTAACAATTGTTGCATAGATGTGTATATAATCTAATGAAATCTCCCTCCTCTTTTGATTGTTGGTATTTGCAATTATATGTCTCTTTTTATGTGTCTGTGCAATTTATTTGTATTTTTATTATCTGTTTTTTTCACTGCGATTTTGCATTTATTGTAAATATTTTTCTTAGAATTTTCAGTTTTTTTTTTCTCTCTCTCTCGAATTCCTTTAAATTTATTTCCTCCTAATGTTATAAAATATGGCATAGAAATAAAAAATGCTAAAATGATGTATTTTTCCTTTTTTTACAATCATTTAAAAAGTAATTATTAATCTTTTAATATGTTCATCCATTTTTCTCTCTCTTGCGTATGCTACGCATTTCACAAATCCATTTTGATGTTAAATTAATGTACTTCTATCACGTGTTTGGAAAAACAAAATTCTTCGAAAATGTTCATATAGACCGAATTTTTTTTTATTAAGTATTTTATCAAAAAATTATTTATCGAGTGCAAAAATTTCTTCAAAGAACTTTTGTTAAATTGGCTGTTTTCTATTCTATCAACAAAAAAAATTTTTTAAATGTATTTATTTATGCTTTTATACCAAAGTTTGTTTTTTTTTAGCTAAATTATCTTCACTTTGTTGTTGCCATTATATATATTATGAGTTAAATAGTTGTAATATGCATAAATTTCAAGCATATTTTAAAATATTATTGAATATGATTTTATGTTTTATTTTAATTACTATAGAATGTTATATCCCGGTTCTTTTTATAGGCACTATACGAATATCTGTTTAAAGTTTTCATTGCAATTTAAAATGTTTAAATAATCATCAGGAAGGTTTTAAAAAATGTATTAGAAAATGTTTATAATTTTTGGAAACGTCACAATATGATATTTAAATGGTATTTTTTAATGTGCATATTCCACCTAAAAATATTCTAGAATTATACCACAAAATGTTAAAAGCTATATAGATATTTGAGTACACTAAGAATGAAAAAACAATTACATAAATTTCACTGATTATTATCTAACTTGCTAAGTGATTGAAATAAAATTTTATTATTTTTATGCATCCAAATGCATGGAGAAAAAATTTCAAAAATTTAAAATATATATATATTTAGAAGTTAATTTGTTCAACTGAGGTATATATAATATTTTAAATTTTTCGAATATTAGTCAAAGTATAAAAGTGTTTTTCTTGTGCATTAATATAATGATTAGTTGACATGGTTTAAAAATCGTTTGATAATATTTACAGAATATTTAATTATCATGTTTATTTACTTTTATTCTTTTTATATATTTTTTTCATCATTAGTTGGTGTTTTTATAAGTTTAAAGAGTAAAAAGAAATGGTTATCATTTGTTTTTTGTATTACAGTAATTTGATTGCTATTTCGTGCCAAAGATACTAATGTTATGTAAAGCTCATTTAATGCATATTAATTTAATGCTAATTGCATTTACTTTATAATTACTTAACAAATATTGATTAACTGCTGGATCTCAACGTATATACTTCATTGAACGCGATAAACTGCGATTTCTGAAATTTTGTTGCGTATTTTTAAATACTTTTTCATCTATAAATTTATTTCTTTTCGATTTACTATGAATTGTCTTGTGCTTCATCGAGTAGAATTTCTCGGTTATGCCCGTTTATTTTATTGATTAATTGAATTATCCATTTTTGAGATTTTTCATTAATGAAAAGGTACTGATGTTTTTGCACATTTTTTTTTAAAGTTACCACTCTAAAAGAATGTATTAATTGCACATGATATTTCTTTCTATATAATTCCAATGTTTAATAATTGTGGCTGCAGTAGACTAGTGGTTGAGGTCACGAACTCGAGTCCGGAGTGTCCTGGGGTCACTGAAAACCGCCGTGTAGAGTGCAAATGCACATTAAATCTATCGAGTTTGGTGTCCTCCCGTTAGTTTGGTGGGATAGGAGAGGGAGGTGTCAGCTCAGATGTCGTCCTTGTCTCTTGAACGAGGTTCGTCGCCAATAACCTTGTATTGCTTGTAGTGTGCCGTTACACTATAACCTATCGCTCCTTCGCCCGATTTGATAATTACGGATAAGAAATTTGAAAAATAATATAAATCTCTTGTATATTTTATATTAAGAGAAATGTGTAGTCTACGTATGAATAAATTGAACGCGTAAATAAATTGAAGAATATCTTGCTATCAATACAATAAAGTAATTTAGAGTGGAAAACTCTGATGTTAAGCAAGTTTTAATAAAATATGTGTCTCTTAAAAAATTTACCATTTTTAACATCTTTTACTAGTTGACATTTGAATTATTGTATTTTTATCATGAAAATATAATTATTTATAATACGATTTTAAGAGGTAGGTACCCCTCAAATATTTTGATTTGTGTTGTTCTGAAAATTATGCGTCTTTGTATTTTTTTCACATTCTTTAATTAATTATCGTATTTTAAGAGGTAGAAATCTGATTATAAAAGAAATTCCTCTAATATTTCGATTTATGTTGTGTATCTTTGTAATATTTCAAATGTTTCAATTAAGTATCAGCTTAGAACCTCAATTCAATATTTTTTTTATTAAATGAATAAAAAAAATATTGTATTTATATACTATGGATTTCTAAGCCTTCTACAACGTCTTTGCTACAAGATACATAAAATTTTGCTGAATAATACGTTTAGTTTTGTCCATATACAATAATTGTATAAAATGATTTTATAAGAGGTAAACATTTGTGATTTAAAAAAATCCTCTAAAATTTTGATTTATATTGTTTTGTGCATTTGTCTTTATAATTTTTTCAATTAATTAGCGGTTTAGAACCTGTATGGATCAATAAATATTGGATTTAATATAGATTTCTAAGCCTTTGAAAAACATTTTTGCTGCAAAATACAAAAAATTTTGTTGGGTAATATGTTTAGTTCTGTCTTGTCTAATGTGTGCGTCTTATTCGAGGCAAAATTGAGTTAATAAATCAACAAACAGCTTTCTTTAAAAAGAAATGAGAGATGATTTTAAAACTCAATTGTTGCAATCAATTTTTTTAAAAAAAACTTTTTATTTTGTTTTGTGATATATATAATGTTTAGAGGTGGGAAAATTGTGTGAGTATAAAAAAAAATCCTCTAAAATTTTGATTTATGTTGTTTTAAATGTTATGTGTCTTAGTAATTTTTCGAATTTTTTCAATTAATTAATGGTTTAGAGCCTCCATGAATCGATAAATACTAGATTTACTATGAATTTCTAAGCCTCTTTAAAAAAAAATTTTTGCTGCAAAATATAAAAAATTTTGATTAATAATATTTTTAGTTCTGTCCATATGTGTATTGTGTCTTATTTGATGGAAAAATCGAATAAAAAAGTTTGAAATGTGATGATGGTAGTGGTCAATTAATAAATCAAGAAACAGCTGATTTAAAAAAAAATTAAATTATTACAATTAATTTTTTTAAAAAAAATTATATTTTATGTCTGAGTAATTGGAAAAAGGAATGTATTCCGTAAATATAAGTACAGTTCCAATATTACATACAAAATAATGCATCATATTTTAAAAATTTTTTAATTAAAATTACAAAAGTGGTAACTTTTCCCCCTAATCACAAAAAAAAAAAAAAAAAAAAAAAAAATGTTCTAAAAATAGAAAAACTTTATGTATATAAATATGTAAGTATACGTTGTGAGTGTTTACTCAATAATTAAATTTAACTAATGCTTTAATACGCTAGTTTTTCCTGCCTTCGTGTATCTTTTATTTTATATAAAATACAGTTTTCACAACTTTTGACTTTTCTTTATAAAAACTTCTTAGAAGAATTTTATTTTTCAATGAAAGAGACAAGAATTTTATAAATGAATCGGTGCATCTAAATTTTATTGTAATAAAAGTTTGATGTTTTTTTAAACTGCCTTCAGTTGAAGGAAACGGAAAACGATTGGTTGGTTGACTATGAAGTTTTTTTGAAGTGAAAACTTCTTTAGCGGCGCTGGGCACTTTTTGGTAGGGGAAAATCTTATGGGTTCACGTCACCAACATGCTTTTACTGGCGCATGCGCAGTGTGCTGTTCACCTTAGACATTTTTGGATGGGTGAAATCTCGTGCGTTCGCGTCACCGACATGCTTATAGCAGCATACCTATACCTACCAGACGTAGAGTGCTGTGTATATCTTATCAGTGAAATTGAATGGATTTTGGGAAAAGTTCAATGTGTATATACTGTGCATTGTTGAAATAGTGTTTTTGTTTGATTATTATTTGAATCGTTTAATTGAAGAATCATTGTGCAGTATAATAGTGAGTACTAAATAAATATACTAATATTTTTTTTAAAAATATATACAACAGAAAATTATTTTAAATACTCGTATTTATTCTGGCGTTTGAAAATTTTGTACTATTTATTTTCTAATATTTAACCTCTGCAATGCATCACGCAATCCGGATAAGCATTTCACAGTGGCTTAGACGCTTTCTTACTACCGGGATAAAACAGACTTCTAGTTGTTCAATCATATTTTTATCGTGGATATTAAAATTAAAAATTTTATAAAATCTAATAATAATTCAAGATGAATGTGTTGAAGTTTAAAATATGGTTCTTAATGCAAATAAACATCATAAAAGATCAACAAGTCATCGAGAGGATCTAACGTTAGAATTGAAAAGGTTACAAAACAATACACTACAAACGGCACCAAAACTTTTCTAGAATTCATCTTCAACAATAAAGGATTATCGATATTTTCATTCAATTGTCAAAGTTTGTATGCGCATGCAGCTGACCTAAAAAATGATGCTCTCGTAAAAAAATCAAATGTTCTGCTTTTCTCAGAAATTCGTGTGGAAAACAAAGAACCACTTTATATTTTGAATTTCAACTTTGTTGTAAGTTATAAAAGACCCGAAGTTCCTGCAGCAGGCGTAGCTATTTATCACAATATTCAAGATAGTCACACTTCATTACTTCACACATGGACAGACATACTAAATTCACTAGAAACATTGATGTTAATGTATCTTATATAGGCGAAACATGCGTTGCTCGTTGTGATTCCGAGAATGGGCAATACATATTAATGGTTGCCGCTTATATTTCGCCTGGAAAATCTATGAGACAGATACAACAATTTTTATTCGAAAATTTGATGATTTATATACAAAAGGTTCTGAAATACTCGAAAAAAGATTTGGCGAAAAATATGCTAATGTACCGATGATTTTAAGTGGAGACTTCAAGATAAACTTTGCAGATAAAAATATACCACTAATTGAATTTCTAAATGAAACACTTAATTTAATTATGTTCAATGATCGAAAAAACTCAGTATTACAAAATATAAAACGACGATCGATGCGATTCTTACGCGATACTTGGATAAATTTGAATCAAACATTTTCCTTTCTTACTTTAGTTACCATAATCCTATTGTACCTTTTTTAGAACAAAATGAAATAATTGAAAGAATAAAAAGTCTAAGTATTGTTGAAATTAATGATGACAATGATGCAAACAATTAAAATAATGTTAAAAATCAAGTACATTGAAATTTAAGTAAATACAAATACTGTCCATAAATAATGATTGTATATTAATTGTTATTTCAATTGAATAGTATTTATATTTTGTCATGATCTTGTACAGCCCGTAATATATTTGAATAATAAAACACCATATAAACATGCATATAATTGTTTCTCGGAGTGTCAGTAGGTGTGAAAACCAGATTGAAGTTGATAATTTTAATTCAAACATTATGAAATTTCAAATTTTAATTCTAAAAGTTCTAAGTTTTTACTTCTATCGGCAATCTCTATAACTGCCAATTTTTTTTAAACATATGAAATTTTTTCATTTTTTTGTTAATTTACTTAGCCGCGGAAAAAGATAAAGATTTAGTCTAACGGAAAGCAAAAGAAAAGGAAAGAAAGAATTGTTATAAGCTCAATTCTGTTTCAGGCAAAGATAATTATGAAAAATATGTTAATTAGATATACGCGCGTAATTATGACTTTTTAGAATTAAATGTTGCTGTGCAAAAAAGTCTTGCGTCTTATTTACTCTCCTTTTTATCTCTTTTTATTTTATTGTGCAAGCTATAGCCTTTTTCATATTGGATCATTCAAAAATCAGGATGGCAAACAAGAAGTCAATTTGGATATTATTTTCTTCCCTTTTACAGATTTTAAAATAATAACATAGAAAATTTCGAACTTCGGTGTAGGTCATGTTTTATGACTGAAACAGATGAAAATTTTAATGAAAACTTGAATTTTCAAATGAAAAACACAATTATGAGAATTCATGAAAAACTTATTTCGAAATTTTTGCAAGTGCAAAATATTGAGCCTTTCTTAAAAAATACATAAAATTATTAATATATTTTTATTTTCGTTTTTATTTATATAAAGAAAAGTATATATATATATATATATATATATATATATTACACTCTACTTTAGCTTTAAAAAAAGTATAAACAAGTAATATAAAAAAAATTTTAAAATCAAATCCTACTTCGATTGGATGAATAGAAAGTATTATATTAACGATCGAAAATTTGAACAATATATATATATATAGGGAAAGGGAAATATAGGGAAAGAGTAAACTTAATAGTAGGAATTGAAAAAAGAGCATGATTTGTCTGCATTGTTGTATCAATGCACACTCGGTTTGGCTAGTTTGGCTGAAAAACTGGTTTTAGACTCAACTTTTGTCATTGTTTTAACAGTTATGTTGTTACAACAATGGAGACGAATTTAAGTTGGTGTCGAAAACCTCTAATTAATTTAATTAATTAGCCGGTAATTAATGAATTCATATTTGGAAAAACTGTATTAACATCAAATCTTATCCACTGTGCTTCAAAAATTTATTTGAACTTGATTGGATGAATTAGATTGACGCAATTGAAAATTTGAACAAGATACATATAAATATATATATAGGAAGAGAGTGAGCTAATAGAAGGAATTGAAAAAAGAAAAAAAAATGTAGTTTTTAAAAGCGCCCTCTTCTCTCTTTTTTACCAGTTATTTATTTAAAAAAAAAAAATGGAAGGTTACAAAGAGGTTTAGCACATTTTGCTTCATATAAATAAAAGCATAAAAATGGAAATAGGGAAAGCGAATCACACATGTTAAATCTGTATGAGTTCGCTTCGACTTGATGTGGAAGTCTGGAAAGCAGGGTGCTGTACACGGAGAAAAAAGAAATACTCAAAAATGACTACATGGACATGCTCAATTTGAAATGAGTTTGTTTATATCAGATTTGAACACATGCCTTTACAAATATGAGACATTACATGTACTCAAAATTTCAAAAAATGGTTAATTAACACTATCAAACAAATTAAAAAGATATTCAGGATTAAAAAAGTTTTTTTAATATATACTGGCTACATATTTTAAAGATTGGGGTTCAACAACAAATTTAGTTCTCATAAATCTTCCGAACTATTTTTCGTTTCTACCACGCTACCCGCGGACGAACACATGAGTACTAGATTGTTTTGATATTGTAAGGCTTTTATAGGAATTTAGCGGGAAAATGTATTAAAAATGCCTTTTTTTCTTAGGATTACTTATAAAAATCAATTTAAGGTATGTGCCTACCCTCGGAGCATTTTATTAAAACAAATTTTCAACTAAAAAAACACTTTTTTCTTTAAAAAGGGTGTGCATAGAACTAGGAATTAAGATTCAAGTGTAGTATAGATACTTGGCGATGTCAAATTTTTTTGGTGACCAAAATCGATCGCCAAGCTACTTCACTTAGCGATAGGTTTCCCGAAGCCAGAATGAATTCGTTATCTCACCAATAATATCTATATAAAAATCGAAAGGGCCCTCTCCCCTATACTACACTTGAGTCAGGAATTAAAATACAATTCCACAAAATTTTTAATTATTTTGGATAGATTGGGAATTTTTAGTTAAAAATTGCAGTTACAGTAAACCTTGTATTGAAAATTCTAATTAATATATTCAAATAATATTAAAACTGCACCCAAATAACATCATTATCTGTGCCTAGAGCGATAAGAGTTACATTATTTTTTTGAAATTTGTCAATTTTTTTAAAAAAAAAGCATATTTTTTCTCACAAATTGTATGTGCAATAAAATGCATATATACATACACAGAGATTATAGTCTATAATACAAATAAAATAAAAGTTTTCTAAAATGTTAATTCAATGTCTTAAAAAGAAATCCATTTGTGAACTTTACCGTGAAGCCAAAAAACATAGTTTCTCAGACAATGCTTTTAAAGATTTAAATACAATATGAAAAATGTTCTACTAGTTGTACATTTCTTAAACTCACCATAATTATAGCTCAAACTCTTTAGCTTCATGTTTAACTAATTTTCAACCCTTTTGCTGTTTTCTGGAGAGTTTTATAATTATAAAAATTGTCGAGTTTAGTAAAATTTTCATGAAAAATTGCAATTAGGATCTTTTACACAAAATTCTAATGAATGTTTTCAAATAATATTTATACAGTACATAAATAATGGAACATCTTTATATATTAGGAATTAAAAGATATGTATTACTTTTAAAAGTTTTTTAAATATGCCAAATTTTATGCAAAAACTCGATTTTTTAAAAAATTAATGATATTTTTTACATTTAAATGCAATGAAGTACATAAATACAGTGAACCCCAAAAGTGTTCGTACACTTGCAGTTTCCTATAAAATTTAATGATTTCGACTAATAAAAATTAATGTATAGAAATTGTAATTTTTTTATGATATCTGCAACTTGTTCTTAATGGAATGACATAATAATTTTTTTAAAAATAGCATAACTATTATTTTTAAAAATTAATAATCAAAAAGCTCCTGAAAAATTACGCCACTAAAGTCTTAGAACACTTAACAAAAATCTCAACATAGCTTTAAATATTGTATTTCTTTCTTAATTTAGAACTTAATAGGATATCTTTTAGTGTCCACAACAACTTTTGGACATCTTGATATAGATTTAATGAGTTTTTGTAATTTCTGCATCGATTTACCTCCATGCTTCTGTGATTATTATTTTTACTTCCCATTATGTGTTTATGTCATGTTTTTTTATTTTAAATCTAGTTCTCCCCAAATATGCTCTGCTGGGCTAAATAAATTGATTGAGGAGGTGTTTTCACAAAATTTTGGGCCAGTTATAAAGACACCAGCGGTGTACATTGAGAGCAGTACGCTTGGCTTCATTATCCTGTTAAAATATGAAGTCGTGTTCAATATCAAATTTTGGACAGACAATTTAAAATTTCTCTTTAAAATATTTGACTA
This sequence comes from Trichonephila clavata, assembly GCA_019973975.1. Classification (NCBI taxonomy): domain Eukaryota; kingdom Metazoa; phylum Arthropoda; class Arachnida; order Araneae; family Nephilidae; genus Trichonephila; species Trichonephila clavata. Next base: position 183,504 of record BMAO01014348.1, read on the forward strand.
GAGCTCATGATTCTCAATACCATCAAAAATTACCTAATTCTGTGGCTGATTTACGCCCCCACGCAAGAACACTTCCACTTCCATGGTTCATTCATCCAACTAGATTCTTGTGACTTAAGTTTCAGAAAATTCAAAATTGACAGGAAAGTGATTGGGATGACAGAAAATTCAACATTTTTGGTTCTGATGGGCATATAATAGTTTTAAAGGAAAAAATGAGGCATTTAATCCAGTGAATTTATGTGGAACAAGAGCTCCTCCACCTCCATGATTCAACACAGAGGTGTTCTTGCGGGGGAGGGGGGTTGTAAATAGGCTTCAGGAATTAGGTAATTTGGTATTTTTTGATGGTATTGAGAATCATGAGCTCTATTTAAATATTTTAAAGAGAAATTTTAAATTATCCTCTCAAAATTTGGATATTTCAGACGACTTCATTTTTTAACAGGATAATGACGCCAAGCGAACTGCTCTCAATGTACACTGCTGGTGTCTCTATAACTGTACCCAAAAGTTTGAAAACACGTCCTCAATCAATTTATTTAGCCCAGCAGAGCATATTTGGGGAGAACTAGATTTAAAATAAAAAGAAAACATGACATATAAACACATAATGGGAAGTAAAAACAATAATCACAGAAGCATGGAGGAAAATCAATGCAGAAATTACAAAAACTCAATAAATCTATATCAAGATGTCCAAAAGTTGTTGTGGACACTAAAAGATATCCTACTAAGTTCTAAATTAAGAAAGAAATACAATATTTAAAGCTATGTTGAGATTTTTGTTAAGTGTTCTAAGACTTTAGTGGCGTAATTTTTCAGGAGCTTTTTGATTATGAATTTTTAAAAATAATAGTTATACAATTTTTAAAAAAATAATTATGTCATTCCACCAAGAACAAGCTACAGATATAAAAAAATTACAATTCCAAAATATTAATTTTTATTAGTCGGAAACAATAAATTTTATAGGAAATTGCAAGTGTACGAACACTTTTTGGGTTCACTGTATATACACAGAGATTAGAGTTTGATTCATAACACAGATAGAACTAAATAAAACATGTTCTGAAAATTTAAATTCAATATCTTAAAAATATTTTGTGTAGGGATCAGCATCTGGTTTTGTTAACTCCAATTCCAGTTTACTAATTATGCTATAACTTTGCTTCTAGATATCATAGAAACAAAAATAGAGTGTTTTTGGAATCTTAAATGTATAGTCTTTAAAATAAAAACACAAAAGTAATTTTTGAAAATTTTCACCAAAACTGCGAATTTCGGGTAGTCACATATCTTAATGAAATTTACTTGATTCATAATAAGTCACATTGCTGATTTTTTGGGCACTTGCTTATAGGCAAATAATAATTTAAGTATTCCTTTGCAACATTGGAATAATTTTAGTTTTATTTTCATATTGAACTTTAAAATGGCTATTTCAAGAATACCTTTATTGTGACTATAGTGTTTTGTTTATTTGGATGAAAATAAATGAAGTATATATATCAGATTCTTTGTATTTAAGCCAATATAAATATATTTTATACTTTTTCTCATTAAAGAAAAGTAGAGAAAAATTATATTCTTACCGTAAAATCTGGCATATCATGTATACCATCGTATTACATGCACTTATACTTTCAAGTAGCAATTTTTAATTTTTATGTTTATTTGCTGAAAATGTGCACCCCAATTTTCATGAAGAAACCTGAGATATATGCGAGTCATGCTCTTAAAGTTTGAAAGTAATTTATTCTAAGCTTTAGTAAAAAATAGTATACATCTAGAAGTGCAACCCTTTAAGTTCATAAGGAATGCCATTTCTTTTAAATAACCATTATTTTGATCTATGTAGAAATCTAATTTTTTTTCCTGTGCTCACATTTTTTAAAGCTCTTATTTTTATACCTGGTATATAACGTGCACGCATAAAATTCAATCTTATTTTTTGTGTTAAAAGTGTGCACCATACACCAACCAGATTTTACGATACATATTACCACAACAATGCCAATGTTCAAGATAACGTGCCAAGTTGGTGACCCTGATTTTGCATGTGTCGTATGCGCCAGATTGACTACCATGTGTTGTATTACATATAATTTCACCAATATGGTTGCAATATTATGAAAGTACCAAAAATTAATACAGCTTGGGTGCAAAAACTCCTGTATGCAGGTATGTTGTACACAAGTGAAAAAACATAAATCTTGGTACTTACGTATTATCACAACCAATTGGTGACATTATATGAAACAAAGCACCTGTTTGCCAATTCAGCACGTTCAACACACAGGAACTCGGAGGGTACTTGTGTATTTTTGCAACAATCGCTGACTCTAAATAACTCGCTGAGTTGGCCACCCCGATTTCCTATGTGTGGTACACACTGAATTGGCTGCCAGGTGCTTCATTTCATATAATATCGCTAATAGGTTGCAATAAGACGCAATTACCAATCAGGGTTGCCAACTTGGTGTGTTATTATTAGATTTGGCATCTGTTGTGATAATACGTAATTTGTTCAGTCTGACGTATTTGAACCACAATTAATTTAAATTATAGTTTTAAGAAACATGCTTTTTTATCAAACTAAAAAGTAAGAAATAAATCTTATATAAGAATAAAATGATTAACTAGAAAATTAATGTCATCGTGGTAAAGGCGTGGGGTCCTCTGTACTACATTTTTACACTAACTCTGCATTTTGGAATAGAACTAGTAAGAAATTATAACAATTGATATTGAGCACCCCACTCTTTTATATGCAGTTATTATTTTTCCAGTTTCAATTTTATTTTTTTCTGCTTTTTTCTTGGCATTTCTAAATACCTTTTGTTCTATTTCTTTAAATCCTGGCATTCATATTTTTCTAATTGGTTTTCTATAAAAAAAAGTACTTATGTTTTTGCTTCTTAATGTAATTCCTTTTTTGCCAGGAATAAGCCAATCTTTTAAATTATTGTCATGTTGAGTTCTTAGTGGGAGACCATCATCATTGATTGAATACTATTGGATGCCAAAATTTTTGCAGCGATTTCAAAACCACTTCTAAAAGATGTTTAATGTGTAGTGTACTGATAGCAAATTAGTTCCTGTATATATTGTTCCAATGTGTGGTATTTTTTTAACTGTTGTTTTTATAAATGTGAAATTCAGGTAGACGTGCAATATTTATAAAAATTGTATTTTTTAAATCTTTTATCTTGTTTCTAAATTATGAATGCTTTATTTTTAATTTGCACTAATTTCATTTCTGCTTGTTACTACAAATCTTGATTTTTAATGTTTCCACTCATAGTTTGTTTTAAATTTTGATATAGCTCTGAATTTTTTTTTATACATATTTTATGGATAAAATTAATCTATGAATTTCATACATTTTGCACTTTCTGCCAAAGACCATTGGTTTCACATTGTAGCTTTGTCATTATGTTCTAAATACTCATACAGGCATAGCATATCACTACATGTGTTATGCTAAATTTTGTAGATAGTCATTTCGAAAACTATATAATTATGAACAACCTTTGTAAAAATTTTACTCTAATGAGAACTTTCAAAATTCCTTTCAGAATCAGCTATCTATAAATTCTGCAGTAAATAATTTAGATGACTCGCATATCCTAACATGTAATTTATTTGAAACAACACTGTTTGAAAGGCATTTTCACTCACATTTTGTAACTCAAAGACATAATTTGATAAAAAAATTTAAAAGTTGTTTATTTATGTACTGTTACACACTTTCCTATATTTACAATGTATATTACACTAAAACATAATCTGTTCTGCACAAATAAGGATGGAGTTGACTATAATATGGATTAGATAGTGTTTATAAAAAAAAAATTTACTTATATTCTTGTTTATTTTTTATGTATATATGTATGTGTACAATTTCCAGAATAAATATTTCAGCAATATGATTTTGGTTTGTTTTATTTTTCTTGTTAACAGTGAATAATTGAAAAAGGTATTGAAAATAAAATTCTGTACAGTAAGTAAAATTGCTAAATTATGATTCTATTGGTCCTTATGATGTTATTTTTTCTTCTGAATGGGTGCTGAAAACTTCTCTAAAAGCTCTTTCCATTAAGATCTTTCCATGTTTTGTTAATGCAAAAATGTACTGTTAGAGTTGTTTTTACATTCTTCTAAAGACTAAAATTTTTAAGTATTTTAATTTTAAAAAAAAACATTAACTTAAAAACTATTATATTTGTTTTCTTTGGTGATAGGAAAGTGTAAAATCAGTTGCTTTAAAAAAAAATGAGCTTAGTTTGTAATATAGCAATGCATTTTCTTTATTTCCATGTGGATAGATGTTTCTATTTAAACAAAACAATTGATATAAAGAGTACTTACACACCTGGGCCTAATGAGTGTTACTTTAGTCAAAAGGTTTTTTTCTTCAGGTTACATAATATGTAAAAAAGCTATTTCTTTCTGGCATTGTTTTGAAATTTTTACTTAGAAAAATCTGTTATTTATCATAATGTTTCCTAGATATTTCTAATAACTTATTATTGAAGGACTGAATTTTTTTAAATAAAAGTTAATTTTCTGCTTGTATATGATTTTAAGGAAACAATATAATGCTTCTAGAGAAACATAAATATAAATAATGAATCAAATTGCTTCTGGAACTAGTTCAAAATGCATACACATTTGTTAAACGATAACATCGAATTTATTTTTGCAGTTTTCAAAGATTTATATTTGCGGTATAAGTTCGAAGACATGCAGTTTGTGATCAAATAATAGTTGCATTTTTTTTTTTCGAAAAGTAATATTTTTGTTGATACTTGCGTATTGTCGCCACCGTATTGGCGACATTATATAAAACGAAGTACATGGTTGCTAATTCAGCGCGTAGGACACATGCGAAATCGTTACTGCCAAATTTGGCGAGTTATCTTTAACTTAGGCACTTTCGCGATAATATGCGAGTACCTTTTTGTTACACACAATAAATGTAAAATGAATTTTGATTTCGAAGTTAAGTGTAAAAATTTCATGAAATGAAAATAAAATAATACGTAAGATGTAGAAAGTGAAAATTTACAACTCAGGTATCACATTTTTAAATCCCTTAAGATTTGGGTTAATAAATATTTTTCTGTTAAAAATTCATATTAGATACAACAGTACCGAAAATAAATGCTATACATACTCATTTTATTGTTTTAACTCATATTTGATACATTAACAGATTCAAATATGAGTGCATTATATACTCATATCGATCTTTCATTCTCAAAAATTTGATCCCGTAACAGGTTCAAAAATGAGAATGTACTTGTGTCTCCATATGAGAATATGCGATTCTCAGATTTGAGTAAGCGTGCATCGGAGCTATTTTGAGAATGTGAAGTATTCAAAAGTGAGCTGTTTTCTCTCAGTTTTGAACATCGTTTCTCGCAGTGTAGGTGGGATTAGGGGGATCAATCACCCCCTCCAATACATCAATAGAATTTTATTTTTTAGCATTAAGATTACGCTTTGGCCTTTTTGACTAGATATTTGTTAAAATATAAACCCTTCTTTAAAAGAAATCTCGATATTAAGTAGCATGCTAGCTTGGGCGTCATCCTCGTTATTTGATCATTTTTTAGGACTATGAAGTCCATTGTGTGTGTCAAGAACCTTCGAGTTGCATTTTATTGAGGTGTTAATAAAAACGATCGACACGAAGAAAAATTAGAAGGATTGTGTAGCGCAATAAATGGAACCACTTTAAAACAACGAGAGGGCTGTTGGTGACAGACTTCATAATTTAGAATCACGGTCAATGGACAAGGACTACATCTGAATCGGCATCCCGTCTCCGAACTTCAGCTCCATTGCAACGGGAGGACTTTGAGCCTCGACAATTCAACGCGCATCAGCCCCAGGGACGTCTTAAGGCATGCGCCAGTTAGACCGAGGGCTTCAGCCTTAATGGAGGCCTCATCTCGTTCAAGACTCAGTATTCATAAGATCTAGATTCGAATAATTTTGACGGTCAAATGTGTGTTCTATTTCTGGTTGTATTCTCCGAAACATTGGGAAATTCGGACTATATGTCAACTGGCAACAGTGTCTAGACTGTATTTTTATGTGATGACCATCGTCCACGCATAGGACAAGGCCTACCACCATACACCATCATTACTTATTAGGTCAAAGAGCGGCAATTGGTGTAGTCAATTTGTGCGAGTTTAAGTCACGCACATTTGTTTGTTTCGAGTATTTGACAACGTATACCATATACTATCTACTATTTAAGGTATATGTGGGGCCTACATTTGTATAGGGGCCCAGGACCTCAAGAAGTCTTAAGACGTCCCTGATCAGCCGCCTCTACACTGAGGGTCTTCAGAAGCACAAGGACTCGAATTCATGACACGCCAGTCACAAGTCCATAAGCCCGATTACTAGGCTACCACGGCCACAAATGGAGACTACGGAATGCAATAACTTTTGAACTTATTGGAACTTTGAAAACCGCTATATATATTCGTGAACAGCGTTGAATTTTACATAAGAATATTGAGTATCAGGGTCATAAGAATCAGAGTCAACGCTGGCTGCAGAAGTTCTGAGCCGGAAATTACAGCTTGGAAGATGTCTTGTTCTGGTGAAGGTCAGTAGGACTCAGCGGGGTGGGATTGTAAACCCTGTTGAAACAAAATCCCATCGTAAATATGAAGAACAGCAGAGATGACTGGTCATTCAAAGATTTATCGACGTCTGGGTGAATTGAAAAACAAGTAAGTTGTTTTAATGAATTCCGTACAGTAGCATAAGAATGAAATCATTAATTAGATAACTTAAGGTATCCGACTACCCTAAAACTGGGAATTTTGCCCCAAACTGACAATTTATTTTTATTTTATTTTATGAGCCATCTTATTAGCTTTATAAAAATACCAAGTTTATCATTTTCCCTTCACTAGATCAAAAACTACAAGTGTTTTAGTAAAAGCAGATGCCACTACTTTAAGCAAGATGTTATACTTTAAAACGCGTTTTACTCGAAATGTGATTTTTGAAAATAATCAAATCGGCGATTGCTAAAAAAGTTTTGAACATAATTAACTGTGTGAAATTTTTTCTGTAAGTTCTGTATAATAGAATTGTTTTAACCTTCAGATTTATCAATCACTGTTTTATTACATAATTTACAGCCCCTAATGTGAATATAATCACTGTCTTTTTAAGCATTTTCATATAGTAACCGAGATAAAGTGCTCTAGTTTTTGTAAAAAAGAAAGTATCTCTTATCCTGAAGGTCATTTCAAAATTGAATAATATAGCACATTAGATTGAAAAAATTGAAAATTTGTTCATAAACCTTTGGTGCTGAATGGGCAGCGTTTATGCTATTTTTTGTCAATTTTTACCTATTTTTTCCCCATTTTAGTAATAATAATTTCTTTTTCTCCTCTTAATTTCAGCACATTTTTCTTAAAATGCACTAAAAAAATCTAAAAAACGAAAAAAAATCCCCATATCTACTTTTTTTAAAAAAAATAAGTTGTCTCAACCAGTTTGATACCTTAAAAAAAAAAAAAAAACTGGTAGAAATATTGATGCGAAATATAAGAAAATCGAAAGAGAGAGAGAGAGAAACATGTTTGTAGTTAAATTGATAAAATAAATAATATTCATAATTCACGAGTCGTATTCAGGTTTCAAGCGATTGCATCGTTTGAAAGAATCCCTTGCCCCCCCCCCCCTTTAACAAATCGATCAGTGTAACATATAAGGAGAATAATAGTGTAGTTCCCCGTACGATTCCTTGACAGTCTCAGTGGCTTTTTAAATACCCCATATAGGGCTTTTCAAATACTTTTACCCTAAACCTAAAGTGTGCGCTTTTCTTGGAAAGTTTAGATTTCACACCCCTGTCCGCTGAGAATGGTATTTCTTTGCATGCGTAGGTACCTAATACTTTAGCCAAAAATGATATTGTCTTCACTTTTTAATACCCTTTTATAAGTTTCAGTTGTATGTAACGGAATCTTTGAACTCAATTTTTACTCATTTTAAAAGGTCAGATTAATTCTAAATTTTGCTCACTTATCCAGGACCGATGACAATACAATAATTTAATAATTTTGCTCCATTGTTCTGATAAGGATCAATAGGATTAACAATTTCCCATTTTCAAATCCCATCCCGCATTTGGCGACTCATTTCAGATACCATTCCCAGATTTGGCGAATAAAGATTAAGTTACAACTTAGTTCGGTTAACTATCAAAGGGTGTTTTTTAGCTCTTTTAAACTATAATTCATTGCTATATATATGCTGTTTCACCTGGAAGCATTTTATTGGCGAGCAAAGATTATGAACATTGAAAGTACTCGTCCTAACATTTTAGCGAGTAAACGAGAAATAAATTCAAAGAAAACTTATACGAATCTGATACAATACTGTTTGAAAATAAGTAATGCACTCAGAAGGGGTTTACTCTGAAGATTTGGTTATTAAATATGCGCGATAATTTAAAATAAAATGCAAACATCGATTTATTAAATTAATTCATTGGACACTGAAGTCACAATCAAAAGCATTGCGGTGACTATTGGCCACGAACTTCGTACAAATTTATTCTCTTTTATTGAAACAAGTACCAGCTAAAGCTTTCGTATAACGATCAAAATCAGAATTTAATAAATTTATATCAGTCCCAGACATAGATTTTGAAAAGAAAAAAAAATAGTTCACGGTACGGATTCCGTTATTTAGCTCTATTTATAATAGTTGTTATTAATTCTAATGGCAAAATTAAATATGAAAACGGTATTTAATTAACGATAATACAAGTTTAATATGTATACATTAAACATGTATACGATATACATAAACATGTATACCGTATATAGCTGTATGTATAAACAATCATATGAGCTCATAGTTTTACGGTAGCCTAGTGGCAAAGGTAACAGACTCGTGGCCGGCGTGTCATTTCGAGACTAGAACCGCTGAAGACCAGTCATGTAGGAGAGCGATGAACGTTAAATTTGTAGAGAGCTCAAACGTCCTCTCATTGGTGTGGTAGTTAGGATAAGGGGTGCCAGATCAGGTATCGTCCTCTTCCCTTGACCATGGTTCAAAAGGACGAGGTCCGTCGCCAAAAGCCCTCAAGTATTGAATACTTCAACGTTAATATTCACTCACTCATGTCTTACAAATTAAAAGAATCTAAGAATTGTGAGATCAGTTCAAAATTTTAAATCATTAATTTAAAGAAAGGGGTAACATTATATATTGTCTTATACTACCTTATATCTATACCTTGGGTAGCCTAGTGGTTAGAGCTTCGGTCTCCAGACCGGAGGGCCTGGGTTCCTTGCCCGATGCCACCAAATACCCTCCGAGTACACACGGAGTACGTGCTCGTTAAATCAGTGGGTCCGAAAGTCTTGTGGGTGGTCGTAGTAGAAACCTCAAGTCCAGGGGGCTGGAGAATATTTCCCTCCCTTCCAGTTCCATGCCTATATTGTGGAGGAGGAGATAGGTGGTGTCGCCATCTATCGTTAAGAAGTCCAACGTGTCTCACAGCCTCTGGCAACTTTCATTCCTTTCCTTCGGGAAGGACACGACAACAACCACCTTATATCTTTATTACAAAAAAAATTTACAGTTATCAAATCGAAGTTAAAGAACCTGTTGTTTGGGTATGAATGAATGAGTGAGTGAATATTAACGTCGAAGTATTCAATACTTGAGGGTTTTTGGGCGACGGACCTCTGCTTGGGTGTGAACAGGGCCGGACCGTGACCTTTGGGGACCCTGGGCTAACAGTATCTGGGGGTCCCCTAAATAATTAAAAGTTTTGCCATTTTCCTAAGAAAAATTTTTGTGAGGGAAAATTTAAAATATACGAGACTTGGTTTTTTTTAAAATTTCAATTGATTTAAATACGTTATAAAAAATAACATAATACACAAAAAAAACCCCAACTTTTCTACACTTTTGTGCAACAAATTCTTTTATTTGCTTATCACATTTTAATTCCTTAGTGAGATCAGTATTAATAGAAAGAAGTGATAAATAAGTAAGTCTAGTATTTATCATTGTTGTCCTGTATTTCTATACTAGCTGTTACCCGCCCGCTTCGCTGGGTATTTCATGATGTTTTATACATTTTTACTGCTTATATATATATATGTATAAATTATTGATATCTAAGTCCTAGTATTAAGAATTCGATTGCATTGAAAAATATACTTATACCTTTAACTGTCGCAAAAAAAAAGGGCAGAACTCATCTAATTTGTATTTTCTAAAAATCTCTAAAATTGAAGTATAGAATGATATTTGCTCTTTCGTAACCCAAACACCAAGTGGATTCCCGCAAAACCAATTTTCGGTGGATCTCTACTCCGTAAATTGAACATGCAAGCCAAATTTCAAGTCTAAATCTAACAGGAAAAAAAAAAAAGTTTTACTATCAATATCCCTGTAATCCCGTTGAGAGCCGTTTTCCAAAATAGCCGCTCTTAGCGGATTTCAACTCAACAAAAGAAAAATGCAAACCAAATTTCATTATTATAGTCCTTGTAGCTCGAAAAAAGTAATTTTTTTTGTCAATACGTCCCAGTAACCCCTGCACCCCTCCGCAGAACTTGATTTACTTAAAATACATTCTTAGTGGATCTCTATTCAACAAAAGAAACATGCTTAACAAATTTCAAGTATATGGGTCTAAAAATTAAAAACATTAATTTTTTTCTGTAACTCCTCTTGACCCCTCGCAAACATCCTTAGGGGTCAATTTTCGTTTTACTCTTTGTTAGAGGAACTCTATTCCATGAAAGGAACATGCCTGCCAATTTTCAAGCAGGATGATCAAATAGTTTAAAAATGGAAATATTTATCGATTACGCCTCTTAAACTCCCGAAATTAAACTTGGTAGTTGATATTCGCGAAACCCATTTTGTAGCGGTTCTCTACTTTACGAAAGGAATCTGCTTATCAAATTTCAAGACTGTACGTCTAACAGTTTAAAAATGGGGATAATTGTCTATAACGCCACTTGAGCCCCCACAACGCCACTTCTGGGTCTGTTTTTACAAAACCCATTTTGTAGGGGAATTGCACTCTATGAAATTAATCTGCTTAGCAAAATTTGAAGACTGTGCATCCAATTAATTAAAAATGCAAAAAAATTATCAATAACGCCCCTTGAACCCCCGCAACGCCACCTAGGGGTCGATTTTCACAAAACATATTTTGTAGTGTATTTCTATCCTATGAGAGAAATCTGCTTACCAAATTTCAAGACTGTGAGTCTAATGGTTTAAAAATAGAAATAATTATTTATATCTGCCCTTAACCCTGCAACACCCCTTGGTGGTCAATTTTCTCCAAACCCGTTTTGTAGCGGATATTTACTCCATGAAAGAAACATTTCTACCAATTTTCAAGCAGCTAGGTCAAGTAGTTTAAAAATGAAAATATTTATCTATTACGCCACTTATACCCCGCAACGCCACTTAGAAGTCTGTTTTCACAAAACCTTCTTATAGCTGACTCTATTAAATAAATCTATTTATCAAATATAAAGACTGTGCGTCTAATAGTTTAAAAATGGAAATAATTATCTGTAACACCCCTTAAGTCCCGCAACGCCACTTGGGGGCAATTTTCGCGAAACCCATTTTGTAGCGTATCTCTACCCTATGAGAGGAATCTGCTTACTAAGTTTCAAGACTGTACGTCTAATAACTTAAAAATCGGAGTTTATAACGCCCCTTAAACCCCCCGCCCCCACAACACCCCTTGTTGGTCAATTTTCACAAAACCCATTTTGTAGCGGATATTTACTCCAGGAAAGAAACTTACCTACCAATTTTCAAGCAGGTAGGTGAATTTGTTTAAAAACGGATATATTTATCTATTACGCCCCTTAATCCCCCACAACGCCACTTAGAAGTCTGTTTTCACAAAACCTGTTTTGTAACTGATCATTATTCTACGAAAGGAATCTATTTATCAAATTTAAAGACAGTGCGTCAAATAGTTTAAAAATGGAAATAATTTTATCTATAACGTCCCCTAAGCCCCTGCAACGCCACTTGGGGGTCGATTTTCACCAAACTCATTTTGTAGCGGATCTCTACTCTCTAAAAGGAATCTGCTTACCCAATTTCAAGATTGTACATCAAGTAGTTTAAACATGGAAGCAATTATTTATAACGCCCCTTAACCCCCTTAACGCCCCTTGCGTTTCGAATTTCGGAAAATCCGTTCTTAGCTGACGTCTACTCTATGAAAGGAACATGTCTACCAAATTTCAAGTCTGTAGGTTGAATAGTTCCGGAGATATCGTGATTAGTCAGTCAGTCAGTGAGTGAGTCGCTTTTCTCCTTTATATATACAGATAGGACATTTTAGAGGATGCACGCTCCGCTTCACTAGTAATAGGGAGCATTATAAAAATCTTTAAAATGGTAACAAATTTGGAAAGACGTCAAGTTTCTTTTCAAAAATTAAATTTAACATATCACTACAAGTATAGGATAGCAAAGTTTGTTTCAGATAAGTTTTGAGTTGACCACCATCATTTACTAAATGTTGGTCTTCGTCATCTGAATAGTAATCAATTAATAGCGTGTACACTCTTCAGTTGGACGTTCTCCTTACTTTGATCTTGAAAATCCATCAAAAATTTTAATTTCTTACTATACATATTCTGCATATATTTGACTTCTATTTAAAAATCAAGGATTATCTTATCTAACGCAACAATAAGCGTGTCCCTTTTAAATTTTTCTGTCCCATACACAGCTTATTCTGTCGATTTATCTGCAAATTTTGAAATAACCCGTCTCTTGTTCACATCATTATATTCTGTTTCTACACTAGGACTTAATTTTTTGGCTGCGTCTCTTGATACTCTTTTAGTTTTTTTATCTGATCCATGTATATTGCTTATAAACGTTTAAATGATATAATTAACTTATTTCCTTCACATTGAGTGAATATTAACGCCACACGAGGGCTTTTTTAGTGACATACTTCGTAATTTTGAACCATGGTCAAGTGACGAGGATGACACCTCAGCTGGTACCCCCTCTTCTAACTACCACACCACACCACACCAATGGAAGGACGTTTGAGCACTGGACGGATTTAATGTGCATCGCTCCCCTACACGGCGGGTCTTTATTGGTATTGGGCTCGAACTCATGACATGCCAGCTACGATCCGATACCTTGACCACTAGGCTACCGCAGCCACTATTTCCTTCACAGATGTCAAAACCAGGAGTTTGTAATTTTTTATTAACTGAAAATTAAATCTTTAAAAAATTTCTTCTTAAAATATAATTAAAATGGCAATTTCGAGTTTTGTTAATTTTTTAATAAAATTTACTGCATATTTTCGGAAATCAATTTTCTTATTTTCACTGTCCCTAAATGTCTTAAGAATATTTATGTTATTACACTATAATTATCTTTTAAGGCTTCAACAGCATTGTAGCGACAAGAACATTTGGTCTGACTTAAACTTTTTAGGGGGGGGGTAGATTTCAGTTTAATTTCACGATTTAGATGTTCCCACCTACGGGTCGAAGCAGAAAAGAAAACATAATATATTTGTTGCACCCTAAACCAAAGAAGTTCACTATTTCATATATAACCTTAACTGATTCTGCAACAAAGAGAATGTACAGCACACGGCACTTAATTAGCGATTTTTTTTCTTTTAGAAAGTGCTTACACACCATTATATCGACCGGACGTATTGGCATCGTTGTCAAATGTATGTCCCCTACAATTATACAACAGCAGAATATTTGTTTCTAAAAATTCTTGTAGAGAATTAAATAAATATAATCCAGTGTGACTGATAATCTTTATTAATGAAACACATCTTTCATACACTTTTCCCCGAAAACAATATCGTAGTATAATAGCAAATTGATCACTGTGGGACAGACTTGGTGTTGAGTCCATCACAATAGAATAGTACTTTGTGTCAACGTTATTTATTTGATTTGTAATTGTTTTAATGATTTGCTTGCCCATGATCTCGATTATTTGCTAACATATTGTTTTTTGATAAGTACGATATTAACGATTTTGGTCGTAATTCTCACTGTTCAATATGTTCACAAACGAATGGGTCGAACTCTCTGCTAGCAGTTCCAGGGCATCCATAAAATTACCATTATGAGGAGAACCAAAAACTTCCTCGGTACCTCTAAATGCTAATCCTCTTGTAGCCAAATGCTATACTACCGCAATAACACGTTTCAGGGACGTTGTAGTAGTATTGTATATCTTTTCTTAGGGGGGGGGGTTGCTCCTGTAACTGTTTATCTAACAACGGGTAGGGCTCGACTAAAGAAATTCATTTGGGGACGAAATTTTGTGTAATAGTAGTACTCCTTTAGGGTGTTCAACCATCAATATAATAGCGTCAAATAGAAATTCCAAGATAGTATATTCAATAATATAGTTCAGAGAAAATAGCCTTCGAAATTCATACTTGACTTTTATACAATTAAGTTTTATTCAGCTCCAGCGATGCTGTGGCATAAGTGGTAGTGCACCTGCATATCGCGTGATCTGTAAGGGTTCGAGTCACGTGATCGACTTGTTTTTTTCCCCAATTCATTTAATTATTCTTACAATTAAATAAATTTATTTAAAATACTTATTAAATATTTTATGTAATTATTTTATATTTTAAAAACTAAAACAATTACTATAATTATATAAATATTTAACTTATATTTTATAAATATATTACAAATAATTTCATAATTAGATAAAAAAATAGTTTTATAATATGTAAAATTGTTTATGATATTTTGTTACTGCAATTATTTTATAATTATTTAAAATATTTGATAAGAAAAATTATTTAATTGTAAAAATAATTAAATGAATTGGAGAAAAAGCAAGTCTACCGAGCGACTCGAACCCTGACCGTTTGCAAAAAATGCAGGTGCGCTATCGTCTATGCCGCTGCATCGCTGGGGCTGATTAAAACTTCATTGTATCAAATGAATTGTATAGTATGAATTTCGATTGCTATTTTCTCCAAATTGACTGCCCATTCGGCACTATTACACTGAGGGTTGAACATCCTAAAGCAGTGGTCTTTAAACTGTGTTCCACGGAACCCTGGGGTTTCACAAGGCATACTCAGGGGTTACACGAATCACAATAAGAAATCTAAAAGAAAGAAATATGTATCCAAAATGGATTCACGTTCTCTATGAAGTTTATAAGTTACAAGTATCGAAAGCTTATCGCCCCCCTCCCCTATTCATTAACACTGAAAATTTTTTTCATATATAATAAATTTTTTTTTTTGCAACACTTTTTAAACTTTTATTATAAAATAATAAAAGAATAATAAAACATTTTAACTTTATATATATATATATATATATATATATACTTTCTACTAATTGTGAATATTCTATTGTTTACTATCTCGGGTTCCACAAGATAATTTTATGCTCGTTAGTTAGCACAATTTCTTGCAAAACTAAATAGTTTTCTATGCACCTTTTTACATTAGTATAAAACAACACCTATAATGAAGGAAAACGAACAAAACATGTAATAGAGTTGATGTTAAAATCTAAATTTAAGCAAGAACAGCTTCTAAATTTTAGGTTTCAAATTCTCTCTCGTGCAAAATACACGCGATTTCTCACACAGCTATAAACATTTGAATGCCATTCAGAACATTGTGTTTAAGTTAAATATATTTCTCAATGTAAGTGGCTACGAAAACAAAGTATAAAAGCAAATTAAACTCAAAATAAGTAATGGAATTGCACTTAATCTCAACAGACCTAGACTTCGTCAGTTCGTAAGAAAAAAAAAGAAAGCACATATCTCGATTACTAAACATAATGCATGGACAGGTGACACTTGAATCATATATGAATATTATTAATGAGTAAATTATATTAACAAAATTAGATAAGAATTTTTATAATAATGCAAATATTTTTAATTGCTTTTAAACGAAGGGCCTGTAACATGTTGATCTACTTAAAAATAACTTTGAGACATATTCTTAGACATATGTGTTTGGAAGGGGGTTCCACGAAAACACTTTCTAGTTCTAGTTGTACCACGAAAGCACTTTCAAATTCTAGGGGTTACGTGAGTCGAAAAAGACCACTGTTCTAAAAGTGTACTGCTAATACACAAAGTCTCGTCTCCAAATGAATTTCCTTAGTCATGCCCCCCCCCCTTGTAAAACAGATTTATTTTCTTTTCGTGTCAACCAAATTAGCACTGAATTTATATGTTCAATAAAATTTTCATGATTTTCTAAACAACTTGTTAAGCGTTTCCAATCAGAAAATTCGGTTGTGTATTGAGAATTTGTTTTAGAATAAAGTTTGAAGATCAAACAAAACACATTACCAATACTAGTCAAATAACATAGCCAAGATCTTTCAAGCACTTTTCCATTTTTAAGTTTTTTAAAGAAATGATTATTCGCCCGCTCGAAAATGATCTCTTTTGTCCTTTGTATTCTCTTACCGAAACAGAATATATGTTGTTTGGATTTTTATTTTGAAAATAACCCATTGCATGAGAAAGGATATAATCAATAAAATTATTAATTAGCAATTTAGGCCACGAACCCATGGCAACGTATTTTTTAAACTCAAACCCAGCATTTTGTAAACACTTTTCGGTCGGGGCATTACTGATGTCTTCTGTCTGAACAACATATTTTTTCAGAAGGCTGCTGGTCATCGAGATCTTGCATATTTTCAGCATAAATATTTGCTTGTTGTGCTCCTTCTTCCGCATAGCGGGGGCCCCAAGGTTCTAAGGGGCCCAAAAACCTAATTGCACCAATTGCACAAAAATAATGGCTACGAAAAAAATGCCACTATGTTTGTATAAGTGCTCGATGGTCATCGGCACCGTCCTATGATAGAGCCTCTGCCTATTAATAATTAATTTCCGCTTATTCGGTGGTAGGGAGGAAGAACAAAAGTAAATTACTCTTGCTCTTGAAAATAAAAATAAATTTGATATGGTATTTCGGGTATTTTATTTTTGAATTGTATTTTTTTACTGGTTTATTATTTTAATACTATTTTGATTGTAAGCATCTTTTTCTATTTGTTATCTTCAATGGGGAACGGGGCCCCTAGAACCCGGGGGACCTGGGATGCAGCCCATTAAGCCCATACGTAGATCTGGCCCTGGGTGTGAAAGAAAACACTTTTGGGTAGTAATCAGGAAATATTGCAGTTTGGAAATAAAGTAATTCAATTTTTTTTACTTCATGTTAAATTCTATTGATGCTAAAATAATTTAAAACATTTAGTTAATATCTAATCACCATGCATAGAGACACATTAAATAGAGGTGGATAAAATATAAAAATGGTACACTTGTGCTGAACGGAAAAAAAACCTAGTTCAACTTGTAGAAACAAGTACTGTTACAACCAAGTATCCCAAAGGGAGCAGCGTGTAGCTGAATAGTGGTACGTTAATATTCACTCACTCACTCACCCAAAGGGAGCAGTTGATAATCACTCACTGTGTGTGTGTTAACTATGTAATGAAAGTTAAAAACAAGATAAAACACAAAATACCAATAAAGACTTTTCTCAGTTTCATTATCAGAACAGATATTTTTACTGGATTAATAATAATAATAATAATAATAATAATATATATATATAAGAGGGGTGAGAGATCAGAAAAATGGTTACAAGTCGAATAAAGAAATATTTATTAACAATAGACATAAAATACAAAAGGGAATTAAGAGGCATACGTGCCTATCACATTTCGACATAATCATCAAGTCTATTTAGGCATTCATCAGAATGCAGAACCAACTTGTCTAACCCGTCTCGGTAGAAACCAGGTCCCTGTGTATTGAGCCAGGTCTCGGAGGATGTTTTTTACAGCACTGTCTTGGAAAATCGCAGCACACCAGAAACGATATGCTGCACGCTGCCATAGCTCAGTCCCAGCTCTGACGAGTGGCCGCAGTAGCCAAGTGGTCTAGGCATCGGATCATGGCTAGCGTGTCATGAGTCCGATCCCAGTACCACTGTAGACCCACCGTGTAGGGGAGCGATGCACGTTAAATCTGTCGAGAGCTCAAACGTCCTCCCGTTGGTGTGGTTTGGTAGTTAGGAGAGGGGGTGCCAGCTCAGGTGTCGTCCGCGTCACTTGACCATAGTTCAAAATTACGCGGACCGTCGCCAAAAGCCCTCGTGTAGCTGAATAGTGTGACATTAATACTCACTCTCTCACTCACTCACCCAGCTCTAACGAGTTTTCACTCAGAGTTACCTGTCTATCATTTTGAATCATTTCTTCAATTCGTGCCGTGTTGATTTCTGTCATTAAAGCACTTGGCCGGCCGCTCGATATCCTGTCTGCCTGATTGAAAAGAGTGACACCATTTGGCTACATGCTGTTTGGTCTTTGCTTCTTCACCATAAGCTTCCACGACTTGACTTTGAATGTGAGATGCGGACACATTCTTTGTCCATAAAAATCAAACTTCCAAACCAGACCAATTTCCTCAACTCTTGCCATTTCAATCGTCCTGAACAGTCTGGGAACTTTCACGATCTTCCAGCAAACCAGCTGTATGACAAGTAATGCCATTTGTATCCACTCTGGCGAAACAAAATTTCTCCTCAATATGTAGTTTTCAAATGCTGTGGCGTGTAACTTATTTTTTCTGATCATCCCTCGTAGCTTTTCAGATGAAATGAATTTCATTATAAATAAGGCTCTTTTCATGTAAATGAAAATTTTTACACGAAAAATCTCTTTTGGCATCATGTCTGCTTACGATACGTCGTAGGCAGTTAAGTTACGTCTCTACGCTTTGCCGCACGTGTTAATCTTACTGTACATGTCCATCACTCAAACTCAGACCTGTCACCCCTGAAGAGAAAAGAGAATCAGGAAAGGACAACACATGAAACTCAATGCCTATTTCGCGACAAATCTTCTCTCCAAGAATCCTAGGCCGTTATCGGCTAGTCATTAGATTGAAAAGCTGGGCAAAAGCCGATTAAGTACTTAAAGGGATAGTAAAACTTTCATTTATCCACATGTTAAGGGGTGAAAAAGGATTTACTGAGAAATGAGAATGGATCTATTGAAGGGATTAGCTCAGCGCTTCTCAAATTGTGAGGCAGTTATCATCCTTAGGGAGGAATGATAACTGCCCGAGCATATTAAAAAGTCGAAAATAAAAGATAATTTTTAAAAAATTTATTAATTTACTGAAAGTAAAACAAAATACATTATGATATAATAAGAAATAAATATACATTTATACTGATATAATCCATATATATAGAGGAGAAATACGACTCACACACACTTGACTGACTGACTAATCACGATATCTCCAGAACTATTCAACCTACAAACTTGAAATTTGGTAGAAATGTTCCTTTCATGGAGTAGAGATCCGCTAAGAACGGATTTTGCGAAATTCGAACCGCAAGGGGCCTTATAAATGTTTCCCTTTTTAAACTATTCGACGTACAATTTAGAAATTGGATAAGCAGATTCCTTGCATAGAATAGAGATCCACGACAAAATGAGATGGTGAAAATCGACCCCCGAGTGACGTTGTAGGGGCGTTATAGTTTATTTCCATTTTTAAATTATTCGACGCACATTCTTTACATCTGATAAATGGATTCCTTTCATAAAGTAGAGATCAGCTACAAGATGGGTTTTGTGGAAATAGTCACCAAGTGGCGTTGCGCATTATTAAGGGGCGTAATAGATAAATATCTGTTTTAAACTACGTGACATACATGCTTGAAAATTGGTAGGCATGTTTCTTTCATGGAGTAAATATCCGCTACAAAACGGGTTTTGGAGAAATTAAACCCCAAGGGGTGTTGTGGGGGGTTAAGGGGCGTTATAAATTCCGATTTTTAAACTATTGGACATACAGTCTTGAAATTTGGTAAGCAGATTCCTCTTATAGGCACAGATACGCTGCAAAATGGGTTTCGTGAAAATCGATCCCCAAGTGGCGTTGCGGGGGCTTAAGGGGCGTTCTAGACAATTATTTCCATTTTTAAACTATTGGATGCACAGTCTTGAATTATGATAATCAGAATCCTTTCATAGATTAAAAATCCCCTATGTAATGTGTTGTGTGAAAAAATTATAAATGCATCATTACCGCACAATATATTTTATAATTAATTTAACAAACCTAAGCTAAGAACAAGTTTAATAGTTACCTTTGACCCCCCATGGGCTTGTTATATATAACATTATAAACAAAAATCAACACTTATCTCGATAATTTGTACGGTTTATAATTAATCCCTCAACTGCCGATTAAAAGATACGTGATTCGCTCTCCAATGCCACCGTTTTCCACGTATGTAATGTATTGGGGAAGGGGAGAAAAGGAATAAACAAGCAAATCCTTTGAAGTAAGTAAATCTTCTCAAACATATTGTCAAGGTCTTTTTATTGCATTCCAAAATCTTCGTAATAATTTTATAAATCGCAGCGCCCAGAAAAAACCCAGTGGCTGAGTGGTAGTGCATCGCGCTTCCACACCACAGGTCCGAGATTTAAACCTCGGGCTGGACAAGGGTGACTCAACCTTTCATCACTTCAGTGGGTCGATAAATGAGTACCAAGCTTGCTTGGGAACTTAACACTGGGCGTTTCGCATCAGACTGACCCCCTGACTGAAACATCTGCATGTGCACCCCAGGTCTTAAGGTCACAAAAATTGAGATAGGCACAGTAGACCTTGGCCCTCATAGGCTGTTGCTCCACTGGGTTTAGTTCGGACATATATAGCATATGTTCTAAAATGCTTGTACAAATGGCAACCTGAAACAAATGAATGCACATGACTTACAATATGCCAGACCTTGGCACAGTAGGTCTTGGTCCTCAGGAGCTGTGGCGCCACTGAGTTGAGTTCAGTGCACAGAAAAGACTGTACTTTGGAAAGACGTATCTATACGTCCGGGGCAATTAGCGCTTCGGCTAAGCGAGACGTTTCTATACGCCGGTGGCACTTCAGAGGTTTAAATCGTACTGTAGGTTTAACGTCAAAGTATAGTATTATTCAGTTCAATGCACTATTTTTGCATGGAGAGGGGGGGGGCAATGCAAAGTATGATTCAAAACTGGGTTGAAAATTTGAGAACTGGACTAACTGGCCCATGATTCCTGGTGGCTGGGGTAACGTAGTGGTCATGGTCTCGGATTCGAGCCTTAGTGCAACAGAAGACCTACTGTGTAGAGGAGCTGATGCGCGTAGAATCTGTCAAGACCTTCGGGTGTGGAAGTTGGGAGAGGGGCGTCAACTCAGGTGTCGTCCTCCTCACTTTACCGTGATTCAAAATGAAGAGGTCCGTCACCAGCAGCCTTCGTGTTGCTTTAGAGTGTGAAGTTAATACACGAATATACTCGAGCAATCATTTCGTGATTTCTGAATGTAAATTATAATTATCGAAGTTAGACATCTATCTAGGACAGGGATGGCCGCGGTAGCCAAGTGGTCTAAGCATCAGATCATGGCTAGCGTGTCATGAGTTCGATCCCAGTACCTCTGAAGATCCGCCGTGTAGGGGAGCGATGCACGTTAAATCTGTCGAGAGCTCAAACGTCCTCCGATTGGTGTGATGTGGTAGTTAGGAGAGGGGGTGCCAGCTCAGGTATCGTCCGCGCCACTTGACCATGATTCAAAATGACGAGGATCGTCGCCGAAAGCCCTCGTGTATAGCTGAACAGAGCGACGTTAATATTCACTCACTCACTCAACATGGCTAGTTTAGCAAAACAACAAAAATTGCAAGATAGTAAGTGTAAGAGTGAATTTCAAACCTGGTGAATCTAAAAATGTGGCATTATTAGTAAAGGCGACAGAGCGGTGCGTGTTTCATGTTCTGGAACAGTAGTATGCAGAACATCGTCTGTAAAACGGCATTTTGAAACAAATCACAATTGTTTAGAAACCAATTGTAGATTATTCTAATTCAGCATGCATTCTACTATAAAAGTAACTTCTTACAATCTTAAAATAAGTTATTTGTCAACCAATCTGCAACACAACAGAAGTCACACTAATGTTACTTTAATTTGATTTACACATATAAGTAAAACATTTACAACCAAAAACATACAGTACCAAAAGTATTTTCTCGTAGTAAGTAGAGAGTTTTGAGTTGTTCGTATTTAGTTATATTTTCCCAATAATCACAAGTCAATATTATTTGACGGCACGTCTATACCTTCTTAAACA
This sequence comes from Trichonephila clavata, assembly GCA_019973975.1. Taxonomy (NCBI): domain Eukaryota; kingdom Metazoa; phylum Arthropoda; class Arachnida; order Araneae; family Nephilidae; genus Trichonephila; species Trichonephila clavata. Next base: position 205,782 of record BMAO01014348.1, read on the forward strand.
TTTTAGAAAAAAAGTGGCAAGTTGATCTATTAAGGTTCACCACCCTTGATCAGAGGCGGATTAAGATAGTTGGAGGCCCCTGGCGGTAAAAGGTTTGAGGCCCATGGGCTTAAGAGTCGAAAAACTAAAATAGTGAAAAGAGTCGCTTACTTTAAATTCTCAAAATAAAATGTATTGCTATAATAAAACTCATCGGCTAAAGAAAAATCTCAACTGTAAAAAAAAATTGAAAATCTTATTTAAGAGCTTACAGTTTTGCTATATGGTTTGATTTGTCTTTGGCAATTCATCAATTATTTTATTCTGTATATAATATGGGCATGTTGTTCATTTTGTCTTTCCTCCCATAGTGCTTCTTAAATTATTTTTAACACGTTTTAAAACTAAAAAAGATCATTCACCTGATGCATTCGATTTCGGTATTGTTAAAAATATTTTCAAAAGTTTTTCTCCATTAGGATTTTTTTTGCATCTCGATAAATTTCTATAGCGGGGGTTTCATTTCTTCTTCCAAGGTGGCGTGGTTGGTTTGTCGCTGGTCTTTGCACTCATCAAGCTTGGGGCCCTACCAGCGCTGGGGCCCCTGGACCAGGTCCGACACCCGCTTAATCCGCCACTGCCCCTGATCTAGAATTTCTGATTTTCTGACCTTTTTCCTTTTTCGAGAATTTCCGAAAATATCCGAGAAATGCATCAAAATTTCGAAAAAAATCTAGTTATTTTTAACTATTATCAATAGGAACACAAATAAGATTATTCATTAATTTCAAGATTTATACTCCTTTATACATTGAGTTACGAAATACAAATAAAATGTAATAATTATACATATTTATATAAAGTAGGATTTAAGAAAACATAAAAAATCTTTGATTTAATAATTCAGCTTACAGTTTTTAGCATTGTTATAAATGATTTCTACAACATTGTTGTAGAAATTGTTGTCAAACCTCACCCGGTTTCAAAAAATTTGATGATATACTTTCTATTTTGTGAAAAAATTACAATTTTTACTCCATTATCTTATTTAAGGTAAACCTTCTTAGAGGTTATTTTACTTACCTTAAAACCTTCGTCTTTCAGTAGATCACTTTTTTATATTTTTTTTATACAACGTTAAAAGGATAATCTTCCTAGCATGCCTATATACACTATCTAGCCAAAAGTATCCGGACACCCAGTGGTATGGACTTAGGCACATATTAATATGATGTTGGTCCCCCTTTTTTTCATGGATGACAGCCTGCACACGTTTGGGAAGACTTTCCGCCAATTTTTGATAGGTGACCATAGGAATTGCCTTCCAGGCGTCTATCACAGCTGAAGTGAATGCTTGCAGTGAGGATGGTCGATTTGGCTGGCTACGTAATCTGCGCTCTAATTCGTCCCAAAGGTGTTCTATGGGATTTAGATCGGGGCTCTGAGAAGGCCAGTCCAGTTTTTGAACACCCATTTCGTCAAACCACGTCTGTGCAAGCCTCGTTGTGTGAATGGAGTAGTTATCCTGCTGGAAGATAAATGGGCCTTCCCCGAAATATTGTCATAGAGTTGGGAGTGCAGAATTGTCCAGAATGTCCACATACATCCCATAGTTCATGTTTCCAATCACAGGAACTAACGGACCCAGGCCAAACCACTAGAAACACCCCCCACACCATTATGCTTCCACCACCAAACTTAACAGTCGGCACAATGCAGTCCACTAAAGAAACGTTCACCGGGCATCCGCCAAACCCAGACGCGTCCATCCGACTGCCAGACTGTAAAGCGAGATTCATCACTCCAAAGAACAGTTTTCCACATGTCCACAGTCCAATGACGGTGAGCTCTACACCATTGCAATCGATGCTTCGCATTCTGAGGAGCGATGTTTAGCTTGTGAGCGGCTGCACGACTATGGAATCCCAAGTTTTTTAACTCTCGACGGACAGTCCTGCTGCTAACACTAATTCCTGATAAACTTTGGAACTCCTGAGAAATTTCCACCAACGAGGACTTGCGATTTTGTTTCACTACCCTTTTCAGAGTTGTGCGGTTGCGTTCACCAAGTATTTTCGGCTTACCGGTTCGTTTTTCTGCCGTTTCACTCTGCCTCGACGTTTCCACTTCACAATTACATCACTCACAGTAGATTTAGGCTTCTGTAGAATGTCCGCAATCTCACGAACTGATTTCCCACAAAGGTGGCATCCCACTATACTGCCACGATCCAACTCACTAAGCTCCTTTGACTTACTCATTGCCTCACAAACGTATAAATACAATCTGACAAACCACTACCAACACTTTTATTGCTTTCAATTATATATCAAATTGCGTCACTCGCCAGAACCAATTTTTTAAGGCGTGTCCGGATACTTTTGGCCAGATAGTGTATATGCAGTAGGTTCTATAATTTATGTTCTTTTTCTTTCCCGGGAACCATACATACAATTCCTGGGAATATACGAAGCATGAAAATCATTCATTTTCTCGGGAACCCAGTGTAACGTCGCTTCTTATTTACACAGCTGTCTCCTAACTTTCTTTTATTTACCGGCACCCCAGGTGAAAAGGCGCACACTATAACATCTTTCTTCAAAGCGGATAATGAATAGGCACACTTACACGTGTGGACTGGAAATGATGGTCTGTTGCGAAGAAATGCAGGAATTGTGTTTTATGCGTATGACTTTCGATATGAAATGGCAAAATTATCGTGAGCCAGGTAGGAGTTTGTCCCGAAAGAACCAACAGAGTTTGGGATTGAGTCTGTGGATGCCGTTTGCTATCCAATCAGGAATTGAAGGGGTGTGAAAGCCTTAAAGGTTTAAAATTACGAATTGGAATGTGGTGACTGGTGTGTGTGCAAAGAATGAGCGTTAAAAGTGAACTTTTGCTTGTCCATTTCTAATGGATCTTGGACGTGCCACATCCAGTGGCAAGAGACAATCATACAAAGTATCCAAGATGTGTAAAGTTACTTATCTGGAGATATAAGAGTTAGATGTGTTAACTGTCGCCCATCCGGTAGAGTGGCCGCGGTAGCCAAGGGGTCTAGGCATCGGATTATGGCTAGCGTGTCATGAGTTCGATCCCAGTACCACTGCCGTGTAGGGTAGCGATGCACGTTAAATCTGTCGAGATCTCAAACGTCCTCCCGTTGGTGTGGTGTGGTAGTTAGGAGAGGGGGGTTCCAGATCAGGTGTCGTCCGCATCATTTCACCATGGTTCAAAATTAAGTGGACCGTCTCCAAAAGCCCTCGTGTAGCTGAACAGCGGGACGTTAATGTTGACTCACTCACTCCGGTATAGTGGTTAGCGACGCTGACTGCTGTGCCGTAGGGCCTGGGTTCGAATCCCGGAGAAGGCATGGATGTTTGTAAATGTATAGTATCTTCGCGGAATGGGGGTACTCTAAATAGCCGTCGAGCCGCATGTCCTCTCGTGAGATGGGTGGAAGGGGAAGAGAGGTGGGAGGCCCCTGACCACTCCCGGGATGTTTTCCCTCAAAATTGGGATGGAACCGAGCCAAATCGTACTGTCACCTGCATGGTGCTCAAAGCTACGGCTAACGACAGTCATACAATCTAGTCCGATGCCATGATGAATTTCGTGGGCCTCGATGTAACTACATCAGACAGGTGGCATTAGTAACAACAAACAATATGTGTTAACTTACAATTAAAAATTAAAAATAAAGAAGTAATATTACTAAAGCTACGCTATCCATCTCGCTATCCCCTAGGGGGTGGGGCTCATTTTCTTTAAAGGAGCATGAGTGTCACAATCCCGAGGTGCCCTAGTGATTATTCGCCTTTCGCACCTTTTCCTTTTTTGTTTTGTTTGTTTACTCTGTTTGGTAAAAGCGGACGCCACGATCCCGGGGTACCCTAGTGATCCTTCTCTTGTTTCGACCCTCCTTCTTGTCACCCCATTTCTCCTTCCTTTCTTTTCCCCGTCTAGACCACAGATAAAATTTTTTTTAAAGATACTTGAATACAATTATTGATTAATTTATTTTTATTAGATTACTCATTTTTCATTATTAACATGTTTTGGTTTTCGTTTTGTTTTGCGGGGTTTAGCCAGAATTAGGGGGCTCTTGCGCCGTAAACCTAAATACTCACTTTATCTCACTATCTGGAAATGTCAGTAAAACTGGGGTCATTACATCACGCCGGAAACAGACTCTAATTTCGTCAAATCGGAGTCGAGGCAAAAACATCACATGGCTCTTGTATCTTAGTTCAAACACAGAGATCTCGATACAATTTGTTCTTTAATATCTCCTTAACCGTCCTCTTTTGGATGTTAACTGATTGATTGATCGGTTTTATTAACGTAAGGTCCACATTTGGCCAATAACATGCTTTAATTTACAAAGTAAATAAAATAAAAAATATTAAACCGTTGTTTTCAGCCAAGACACTTAAGTGCGAGAAAAGAAAAAAAAAAAAAATTGTATGAAAGGACAAAAACAGAAAATAGAGCAATATTGATAGGTTAGCTCAGGGGTTGTTAATCCCGTTCTCGCGAAGCTATTTTTGTGCGCCCGCGACTGCCCGCTACATATTATATCAATGTCAATTAATGCAGTGGTCCCCAAACCACGGGCCGGTACCGGTCCGCGGATAAATTGGTATCAGCCCCCCCCCCAGGAACATTTACTTATTTCTATTTATTTACTGTGTGTGGTGTATTTCTCTCGGGTTTGTGCGACTTTATAAGAAAATTACTTTAGATTTCTTATTACACTCACTTTATATTCATTTTTGGTGTGACTGTATTTTATTCTGTGGAGGCACATTTAAATATCTAAAATACAAACAATCTACGTCTCACCCTCAGAGGTCCACGGTAAAATTATCAAAATTGCCCAGTCCACGGCGATGAAAAGGTTGGGTGGGTGGAGGACACTGAGTTAGAGGGGGGGGGGAATGATATGCAATCCAAAAAATAGCATTAAATGTAACTATTTTGAATTTTTCGTTATTTTTATAGTGTAAAATATTGTTTTTGATGCTTACGATTACAGTAAAATAAGGAAATATTAAGAATCGTTATACTTCTTTTGAACTGCGCCCGCCAACAATTTCTTGCCTGTCATATGTGCCCAGACGGAAAATAAGGTTAAGTAGGGTTAGCTAAAGAGCATCAATCATATTTACCAATTAAAGCAAAGTTTAAATATTTTAATTTGTCATTATAAAACAGCAAGAGATCCTACAGGGCATCAAGCATAGGGCATCAATCATATTTACCAATGAAAGCAAAGTTTAAATGTTTTAATTTGTCATTAAAGCAGCGAGAGATCAGCTGTTTTGCAAGATTAGGTTTCTTTCGACAGGGATTTTGATGAGTTCTATTCATTACTACTTTGACGAGAGCTGGATGTGGCCGCGATAGCCTAGTGGTCAAGGTACTGGGACAGCTGCTGCCAAAAATCATGCACAGTGCATTCATTCCTACCAAGTCTTTCTGCAATATCGGGGTAAGAAAATAAACCTTTTTTTTAGCTCTTATACTTGTAGTGTATTTTCATAATATCGGATCATCATAAATCACCATTAATCATCATATCGGATTCTTACTAACGGTGTAGATTCTTGATCCCTTGCATCTCATTGGTCGGAAGAAATGTCTTCTGGCATTTCTTCTGTCCTCCCAGAATTCCCTCTGACGAAGGGAATATATATATCCGAACATTTTTATTTTGATTGTTATGTTGGAAATAAAGTTTATTTTTTATAATCCTGCCATTTTTACTTTACCACTCCAACACACATCCTCCTAAATACTATCTCGTTGAAACCCAGGGAGCTATATTGATAATGGCTTCTTCGTCTTCTTAAAGGCATTTTTGACTAACATCTTCATCAAATCTCCACGATAAATATCGTTCACCAACTTAAAATCACGTATTTAAAGTGCCTCATCTGATCCGCATGCTCAAAGTAGAGTTATCAACGCCACATTTATACGCTTAACGTAAAATTTGAATCAAAGTCATCCTTCAGATGTATATACTCGCCCACCAAATTTCGTTTCTCTTGCCCAATCCCATCTTAATGATGGGATTTTTATTTCTATCAGTGTGGATTGATAGACTCGATTTTACGAGAAAACCCGGGCCCGGGCAACCTCTCCGGTGCCCTAGGTCAAGGGTCGGCAACATTTTGAGTCGAAAGAGTCAAAAATTACAATGTACAAAATTTCAAAGTTTTTAAAGACCCACAAATTTTTTTTCTTGCCAACTATAAATAGTACTTGCACAAATAAAGTTTTTTGATTTTAAAAAAACTAATCTATTTATTCATAAGAAAAAAATATTGTTTATTCATATATAAGTAGTCCCCAAAAGCCCTCGTGTAGCTGAACAGTGGGATGTTAATATTCACTCACTCATATATAAGTAGTGTTTTTCTCAACAAATAAGATAATATATATATGGCATTATTGGATAATAATTATTTAAGTAAAAATTAAAACAATTAAATATTTACTAACAACACTAACTTGTACTTTGTCGTAGCCTCTCGCTACCTCTAAGATTATCAACTCCCCTTCGGGTATTACCTGAATCTGAATATGTTGAATGCATAATAAATTTACTACTTATTTTAACAAATCAATCTTATTTATTGACTTTTCTTAATTAAGAGATTAAACAAATATTATTCAATTTTAACAACAATAAAACACAGTGGAGAATGAGAAGGATTCAATAATTATGAACGACGGAATCCTATCTGAATCTACGAAGGGACGACGCGTACAATTACAGCTACACACTTATACTTAATTGGGGGGGGGGACAAATAAAACTAACCTTATTTCTTATGTTATGGCAGCCTCGTCTAGCTGCTTCCTTAATATCTTGATTGGATTCCTTTAATAGGCGACTTATTTCTCTGCTATTTCGCAGTTCTTTTATAAACTAATTTTATCTACAGCGGTACGATAGACTCTACTCACAACGTCTACGTTTACACTTGAAAAAACACTTTCTCAATTCATTTCATTCCCCTTCTCTAACTTGCTAAACCCGAACTTATATAAAATATCTCATTTGCATAAATCACGCTTTGGCTCCCGGTGGAGATTGGTTGAAATAAATAAAACATTTAAAGAATATATGAGAAGGTTAGTGAAACGCGTAAGAACCCATCACAACTTCAACAACAAACAATTGAGCAAACAAATTCATTGGGAGCGATGTCTTTGCATGGTTATTCAAGTAGAAAATTTAAACTTTACTAAACAATGTAACTTGTACTTAAAAAAAACAATAACATACATTGGAACAAACGAATTCAATGCGAGCGTTGTCTTTGCATGGTTTTAGAAAGTTTGGATAAATTTGCTTCAAACTTATTGTTTAAGTTTCAAACACAGCTCTAAATTTTCATCTGTTAGTTGGCTTCTTATTTTACTTTTAATTATATTCACGCAAGATAACGCTTGTGTGCTCGCACGAATATGTTTATACGAAGATAGTCAGCATTTCAAAAATGCCAACTTCTTCACTTCACTGTAGCAATCTGGAAGACTATTCCATGCGTTTATTCCATAAGAGCCTCAATTCGTGGCATTTCTTTTAAAGCTGTCCATTTTTGTTGCGTTACTTACATACATTTCTGGACCTCCAACTCTTCCAACTTGCTTTTCAACTCGGTAAATTTTCCACTCCACAAAGCTTTACTTTTTAAAACGATCAATTGCATTTCTGGAGATCCAGTATCAATTCCAAATGGCTCAATGTGGATTTCATTACTATTTGTGTTGAGAGGATTTACTACGAATGCTGCAGTGTTTTTTAATTGCTCAAATCTGTCAGCAAATTCATCTTTGATTTTTTTTATAACTGTGTTGAAATAATTCGTGTCAACAGTTGCACTGCTTTTACATACATACCTTTGAGAAGATAATTCGTTTCTAACTCTTCTACTTGAAACAACAAAATATACGTCACAGCTAAAGCACTGGTGAAGACGCCAAACTGTCTTGCGTTGAAAGTAAATTAAAACCAACATAGAAACATCCGACGACGGTGTCAATCGAGAGCTTCCGACGGACTGACGACCGTGACGACGCGTGTCACGGGGGAGGGGTGTGGTGAAAAGCGAGTACAGGTGGTTGAAAGATAGAAACAGTGCCTAATCCTCATTAGTCGATTTAGAACAATTTTTAAATTTTTTTTTCTTGATGAAATAAATAATATTTGCGTATGGAATTAAAGAGCCGCAGGTTGCCGACCCCTGCCCTAGGCATATCAAATTGCTACGTCTTCCCCCATTTCCAGAGCACCCCCTCCTTCAGTTCTTACCTTCCACTTTTGGTTCAAGACTCTCTTACTCTTACCCCCTCCTTTTGTTGCTTTTTGGAGTCTTTCCATTATCTACCACCATTTGACCAACCGTGTTTGGAATAGCAACTAGCAAACGAAGGGAAATGATCGTGGCATGGTTTGGTCACTTTCTTGTTCATTTCTTACCTTACGGTATTACGGACCACTTGCACACTCTTTATAAATTAGTACATTAAATTAATGCCATCACTTCCTATTACAGCATAGAGTACACATTATTATATGAACTGTTTTTTTTCAACTTGTTAATTATCATCTTTTCATCACTTATCGTTTTACTATCTTTTACTTTTAGACATTCTTATTCTTTGTTGAGTCATTGTTTTTGTACAACAAAGGTTTTCTTCGAGCTTTGATAATTTCAAAATCATTAATGACATCATTGCAATCCATTTCCATTGTAATATCATTTTGAGTGCATAGCAACATCAAACTGTTAAGCTTTTCATTTTCCATATATCTCATTTCAGTCTTTACTCTGTTAAGGGCAGAAATGCTTCTTTCAAGACTCGCTAGGCGGTGGCGAATTCACTGTAATTTAAATTTTTCTCTCTTTTCTTACCCTTAAATTTTTTGCGCCCAAGGCATGTGCCTAGCCCGGTAAATTTTAACAAAAAACTGATTAACCAGTTTCGATTTTAACCGGTTTGCAAGCTTTAGGTGTAACCTTATACCTAGGGGAGGAGAGAACCCCTGGGTCGTGCTGGGAAGGAAAGAAAGCAAAGTGGTTATCCTCCGCTGACCACAAATTTAAACTACAAATGAGAAGGGGAAAGAAAAGCATTTGTGTGCCCTGAATACTCTCAACAAGTGGGGAAACTGATAGACCTTTGAAAGCTCTGTTTGTCTCTGACAGCAATACTTGCTCTATGGAGTCCTCTTTAACTTTAAACTTATAACAACTTTGTTCTTTTTTTCTTTAGGTGGTTCAGTAATTCATTTTAATGCAGTTGTCATGTGGTTCGTTTTTTAATTTTTAGGTACTCCAAATAATTTATATTTTCCATATATATAATATTTATTGTAGCCTTTCCGGTATAGTGGTTAGCGACGCTGACTGCTGTACCGTAGGGCCTGGGTTCGAATACTAGATAAGACATGGATGTTTGTATATGTATAATGCCTTTGCGGCATGGGGGTACTCTAAACAGCCGTCGAGTCGCAAGTCCTCTCGTGAGGTTTTTGGATGGGAAAGAGAGGTGGGAGGCCCCTGACCCTCCTCCAGGGTGTTCTCCCTCAAAATTGGGGTGAAACAGGCATAAATTGTACTGTCACCTGTAATGATGCTAAAGGCTACGGCTAACGACAGGCGTACATATAGCCCAGTACCATGATGTATTCCATGAGCTTGGACCTAATGCAGTCGATATCAGGTGGCATAAGAAACAACAACAACACTATTTATTAAATATTTAAACAATACACAGTTATTGACAGAGGGGAAAATTTACCTTCTTAAAGCTATGCTACCGTCTTGTCTCTCTAGCACCTTAACCTCTCTTAACTGGTTTATCCGTACGCCGTACGGGCAATTGAAAGCTTGCCCCAACTGATTTGCCCGTACGTTTTAGAGGCATTGATATTTTCTTCTTTCTATCTTTGATTTGCCCATATGTTTAATTTTTAACGTGAGATTCTTGGTGCTAGTGTTTTTGAGATGCAGTTTGAGATTTTACCAAAATATTTCTCATCCGGGTTTGTTTTGTGGCGAAGGAGGGGATTTTTCTTTGAAGGGCAGGGATTTTGATTCTTGAAAACATTTGATAAGGAACAGGGATAGACAAGACAAAGTACAATTTTTTACTTGAGAAGAAATGAAATTGGAAAGATAATCCAAAAAATCCGATATCATTTCTGTCCCTAATGCAATGTAAGACTTAAGGCCGTATCACACGTACATTTTTCGTGCAATTTTTTGCCCATCTTGAAGGGTTGCCGTAAGCAAAACCTCATGCTCAGACGTCAGCCGCGCTCTTTCTCCACATTGAAACATAACTCGCCGATTTTTCTGCTTCGAAAACGACCATCCAGTATTATCTCTTTTATTTCGCTCGCGCTTTAGTTGATGTGCGTAAACAGACATGGAGCACCATTCTGTTTAAAATATTAAACGCCGTTAAAATATTGCACACCATTAAAATATTATACGCCATATCTGATCCGAAGCTACCGTCGTTACCGACATCTTGTTTATGACGTAGGGTGCCGAAGAACCCCATTGGCTGGAATTTCAAGCAACTTTTTCAGCTCACTGGCAAAAAGTTGTTCGAAAGCCGTTACTATGGCAACGGAGTAAAAATTGCACGAATCGAACCAAAAATTGCTCCTAACGCGTACGTGTGATAAGGCCTTTAGTATTACACCATGCTTCAAAATGTGTGTGCGGGTGGATCCTAGCAGGGCACACTTCTTGGCGATAAATATTTGGCGCTCAAAATTTGGCGATAAAGTTTACAATATGGTAACCCTTTAAAATTTAGTGAATAGTAACCCTATTCGGACCGGATTTTTTGGACAGGGATAATTTTTTTTGCTGATGATCAGCTAGAAAACGTGTAAGATTTTTCTAGAAAGCTAAATTTGAGGAATGAGTGGATTTCCCCCCTTTTTTTTTAAATGAAACCACTGCTGAAAGAATATTTGTTAGAGAGAAAGGGAGATGCGTTGATTAATTCAATTTGGACGATGTTTTTTCTCATTATTGCACCTTAGAAGCAACGGTTTTTCTGTTTTCTTCTTGAAGCCATTAAGAATACCACGTTTCTTTTTTGAAGCTCGACAAATGGATATTTTGCTTTTGAATGAAAGATATAAGAAAGAAATGCTTGCTTTGTGAATGAGTGAACGATTGAAAATATTTCGGTAGGTATGGATGTCCGAAATATGAAAATAATTTGTTTTTGAGAGCAATGTAGATCGTTAGTTCATAAGCCTAAGGCCTATATTGGATTTCTTTTCCTACTGTAGCGTTTTAGAAGCGAAGCTTTTTCAGTTTTTTTTGTTTGTTGTTGAAGCTGTTTTAGAAACCCCGTTTTCTTCGTAAAAACATGACGGATGTATTTTTTTTTTCTGAATAAAAGGTAAGAAAGTAATGATTGTTTTTTGTTTGAATGAAGGATTGATAATCTTGTAATGGATGCTCGAAATTTGCATTTAATTTCTTATTTTTTATTTTATATTTCCTATGTTGTCCGTTTTGGAAACCACGTTTTCCCCTCTTGTTTAAGTCTCTGACGCCATTTTGAAAAACGCGTTTTTTTTACTTGGCGCCATTTGGCGAAAAATTTTTGTCGCCAAATACAGCAGTGTACTGTGCTAGGATTTTACCTGTGTGTGCATATACATATGCACAGACACACACAAAATCTTCAACCATTTTGAATTTTTTTATAAGTAGGAGAGAAGTTCTTTTAAGATATATGAAACGTTCTTCACTTAGCATGCAGAATACTTATAAAAAAAAACATTCAGGGATTAACAATTATAAAATAAAAAATAATGCGAAAACTTTAAAATTGAAAATTAAAATAAAATTCTTCTAATTTCGTATTTTGTTAAGCATTATGTTTAGGTATATCCATTTAAAACATGCGCTTTTTTTTTCCGGAAAATTTTGGGCAAAAAAAACTTACCGCTTAAGTGGTTAAAACCAGCATGTACATATTCTTTAGTCCTGAAAGGGCCATACAAAGCCAGCGCCACGCAGCTCATCTCTGATGGGTTGATACTTTTAAAATTTCTACAAAACTTTCATGACAGCTGGTCCAAAATAATTTGAAGAAAATGGAGTTAAAACTAATAAAAATTGTTGAAAAATCAAAAATAGGAGAGAAATGTTCACTTTGAAGTGTAGAAAAATATTGAAAATCAAGAAAGGAACTGATTTTTCTTTTTAGAAGAAATAATTTACTTCTGTTCAGTATTATTGGACCGCTTTGCTTACTTGTAGGTATACCCATTTTCCCTCCCAGTTAAGAGAGCTCTTGTTCCATAGGTTGCTGATATTTGTCTAGGGATGCGATAGTGGGGGGAAATGACTCCTTTTATAAGTCATATGACTTACTTCATGATGACTCTTTTCGTGGGTAAATTCCTAGTTTAGCCCCTGATTTTTTCTGTGCCAAAAGAAATACTGCGTTTTCAAAATGGATACCAAGAAGAAAAACCCGGAAAAAACTTGATTTCTGAAAGCGGCGAGTGAGTGAGTGAACATTAACGTCGCACTGTTTCAGCTACACAAGGGCTTTTGGCGACGGACCGCTTAACTTTGAACCATGGTCAAGTGACGCGCACGACACCTGAGCCTGGCACCCCTCTCCTAACCACACCAACGGGAGGACGTTTGAGCTCTTGACAGATTTCACATGCATCGCTCCCCTACACGGCGGGTCTTCAGTGGTACTGAAATCGAACCCATGACACGCTAGCCATGATCCGATGCCTGGACCACTCGGCCACGATCACACTTTGGAAAGACCCGTCTATACGTCCGGGACAATGATGGCTTTGGCTGAGCGATACTTTTATGTACGCCGATAGCACTTGAGATGTTAAAGTGTAGCCTATGCTTAATATTATACTGTTATTGAATTCAATACATTGTTATTGTATGGAGGGGGGACCGCAATGAAAATTAGGATTGAATATTGGGTCGAAAATATTTAAAGTTTCAGAAGCACTGGGTTAAACCGCACCCTTTCTCTCAAACAAACGCGTATTCTATCCCCATTTTTCGACCATTTATACCACAAAGCTATCAATCATACACTGATCAATCACTTCATTTTTTACCTCTTTCTTCCAAATAGAGTGAAAATCCACTCCTCATTTCACTTTCAGCCATTTTTTTCTAAGCCATTTGAGAAAAATCTCTATTAAACTAACCTTCCAAATCGACCGTGGGGCTAAAACTGACCTCTAAGCGAAGAATAAAAATAGAAAAGGCCATATATTCCAGTTGACAAAATGGCCAACTTCGTGACAAAATCCCATAAAAAAATTGCCGCCGAATCAGGGGCGTATACAGTCTACTTTCTTGGGAAGGGTTATATTTTTAAAAAAACGTCAGCAAAAGCACCAAGACGTAATCTTTGTTATAAAAATTAAAAATCTATTGGTCAATGGGAGGGGTTTGAACCCCCAAACCCCACCCTTGTTTACGCCACTAATCCAATCGATCAGACGAAAGTTATCCGTGTCTATATAATGATTTGTTTAATGATTATGATTTTCGAATTTTACTGTTCTTATGAGGAAGATCTGCACCAGTGGCTTCTGAACTAAAATATGCAAGTTTTTCTGACAAAAATGACATGTCAGATGTCATGTGATTTTCGTATTCTATCTGTTTTATCAGTAAGATTTGTGCCAATGGGTCACAGTACCTGTGTTACTAGAGCAGGGATTGGCAGACTTCCAAAAGAGATAAGAGTCAAATCGTCAATAAAACAAGATAACGAACGTGTAGGAAAACCATTTAAATGCAGGAGTGATTGTAAACTATATCGTTTAAGTTCATTCTTATTTTTTATTCGAGGAAGAAAATGTTAGTTTACATGAATATGTATAGCGGAGGACTTTTTCTTTCCCAGTCAGATATGATACTGATTAGTTCCTCTGCAAAACAAGTTTTTGATTTTTATCGACGATTGTGGCCGCGATACCCTCGTAGTCAAGGTAACGGACTGGTGGCTGGTATGTCATGAGTTCGAGCCTAGTGCCTTTGAAGACCCCCCCCGTAGGGGAGGTGATGCACGTTAAATCTGTCGTGACTCAAACGTGCTCCCATTGGTGTGATGCGGAAGTCAGGAGAAGGGAATGCCAGCTCAAGTGTCGTCATATTTGACCATGATTCAAAATTATGAGGTCCGCCGCCAAAAGCCCTCGAGTAGCTGATTAGAGTGCCTACTCGGCTGCAGAGGCGTAAATAAAAGAATTAATTAATATCACCGGTTAAATAAGGAACGTTTCCGGTTATATGAAAAACCTTTGTCGAAAGGTTCAATTCTGAGATGTATTTTTTTCATTTGCGAAATAAAGATCAATAATAATGATTTCCCGTCATTTTTTATATACGGTAGAACGTCGTTGATCCGAATCAATTGGGACCGGACACCGTTCGGATAACCGAAAACCGAATGCGATCCATGCAGCATATGAAACCGGACACTATACGAATATTGAAAATCATCACAAGCTGGAAACGGGCTTGAAGAAAAAGCAAAACAGGTGCAAAAAGTCGTAATTTTACCTTTATTGTGGAAAATAATCACTTATTTTTCGCTAATTTACCATTGTACACCTTCGTTTTTTCGCTGCAAGGTCTCTGATTCTCTTGAGCAGCAATAGTTGAGTAGGACTTGTTCGTATCACTCCATAGCAGTCTGTAACGCATGAAACGCGTCAGCATTTGATGAACCCTTGTTACTTTCGTTGTTGTCCTCATCTTTATCCGTTTCATGGTCGACAGAGTCGGATTCTTCTTGCACGGAAGTCGCAATCTCGTCATTATTTAGCATTTGAAATCCACAATCTTCTGAATCGTATGCCGTCCAGGTTTCTACATCTTCTTCATCGCATTCTTGAAATTCCGGGATCGATTAAACAAAGTCAGTAGTCTCGTTCTTGTGGTAGTCATTGAAGTCTTTTTCGCCTTCTATAAATCTGGACACAGCTTATTCCGTGCATTTTTCACCAAATCACACAAATGAAATTCCCTAAAAATCCCTCACCTTGGGTTTTCCCGTCACCTTTGGCCTCACACGAAACAACTGTTGAGCATTGCAATGTCCGAAAACGTATTCATATACAGTACATGTAGTTAGTTGACAAAAAAAAACTGGTTTGGATACTTGACACTCCGGATAATAAACGTTCTTCGGATAAACGACGTTCTACTGTAGTCGATGAACTGGCAAAGCTAGTTCTGAGAGGGTCCTGTATCAAAAATCCTTCGGGGGCCCTGTTTTAGATATGAGAGCCTTGTTAGTGAGACTGTAGTTGGGGCCCTTGTAGCTGGCGGTCCCCGTATCATTGATACAGCGGTTGCAACGCTTCTGAATTAACTATTTATCAAACGATCACTTCATAACATGAGCGGAAGATTAACTTTAGCGAGTAAATGTAAATAAGAATTTATTTGGATTCACCAAACCAGATGTCAGCTCTCCGATACTGTTCATGCGGCCGCGGTAGCCAAGAGGTCTAGGCATCGGATCGTGGTTAGCGTGTCATGAGTTCGATCCCAGTACCACTAAAGATCCGCCGGGTAGGGGAGCGATGCACGTTAAATCTGTCGAGAGCTCAAACGTCCTCCGATTGGTGTGATGTGGTAGTTAGGAGAGGGGGTGCCAGCTCAGGTATCGTCCGCGCCACTTGACCATGGTTCAAAATGACGCGGACCGTCCCCAAAAGCCCTCGTGTAGCTGAACAGTGAGACGTTAATATTCACTCACTCCGATACTGTTCATTTTGTAAGCTAGCAATAGTTTTCAATAGACATGCATTTGTTGTCTTCAGAAAGGGTATTGAATCCGAGCCCTAACAATCTAGGATTCAGAATGAATTCACAGTTTTTGTATAGCTGAATTTTTATTCTTAACTTCACCATCAAATGAATCACCGAACAAAATAGTGTCGTCTCAGACTATTTAATTTGTACCGATTTTCTTGCATCTTTAGATTCTCTGAAGAGAGAGTGTGTGTGTATTTCTTCCTTTAACAACATAATCACCTAGATCCAAAAAACCTTAAGCACCGGAGAGATAAAAACATCTTAAATGCTTTTGCTTTTGTTCGTGGACACACGGGTGTTTTTGTAAATTAGTGAGTCAATTTTTTTTTACAAAGACAAAAGAGCTACCAAGAGCAAATTGATATTACCGTTAGTATCCCTAAATTCTTTTGCAATGTTATGAGACAAAGAATGGTGGAATCTTGGAACTAAGAATATATCAGTTCAAATAAAGGGAGCATAACTAAATTTTTTTCCTTCCATGAGTAGGAAACTGTCATGCCATTTTTTTTACTAATTGCAAAATGACTAGCCATGGTAACTTTAAAAGTTACCTCAACAGAATGTGAATTTGGTTCCATCGTCTTCCTGAAACTGTAGTGTTGGTGACGAGGAAAATGCTCCGCGTATGCGCCTTCTACGTTCCAAGTTTGTAAGTGAAAAAGAAAAGAAAGATCTGTTGTTTTTCTTGTTTCTTATCCCACTTGACCGACAGAAACATCTAGATCAAGTCCATGAACCTATGCGTTTTTAAGCAATCAAGAACTGTAGTTGGACTTGAGAGCAGCTGGCTCTTATGGCATCCAATGCAAGCCAAGATGTGGGCAGGAGCGGCTTGGTTCACATTGCATTTCGGACAAGGAGGGTAAACTTTAAGACCATCCACATGCCGTTGAGCTCGAGTATGCCCACTTCGTAGTGCACTTCGAGTATGCAAGAGTAGTTTCATCTGTCCTATTTCTTGTCCCAAGTAAAGCAGCACCAAGGCAATTTCCTTCATGCCATTCATGTTCCAAGAGGAACTGATATCTTGTTTGACCCGGGTAGCAATTTCTGAAAAAGTAAGGCAGCCACAATGTGTAGAATCTTTATGGCTGCCCTCGCGGGCCAAACCATCTACAATCTCATTCCCATAGACATTCACGTGCGATGGTACCCACTGAAAAAAGATCTTAACATTAGCATTCAAGCTATTTAATAGCTGGATTATACTCGTTGTCGTTCTGTCACCATGCCTCCACCATTCAGATAGATGCTGAATAGAGCTTCGGCTATCACTCAATATCCACACATTTGTGTTGACACTCTCAGTAAAGCAAAACTTCAAAGCCTCCTCAATAGCTAAGAGTTCTGCCCGAAATACTGAGCAGAAGTCGGCCACTAATTTATATTAATGCACTTAAGGGCATTAATATAAATTGGTTTCCAGATTTTCACCAATTTATTTTTGACATGCTTGTAAACTCATTGTAAATATTTGCAATCCTTAATTACTTTTAAATTTTCTTCTTTTTTTTTTCTATTCTTTTTAATGTGTTTCATACTAACTTCTGTAAGCCCCGTGTGGTATTTTGCGGTATACAGATAATTATAAAGGTTTTATTAACAAAAGGGTAGCCCCACGCAGAATGGATTTGACTCCAAATAAAAACCGGGTCAAACTATATCACTATGCAATTTACTCTAATACAAACTGTATCACTATACAATAATACTAAATGCCTAGAAATATTGTCAAGGCAGATAATTATTATCTGACAATATAAAAGCTATTTCCTTTGACTGTATAATGTATATTTATAACTCATTTAATATTATTCCTGAGCACTTCAAAAGGGATGTTCTGCAAGGAGCTGAACTTTTGAAAACCTTTAAGTAAAATCCCCAAGTTAGTTCTGAGAGGGGAACTTCGCCAGTAGTCCGTTACAAACTTACTGAAGTAACAAAAGTTGGTTTCTAGTGAATATAATAGAATGGAGTGTGACCACACACCTGTAAATAACCCCCTCCGGCCCTCTTACTTTCCCCGACGAACTCTTTCCCCTCCCGAGGCTGATATACAAGGTGTTAAGAGAACCCCCTCCTCCTCCTGCTATTTTTGAGAACACATAGAGAGAACACCATACTCACATTGGTAGACTACGGTTCTGTTGTGAAATAAGAATTTTGCGTGAAACTAAGAATTTTTGAGATTGCAATTGAATTGAAATGTTACATGGAATTACCTTATATGTGAAACAGGTTCTTTAATAAGCTTGATTAATGTTAATTAACTAAAATAAATAAGCTATTAATAATTACTTTTTTTGCATCTTTCTAAATTATTGTCTCAACGAAAATATCTTTATACTTAATCTATCTCATCGGAATCTATAATCATTTGATTTACTGCTCAAAATTAATGTCAGCTACAATCTTTGAAGATTGCAAAATTAAATACATGCTTATAAGTTCAACATTGTTTTAAGTTAAGCTCTAATTTTTCATGATTTATATATATATATATATATATATTGTTACTTACATGTAATATAAAAGAAGCAGATATTGTAAGAAAACTTCATGCACAATATAATTTGTAAAATATTGACTCGTTAAGGGTAACAATGGTGAAAGAGCACACTAAATTTTTGTTTCTAAATTATTATTTTTTTCCAAATGCATTTTTTTGCACTAAATTACTTTATTTCCAAAGAATTCCCCCAAAAAGAATATCTCTTGTTTTAATCCAACTAGTTTTAAAAATTCAAAATTTTTAAATAAAATAAATTATATTGAAAAGCGCCGTGTTTTTTTTAAAATAAACTATGAGTAAATATAATTATGCAAAGAGAGATGCAAACGATAATTAACAAAAGTTTGTGTTGGTTTTCGGATTGAATCTAAGAATTAATTTAGAAAAAAATAATAATGTATTTCTGTCTCCTGTAATAAATATGCTCTTGTTATTGTGCTAAAAAGTTATTTATTTGACTTAAAAGTACTAAATTTGAGATTTAAACATTTTTAATACAATTTTGATAAAAGATTTTTTTAAAAATGCAAATATTTAGAGAAAAAAAATTGTGTGTGTGTGATAACAGTTTTTTTATTTTAAATCAAATTTATCGTCTGATGTTTTCAAATTTATGCTTCTTTCAAAATGAAGGATATTAACAAGCTTTGGATCGAAGGATGTGTCAAGGAGAAATATTGTTTTGACGAAATTAAAAAAAAATGTGATGAAATGCATAGTATGAAAATTTCTAAGTGTAAAATAAGTAACACTATTTTATTGGATAGTGAAAAGTTGTTTATCATTACTTCTACATGGAAAAAAAATTCGAAATGAAGACCGGAAAAAGTTAAGTACTGTTATAAATGTTTCTAAAGTAAACGTTAGCATAACGCTTACAAAATTTAAAAAAGAAAGGGCTTTTCATTTTTTTAAAGAATATTTTTTAATAATTAAAAAATGAAAATAGTATAAAAATATATGTTTTTAAAAAGATATTTCTGATTTGAAATATTACGTATGATTTCTTTTAAATGTTCATCAAATAGTTATTTTTATGAAGTTTGAAATTATTTGAACATTTCTTTCTTTCTCGCGATTATGCTTCCAACTTTTTTTTATAAATAACAAACTATCCATTTTTTTCAAACAATTTTTTAACAAAAGAGTTTTAACCTGTCATATTAAATTTCTTGCATTGAAATGTTTGGCTCAACTTGATCGAGCTCTATTTAAGTAGAGCAAATATCGCATCTGGATACATGATTTTTTTAGGCTAATATATTAACACAGTACAACTATCTTTTTATTTCAAATTCGGTCCTTTCTTAAGATGCATGAATCTTTTGTACAATTAAACTTTAAATTCCAAATTTCATAATGCGTGAAGTATTATTTTATTTTTCAGGTTTTTTTCATATTCTGTAATTTTTGTTGTAGTATCAATGTATTTATATAACTATAGTTGAAAAAAATTGTAAAAATTTCATATTACACTGGAATAGAAAACTTAAAGATAAATATTATTCTTAATTGTTGCAGCTTTTGAAACAAGGTCAAAGTATGAATGCAATGTTCTGTATTTTGTGAAACATACAAAATTTGTATTTCTGTTGGTATTGGTCAAGTGATAGCAGAAATCAGAAACTCTAGGCAATCGTCACATGTAGTAATATTTTAGATGTTTAAACCCAAACAAGAAAAATGACGTTAGAATATTCTCCTAAGTAACATTTTCGATGAGTTATCTGAAAGCTGGAAGAAGAGTTATAAATGATAGGAAGTTCTGAGAATTTAACTTCGCGTGCAGTACTGTATCTAGACGTTTTAAGCGCGAGGGGGAGGTCCTTCTAACTGTAAGAACTCTCCTAGAAGGTCGGTATATTGTTATTTCAGCAAAAAGAAACCGACGCACCTGGCTGGGAAATCAATTTCGTGCTGTCACAGAAATTTGCCCATCCATAAAAACCATTTGAAAAAAAGTGAATTATATGTCCAGAGACCTGAGGTGTGTGTCCAATTTTTGAGACATTATTATTGCAATGGTGTCATCTCAGATGAATGTAGACTCAATCTATCCTAAATTGCTTAGTATGAAGTTGGAAGTTCGCACCCTTCCGAAAATATTCTGAAAAGGGATCGATGTATGATTTATAGTCTCATAGTGTAGGCAAGCATCATGATCAGCAGCCGCTTAGACTTCTCTGTACTTAATCATGGATCCACGATCGACTGACGATAGAATGATGACTTTTTTCACTTTTACATGTTTGAATTTTTCAAGCTACTGCCCATGAAAAGTTACGTTTTGATAACGCGTCCTTGCACACAGGCTGTACAACATTGTCTTGACGCCTAAGATATCCGTCCCGCACTTTAGCCAGATTATTTCCCTGATTTGAAATCCATTGAAAATGCTTTGGGATGACTTATTTCTTCTCGACAGTGTCCTCTCGCGAACAGGAAAACCTCGTCCATGCAGTGAGACAGGGCTGAGACAATTTACTTCAACAGCTTCTGGATAATGTTGTTTTGAACATATCATTCCTTGTTAAATGTTGTTTCGTATTATACGGGGGCTATATCCCTTCCTAATACTGCATTGATGATTGTTCTTTGTACTGTCTTGAATTTGAACGCTATGCTCGTTGTATAAAAGCAACCTTGTTTGCCTATTCGTCATTGGCGTAGCCAATCCTGAGTGGACCCTGTGTCAAAATGCCTCGGGGCCCCTTTTTGGAAAGTAAATTAAAAAAATTACGTTAACAAAATTTATTTGAATGTGTCAAATTCTATTATATAAAATAATCACTAATTGTGTGTGAGTTTACTTAGTTTAGATCTGTTAAGCTATATTCATTATATTGATTATTTTGTCGATTAAAGTTGAGCAACTTCAAAAATAACTTTATGGCAACATTTCTGTTGAAAAATACTTCGTAATATTTTCTCACCTCTCGTTTTAAATTATTTTATATCTTTTACTTTGTTTTTTTATGCATTGAATTGTTTTCTCTCTCTGATTTATTCCTTTATATATTATATTTATTTTTGATATTATAACTATATATTTTTTCTATTTAAATTGGATTAAATTCATTGTTTCGAACCTTTAGTACTTTAAATAATTATATCCTTTCTTTGAAATCCATTTTTTCAAAGAGGAGTCTTTTCTTCCTTTCTTTTTCTATTATTTTTATGAGCATTCATGCAAATGGATAGACCCTTCTGTCTTTCTAATGTGGCCGTAATAGCTTTGTAGTTATAACTCGTGGCTGTCGTTCGATGAGTTCGAACCCTAATGCCACCAAAGACCCATCGTGTAAATGGGCTGATTCACATTAAATCTATCGAGGCTCAAAGTCTGTTCTGAAGCTCAAATTCTGTTGATGCGGTAGTTTGAAGAGGATTGTGCCAGCTCAGGTGTCCTCCTCGTCATTTGACTGAGGTTCAAAATTACGATGTCCGTCGCCCAAAACCCTCTTGTTGTTTTATTGTGCGACGTTAATAAAGACTTACTCACTCTACCTTTTTACAAACATCCACACAAACACACACAAAAACATGCTGAACAATCCTCTATTGCAATTACCTAATAGGTCTTTTGTAGCTTCTGTTTCATAGATGAAAATACTTCAAGTTCCCTATCCTTTCAATGTTTCCCGTACAGTTGAAAAGAATGATACTATTGTTAGGAGTGTTATTATATATCCAGGGCAGTGGCGCATCCAAAGGGGGTGTCCTAGGGGTCCGGACACCCCCCAAAGCCCTTGAGTTTTTTTCGGTTGATGAAAATTCTATATATATACATAACGTGAAATTTAATTAAGTACTTGTAATTAACAATTTATTTTATTAATTAATGCTAATTATTAATTCAATAATTTATTTTTTACTGTTTTTTGTTAACAAAATCGACAAAATCAGAAGAATTAATTGGTGTTATCTTGAAGTATGATACGAGTTGAGATACTTTCGACCATGGACCCCTCCTCCTTGAAAATTTTTTGTGTGCGCTACTGATCTAGGGTTATTATTACCAACCCCGGGGGGGGGCAAAGTGTGGCACGGCGGGGTTATAACAGAGGCAACGCGAAGACTTACTGAAAAATTTAAAAATGTAAATAAAAACAACTATTTCCCCCCAATATTGTTAAAAAATGCGGTTTTCTCAAACAAAAAATCTCAAAATTTATTTTTCTGTTTGTGTAAAAATTCCAAAAGCCAATAAGTAATATTTTTTCACCAATATCTCTTTGTTTGCTGGAAAAGTTGGAAGTGACGCGCATAATGGTTTAATATCAGATAGTGGCACTTTTACCAAAAAGGTTGGCCACTCCTTCTATATACTTCTATGGTAATTTCTGAAGAGGGGCGTTGCTATTATTATGAATCAACCTGCTTGTTAATTGAATGAACTTTTACTACACTTGAAAGACAATCTACCCCTTCTTTCATTATTATGTCGTTGTTGTCTTGTCCATGCAGAGAAATCAAACAGCACCGAATGCGTCTAAAATAGCCCCTGCTTTGTCGACGACCTTTGGCGAACAAAGCAATTGATGGTCCGTGGGGTTTAGGTCTATGCTGTAAAGTTAAGCCAATATAGAGAAGGACAATTAAAAATAGGGTTAGTAGAAAGTTTTATCTTGTAACAGTCAGGACAAGTATTATAACTTCTTTGGCCATCAGGGGATAGTTTCATCAATTTCAAGTGTTCTGTGGGGAGTCTGGTTACGGTAGTTGAAGTAACGCGTTTACAATTAACAATAAGATCTGGAATGCAGTGCTTCTTAATTGTATGGGAGGTGAGATTACGTCTGGCTATTGCATCAACATCAGTAAGGGTAAGGCTGTTGGAAAGTTGAGGGGAATTTCGGGTCTCCTTGGCAAGATTACCAGCCTGCTCATTGTCGAAGATATCTATATGGACCGGTATCCTTTGCAAAGTGCAAGTTCTTTGGGATACAAGTACTACCGTAATTTCGCGCGTATAGTCCGCGGACTATCTGTGTTTAAAATGCGAATTTTTGAAGCTGCGGACTATCTACCAGTGCGGATAATACGCTGGTTGTGCGCGGTTAAAATCGTTGAAATTTAAAAAACAAGTTTCATGTCCCACGTACGTGCTTGCTGGGAGAACTGGATGTCGGAAGATTTACATACTTGTACAAAAGGAGGAAATATGAGACGCGCTTCATACACTGAAGTTGCCGAATGTGTCGATAAATCCTGGAAAAGTGTCCACCATCCGATCGGGATTTATAAAAGCCGGGATTGTTAGTGAAAGCGAGGAAATCACTGACAGTGAAGATAGTGATGCTGAAAATGAACTTTCGGACACTCTTCCCGAAAATATATTATAACTGTTTTTTATTTGTATTTAGCGTTTTATTTCTGAAGGTATATTAGTAAGAAAGTACTTTTTTTCTATTTATACTTAGTTCTTTGTTTCTAAAATACATTAATATTGCCGTATTAAAATAACGTAATTTCGGACGTATAGTCCGCGGACTATCTGACGATTTTTGAAATTTTTTTATATAAAATCGTGTCTGCGGACTATACGTGCGAAATTACGGTATATTAATAAGGACAATTATTTCCTGGGTCAGTTGAGAATTGACCCTCTGGATCGCCTGGAGCGTAGATCCAGAGTCTGAGAACAGTAAAACGTCACAGGAACTTTCAATTGCCTTGTTGTGGTAGTTATTCAAAACTTCTTTGATAACCATAAGCTCACACGTAAAATTTGAGGAAATTCTACTTGTAGGAATTCTGTAAGATACAAGCTCAACATTTGAGTGCATAAAATAGATTCCAGCACCACCTTTATCAAGGTCAGAGTCAAAAGATCCATCCGTATGGGCAATTACTTGGTTTTCGGCTGAATTCGATATCTCTTCCCTCCCCCCATTATAAAATTATTATAAAATTTCATTATAAAATCAACAAATGAAAAGTATTCATCCCCATTTTGCACTCGTTATTTATTTATTTATTTACTATGCTTTTTTTCTCGCTCTTGCAGCTGAAATATGATAATTGCAACCAATTCTGGTATTAAATTTTTTTTTTTTTGCTTACAAAGACGATAATCAAAGATGTGATTGTAATGATTTAAAAATTTAAACTGAATTATAAAATATATTTCAGTAATAAAAAAAGAATTATCTCCAATAGAATCCCAACGCTGTGGAAATTTTTTATATAAATTGTGAAAAGTAATTATAATTATTCTTAACTTATCCATTCTGGCTGGTGTTGCGACAAATATTCATGTTAAGATTCTGGAAATTAGGAAAGATATAACAGAGAAAAAACCCTGAGTCCTATTTAACTGTGCCATATTCATAATTTTAAAAAATTATGTTACTTGAAATTCTGGAAGTTGTGCGAACAATTAAGAAATTCTTAAAGTTGAACCAAAAAAAAACTTAATAAAAAAATATAAAAAACCAATAGGGTTTTAAAAAGTAATACTACAAAAAATGGGCAAAAACATAAAAGGGTCTAAGTAAACACTAATTTGTGTAAACTGAAACTATTAACTAAAAAAAATATGTAAACCAGTAATGTATGTAATGCAAAGTGGCATATTTTATATATGAGCGACTTTTTTTATGCGGTCCTCTGACATAAAAAAATTTCTGTAGTATATATTTAGACAAAGTAGTTTGTTGTATGTAAGAATTTATGAAATTTTTGAATACTTTTTTGTGCGGTTTACTTTTATGCGGTCCCTATTTACTGCACAAAAACAGGTTTTTACTGTAAGTTATTTTTTCTTCCTTTTTTCCCTAAAAAAAATCACATTTAAATAATTTTCCCTTGTAAAAATATTCGTAAAACACAGTTACTAATTCAACTGACTAAATATTTTTAAAAAAATATTCACTTATACGCTTTTTTAAAATCATGATTCCGAACTTGGTCAACTTAAGAGACTGACAGATCCGGCCTATCTGGAGCCTGATCAAATGAACCATTCTAACACCAGTAACTGCTTTATGTAGGTCGCAGCAAACACCACTCTCGGCAAATGCCAAAGGCATCCGTCCACCCTCACAAAGGAAAAAGAACAAGAAGACAAAAAAAAAATTAAAGGAGGGTTGACGAAAGAAGGGGAATGAGGGGAGGGAGCGTACGCTATTAGTTCTGTTCTCAAAATCACACGTGCTCGCTTCTTTACACGCCTATTTGTCCACGACTAATATTGTATTAAAAGCGAGGGCGTCACACCCACAAGTGGTCGCAGGGATGAGAATAATCGGTGGGGGGTCCGTCTCAGAGGACCGGAAGTCAGTGCCAGGTCTTTTTTAACGTAATTAACCTCTTATTTCACGGTTTTGTCTCTTAAGTGACACCCTTGTTTTTGTGAATCTGCATCGGAAGGTTGTGAGTTATGAATCGAGGACATAAGGTGAAGTCCGATTTACAGGTTGAGCCCCAGGAACTGTTTGAAAGTCCTTTTAGGAGTATATGTGGGTAAGACGGTTCAAAGTTTTACTTTGTGAATTCTTTTCTTCGGTACTCTTTTAAGAATAATTTTGTGATTTAATGGAGAAATCCATAATTGGCACACAAACTCACAGAAAATAAGAGACATTGATGAAGTATTGAATTAATTGATTAGAATACTAACGAAATTTGAAAAACATTAACTGTGAACATGGATTAAATCTAGTCAAATAATAATTTTTTTCCCTTATATTTCCTTTAAACATTTTCTATTATATTCCCAAAATATTTCTGGGAAGTGATTTGCCTCCTTTTTTAAAACTAAACCAGGCTAATTAATTGTTATTAATTATTTACTTTTATTTCATTATTGTTTCTTTTATCCTTATTACATTGTTTTGATTTAGATTTTTTATTTTTACGAGTTAAATGAATTCTATATAAATATTTATAGTCAAATTTCTCTACTAAAGATAGATAAATAATCAATAATAATCAAAACTGAAAAAAGAATCGAAATTGCAAGATAAACCAGACATAAGGTTTTAGAAAGGATGTACGAAATTAAAAATAATAGAATTTAAAATATAAAAATATGGATGCTACAGTTTTATAAACATTGCTGACTTAGGACAGCTCTTATATATAAAATAGTTTATATAAAAGGGGGGTTGAATATGTTTTTAGCCAGCCAACCTTCCCCTTTCGATTAATAATACTGAGCAAAAACCTATTGAAAATAATGGATAGAAAATCTAAATCCATTATGAGAAAAAGGTAACTTACCTAAAAATTGCATTCAAAAATGCAGAGCCCGCGCTAAATCTGCGTACATTAAACAAGTTATTGCCAGATTCTGAACCCAAATACAAATTCAAAGCATGGGAATGGCTGAATAGTAGCACTGAAGCAAAAGTATGAAAAGTATGGAAATAAAAATTAAAAGTGAGTATACATACTGCCATTACTTTAGGGTCACTAAGTTAAAAAATGTATTTAAAAAAAAACTTTTTTATACGGTTAAAATAAACTAAGAGAATAAGTAATTTTATCAGAATACGGGGGTAACTATATCTATCTAGGAAAAATGATAAATTTATAACAACAAACTACTTATATTCTAAGGAATTTTAATCTCCTTAATGTTTAGAATTTCTTCATTCAAATAAATGTTAATAAAATTAATTGGGTGTTTTTGAATTAAGCAATATTTAGTAAAATGTTTATAGTTTTTTTCTTTTTCTGGTTTTTTTAAACAAGGAATTTATTGCGTTGTAAGTAATTAATAATAATATTTCTGAATATAGAAACATGTACATTACTCTCCGAATGAGGCACTTTTATAATATATTGAATTTAAATTATTTTCTTTTTTGTCATAAATATTAGTAACTATAACATTATCTTTCAATTTAATTTATATATTAAAAAAATTTGCTTCATAGTTGTATTACTGTTTGCCTGTATTAAATTAAGATATTGTGGATAAAAATTAGTGTTAAGTTTAAAATTGTCTTGCTTGCCAAAAATGATAATGTCATCTATATAACGAAAAATATAATATTCAGAATTATCAAGGAAACTATTTTCACAAAATAATGTAAACATAAGTTGACAAGACAGTTGCTAGCTGGGACACCTTGTGGCAAACATTTAATCAGTTGAGTATCTGAATAGTTACCGTTATAATATATATAGTTCTCTTTTAGTATAAACCTAAGTAGTGTAGTAATTTTTAAAAAAATATCCTAATGTAATTTCACAAGTACTTTAATCATATCATCAAATATTAATAGAGGTAAAAAGATCTTCAGATCTTATTTCAAAATCCTCAATAATAACTTTAATATTATCACATTAAATATATATACATAATGTATGTGTGTATATGTAGATTTCTAAATTTACATCAAAATATATATATAGCAAAGCCTTTCACTGAATTACTGAAATCCCCAAAGATGTGTTAACTTATTCGTAACTTGTGTTAACGTGTACAGAAGGGAAATGGTAGCTCCAATAGTGAAATATTTAATTTAAATTTTGAATAAAGATAAGCTTTTATATATATAGAGATACCGCGTTTATGCAAAATTACTATCAATTATATTTTAAACTGGCTGATAAGCGCTCTGAAGAGAATTGTAATAATTCTTAATCTAAATAACTTATATCTATTCTAATATCCGCAACGTGATTCCATTCGTAGAAAACATTCAGGAGAAATATCCAAATATTATATAAAAGCTTCAAATTAAAAAATAATAATAATAAAAAGAATATTAAAACTGTAACTCTTTGAAATGAATCCAACATGGAATCTAAAACTATATCAGTAAAAAAATGAAAGAGATCCTTTAATTTTCCATTAATAGAAACTTTTAAAAATCATCGTCTACATTTTTCTTTTCAGTTCGAATTTATTTAATTCCAAATTTATTTATATTTTCTTTAAGAAACAGGAATATTTTTTAAAAAATAACAATTGCCTTTTTTGACAATTATTGAAAGTTATTATAGGCTTAACTTCTAAAATAAATCAAAACAAATGTGATTTAAAAATCGACAAGAAACATTTTGATCGCTTAGATTTAATAAAAACTTACATTTTTTGCGTTTTCTTTCTAATAACACTCATCTGATACATAATTAAGAAAAAATACCTTCAATTTTTATCGCCCAGAGTTGTTCCATCTTTCTTCAGGATCTAAGATTCTTCTGTAATTTAATCAATTCCGTTTTCGAAAACGCATATAAATTGTTTAATTCATTTAATCTGAGCTCAGATCACTGTAAAACATGATGGAATATTTTAATTCAATAAATTTTCATTTTTATGATTGGAAAATAAACAATCAATTATTTAATTGAATTGGGCCCAAAATTAAATCTTTTAGCGTAAATGCTTTTTCTAGTGATACCATCTTTTTAAATTTTATTTTGGCAGCAATATAAGTTAATATAATTTAAATTAATTGTTTGTTACTTTTATCATAAATGTCAAATATCATTGAATAAAGCAGAAAAAGTTCTGCTGCTATGATCGATACTCAAAGCCTTAGTTTTTTTTTTTTTTTTTAAATAAAATAAAGTTTTTAGTTTTTCTTGAAATATATAGCATAAATTTAGAAACATTGAGAAAATCTCTAAATTGATAAATAAAGTAGTTTTAAGCTTATTTATCATTAAAAAAAAATTTTTTTCAACAAAAAAAAACTCGTTTAATGTTGAAATTTTCTAGTTTTTTTAAATATTTTTCTAATTATTTTTATGAACAATTTTTGAACAATGGCTTTTAGATGTATTACACAGGGGCGTAACTATACCGCTGTATCAATAAAACGGGATCCCAGACTACAGGGGCTACAGAATGTATAACATTCTACCATTTCGAAATAAATGCTTTTTCAATTCTTTTCCAAAAAAAGTCCCTCAAAGAATTAGGTCCACTCAGGACCTAGGTACGCTAGTGGTACTACTCTTTTAAGACATTTATATAATAAATTATATGAAATTACTCAGCTCTTAAAGTTTTTTGAATCGCCCTGAAAAATATATTTTATATTTTTAATTCTACTTTTTAAAATTAATAAAATTCATTTAGATAAAAAAAATTAAAAAGTCAAAACATAATGATAATTGCTATTTGATATGAGAGCATTAAGAAAATCAAAATGACGAAAAAAATCAATGAAAATGATAATAATATTTAATGGAATAACATTCCCAGACATTATGGAAATAGAGTTACAGCAAACAAATAAAAATTTAATATTATATGAGTAACTAAATTCCTGATAAATGCAATCAAGTGTTCTTTATTGAATTTAAAACGGACATAAGACTTATACTTGTTATTCTAATTGTAAAATTTAAATAAATTGTCAGATTTGATAATTGGTAAAGATATTCAAATGTTTATAGATTCTCTTTTAAAAGTTTTTAAGAACTAAAAAAAAAATTTATGATATTTGCTTTTTTAAATCAAGTCATTATTATTTACTGATACATACTTTTTAAGAAAATCTTCACAAAAATCAAAAGTTGACAACAGCGGAGCGTATGAACTGATGGTTGGAAACATGTGATGGCATTTATTATGTCACTATGACGTCACATGAATTTAGCCTATTAGTAAATACACTGGGGGTTTCGTTTCAGACTGATCACCTGATCATGACATAACGGAATAAATAACGATTTTTTTCCTTTCAAATTAGGCTGTGTATTGACAATTTCCATTAAAGACCTAGTACATGTCCCGGGAGTTGGTATCACTTTTTAGTGTGGCATTAAAAATTATAATTTAAAAAAACTAAAGAACACGCTTTTATACTGAATCGAACTAAAAAGTAAAAAAATAATTCTTAATATAAGAATAAAATGATGAACGAGAAAATTAATGTCATTGGGGTAGAAGCGTAGAGTGTTCTATAAATATATCAATTGTTATAGTTTTTAACTTTCAATTCCGAAATTGCACCCCACGCTTTTACACCAATGACATTAATTTTCTCGTTCATCATTTTATTCTTATATTAAGAATTATTTTTTTACTTTTTAGTTCGATTCAGTATAAAAGCGTGTTCTTTAGTTTTTTTAAATTATATTTTATTTTTCATTTTTTAGTTCGATCTACAATAAAAGAGTGTTTTTTAGTTTTTTAAACTGTCATTTTTTTCATTGTTGAATTTATCCTTGAGTTTGATATTTGGAGACAGAATTACGTGGCTGCTGGAATAAGTCTTGCTCTTCAATGGATTTTAATTAAAGTGTCTGAAGTGTATTTATTCTCTGTGTTTACGGGGCCTCGGCTAAGTTCTGTATCGTTATATTAGATTCGGTCTCAAAAGTACAGGTCAAACAAATAAAATGTGTGGTAAAAAGAAAAAAGTTGGAATTAAAAAAAATTAATGTACCACATGTTTTTATTACGGACTAAAAAGTATAAAATTCCTCCTTTTCGTTTTTTCTTTCTTCTTTTTTCACATTTTCATGCATTGTCATCCACTTCTGAGATATGGTCCAAATTTCAAGTCTCTAGCTCACCGGAAAGTCACACAGTTTAAAATCAATTACAAAATTCCACCCGGACAGAAAAAGAAGAAAGACAACGAGAATAAAAGAGCGAGAATTAAAGAAAGCGAGTTAAAAAAACATGGTAATATAATATCGCATTCTCACCTTTTAAAAAAGTATTGCTATAATGTTAATTCGTATCATCACTTCTAAACGTATTGCTTTATAAAAATAAAAAAATATTTAACAGTTAGAACATAAATTAATTTTTTCACATCACGAGCCTATTTTTTTTATTTTTATTTTCAGAAAAATGTTTATATTATAGTACGAAATCGATAACACACACCCACTCTCCACTTTCTCGCATACAGAACACTTTTTTTGTTAGTTTTATTTTTATAAACCACAAGTGTATTAACTAAAAACACTCGTTGTAGGGTTACACCTTTTTCTTTTAGTCGCTAAATCTGGAATTAGTCGCCAAATCTGGGAATGTTATATGGAATTAGTCGCCAAATCTGAAAATGGTATATCGAATCAGTCGCCAAATCTGAAAATTGTAAGTGCAATAAGTTGCAAAATCTGGAAGTGATATATTTAATTGTCGCCAAATCTGATTATAGTGATTCCTGACGATCCTGATGTGGACAATGGAATGAAATTATTGTATTGTCATCGGGCCTTGACATGTGTGCAAAATTTCGAATTAATCTGACCTTTTTAAGTGGGTGAAAATCGAGTTCCAAGACTCCGTTACATGCAAGTGAAACTTATAAAAGCGTGTTAAAAAGGCGGATACCAATAGCCACAATGTAATTTTGATGCCCTGTTTCCTCCCTAGAGGGTGGAACTTGAGCTCAGACGATGTGAAATTGTACTATGAACTTAATTTTGCAAAGAGCTCTCAAGCCAAACAGGCCCTCTATGGATCTTTATCAAACCGCATAATCATACGACATGGACTCTGTCAAATTTCTGCATCCTGAAAATCCACCGACTTGGGCCGGGGTCGAGCCCGCAAACTAACTACGCAAACCAGCCGGCATCAATAAACATAATAAATATTAAATGTATTGTATTTAATTTGCTAAACATTTCAGATGTACCTCAGAAAACTAAAACGCACAAAAAACAAAATAACTCACCATAGTAATCACCTTTCGCTCTATAAAAGTTCGTTCTTAAAAATAAAAACTTCAGACTTTGTTCAAAGGATTATTTAAGAAAGAATTTCGGAAAGAAAATAAAAACTGTTGTCTCTCAATGGATAAATATATGAACTTCTAAAAAAGAGAATTGTTAAGATACTGTTTAAGGTATTGTTTTTTCGTTTATATAAACTGATTTTCCATGAGAAAAATAGGTTAATTTTAACTTTTGCAAAGTTTTCTGCTTTACTTTCTAAATTAATGGACTTTAAAAAATGAATTTCCTAATATCAAATGACATTAACATAAATAAAATTTTTAAATATATTTTATAAGTGTTTGCCCTTCAATATAGATTAACATTTTCCAATTCTAATCTTTCATTCCTTTCTAGGAATTACAGTACTTCAGAATAGAAAAAGTTTAGTTCAATGCGATTTTTTTTTTTAAACAATTTTAAGTGTATCGATACTTAACGGCCTGCCAAATCAACATCTATCATATCATCTTCAGCATGAAGAAATTTCCAGAAAATTCTAGATGCGAGCTCTAAGACTGGCCGGTAGACATGTCGCCAATTAACTTCGCCATTTTTTTAATTCACAGTTCTTAATTTAAAACTATATCTTGTTTTAAGGCTTTTAGATTTGATTTATCTGCTATGAGCTTTGTCGATTAAGCTATATTTCAGTCAATTAATTAAATGTTTCCACGCATCTTTCAGAAACGAAAACCTATATTTATGAGGATCTTGAGCAAAAGTAATTCTAAATTAATTAATTATTTCAGAGTTCTAATTTGTCAAAATTTAGAGCTCTGAGAAAAAGTTGAGAGGAAAAGCAAAAAGTTACATGTTTAATTCTTAAAACAAAACGGAAGTGAAACATGACTTATTTTATCCCATTGATTTTTTAATGCTTACTAAGGATGCTAATATAAAACTTATAACTAAAAATAAGTTTTTTTTTTTTTTACTAATTTCTTGTAAGCTATTTAAATAATATTTATCATGAATATTCTGATGACAATTTTCTTGAATCATTTCTTAAATAATTTAATAATGCTAATAAAATTTTATCGCATTAATAAAAAATCGTAATTTTTAAAGACAATTCCATTTTTTAAATCTCCCGTGTTTTTTAGTTCCACCATTCTTGTTGACATTATAAGCTTTTTTGATACTTTTTTTTGTTTCCATAGCAACCATACAAAGCTTTCTGCAATACATTTTTAATTTTAAGACAATTCCGGACACGAATTTGAGGCAATGATCATAGGCCATTAATGAGAGAATCAACATTCCTACTATCTCTTACCGACATGAAAATGTACGCTTAATTCAGGAAGTTCAAAAATTTTAATAGCAAAGAATGGAAATGCATATGTATATATATATATATATATATATATATATATATATATATATATAAGAGGAAGTAACCCCTCCCCCACACACACTCTCTCTCCAAAAAAAAAAACCAAGAAAATTTTCAAAAAACGTTATTTATTTACTCCCCCCCCCCTACAAAACAACTGAATGACCTTCAAAGTTCTCTCCATTGTCCAATCTGCATATTCCATTCTTGGAAAGATTTTTCATACTCACTGTTTTCTTGGCTCTAACGGTAACTCCCATCTTTTTTACCTTCATCTTTTCTATGTCGTGAAATACCTGTCCTTTTTTATTTCTGGGAGCAAAAAGAGGTCGCACCGCATGAAGAGAGGTAAAGGGAGGAAGCATTGGAATCATACACATTTTTGCCAAAAACTTGCTCACTCAGATGGCTATGTGAACAGGTGCATAGTAGTGGTCAGAAAACCAGTCCCCGAGATTTGCCATAACATCTTTTTTTGTGGCACACTGTTATGCAATATTGTTAGAACTTTTAATGAAAAAGCTTGATTCAGTTTTTGAATTAATTTAACGAACTCAGAAAGCACTATCCCTTTCACTACAAAGAAACAAACTATCATTTTCTTGATGTTTGATTTTACAAGACGAGCTTTTTTCCATAGAAATAACGATGACGTCTTTTACTACCTTGATTGTTGTTTGGTTTCTGAATCATATACATAGCGCCATGTATTATCATCAGTACGTTACTTATTTTCAAACGGGATTTTATTAGGTCAGAGTAAATTTTTTGTTTGAATTCATTTCTCTCATTTACTTCCTGACATGTAGCGAGATGTGTACTTGCACTGTTTTAATACAAATTTACTGTTACTTCCTCATAGGGAAACTGTTACTTCCTCATAGGGCACAAATAGGATACCATCACATCATTTTCGTCAACACTCGGTAAGTACTCTAGTTTCATTCCCCTTCTTACTGAGCAGGGGGATGAAATCTAAACTTTCCAAGAAATGCGCACACTTTAGGGTTAGGGTAAAAGAGTTTGAAAAGCTCTACAGGTGGTCTTTAAAAAGCCATTGAGACTGTCAAAGAATCATGCTCGGAATGTGTGTCGTAGACTGATCGATTTGCAAGAGGGTGGTCAAGGTCTCTTGCAAACGATGCCAGGCCGATGCATTTCTAAGATTCGGCATGGGGTCCACAAAAACTGGCTTTGCAGGGCAGCCCTAGTAGTATCCGTTATGCCACTGATTTGGAGAGTGGCTCCTCACTCATTGGGCAGAAAAAATGTTCCCTATAGAAGCGTACAGTAAAGCATTAATCAAGTTTATTTTAAAGGGGGGGGGGTGAGGTATTCCCTCTGTCCATAGTTAATAATATTAATGCGTAACAATTATACTAAACCGGTCTTAATAGAGAGGCGAAACATAATAAGTAGAAAAGAGTTTTTTTTTTTAAAACGAGATTCCAATTTGATTAATATCGCACGCTGAAGCAACACAAGGACCATTGGCAAAGGGTCTCGCAATTTTAAGTCGAAGTCAGGTGACGAGAATGACACCTAAACTTTTACCAAACTCTTACAGCATACAAACGTGAGGACTTTGAGTTTCGGTAGATTTACCATACATTAGCCCCTCTACGCGGCTGTTCTTCAGTAACACTTACTCGAAATTAAACTAAATTTTTCAAGGGAGGGGGGAGTCCATGGTCGAAAGTACCCCAACTCGTATCATACCTCAAGACAACCCCAGTTGATTCTTCTGATTTTGTCAATTTGGTTAACAAAAAACAGTAAAAAATAAATTATTGAATTAATAATTAGCACTAATTAATAAAATAAGTTGTTAATTACAAGTACCTAATAAAATTTTGCGTTATATATATATATATATATACATGTATGTATAGGATTATCGTCAATCGAAAAAAAGAGCTTTGGGGGAGGGGGTCCGGACCCCTAGGACCTCCCCCCCCCTTGTGTGCACCACTAGTTCATTACCATGACTCTACTCACCTCCCGTGGTCACAGCGGGTTTTCAAATTAAACTTTAAGTGACAGAGTATTTATATTTAATATTTAAAATATGTTCAATGTTTCAATATTAAAATTTTTTAAATACTATCTATTATTTCATTAAATTGCTTTTAAATGATATTTTTAACTGTAATTCAATTTTCTTTGTTTGAATTTCTACAATTTTTTTTCTTTCCTTTTTTTAAAGATTTTTTATTCATGCATCTTTTTATACATTACTTGATAAATTTAAAAATAACAATAAGGTTAGTATTAATACGTTTAAATTTTACTTTAAATGAATTAATGTACTTATAAGTGTTTCGACTTTATCATCGGTGATAGAGAATGAAATACAAAATTCTTTTTTTTAAATGCGTTCTAAATTTCCAATGCTTCTTTCTCCCCGATGAATGAATCAAATCAATTGAGGCGTTCATTCTCAATGATATAAAAGATGTAACAAACATGAGAAAATCTTCAAAAACCGTAGAGATAAATCTTATTATTCTAGACATCAAAAGAAATGTTTAAAAAAGAAAGAAAGACGATATTACGTTCAAGCCAAATTTAAAATCAATTGCGTTCGAAATAACTCACGTAAAGCACGTCCACGCGCGCGGGTGCGTTGTTTGAAGTTCCAATTCGTTCTCATTCCTTGTGCAAACTCATTCTTTTCGAATTCTAATCGAAAACTTTAAAATCCATCCATAAAACAAACACAGGAGACACATCTCCGAATGATGAAAATACGAAACACAACGTTCGAAATTCAATAACGTTATCAGGAGCTCTACAACTCAACCCTCACAGTTATGTAGCAGAAAGCGTATCTGGAGGCCATGTTATTCGGTAGCGGGCGTGATAAGAAAAAATTGGACATCAATCGAAGACAATGAGGAATATACACACCCCTGAGGGGGTGTCGGAACCCCCCTAAATCAGAGCTGTTCCTTTTTCTCCCGCTGCTTTTACCGAGGTAACTGGGGTGAAGACAATCCCCCAATTGCATTACACCCTGATGGCAATTCAATTATAACCTCAGTAGTATTCTGTTCTGTTACCTAACTATGAGGAGCTAATAAATTAAGGGAAGGTGTATAAGCTTGGGGTGAGGGTGGGAGTATGGATGAATGGGTTTGCTGTAGTTGCTTTGAACTATTTGCAATGTATATACAACATCGATACGAATGAAAAATAAATGGTCAAGCAAATAAGTTAAAGATTATATTTCTCGATTATCATTTTATGGAACCAAAAAGGGAATATGATATATTTCTGATCGATAAATCAACAAAAGTATTTTCAATGTGTTCCCCCCATGTACCCTTTTTTTTTTTAGAGGAAAACTTCTTTTTTAGAAGATTACCTATTTCTAACGGTTGGTTGCCTAAGCAATAATGCTCATTGAAAGCTTTGCGCAAAACTTTCAAAATTACATAATTTATGTAAATCTTGGAATATGAAAATTTTTTCACACACACACACATACAAGATTTCCCAAATTTTTAGCTAATTCTGACACTTAAAGGGACGAAAGTTCAATTATTCGTTATTTAAGAAAAATCATAATTATTGACAATAGATCATTACTGAAAATTTGGTGCTTATGTATTATATAGCCGACCAATTTCTTCAAATCAAAAAACGTTGCCAAATGCATAGATATAAAGCCTACATTGGAAAACCGTTCTCCCGCCCATTCGAACACAGTAAATAGAAACGTTGCCAGCATTTGGTGATATCTTTTAAATTGGTGATGTTTTTTCATTTAGGCGATATTGGTCGATGGTGTAATACGAAAGAACGGAAATTTTTTTATTCACTTATAAGTTTTTTGTGCCGATAGCCTTCTTCCTGGCTAATAATATCAATGGAATTTTAAAACACGAAATGTTATCTTGATATTTGCTTTGCTGAACTTTAAAAGTAAACGTTCACTATTGCTTGGACAAAGTTTTAAGTAATATGTTTATATTGAGCAAGTTATATTGATTACATGTTTATATTTAATAAATTGATATAATATATTTTTGAGAATCATTACGCTTTTCTTTGTTCTTTTCTCTTTAATCTTTTTTTTATTTTTAAGGGTGGAGAGGGATGTTGCGCTGTAAAACTCCCCTGTCCACCTTTTTTTTTAAATAAAAAAAAGATAACTGTATGATTGTTGTTTATGCGGAAATAATTCTTTTCGTAGAAATTTTAGGTACAGTAGAACGTCGTTTATCCGAATCAATTGGGACCGGACACCTTTCGGATACGCAATTGTTCGGATAACTGAAAAACCGAATGCGATCCATGCGGTATATGAAACCGCACACTATACGGATATTGAAAATCATCCCATGCGGGAAACGTGCTTGAAGAAAATAAAATAAGTACAAAATATCGCAATTTTACGTTTATTGTGGAAAATAATTACTTATTTTTCGCTGTACCATTGTACACCTTCGTTTTTTCGCTGCAATGTCTCTTGATTCTCTTGAGCAGCAGTAGTTGAGTAGGACAGCCCTTTTGTTGTTCGTACCACTCCATAGCTGTCTCTAACGCAAAAAACGCGTCAGCATTTGAAGGACCCTCGTTGCTTTCGTTGTTGTTGCTTCCCGTCACTTTTGGCTCACACGAAACAGCTGTTGAGCACATTGCACTGTTCGAAAACGTATCCGGACATTGATGGGGATATTTGACGCCCCGGATAATAAACGTTCGGGTAAACGACGTTCGACTGTATAATATTTTTATCCTGCAATACTTTTTAAACTTTTATTATAATATAATAAAGAGAATATTAAAACTTTTATCTTTATATATACACTGCTGGCCACCGTAAATGTAACACCCTGAAGGAAGCACGCAAATAACATGAAATTTACAACATGCATTAGAGGAAGTGAGATATGCAAATGATTAGAATTTCAGCACAGACACACATTACGCACACCTGTGGCGCGACCTCAAAGCGCTATTTAAGGCTTGCAGATTTCGATGATTTCAAGTTCGGCAATTGTGTTTTTCTTGTGGTTTTTTCAAAAAATGATCAGTTATGTCTCGTAGAAAACAGCGATCAACTTTTGATCAAGTATCCGAAATCGACACAGGAAGTATAGTGGCCCACCGAGATTGTGGATTATCTTTCAGGGAAATCGGTAGTCGTGTTGGACGAAACCAAACAACTGTAATGCGGATATGTAACCGTTGGATGCAGGAAGGTACGACGGACCGACGTGGTCGATCGCATCCACCTGAGTGCACCACTTCATGTGAGGACAGGCAAATTGTGCGCATGGCAGTGACGGATCGCTCAGTCGCATCACGAGCCAGTCGCACAGAACACTGAGTCTGTAACGCATCATTCAGTGTCTGCGCGTACCATTCGACGCCGTTTACAGCAGAGTGGTCTGTCCGCAAGACGTCCATTGCTGGGTCTACCCTTGACGCAGAACCACAGACGTCTCCGCCGCCAATGGTGCGATGAAAGAGGGATGTGGGTGGCAGAATGGAATGAAGTTGTCTTTACTGACGAGTCACGCATCTGTCTGCAACACCACGATGGTCGGATTCGAGTCTGGAGACACCGTGGAGAGAGGATGCTGAACAGCTGCGCTATGCACCGCCACACTGGTCCTACACCGGGTATTATGGTATGGGGTGGTATTGGATATCACTCTCGCACTCCTCCTAGTACGCGTTGCCGGTACTTAAAACAGCCAGCACTACATCTCCGAGGTGTTGGTGCCAGTTGTCCTTCCTTACCTTCAGGGCTTGGCCACAGCCATATTTCAACAGGATAATGCCCGACCACACGTGGCACGCATTGTCCAAAGGTTCTTCGTCAATCACCAGATTGAATTGCTTCACTGGCCGGCTCGCTCTCCGGATCTTTCGCCGATAGAAAACATGAGGTCCATGGTTGCTCAACGTTTGACCTAGATTATACCCTCAGCTGCCACACCAGATCAACTTTGTCAACGTGTGGAAGATGCTTGGTCTTCTGTACCCCAAGAACACATCCAAAGTCTCTTTGAATCAATGCCGAGGCGTGTGGCCGCGATGATCTCCAACAATGGCTGCTACTCTGGTTACTGATTCTGGCAGGAGAACCCCACTTGACAGAAGTCTATATATTTAATCATTTGATACTTGGTCAACATGTTATCTACAAAACAAATTTTGTTGTGCTATCTCTTGTCTTTCTTGGTGTTGTATTTACGGTAGCCAGCAGTGTATATGCTTCCAACTAGATTGTGAATATTCTATTGTTTACTATCGCGGGTTCCACGATATAATTTTATACTCGTTAATTAACAGTATCTTGCGTAACTAAATAATTTTCTAAAGGAAATTGTGGGAAAAAACACCTATAATGCAGCAGAGGAAACACACACAATTTATCAACAAATTCGATTCTAGAATCAAAATGTAAGCAAGAACAACTCCTAAATTTTAGGTTGTAAATTCATGAAAAGCACACTGTATTTCTCATACAGCTATAGACATTTTAATGCCATTCAGAACATTGTGTTTAAGTGAAATATATTTCTCATCGTGAGTGGCTGCAAAAACAAAGTATGAAAACAAATAAAAATGCAGAATATGAAATGCTACTACAGATAAATTCAATAGACATAGACAATTTGTGGGAAAAAGAGCATGCACATATCCCAGTTACAAAACATATAATGCACAGGACACTTAGATTATAAATTGATATTATTAATGAGTAAATTGTTTTAAAAAATCATATTAGAATTTTTTAATAATAAACGTAATATGTACCTTCATTGCCCTTACATTTGTCATTTACTCGCTATTTAGTACCTATTGCATGTTTTTTATTCACAAGTATTATTTTATAGAGAGATATAGTATTCTTCTAAGTATGTGCGTGGGCGCGGTAGCCAAGTGGTCAAGGTATCGAATCATGGTAGGCATGTAAATGATATTAGTGAAGCATTAATAAAATAATAAATTTTAATATAAAAAACCTGAGCAACAAACATATAATTTTAGGGAGAGGAATGAATCTGAGGATGCAACAAATTTTCAACATTTGACATAATCTCTTGTCAGGTTTAACCCAAAGTATCTCCTTAATTAATTATGTGTCCAGTTTTTTTCTTTTTCCCCCCCTTGGTTTAGGAGATTGGCAAGTGCATTGTAACTCCTTCTCAATCGGAAAAATAATTAAAAACTTTTTCACAATACTCCATAATTCGAAATAAATAACAGGTATGTCTTTTTAAAACCAAAATTGTTCAGACACCCGTTTCTAAACTTTACTTTAAGATCTTCACTACTGCCTATCCTG
Source organism: Trichonephila clavata (assembly GCA_019973975.1). Classification (NCBI taxonomy): domain Eukaryota; kingdom Metazoa; phylum Arthropoda; class Arachnida; order Araneae; family Nephilidae; genus Trichonephila; species Trichonephila clavata. Next base: position 246,455 of record BMAO01014348.1, read on the forward strand.
ATCAGTTCCTCTTGTAGTATGGCATTTTTTTTTCAATGTGACGATATGAATTCATTTTCAACTGTGTTATAACGATAGTCAAAACAATCTCAAACCTAGTTCCAAAATCTAAAAAAGGGCATATAAATGTTGAACGTAGGTTAAAACGTCTTTTTCCTGGTAGATTATCTGTGACAATTGAGAAAGTGGGAAAAATTGCGACGTCCATTATTATACTGTTTTAGCTTAATTCTGGCACAAGAAAGGCTGAAATGTGGTCCTTGTTTTAATAAAATTTATGCTGTCGCCTTGTAACTGCAAATTAACCTCATTCAATTTAAAAATTAATTCTGTTAAATAGGTAAGTCTGATTTCCACTTGATAAAATTTCCTTTTAAAATTAAAGTCGCAGTCTGGTTTAATGAGAGCCGCTATCTTAGACCCCCATTTACACCTCATGGACCCCCAAATTATTTTCCCGCTGACGTGAAACCCTTACAGGTCGTCATAGACCCCTCGGCGTCTATATAGACCACTTTGGGAATCACTGATCTACACAGTACTATGATTATTTCTCCCCGTATGGATTGGAACAAAAAATGCAATAAAATGTTGGAAACTTTTAAGGTGTTCTACTGTATCGCGCGCGTATAAAATTTCGAAAAGGGAAGATTCAGGATCGTTCCAAGAACTTGTAAATCACTTTGCGATCAATATAATCTATATCTTAATGATTGAGAGGGAGAAATATTTTTATCTTAAACTATAAATCTTTCCAACTCAATAAGGACGGGACAAATGTCAACCGTACTCGTTATCTTGTCTTGAGATCTTGTCTGAGAAAGGAAGTTTTATAGTTTAAGATAAGATCTCGTGCTGTGTCTTATCATAACCGAATCCATTCAATTTTGAGAGAAAAGCACTAGTAGGCGCAGTGAAGTCAGGAAGTTGATTCAGTGGGTTCGGTCTTCAATAGGTACTATCTCTGCTTCTGGGGGAAGGGGAAATTACCTCGCCTTTTGTGTTGCACAAAATAACATTTCAAATAATTAACATGGGGCGCCTACAGTCCCTAATGGCAGCAAACTGCGGATAAACAATATGGTACGATAATGATTTAGCATTATTGGTACTGAATGGTTGTGGAGCACTTGGTTCTTCCAAACCCTTATCTCCAATCATTGAGCGTTTGAACGACTTAAAAAAACTTTCAAATTGTGTCCATTTTAAAATAAGATATTTACGTACAGTCGAATCCCGATTAATCAAACCCTTATTTATCGAATTTCGCGATTTAACGAATCCCCCTCCCGATTAAAATAAGGGGGGGGGGCTTTTTAACGAACAATGAACTCCGAATTAATGAATTATTTAGACAGCTGAAATTTTTTTATTATTAGTTTGGATTAGAAAAAATTTGATTTATTTTCAAATGACATATCCTTTTTGTCCGGAACAGAAAAGACTTTTCTTGCAAGCTGGAAATTTTGACGGGGAAGGGTGCTGCCCATTATTAGACCTTACAGATGTAGATGAGTCATGAGTGTAACCCATGATTCTCAATCACTGTGCCGCAGCAGGGACGTCTTAAAGCGGGGCCCGGGCCTAGAGCCTCGAACACAATAGGGGCCTCTTCTCATTCTCGACTCAGCCTTAATAAGATAATGATTCGAATAATTTTAGAGGTGAAATGTTTTATCCGGTTGTATTCTCCGAAAAACTGGGAATTTCGGAAGATGTGTCAACTGGCTACATTGTGAGGACCGCCGTCTATGCATAGGCCTACCACCATACACCCTCATTACTCATTCAGTCAAAAGGTGGTAGTCGGTCGACCTGGTTTGTGTGCGATTGTAAGTCGTGTACATTTATATTTGTATCGGGTTATTGTTTGTACGAGTATTTGACAACGTATGCTATGCACTGTAATTTAAGGGTCATATGTAGAGCTCATATTTGGGCAGAGTTCCAGGGCAGGGGCGTAGCAACCACCGTTTCAGCTGTATCATGATACGGGGCCCCAACATGTGTAAGGTAAGCAAGAAATCCTAAGATAGGGGGCCCCTAACTAGAGGCCTTCAAGGAATTTTTGATAAAGAGCCCTCTTAGAACTAGCTACGCCGGTGGCACAGGGCTTACTTTTGCGTACTGATCCAGAGCCTCAAGAAATCTTTAGACGTCCATGTGCAGCGACTTTCGTGGCTCCAAATTTCTGAACTGTCTCGCCAAATTATTTTAAAATTATTAAGTGGGTGAGTGAGCAAATATTAACGTCGCTCTGATCAGCCACACGAGGGCTTTTGGTGGCGGACCTCGTTATTTTGAACCATGGTCAAGGGACGAAGACTACATCTGAGCTGGTATCCCCCTCTCCTAACTACCACACCATACCAATGGGAGGACGTTTGAGCTCTCAAAAGATTTAACGTGCATCGCTCCCCTACATGGCGGGTCTTGAATAGTACCGGGCTCGAACTTGGTACATGCCAGCCTCGATCCGATACTTTGACCACTCGGCTACCACGGCCTTAAAATTACTAATCATATTCTGAGAAAAAAATAAAATCAGGAACCGAATCACACATATGGCCCTTTTACAGAAATAAACTAAGAGTATATTCACAGTACTGTTAACTTATTCTGTCATAGATAGATGGAAGTGTATTATAGATAAGAAAAACTCTTTTTAACTTATTTTAATGTTAGTTTGCCATCAAATTTTGAAACTGTTAAAAATCTACCGCAAAAAAATTGTGAATCATTGGTGTAACCTATCGCGTGAGTTTTAAATAGAATGGAAATTCCTTTATTGTCTCCTCCCACTCCACAACGCAGTCGATACTTTTAGAAGGTTTAGTTCGAAGGATTAGCAAAAATATTGGCAATTAATTACAAATAATTTAAGATGATTCACACACACATTTTAATTTTGAATTAAAATTCTATTTATTCATTTTACAATCACTTATTCATTTTTCTTAAAAATTTCAGAACTACTAGCAATGAACATTGTGTTTTCAACTCAAATAATGAAAGGTATAATTAACTATTAACACAATTAATATATTTGGCTCAAGCTATTACCCACAAACATGCATTAGAATCAATGTAAAAAATGCTACTTTTTGTATTATTTATCTCTTTGTGGTTGGTCCCTTCAGATTCACAAGCGAAGTTTGAATCGTGTTTGTCAACTGGCACGCGCCTCTCACACTAACGTGTCACATGATCTGACAGAGGCACAAAGGGACACGTGACAATGTTGGATATAATGTCCAGTACTTTCATCGATCGGGAAAGTGCAGGAGGTGAGATGATAAATTGACTGTTTTCAGATCACCAGAACTAGCCACTAACTAAAGCAATGATTTTCAACCCTAAGTTGCCAAATTTTTAAAAAATTATTTACTATACTCTGAGAAATTTTTTTTAAAAAATACGGAATCGAATCTTTTGGCCCTTTAACAGAAATAAATTGTTCATAAAATTGTTTTTGACCATTTGGCATCACTAAAGGAGAGATTTATCATTACTTCCCAAATTTAGATATAAAAAAACTGGATTGCGTTCGTAATCCATTTGTGTATGGATACATCTGTGTAACGCCGGACGGTTCCTGCTTACATCTGAAACCCCTTATCTACCCGTAGACCCGGCTAGATGTGTGGGAGAAACTGAATAATCAACAGACATGATTTCAATCTAATTAATTTATTGTTACCAAAATATCAATCAGATACAATAACAATCCAATTAAGATAGGCGATCAAGTAGTAGAGTGTGGAGGGGAGATTCTATAACGTGGGGATATTACTACGGACCCTCAACTGAATCTACGATAGCTTAAATACGCTCAATACAAACTACGTCGTACACTAATAAGCTAACTTCTAATTAATCAAGGCTCACGATACCTGTACTTTTATGAAGCGAATCCTATACGAATCTTGCAGGAGATATTTATCGGGATTTAATCAATGTCGTCGGATCCACTCTCCGTTATCCTTTTTCCTGGACAACTCCAAGACCTCTTAATAATTCCTCGATTCTTCACTCTTCAACTAACTCGCAAACTCTTTGCTAACTCCAACTTGCCAACTCCTCAAACTCTCGAAAACAGAATTTATGTAACATACTTCATTTGCATAATCACGCTTTCTTACTAGGCGAAAATTGGTTGAGATAAAATATTTTTCCCCAGAAGAATCCCCAAGGTATTAGTATAGTCGCGGATAGATCCGTCACATCTGTATATGAATTAACTTTGAATGAAGAGGAAGAGCTAGGTTTTTTTTTTCTCTCTGTAATAATAGAGATTTAATGTCAAAACATTCGGAAGAGTCAATTGATTCATTTGCGATTAAAATTAGAGGTCATAATAGCCCCAAAAAAGTTTTAAAAATATTGTTACAGTTTTCTACATCTTATTTGCGTGAATTCGGATTTTCAACATTAACAGAAAAAAATGATCGAAACTTTTACATACAGATAACAAAATTAAAGTGATATTACCATTTTTACAACCCAATATAAACGAAATTATCAACAATCATCACGCTCAAATTTCGCATTAAATGCATTCTTACAATTAATTTGTAATTAATTACTTGATAAACATTTTGTTGTCTTTGTCGTACATATTATTTTATTTAGCATTGAAAATTATTACCATGAGCTATTTTACGTAGTGTATATAGATAAGTAAAATTCTTTTAAACTTATTTTATCGTTGTTGTGCCACCAAATGTTGAGAATGTTAAAAGGGTACCGTGACGAAAAAAAGGTTGGGAATCGCTGATCAAAAGTATAAAGAAATACCAAAGAAAAGCAGTCGAGGTGAATTACAGGGCTGGTTACTTAAAAATAAATTATTAAACAATTTTTTTTAATAAAAAACTTCATAATTACTTTGATTTGATTGAAACTAATACTGTTAAGCAAAAACTTTACTTAGCAATGAGGGACTTTTAATATATACATACGAGACGTGTTCAATATAATTTTTTAAAAAATTAGACTATTATCCGTAAGAAAACACTTTGCTTTTAGATACAACAATCTTACATTAAAACCACCGAATTAGTTTCCAATTGAAACAAACTATTCCCAACAATTTTTCCGAATCAAAAGCAGTAATGGAACGTCTCTTTTGAGGCGGCGCGCAGCTAATCCATCGTCCTCCACAGGACGTTTTCTCTGAATTAAAGTTTGGTCGAAGGAAGGATATTTTTCTGGCACATTTTCAGTTCTAAAGGGGGAAACATACACATGCGACTATATTTAATAAATAATGTTTTTTAAACTTTTCTCGAAACTTACTGCAATTTGCGATGTTTCAGTTTTGTCAAAAATAAAAATCTGGTAACTCTTGATTACATTTTCTCCCTCATTCTTGGTGTTCTGGCGACTGACATCTTCTGTAGGTAGAAGGAAATTCACCAAACTTAACAACCTTGCACTGCAACATAATGGATTATTTCGAGAAAAGTTTTACAGTAGAACGTCGTTTATCCGAATCAATTGGAACCGGACACCGTTCGGATAACCGAAAACCGAATGCCATCCATGCAGTATATGAAACCAGACACAATACGAATATTAAAAATCATCACATGCGGGAAACGTGCTTGAAAAAAAATCAAAATAGGTGCAAAATGTCGCAATTTTACCCTTAGGTTATTATTTTTTGCTGTACCATTGTACACCTTCGTTTTTTTTCGATGCAAGGTCTCTGATTCTCTTGAGCACAGTAGTTGAGTAAGACAACAGTCTGATTGTTGTTCGTACCACTCCATAGCTGTCTCCAACGCAGAAACGCGTCAGCATTTGATGGACCCTTGCTATTTTCGTTGTTGTCTTCGTCTTCATCCATTTCATTGTCGACAGGGTCGGACTCTTCTTGCACGGAAGTCCCAATCTCGTCATCATTTAGCATTTGAAATCCAGTCTTCTGCATCGCATGCCATCCTGGTTTCCACATCAACAAAACTCAACAAAAGAGCACGTATACTTCCCCTCACTTGGAAACAAACTGACCAAATATTCCGCGCAGATGTTTACCAAATCACACAACTGAAATTCCCCAAATATCTCTCATCTTAGATTTTCCCGTCACTTTTGGCCTCACGCGAAACAACTGTTGAGCATTGTACTATTTGAAAACGTATCTGGATCAAAGTCCGGATATTTGGCACTCCTGATAATAAACGTTCGGATAAACGACGTTCTACTGTACTGAGAACAGTTTTAGCCCCAAGGAATAACGTTTATCTTTTTTGTTATTGATTTATATAAATAACAACTTAATTTAAACGTATGAAATATTGAAAAGAAATTTTTCATTGGTATAATATATTTTTAAAATTAAGTTGATTATTCGGAAAAACAAACGTGAATCTCAATGTAAGCAAAATTGAAAAGAGATTAGTTGATCAAACAGTTATCACCTTCGTGGTAAATAAATTGAATCAGTTGTTTGTAGACATATGCGATACTAATTCTATTTGTGTAAGATCACAAAATTCGAGTTTTTCGTCAAAATAAATGTTTTCATATTTATTTACGGGGAAGCCCAAACTTGCTCATGGGGGGGGGGGGGAGATAAGGGTTTTGTTGATTTCCAGTAATATCATTCTTGTAAATATGTGCATATAAACATTTGTTTTGATACTTGTGACTCTTTGAGATCTGTGAAAAGTGTTATACATACTATTGATAAAATAAAATTGAGTCCTACAGCTTTTTTTTTTAATTACGCCCGCCAACGTCCCCTCGGACATGAGGAGTCTTGCAGTCCAATATAAAGCAGATGTTGCGCTAGCAGGAGGGAGAACACCATAGGTATCTTACGAGAGAACATAAAGTAGAACGGGACAATCGGATAAATGCTCCCCATTCATTGCCACGAATTTACGATGAATCCTAAAGTGAATGATAATTCCAAGCACACTGCATTATCGAACAAATTCGAGGCACAATATAATGGTTATTTGTTACAGTTTCATTCGATTTGTAGCCATTTTATATATGAAATAATAATTTCCCTCTTATTCTGAATATGAATTACACAATCAATGACTTTTGATTCATTAAGTATTAAATATTTAAGCTAGTTTAATGAACTACTCGTTGGGATCTCTTGAAACAATCAATTATTTGAATTTATTAATCCTATTTTAAAATGCTAAAAAGGTTAGTTTTTAACGTGTATGTATTCTTCTATTCATTTGTGGTCGTGGTAGCCTAGTGGTTAAGATAACGGATTCGTGGCCGGCGTATAATGAGTTCGAGTCTAGTACCGCTGAAGACCCACCGTGTAGGGGAGCGATGCACGTCAACCCTTTATCTACCACATTATGATGAACTGCATTTTTTTTAACGACTAGATGGAAAATTGATATACATAAAAAAAATACTCAACTTTGGGAAATTTAATCCTTTAGAGCTAATTAATTAATTAAAATCTTCAACTGTAAAATTAATTATACTCACTGTTTACTTAAAATAAATAGTCAAATCATTTTCTAAGATCTTCATAAACATACAAAAAAATAAGACACTTATTTTTCGACATTAACCACTTTTTCGGAACAAAAATGACAATCTTCGCAATTCACTGAAAACGCAATTTACTGCTATAAAACTATTCGCCTTCCCCTCTAAAATACTCATGATAAAACCCGTGCTGCCATTTATCTTAGAAGAGTGGATTTAAAAGAATATTTCTGCTAAGAGTATCGTCAGAGTATTCGTAGTCGCCCATCCGGTGTAGTGGTTAACGACGCTGACTGCTGTGCAGTAGGCCTGGTTCGAATCCCGGAGAAAACATGGATGTTTGTAAATGTATAGTGCCTTTGCGGCATGGGGTACTCTAAACAACGGTCAAGACGCAAGTCCTCTAGTGAGGTCGTTGGAAAAAGAAGAGAGGGGGGGGGCTCCAAGGTAGGAGTTCTCCCTCAAAATTGGGGTGGAACCAAGCTTAATCGTACTGTCACCTGAATGCCGATCAAGGCTACGGCCGACGATAGGTATATATTTAGTCCCTTGCCATGATGAATTTCGTGGACCTGAATCTGATGTAGTCGTGATCAGACGGCATAAGGAACAACAGCAACGGAGTATTCGTAAAAACGGTTATTCTATGTAATTTTAAAGTGAGTCGTAATGAGTACCATCGGTAGATAAAGGGTTAAATCTGTCAAGAGCTCAAACGTCCTCCTGTTGGAGTGGTGTGTTAGTTAAAAGAGGGGTGTGTCAGCTGAGGTGTCACCCTCGTCACTTGACCATGGTTCAAAATGATGAGATCCGTTGCCAAAAGCCCTCGAGTAGCTGAACAGTGCGACGTTAATTTTCACTCTCCTACTCACTTAGAAATAACACAGAGAATATTAAACAAAACAATCGCGTATCCGAACGGTGTTCGGTCCCAATTGATTCGGATAAACGACGTTCTACTACTGTATACCCAATAATCAAATTTGAAACTGTATCTGGAGTTTTTACAAGTACAGGAAGACGTACAACTTGAATAATTCAAGCCTCTTTTAAATTCAATGGAAAACATTCGTGATTTCATTGGTCATGTGACCGCCCTGAATTTAGCCCATTGTTATGAAACAGGCCGTACTTATGTCTAACAGGCGTAGTGGCTGTGCAGTCATTCGTTTCCTTCAGATCCGCATTATTATTGTTTGCTAACATCTGACACAATCACTAATTTCTCTCTGAAGGATAATCCACATTTTTTATAAGCAACAATTTTTCTTCAATACAACTCAGAAACTCATTTAAATGACGTTTTTTAATTAAACTTTTCATTGATTAATTTTTAATTAAATTATAAATAAGGATTTTTTTGGGATAAACTTTTCTTTCCACCGTCTACTTTCCATAGAATTTACAGCAACGTATTTGCTTCTTTGTAAAATGTATCTCTTTTGGAATATTCCTTCTTTTCAAAATGGGGGTGAATCCTAATCCTTTCCCTCGCCTTTTAAAAAAGGAATTATCCTGTTTTTGAATGAATGAAGCCGACTCGACAATTCGCTAGGAGGGTATTGTCCTGAAAATACTCGTATGGTTCACGTGTCTGTAATCATACATTCCCCCCTAAGAAAAATGCATCACGAGAAACTAAAAGAATTTGTTCGTAGAATTCGAAATTTAGAATTTTTGTTTTCTCAAAGGGGTATGGCATCTCCGTTTGAGGAGAGAAAAAATATCGCCGAATAATTTATAGTAATTTACAGTCTAATCTCCATATTACGAACCTCTATATCGTGAACTTTTCTATATAGAGAACTTTTATATATAGCGAACTTTTCTATATAGCGAACTTTTCTATATAGTGAACTTTTTCTTCGAACCAAGAACATTTCACGATTCTCTTCGTAAAACAACCTCCCAATAGTGAAGTACATTTTCTATATAACGAACTTTTTTCTCTTGTGATTCAATTTTGTTCTCACTATTTTTAAAGTATTTCTGGACATTTCAAGTTATTCTCTCTTGTAACACATTTTATGGTGGTCATAAATTTTAAACAGGTTTTATTAGATGCCTAACTCGCTGAGAGCAATAGAAATCTGAGCGTTTCATAAAAGAAGTGCACCCTTTAACTCTCATTGTCCAGTTCACTGGAAACATCTTCGATAAATAAATAATATTATAAAATAATGTTGTGGTAAAGTTCAGTTACCCCTTGCATCCGAACCCTCTTGTCTACCTGTAAACCCGGCTAAATGTGTAGGAGGAACTAAATAATCCACAGACATTATTTCCAATCTAATTTTATTTATTAATTCATATTAACAATTATTAAACAAACACAACACAATTCTAATTAAGGTATATTAATTATGGTAGAGTGCAGAGGTGAGATGCGATAACTCAGGGATATTACTATAGACCCTCAACTGAATCTAAGATAGCTTAAATACGCTCAATTACAACTACGTCGCACACTAATTACTAGCTTCTACTTTATCAAGTGTACAGTACCTGAACCTTTAATGCATCTAATCCCACTCTGGAAACTTTTAGGCACTTTCTTCGGCTTAATCAAATGACGATGGCTCCCCGCTTTGTAATCTTTAATTAATTCTCAAACTTATGATATTCCTATTTGCACACCTCCAACGTGTCAACTCCAGCGTGTCAACAATTCACTTCTTTTCTTTCTTACATCCAACTCGCGAAAACCGAATTACCTCATTTACATAAATCACGTTCGCTTTCTCGATGAAAGTTGTTTGAATTAAGTATTTTGTTTAAAGAGATGAGGAGATATTAGTGGAACTGCGTATAGATCCGTTCCAATGTATGTTTAAAATTACTTGTATGCTTTAAATTTGAAAATCCCCGTAAAATTCATTAATTTAAATATAAAATTATTTTCTTAATGTTGAAAATACAGTGTATTTATTACTCAACATTCTTTTTTCTTGTTTTTCTTGCAGTTTTTCTTTCTTTTTCGGTAAAGTATATAAAATAAATAAATATTCATTTATAAAAAGGTGCGAATAATTACTTTTTTTTAATGTACAGGATTTATGAAATTAAAATGTGTTTTATGTGGTTTATAAAGAATATTGAAAGATGTCTATATAACGAACATTTTTTTCGGGATTTAGTGGCTTCGTTAAATAGAGGTCGGACTGTATTTGCATATTACTTTAAAAATTCTATGTAATTCTATTCTACAATTCTGTGTAATAAATATTATTAATTCATCAATGAAGCAAAAAAATTAGAAGTACTTTCATTCCTATATACGCAGGAAGAATGCGTCAGAAATTTCCTTAAATTTTTTTTTTTATTGGTACATACAAGAATTTTAAAGGTAATGATTAATATTAAATGATCAGCTATTGATAATTAATTATTTTTTACTGAATGTTTAATTATTAACATTAAACTAATTCACCATAATCATAAATATTAAATTACATTTTTGTTCTTTAAACGATCGTCGTAAAATTCTAATGTTGTTGTTGTCGTGTATGACAAAGTGCAGGTGTATATAACAAAATAAAGATATAGAAATGATAGTCAAATATTGCCAAAGGCATAAATCACTGCCGTGGCAACATCCATGGCACGATCCGAGTATAGGATGTCCATGCTGTAGTCATTGTCTATTTTAAAAAGGGCACCAACAATGGAAGGACAGTTAAAAAGATGTTTGGGATCCATTTGTGCTTGCCTGGGCAGTGATCCACATATGATCTGGATCCATCAGGGTTCAAGTTGTCTGGCTTCATTGGCAAGGCAATCGGCTATCTCGTTCCCTTCGATGTCAACATGGGCCGGGATCTACTGGAGGGTGCATGATTTGCCCAATGCCCCAATGGAAAGTAAAAGAGAATTGATTTCTTGGGTGAGTCCCATTTATCCTTTCTTGATGGCCTCAAGAGCAGATCTACAATCTGAGAGAACAATGATGCCGTCGGAATTAGCGATATCTGACCATTTAAGGTAAATATCTAGGGCTGTCCTAATTGCTATGAGCTCACACGTGAAGTTGGAAGCAATTTGCCCTGCGGAGACCTTGTGCTTTGAAGTTGTATCATCTGGGTATTTAAGAAAGACACCAGATCCACCCCTATTGCACTCTGAGTCTGAAGAACCGTCAGTATAAGCAGTTACTAAACGATGCCTCATAAGACTGATAATTGTGTCCATGCCTTTCTTTTTAATTGTGTCCTTAGATTCCATTTTCGTGCAAGCCTCAAGAAGGTTTAAAAATATTTTGGCCGAGGGAGGTGGTTTGACTGGAAAACAAGGTTCTTGAATGATGTCAAGGCTTGTGTGATTCAAGTTTATGTTGTTTCTAATGTCTTTATCAAACTGAAGTGTTGAAGATCTCTTCAGCCTATTCTTAGCTGTCCAGGAGTAAAAAGTAATGTTGGAAATATGTTGTTCGCCCCAGCTTCTGATTTTGTTTGTAAATTTAATGGTGGCAAGTTTCCTCCTGCCTTTCAATGATGGCAGGCCACACTCATTCTCAGCTGTCACATTATTTGCCGAGGACACAGCTCCGATGATAATTTTGGAAGGTAAAATTCTAATGTTAATCTTTCATACAGTGCTTCTCAAAGTTTTAATATTTGTGACCCAATTTTAAGTCATTCATAATTTTCATCGCACCCTCCTCATGCCATAACAATGTCTTGAATGCAATAATTTTTTGTTGATGCTAAAGCTACAATCGCGACTTTAATTATAAATCGTACAAATTATCAAGATAAGTATTAAATTTTGTATGTGACATGGCCCATGGGAGTCACTAGTAATTTCTAAACTTGTTTTTAATTGAGTATAGATGAATTATCAAATACTTTGTGCAGTACTGATACATTTTTAAGTACACTGCTGGCCACCGTAAATGCAACACCAGGAAAGACAAGAGATAGCACAACAAAACATTTTGTAGATAACATGTTGACCAAGTATCAAATGATTAAATTTATAGACTTCTGTGAAGTGTGGTTCCTGCCAGAATCAGTAGCCAGAGTCGCCACCATTGTTGGAGATCACCGCTGCCACAAGCCTCGGTATTGATTCAAAGAGACTTTGAATGTGTTTTTGGGGTACAGCAAACCAAGCTGCTTCCACACGTTGCCAAGGTTGATCTGGTGTGGCAGCTGGGGGTGTAATCTGGTTCAATCATTGAGCAACCATGGACCACATGTTTTCTATCGATGAAAGATCCGGAGAGCAAGCCGGCCAGGGAAGCAATTCAATCTGGAGATTGACGAAGAACCTTTGGACAATGCGGGCCCCTTGTGGTCGCGCATTATCCTGTTGAGATATGGCTGTGGCCAAGCCCTGAAGGTAAGGAAGGACAACTGGCTCCAACACCTCGGAGATGTAGCGCTGGCTGTCTAAAGTGCCGCCAATGCGTACTAGAGGAGTGCGAGAGTGATATCCAATACCGCCCTATACCATAATATCCGGTGCAGGACCAGTGTGGGGGTGCATAACGCAACTGTTCAGCATCCTCTCTCTACGGTGTCTCCAGACTCGAATCCGACCATCGTGGTGTTGCAGACAGATACGTGACTCGTCAGTAAAGATAACTTCATTCCATTCTGCCACCCACATCCTTCTTTCACCACACCATTGGCGGCGGCGACGTCTGGGGCTCTGCTTCAAGGGTAGACCAAGCAATGAACGTCTTGCAAAAAGACCACTCTTCTGTAAACGGCGTCGAATGGTACGCGCACACACTGAATGATGCGTTACAGACTCAATGTGCTGTGCTATGGTTCGTGATGTGACTGAGCGATCCGTCACTGCCATGCGCACAATTTGCCTGTCCTCACGTGAAGTGGTGCACTGAGGTGGAGGCGATCGACCACGTTGGTCCGTCGTACCCTCCTGAATCCAACGATCACATATCCGCATTACAGTTGTTTCGTTTCGTCCAACACGACTACCGATTTCCCTGAAAGCCAATCCACAATTTCGGTAGGCCACTATCCTTCCCCTCTGACGAACTCGGATACTTGATCCAAAAGCTGATCACTGTTTTCTACGAGACTTAACTGATCGTTTTTTGAAAAATCCACAAGACTAACCCAATTGCCGAACTTGAAATCGTCTAAACCAGCAAGCCTTAAATAGCGCTTTGAGGGGGTGCCACAGGCGTGCGTGATGTGTGTCTGCGCTGACATTCTAATCATTTGCATATCTCACCTCCGCTAATGCATGTTGTAAATTTCATGTTATTTGCGTGCTTCCTTCAGGGTGTTGCATTTACGGTGGCCAGCAGTGTATATTATATCAGTGTGAAATTTTATTTTTATTATGTTAGAATGTATTTTGTGTTTCGCTTCCTTTCAGTAAATTGACAAATATTTTAAATGTTTTATTTCCGATTTTTCGAAACCTTCGTGGTTTTCCACAGTGTTTGAGAAATTCTGCTTTAATGGTATTCTGTTTATTTAATTTCATCTATTAACTATTGAAAACCAAGAAAGAAAAGGTGCGTTTTGTTCAAAGATTCATTGTGTGTATGTTTCTTTCAAAATTTAATAAAGCGTGGATGATCAGAAAATGTGTTCATTTCAAGGAAGGTAAAAATATTAGTGAAAAATCTCTCAAGTTTGTTTATATAATGTTGAGACACCTGAAGGGAACTGTATGTTCGAGCTCTTATTCTAGAAAAGTCCATTGGTGATGTTCCACGTGATAACTGAATGTGTGTCAAGAGAAATTTTAAAATCATTTAATAAAATACTTTTGAAAATATTGAACTATTTATTTTGAAAATTGTTTGAAACACAAGAAGCATAATTATCAAAACTAAACTTATTTTAAACAGATAAAATGAGTATTCTATCGCTATAATAAACAAATAAATCCTTACTATATTATAAAATGCATTAAGAAAAGTTCTCAAAAGTGATGGGATTCTTCAGAAGTATGTAGGAAAGCCCTATATCTGAAATTTAAATTTTTTAAAAAAATTCTAACAATTTTTTTATATTATACGAATTTGGTTCTAAAATATGCCACCCCTCCTCGTATGGTGGTTATGACACTAGGCTTGTAATCGAGTGGGCACGGGTTCGAATCCCGAATAAGCATGGATGTATCTTCGGGTAAAGAAGTCAGACTTTCGCCTAAAATGGATTCCCGTCTCGAATGGAAAACAGTGCACCCCTTTCTGTTCTATACTGGGATCATCGTCTGTATAATAAAGTCTATGTCAGGCATTTGCAACCTTTTAGCTGCGGCGTGCCAAACCAATCTACCAATAGGATTCAGCGTGCCACACAGTAGGACATTTGTGAAACAATTCCATTCCCGTGGTAATGCGTGCAGAGTGGGAGAATAGAGGTCAATAATATAGATTTACAATTTTATTATACATTAATTTTGCCCATTCAAAGATTTTAACATGGAAATAAACTGCATGAAATATACCTATTTCTTAAACAAAAATTTTAAAAATTAGAATTGTACATGTATTATGCATCTTTAAACATATTTATTAAAATAAGAAATAGACAACATAAAATATACAAGTACTTCCCTTCATTTTACTTAAACTAAAAGGTAAATAAAATTTTTAATGCGAATCTAGTGCTTGTACAGCTCTACTTTTTGAATAATTTACAAAATACTCAATAATGTATCAAATAGCTGTAAATTTATCTTCAGTTATCTTTCAAATATTTCCGTAATTCAGTAAATGTCCATAATTCTGAAGATGTTTATCAAATAAGGTCCATTACAAATTCATCCACTTCAAAAAGTGACAAATTAGTAGATTAGTGCAGGGTGCCACTGAATATTGTACGCGTGCCACATGTGGCACGTATGCCATAGGTTGCTGACCGCTGGTCTATAATCTTCTGTGTTTGTACTGCATTTTTCTGTTAATATGTCTCTCGTCTTCACATGTATCCTAAGACGAAACAAACACACAACAACACTCTAAAATATAACAATTGATCATTGGCTTAACAATAAAAAATATTGAAATAAATTCAATACATTAAGTATTCTCAAACCATCTCTTAAGATATATACATGAAATGTGTAGTTTTAGATAATAAAAAAATAAATAAATAGAAATTCATATAATTTTTTTCTGAAATTAAAAAAAAATAAGTTCTTTGTATGAATTTTTATTCCAAAAGGCCTTTTCTGATCAATATGGATGCATTATTTTCCGAGAAAATTAAAACAATATGCACAATTATATTTCCAGAAACTTCAAAAAGCAACCAAGTTCCCTAGATTTAAGAACTGCTGCAGATGACTATGTTATAATGAACTGACAAGTTATGCTTTATTCCGGATCTCGTATTCCACTGGCAGCTGTTCCATCCAGTAGTTTCATGCCAACTATTGAATACTCTGGATGGATTTGCGATATTCCGAGCATTGTTTTGGAGGGAACTTCCGGTTGTGTGGGGTTGGGGGTGATGCCGAGCTCTCGTCTATTCCGGTTGTCATGCACAGTTCACACTCAATACATCTCAACTTCACATATATGAGGAGTACTTTCAGCAAATATCGAAAGTGGGAGGACTTTATATGGATTGAAAATGACGAAAGAGGGGAAAGAAGAAAGAACTTTTTTTATCTGCATAAAAATTGCCAGAAGTTTAAGTAAAAATTCATTGCAGTTATTTTATTGAAATTGTAGTTATGTCATTATACGAGGGGAAGGGATATAATTAGAAAATGAAATTAATAAATAAAGGACGATTGCATAAAATTTATTTTACCAATGGGGAGAAAGCGGCTTGTCAAAGAAGCAGGTTTCCTTCAAAAATGTCTAAGAAAATCCCTTTTTTTCTTTTATCTCGGGATTTTTTTTAAAAAAAAGATCGGGCTTTTTATGCTATATTAGTTTTTTACATATATTTTTATTTGAAATAAAATTCAATGAGATTATAGAATCCTAAACTTAGACAGTGAGAGAATATTAACGTCACACTGTTCAGCTACACGAGGGCTTTTGACGACGGACTTTATCACATTTTAAACTATGGTCAAGTTACGAGGACGACACCTCAGCTGGCACCCCTCTCTCCTAACTACCACACCACACCAACGGGAGGACGTTTGAGCTGTTGACGGATTTAACATGCATCGCTCCCCTACACGGCGGGTCTTCAGTGGTACTGGGCTCGAATTGATGATCCGATACCTTGACCACTTCGCTACCACGGCCACCTTAACTTAGACAGAAATGGGTTAACTAGAAATGTTGAGGCTCTCATTTCACGAAGGAAAATCCATCGTGAAGAAGAGGATGGTGCACGTTAAACCTGTTGAGGCTCGAATTCCTCCTGCTGACGTGGTGTGGAAATTTAGAGAGAGTGTTCCAGCCCAGGTATCTTCTCATCACTTAACCATGGTTCAAAATTACGTCTTCAATAGCCCCGTGTCGCTTAATAGTTGGACGTTAATATAATATTCCCTCACTGACTCACTTCACAAAGGGAAATACTTTTTCGGATCGAAAAGATTCAGGTATTAATATTATATTCTAATTTTACTAGAAAATGGAAAACAATATAGAGTGTTTTATATACTACTCATTTCCATTTGAACCACACAATCAACATTTTTCCTTTCTTTAATATTTCGTTTTCATGAAAAAAATAAAATTAAAAGAGCTTTTACATTACCACGAAAAAGTATTTAGTTTTATTGTATGTTTCCTAAATTCTAAGAATTTATGACTTTAAAGAAGTATTGTTTCATATGATATACTGTCTAATATTAACGATGTTACTATCTAATTATAAGACCTACTATGTAAAGAAGCTCAAAGTCGTCACGTTGACATGAAGTGGACGTTTGGAGTGTAAAATTAGGTCACTCACTAGGACAAAATTAGGTCCGTCACTAGTAACTCTAGTCCAGGGGTGGCCAACCTAAATGTCCTTGCGGGCCACTTCGGAAAAAAATTATAACCCCGCAGGCCGCATATTAAAATATATATATTTATGTTAGATTTGGACCCACCCACACATTGCAAATATTTATTGGATTAAAACAGAGTCAACGTGATAAAATAAAAACAGTTATGAAATTTATTTGTTACACACACAAACAAAACAATATACTAAAAACAAAATTATTTGCATTTTGTATAGTTTAGTTGAATCTCGTTGGCCACAAATTTATTCAAGGGGGGCCGTGGGTTGGTCACCCTTGCTCTAGTCCGTGGTAAACACAAGAGTATGTTTAGAGGTTCATCCCCTTCCCTCCTCCATAGACCAAGAGCTTTTTAATTTTTAACATAAAAATTAAGCCTTGGCTCATTCGTATACGTGTTTTCTATAATATACCCTTCTCCCATAAGGAAATGTCCTATCTTCCACTGGACCAATCGTTGTTTCAGAGTATAACGTTAATAAGAAAATTTTAAAAAATCAATCAGTAGCAAATTGTGGTCTCTTTTGTAAGCCAGTCAGAAAAGTATATAATAATCGGCTCCTCACAATTCCATTATAGTTTCCCTAAAGCATTGGATATTATAAAATAAAGACTATGCTTCAAAAACGAAGTAAAAAAAATTGTTTTGCAAATATTTTCATTTTATCGGTAATCCTTTTGAAAGAGAAATGGCTGCGCGTTAGCTTAGTGGTCATGATCATGGACTCTTAGCCAGTACGTCAAGAGTTCGAGCCTAGGGCAAAAAATGTCACTAGGCTCGAAGAGAGGGTGAAAGGGAATTTGTAGGTTGTCGTGTAGAGGAGCTAATGGACATTAAATCTCTGTCGAGGGATACAGTCATCACTTTGGTGTGCCAGTTTGGAGAGTGCTGTACTAGCTCAGCTGTCGTTTTTGTCACTTGCCTATGGTTTAAAATTACGAGATACCCCCCGTTAACAATAGTCCTTTTTTAGCTTCGCTGTGGGACACCAATAAGCAGGGACGTCTTAAGGCATGAACCAATTAGGTCCAGGGTCTCTTCCTCGGCAGGGGCCTCGTTTCATATTCGACTATGTCTTAATAACATCATGATCCGGATAGTTTAAGTGGTCAAATATTATTCCCGTATATATTTTCCGAAAAACAGGGAATTCCAAACTGCATGTCAACTGGCAAAAGGGTATGGCTGTAGTATTAAGTGATGATCGTTGTCCATATCTAGGCCTAATACCATAAAAATCGTTCAATTCATTTAGTCGAAAAGCGGCCATCGGTCAATCCGGTTTGTACCTAGGTTCTTGAGATTGTGCACATTTATTTGTTTCAAATGACCGTTCGAACGAGTATTTGACAATGCATGCTATCTTCTTTTACAGATCTCAGGTTAGGCCTACTTTTGCGTAGGGGCTAGGGCCTCAAAAGATCTTTTATCAAGGTCCGAGGCCTCAAAGTGTCTTAAGACGTCCCTGTTAATAAGTTCTGATTCATTCGTAAGAGAAATTAAAACTGTTCGAAAAATGTTAAAAGTGTGATGTCCAAATAATTTAAATTTCTTTAAGTACTGTCATTTCATAATTACTTGAAAATTTCGGTAAATGAAATAACTCTCTAAAAACAAATTAACTGGTCGATCTAAAACAATTGTTTTTGTTAAACAAATTTTTAACTAATGATGGTTCAAATCTGATCAACAATTTGAGAACATTTCAAATACTCTAAGAAAAAACCTATTGAAAATTTTCGAACTGCATGTTTCTGCTAACATAAGGTCCGTGGACCACAACCAATCACCTGATGGTTTGAACAATGTTTAGATGACGAGGCTCACAGCGGAGTCGTTACTCCAGTCCCCACATTCACAAAATGCCAATATAATGAGGACTTTGGGCCTAGTCAGATTTAACGCACATCAGCACGTCTTAGCTTTGAGTCTTCTGTGGCAACAGTACTTGAGCCCACGACTCCAGTGTGTAGGAAATTAGAAGCCGTGACCTATGGATTCGTAAGCACATAACATACTACTAGACAAAAGTCATCACTCATATCCGGAGGCTGCTACTGGCTTATTTAGATACCGCCACAAGTGCAACAACATACATGATCACACTGTAACTACTATTCCCAATAGATTTAACTTGCTTCAGCCTACTTCTAAGAGAAAGGTATTTAGTGGAAAAAGGAATGGAATAAATGACTTTACTGAAACATCACCGCGAGTTGGATTTCAGGATCGAAATATGTTTCATGTACTTTTTTTATGGACAGTGTAAATATGTTAATCTATAGAATTTTTAAATAATTAAAGCTTGTAAATTTTCCTTTTCCCCCCAAGGTATGAGTCTGAGAAAATATATATGTTTCTTTATTAAATTAAGTTATAAATTTAAACATTAAGCATAGATTATTTAAAAATATAATATTCTCAAATCAATGTACCAAGGAGAAGTTTAATTATTCTCTCAAAGGATAAACCATTAAAAAACCCTCATCAACTTAATATTAAATTGAAGACTGTTTTTTTGTTTGTTCTAAGTATTATAGTAAAACCTTTTAAATAAAATTAATTGCTACAACATTCTAAAACAGTGACTGTGATAGCCTAGTGAACATGGTCACGAACTCGGGACCAAACGTGTCATGGGTTTGCGTACTGGTGCTATTTGAAGATACGTCGTGTAGAGGGGACCAATGGACGTTAAATCTGTCGAGGCTCAATGACCTCTCATTGGCGTGATATTGTAAATAGAACAGGATGGTCCCAGCTCAGGTGTTTTCCTCATCACTTGATCGAGGTTCAAAATTGCGAGATCAGCCACCAATTGCTCTCGTGTTGCTTTATAATGCGATGTTGATATCACTCACTCATTGCTTGAATCAGAGTATAAGGAATGCGATTTCTCGATATTCGTGGGATTCATTCGCATTTTTAATCTAACTATAAACGCAAGATGGGGAAGAATATTACTCCTTATTCCTCTTAGCCTTTTCACGTTGAAGTTCCTTTTTCATATACCTTGTTCATGAAATAGCATTATACCTTTTGATGCAGGCAATAGGTTCATCCAATAAACTGAACTAAACATTCAATAAACTAAAACTCGATACAATTTGGCTGATGATATCTTAATGAAGTTTAGCAGACGAATTTTTCATAGATGTAACTGTAACTGCCGATTAACCACGCTTATTTGTTTACTTAGTTTTAATAATATCTCATTCTGGACTCTAGTGTATCCTGGGAAAAAATAGCTCCACATTTTTTCATATGAATTATATATCATCTTGTGCGAAGTTTTGAATTTATCTTAAAACTAAAAGAAAAAACAAAATCAAAATATACAACGTCGAAACTTTTTGAAGCAGGCACAGTTTCGAAAATGTCCCGATTTTTCAAGTTATTTCATTCAACAAAATGTGCTGTCATTGGAATGATTCACGTTAAAGCATTGCCTGGTAAGTAAATTTTTTTTATCTGTTAAAATCACTGTATAACTACAATTGTTCCCTGAAGTTCAGATTTATTTTAATAAAGCTTCCATTAACGGTGACATTTTGCATACATAAGGGCAGTTATTCCATTTAAATGATCTTTGTGTAATTTGGTTAAAGTGTAATATAGGGAGGGCCCTTTGGATTTGGCGATTTTTATATAGATATTATGGTGAGATAATGAATTAATTCTGGCTTCCGGTCACCTATCGATAAGAGAAGTAGATTCGCGATTGATTTTGGTCGCCAAAAAACATTGTCATCGCCAAGGCCCCCTCCCCCATACTACACTTTAACCGTGTAATTTTTATTTGCTTGTACTTTTTTAGTGAAAGAAAAGTCTCCTAATATAATTTGGCAATTTTTGGGACAAATTTTCATGTTAAAACTATTTTATTTGTTTGTTATTATGCTTCCTTTGAATGGATGATTCTTTTCAATTGATATTAATGTATATGATAATCAAAAGATGAAAACTATAGTGAATAAATGCAAACGAATTTTATGGCAGATAATGTTTTTATTATTTTTCTTTCAATTGTTTTTCTTGTACATCAACTGCTAATATTGAAATAAAATCCAATTAGAGATAAGAATAACAATCCAGAAATATATAATATGGTATAAAAAAACAACTGTTCTTTTTAGCTATTGACTATTTTAAAACTGATTATTAAGTTTAAAATGAATGTAAAAATAAATGTAAAAGTTTGTAAATAAAATTGGTCAAAATTATTTTTATTACATTAACTACTTCATGTATCAAAGGTTAAAAGCAGTTGATTTTGTCAAACTCATCAAAAAGGAACTAATTTAATATATTTTCTTTTACTCCATGAAAAGAACATGCAAAGGTAAAACATCAATACTGCAACTATACCATCATTACTTAGTATTATTGCAACAATCGCTAACTCTATTAATAACCCCAAGTCAGCTACCCCAATTTCTCATGTGTCATAGAATTGGCAGTTGAATTGTCGAATCGGCCACTTATCCCGCCAAGGATTTTCTCCCTAAATGGATAAGTGCGCCAAATCGGGTAACCCTTTTGATTTTTGTATCAGTGAGGGAGAAGTCAGATCATGGTGTGGTAGGGTTGCTACTCCAAAACACAACATGCAAAAATGCACCAAATTAGCGATTTTTCAGTTTGGCGGGCCAGTGGCCGATTCAACAATTTCACCGAATTGGCTACCAGGTGCTTTGTTTCAAATAATGTCGCCAATAGGTTGCGATAATACGCAAGTACCAAATTAACATAATCACATTGGGTGCTTATGTACTAGGGTCACTGCTGTCAAATTTGCATATGAATCACACTTTTCCATCAATATTTGAGTGTTTTTTTCATATTAAATACATTAGAAAATTTTTGTTGCATAGATATGGTGCAATTCATGTGTGTGTGATACCAATTTTGTTGTAGCCATGCTAATACAAAAATACCCTATATTGTAATTTACTGTTCAACTTTGCAAAAATTCACAACAATTTTTCCAAGTTGGATGATGTCAAATTGTTTGTATATTAAATAAGTAGCAAAGACCATCTCTCTTAATTCTTCTTGCATTTCAAGTATCACTTGAATTTGAGTAGAAATTTTGAAAGTATTTCAGCACTGGTGATATCTTTTTGGATTTAAAAAAAAATTAAAGTTCAGATTAATTATGAATTAATGGTTGTCAAAGTGTGCAATTTGTGTAATTTTTCGGTACTTACGTATTATCGCAACAATCACCAAGGTTCAAGATAACTTGTCAAGTTAGCAACCTTGATTTTGCATGTATCGTATGCGCTGAATTGACAATCATGTGCTTTGTTTCATTTATGTTGCCAAATGGGTTGCAGTAATTCATAAGTACCAATTTTTTTCATAAAGTATTTCTTTATCAGAAAGGCTGGGAATGGAAATAGCTTGGTTAATGTTCGCTCATCCTGTTTATATATTGTATCACAACTTGTTTGGAATATTGGTTTATTATACTTGCATCAGGATGTGACAATAGAATACCTGGCATCTTCGTTAACCCAAAATTACATGGTTTTATTTCTTATTTAACAAAGCATGAATGACATGGATCTACATGCATATATTATTAGCATTTACTTGTACTCAATTCTTTGTTTGAACTCAATGCTTTTTATAATGTCAAATGCAGAATTGGTTTAGTATTTAGATGTGGTTGCACTGGGGGAACTAGTCTGGAATATCAAAATTCTTTTGGGGACTCTTAAACACTTTATTATTTTTTACTTACACATGTTGGGGCCCTGTATCATTGATATCGCAGTAGCTACATCTTTGCAGGATTGTAAACCCAGATTACTTTTTATTACTGTAACAAATTTTCTAACTGATTTTTTGAGTTAATATGTTAACCTTGCAGCTACACTTAGTAAATATAAGATATTAAGTAGTGCATTTTCATATGGTGCATTAGAACAATTCATAAATTTTTTGTTGATTTTAGCAAATCATATGTTAAAAAAGACTCCCAATGTCAGAGCTCACTCTGCGATATTTAAAACTTTACAATTCTAGTAACTAACTCTTTGTTAAACTATTTGAATCCCAGGATTGAATGTATCCATTTTAGTTTAGAAAACAGTGAGTATTTTTTCATGTCCATATAATAAGGTTAATAAAAAAAGAATTTTAAAGACTTTAAAGGAGCATAAAAGAATAAATTTAACAGCAGAAAATCATATTAATTTGAACTAATTAGAGCTCTAGGTTCATCTTGGTTAAGCCAAATAAATTATGAAATGAGTAAGTACATAACTAAATGCTCTATAGTAAAAAGAATGTATATTTTTTTTGAAATTAGAAGTTGCAAAATAGTAAATAATTTTACAAGACATAATTCAAATCAATGCATTGCTTAATTGTGTTAAAAAAATATATAACTACTTGGAATGTGATGATACAATCTCATCTGTATTTATTAGTTAAAAAAAATTTTTTTAAATGATTGTCTGGATTATGTGACTTCTTGATTTAATAGAATCTATATTGTTGATGCTTTGATACAAAATTTATTCTAATATAACATATTTTTGGTACTTACACATAATACTGTCAACCAATTTTGCAGAATCTATTTACATCATCAATTCAAAAAATGTTGCCAAATACTATCATCATCATTATTATTATTGTGTTTTAATATGTGCAGGAACAATTTTCTACTATTGGATACAAATCACAGTTTTTGGTGATGTCTTTTAGCTTACAGTAATATATAGTTGACAGTATAATGAGTATAAGTGCCTGTTTTTTTTATTTAAAGTTTTAATAATTCTTTTGAACAGTTGTATGTCTAAAGCAATTTTGTTCCCTAGTAATAAAACAAACCTTTGTAAGCATAATATATTGAGAGTGAATTTTGAATAACATCTATTTTGTAGAATGTCATTTAAAGAAAGATTAAGCAAGTCCTCTTTATTTCTGAAATTTATTTTATTTTATTTCATTTCCTTATAAATATTTCAGGCTCTCCAAAATCCCTATTATCAGTTCCAGAACTTGTAGAACATGCCTGCAAGGAAGCAACTATGTACCAAGAGTGTAATGTGGTAATTCTTTTTTTCTTTTCAAATCTTTTGTATAGCAATCTTTTCTTTTATTCTGGAAAATATATATGTAATATAAATAAATTATTGGAAAATGAAAATATATGATCATTTAAGTATTGTGAATGTTTAAAAACATGTATTTGTAATGTAAAACAAAGTTATGGAGTATGCTGTGCCTTTTTTAATTAATATTTTTAACCAAACCTTTTTATGTACATTTTAAAAGTTTGGTATTTTAAGTATTAAAAATCTGTAGCAAACATAACATCAAAGTAAGAATATATTTTAGTAATTTGTAGCTTGTATTGAATTGATTCCCATTAGCAAGTCTACTTTCATTAATTTTGGTTTGTATTTTATGTCATTGAAAAAGGCTGCCAATTCTGTTGTACTTAATTCAGCATTTGGATTGGTCAAGATGCTTATTTAGCAAATGGATATATGAAATGTATTTTGGAAAAAAAAAATATGCTGTGTATGTTTTTTACAGAGATTATTTCACATGATGTTCTTTAAATAACATATCACCCCCTCAATAAAAAGGCAACAATAACTGTTTTGCCAAGATCACATGTTTTACAAGTGTCAGTATTCAAGTTATGATTTCATTAAACATTCATTGAGTAAAATGATGAATTGCTACAAGTTAAATGGATTTGGATCTTAATATACTTTTAATTGCAAAGGAGTAACATACCAACTCAGTACATCCTCATCACATGATAGAGCTCAGTTTTATAAGTCCATTTTAAAATATTTATGTGAAACTTACGAGGAATATTGATTCAATTCAGGTATTCTGGTGAAAAGAAAAATTAAATAAAATTCTTTCTCTCAGTACAAAAATTTAACATGCAGGCTAGCAATTTCAAACAAATAACCAACCTGTAAAATATGTACTATTTTAAAAATAAAATAATTTTTTGATTTATAGGATGGTGTTATATTAGAAAATATGTTTGATGTGCCTTATGTAATGGGAGATCAAGTTGGACCGGAAGTCACTGCTGTCATGACACGTATTGGCTCGGAAGTTAAAAAGATTCTTGGGAAGATGCCTTGTGGTGTTCAGGTATTATCTGGCAACAACTTCAGTGCAACTGCTGTAGCTTTAGCTGCAGGTTTGAATAATTATATTTAAAATGTATTTAAAAGTTTGCTTGTAATTAGAAAATGCTTATTATATAATTAACCTAAAATGTTTGAATATGTGAACAGACTAAAGAATCTCTGCATTAGATTAGAGGAATCGTTTATATAACTATTCAGTCAGGAATAAATATTTAATATATTGACTTGGCATTTGTTATTTCATTTAGATCTGATTGAGATAAATTATCTAACAAAATTTTGGCATTAAACTGTTAGAAGAACATTTTAATTTTGCTATCTAACTTTATAAAAATTAACAAAAATCAGATAAATTTTTGTGATTAAAATCTTGTAAAAATGTAGTCATAATGCATTTTAAAACCACTGTATTTATCCTTCTCAATTTTTCTATAATTCTAACAACTGTCTTGTTCAGAAGAAATAACAATTATTAGCACATATTTTTCATTTTGAAATTTAAATACTGTCTATTGTCTGTTTTTTTGTACATTATTTAGTTGCTATGATTTTCAAATACTTACTTGTCTATGTATGCTTGTGTTTTTCCCTTCAAAATATTAATATAGTATCTCAGATAAATACAAAGAGACAGAGAAAGAGAGCTTTGAATATTACAAATACTTTTTATTAAGTTTCAAACCATGTTAGTTTGTATTAGAGATAAAAATGCAATCTACAAAAATAATTCTTGCTATTAATTCAAAAATTAAGATGTAAAATAACATATTTAAACTTGCCAAATGAACATAAAAGTAATATAAGGAAGCTGCTCATTTTTCAACTGAAGTAAATGTAAAATCAGTACAAATTATTTTTAATAATCAATTGCACCTTTCTGTTTCTTAATAAGTTGAAAAATACAATAGTTCACTAATGAATATAGATTATCAATTTCATTTTGAGAGATGGGATATTTATCACACTTATATTACATTTTTTAAGTTTTACTATCCTGCTCATATTTTGAGAAAACATGTCTCACAATATTCCATGAATATTCTCTATTAAATTTAATCCTGGTATATATATGGAAACCATTCAAAGAGTTCAATTTTGTGTGCTCTCAGTTAGTCTTTGTTTTTCCTTGAATAGTGAAGGAAAACCAAATCATGATGAAAAAATTGTTCGTAAAGCTCATGTGGTATATAGAGTAGGAAGGAATTGTAATAACCCTACTTCGCTTCTACCCTGTGACCCAGCTGAAAGGAAGTGAAAGATTATTCGACATGATAATTTCCAATTATTTTATTTAGCACTTTAATCGACTCAAACATAATTCAACGTAACACAATAATTAGGATGTTCCAATCAGTCAACAGAGGGAGGGGACAAGAGTTGCATTTTGGGAGAATACATCTAATAAATCACTTTATAATAATAGTGCTTCTACCTCAATATTACTTTTCATGGTAGATATGTAACTAAGGGCCGCTTAACCTCTGTAATACTTTAAATATCAAATGTAATATGAAGATGACAATACCTGAACTGTAGTCAGTCTTCTAATCAATTAAAGTTTAATTTATCAGAATCAACTACCTGTCTTTAATCACTCACAAGGACTTTCTAATCTTTTACATTATTCTTCACCTTGTATTTCTCCTGTCACCATTATTTCTAACTTTCTGCTATCTATCCTTCTTCGCTTTCCAACTCACTAACTCCTTTAATTTGCGAACTAGAACTATATATAAAAATTTTATTTGCATATCACATCTTCCTAGGAGAAGATTGACAAATTTTGATAACCCCAAAGATTTCCCTAGAGGGTAGATATAAGGGTGCATATAAATCCGTCACAGAATGATTCTCGAAAATATGAATATTTTTATCAAACATCATCTTTTAATTAAAAGATAGTTTTAGTTTTATTGAAAAGATCCTCTAAAATTCCTTCTGTTGAA
This sequence comes from Trichonephila clavata, assembly GCA_019973975.1. NCBI lineage: Eukaryota > Metazoa > Arthropoda > Arachnida > Araneae > Nephilidae > Trichonephila > Trichonephila clavata. The sequence continues at coordinate 273,925 of BMAO01014348.1, forward strand.
ACAATGTCTTCTTGTCTTAGAAGTTGTTATTTATGTTTGTTCTGGGGCCTAAAGGTTGTATTTTTACTCAAGATTCATTATAGTCTAAAATAAAAAAAAAAAAATACATGAAGTAATAAAACAAATTTAAGGGGGACATATTAGAACAGAGGTTCCCAAGCTTTTTTGTCTCATAGACCCCTTGCCATGTTTTTCAGTTTGGGGTAGACCCTACTTACAAAATATTGAATTTTTGTAAATTTATGAACTTAAATGTCTTTTTGACAGCTGATGTAGAGCTACTTTAAAAGATTTAAAATTTCTAACTGTAGAGAAGCATTGTGTTTAAAACTTAAGAAACACAAATTGATTAAATTAAAATTTAAATAATACATAAAATAACTCAGCAACAAACAAGTGCCTTAAATGGGAGGAATGAATTTGGTGCTTCAATAACGAATTTTCAACATTTGGCATTAATCTTGTGAGGTTTAACTCTACATCTCATTGGTTAATAGTGTCCAGTCTTTTGTTTTGAAAATTGGGACAGCATGCTGAAACTCCTCATCTGAAAAAGCAATAAAAAACTTTCTCAAGATATTCTATAATTCAGGATAAATAACAGGTATGTCTTTTTAAATCCAGAACTGCTGACATCCTTTTCTAAACTTTACTTTAATATCTTTGTTTGTGCCTATTCTAATCAGTTCCTGTTGTAATATGACATTTTTCTTCTCTATGGAACCATATGAATTCATTCCCTACTGAGGTATTACCATTGTCAAAGTATTCTCAAGCCTAGTTTCAAAATCTGATTAAGGGGGTCCAGCACATACATTTTTGAAAAATGATCGATTTTGACTTTTTTTTATATTTTTGAAAAGTTCAAACATTTCTGTTTAAAATGATATATGATATATCGAAATACAATAAAAGTATTTTTATTTATTTTTTAAAAGAAGCCACTTTCTTTGACGCGTGACAGGTGAGGAGCACCTGTCTTTCATCATCCTTAATTTTTCGATGACAGCGCGATTTGTTTTGTCTACAATTAGTTTAACCTTTGTTTTACACATATATAAAATGATTTTTCTTTGAAGAAAGGAAAATGCAACTCAACAGTTATTTTTTTCCGTTTGGTTTGTTGTTAAATGGGATTATTCTTGCTTGAACTTGCTAATTGTGAATTATATTTTATTTATCCAGATTTTTTTCCTGTTTAATCCACGTTTTACATTAAATTATTTATTAGTATTTTATTAATGACAAAAATTATGGGGAGACCTAAAGAAAATATTTTTTTTTAAAATGTCGGCGTTCAAAAAATGAATGCTCAAAATGTTCCAGCTATCACACCAGACAGCACAGAAACTGTTATTCAAAGTGCTTCAAAACGAAAACTTATTTCAAACAACAGTTTATATGAAGATATTGAAAAAAGTAATGAAAAAAATGTTTTAGTAGAATTAAACTTATTGAATAAAGCTTTATTGACCTTTGCTGTTTGTAAAAACTGTGGCTTTTCCATCTCATTGTAGGCTTCTAAAAGAGTTGGAATTGTGTATTACATGGAACTTTGTTGTAGTTTTTGCGCAAAAAAAACATGGTTTCCATACGTCCACTAAATTGAAGAATAAAAATAAACTTTTCCACTCAAATATCAGATTGGTATTTGCTTTCAGATCTATTGGAAGAGGTCGTTCAGCTGTAGAAACATTCTGTGGACTTATGAACTTTCCATCTCCACCTGAAAAATTCCGTACTTATACAGAATTGTTGTTCGACTCTTCTAAATTAACCTGTCAAAAATCAATGAGAAATTCTGTTGAGGAGGCAACATGAATAGAAGGTAGCCGTGACATCGCTGTTGCATTAGATGGTTCATGGCAGAAAAGAGAATTCTAGTCCCTGAATGGTATTGTTACAGCTACGAGTGTCGATACTGGAAAAGTTATTGACTTTGTAGTGCTTTCGAAACATTATCAGTGCAAAACTGCATTTAATTCTGCTCATGAACCATCATGTATTGCCAACTATAGTGGAACAAGTGGAGGCATGGAAGTGAAAGATGTAACGGTGATATTTGAAAGATCCAAAGCTCATTATGGCATTTGTTACACAAAATATTTGGGCAATGGAGATTCAAGAGGTTTTTCATCAATACTACCCCTGAATCCGTATGACACTCAAGTGAAAAAATTAGAGTGAATTGAGCATATCCATAAAGTGTATGGGTACCCGTCTTTTGGATCCCAAAAGAAAAAAAAGGAAAAAAAATTAAGTGATGGAAGAAGCCTAAGTGGACGCAACCGACTCACCGTCATTTTAATTAAAAAAATTCTGAGGTATTATGGTATGGCCATTAGAAACAATATCAATGATTTACATAACATGAGAACTGCTGTTTAGGCTGCTTATTTCCATCTTTTGTCTGCAAATGAGAGCCCTCAACATGGATTGTGTCCCTCTGGTACAAATTCATAGTGCAAGTTTCAGAAAGCAAAAGCTGAATTTAAAAAAAGCATTATGATCATAAAAAACATACCCATGTGCCATCTTCCCTCATGAATGAAATTAAGCCAATTTTTAGAGATTTTGCTGACCTTAGGTTATTAAAAAAATGTCTACATGGAAAGACTCAAAACCCCAATGAGTCAGTTAATAATACCATATGGTCAGTCATTCCAAAATCTACGTTTGTGGAGTTAAAAACTCTAAAATTAGGGGTAAATATGGCAATTGCACAATTCAATATGGGCCACGTAGCCAAATTAATCATTTTAGAACATTGTGGTTGAACCAGGTTTTAATTATGTGTCATGCTTTAAGAAATTAGATGCAGGTATGATTCGTGTAGCCTAACGAAAGCATCTTGAGATACAAAAAAAGGCTAGATTGCTAAAAGTAATGAAAAAAAAAAAGGAAAATTAGAAGAGTCTTTTGTAGAAGCAGAGGGCAAAGAAAATGTTTCATATGCTTCTGGAAAGTATTAAAAAAGATAAATTGTCAAAAATTACAAATTTTTACTTTAAAGCTTGTTTTCTCAAAATGCAATATTTTCCCCTTTATGTACCTTTTTCTCAGAAACTAATTAATGTAGGGTCCTCAAATTTTCCGTGTGTACATTTTCAACATATTTACACATTTTAATGGAGCAGATAAGATATATCTAGCAAACTTTTTTAGACAAAGTCTTTTTAAACTAAATTTTAGGGAGAAAAAATTGGACATTTTTTAAAAGAATCATAATTATTTTAATTTTTAGTAAAAAGACAAAACCCTCCATTAAAGTCTTATTTATAGTACATATAACCTACTGTAAAAGTTTCATCTATGAGAAGCAAATAGTTTCTTAGAAAAAGGTACATAAACTTACAAAATTTAACATGGGCTCCTATGGAAGGTGCTGGACCCCCCCCCCCCCTTAAAGGGCATTTAAGTGTTGAACGTAAGCTAATATGTCATTTACTTGGTAGATTCTCTGTGACAAATTGAGAAATTGGAAAAATTCGTTACATCCAATATTATACTCCTTTTACTTAACTCTGGGAAAAAAATGCTGAAATGATGGTCCTTGTTTTAATAAAACTTGTAACTGTAAATTAAGTTCATTAAATTTAATAAATAAATCTGTGAAATAGGTAAAATATCGTTTCCACTTGATTAAATTTTCTTTTAAAATTAAAGTCATAATCTGGTTTAATGCGAGCCACTGTCGTAGACCCCCACTTATACCTCATGGACCCCCAAATTATTTTTTCACCAACGTGGACCCCTTGCAGGTTGTCATAGATCCCTAGGGGTCGATATAGATCACTTTGGGAATCACTCTGTTAGAAGATTAAAGCCTTTTTTAGTCCTGCTCAATCTGTTTCTGAGCAAATTTCAGAGCTTTAAGTTAAGGGCATGAATTGTTTTTTAATGTCTGGTTTCATGAAAGATTTATTGAACACATTTTTATTCAACCTTATTTCCTGCATAATCAAGCTGTTAGCATATTTCATTTAAATAAGATTTTTTTTAACCAAGCATGTTTATATATATAATCCCTTTAATATAATATTAGTGAATTACCATGTAATTTTGTACGATATTTATCAGATTCTAAAAAATCCTCACTACAATTGTAGAGTAATTGCAGTTTGTGTGTTCATAGTTTTTTTTTTTTTTCCTTCTTCTTTCATTTCTTGAATGTACCATTTTTTTTTTAATGCCCATTAGCTTCAACACATGAGGCACCTTAAGGATGTTTTCATACTATGTTAAAGAATAGGAATTAGATATGGGATATTCTTACTAATACAAAAGTACTTGTAAATTAATATTATATTTTGATTTTGCTATCTTATAGAGAGCTATATATGTTATCATATTTCTGATTTTTATCTGAGCTGATTCATTTTTCTTGTATAAAATGCTTCTCATATTTTTTTCACTACACTGTAAAGTTAAATGAACTATCCCTTTATATAATAAGATGAATTACTTATTTATAGAATATTCTGAAATTCTAAAAAAACCTATATTATAAACAAATGTAAGAGTTGTGTGCAAAGTTGCAAATTTTCAGGAAAATTGAGATTTTTTTTGTCAGAAAATGTGTTTGTATTTAGTTTAAGCTCTCGTATATTTGGCAAAGACAGCCTTAATTAAAAATTTAATTAATGATATCATGAAACCAAAGTAAATATCACTAAAACAGGAAGAACAATAATTTTATTTTTAAGATTAAAATTAATGTAATACTTAAATTAAAATTAAAATAATGATTTAAAAATTAAAGCAAATTAAGAAATATATTACTTTAAATAAAATTTATGATGTATTTTTATGAGAAGTTTAATGTTGTTAATTTTACATAAAGATTAAAAAATATTTTACATGTATTTGGAATATATAGTTATATTTTTTGCTAGAATTTATTTATCAACTATAAAATTCATATAAAATCAGTTGTAAGATGATGATCATCTTCACTATATCATCATGAAAAAAAAAAATGAGACTTTAGGTAATAAAGGTAAAATAAAACTTTAACAAGATTTAGTTTTAAAATTAATTATAAAGTTTTTAATTTTAACATCTTCATAATTGTATCAGAACTTATGATATGACAAGGTAGTGGTAAGATCTTAAAAAAAGAATTTTATGGGCCATTAATATATAGATTAATGATTCATCAAATCCTTTATCACCAATATGTATTAATAACCTATGGAATATATTATCAATTTATTAGTAATACAAGGAAATTAATGTACTTACATTACACATGATTTTTAGTCACAAAAGAGGGAAATGTGAAACAATTTTTTAAATTTAAAATACACTGTATACATTGGTTTTCAAAAGTTAAACATACATTGTAAACTTCTATTTTTTTCCAAACATATTTGAATTTCATTGGCTTAAAATCACCTCAAAAGTAAAGGTAATTATGTATTTAAATATATTTTAGAGCCAACCATGATTGATTGTTTAATCATTCGTGATTTATAAACAATTATTGAGAAGATGCTAACCTTCTAAAGAGTTTGAGGAAATGACATTTTTAAATGCTAATACAAAGTGCTTATGAATTTTTAGAATCATTTTTGTTTGTGTGTGTATTTTTATGGAGAAAAGAACAATAATGAATGTGGGTATGTTATTAAATGCTCTGAAGTAGAAAAATCGATCAAAGATGTCATTCTTTCCTTCAATCTTGATGATTTGGTAATTTCTTGGTTAAACAATTTAAAGTAAATTATGTAGTTATCTGGTGATGGGCCTAGTCTTCTGATTGTTATCACCTCTTTGATGGTCAATACATTATTATAATAACCAAAGAAAAATCTTCACAATTGTTATATCCATTGTTGCAACATCATGTGGTAAAATAATATCCACTGGTATTTTAGACCTAAGGCTTCTCGGAAAGGAATTGTAATCTGATTATCATGTGGATGTGTTCTGCCAACTTTTCAATCCAGAGAAGCAAGATTAAAGTGTACCATGAACATGTCAATTGGATTCTCAGATTGGTGCAACATCCTGTTCACGGATAAGTCCAGAGTTTTTGCTTGACTGGTAAGCACACAAGAGTCAGAGGAGAACAACGCATCACAATTAAGCCCAGAAAATTAAGCATTCAAAGGCAGCTTATGATGTAAGCAGGAATTCCAAAGGAATATCACATGAAGATGCCTATGCAGAATTGAATGAAATCTCAAGGAATCCAATGGAGACTATACTGCTATAGTTAGACATTGTTTCCTCCTTATGGATGGTAAAAGGCTCATCTACATTGAACTAACATACTTTAGAGAGGGAGGTTTCTTGTATGCAGTTAGTCTCAGAAAGAGAAAATTGCCCTAATTGAGGAGTATCTATTGCTATTATCTGTGCTTGTGCTGATTTTTTCATTATTATATAAACAATTGCCGTAAAGTTTATATGAAGCTTTCGAATGATCACATATATTTATTTTTTAGTGAGTGGAGGGGGATCAACCCAATTTGGGATTTTGGAAGGGGGGGGGATTTTGTTCATGATCCAAATGACCACTGTTATATAATTTATGAAAATCAAATATTTTTTTTAAAATTCTTGTACATAATTGTTGTATTTACTCTCTTGTGAAATTTTGTACTAATCAGAACGTTACTTTTCTATTTTTGTTGATTTTATTATTGTGCTTAACCTTTGAAAGCCAATATATCTTCAAAATAACTATAAAAATGCATCGTATTTGATGTATGGTGCTTTTTAAATAATATTTTAAAATTAAAGTTATTAAAAATAAGTTCACTTAACTATTTACTGAGCCATTAGTAAAATTAAATACACTAAATACATTTTGGATATATTTTGTTGCATTTGAACTGTGAAACATTTCATACTAATTTTTTTAAAATTTTGGATTCCAAGTATACCTAATATTTACCTTTGTAGTGTTTTTAAATATTATTCATTAAATTTTTTTAATATACTATATTATTTATTTGAAAAAAATTTTTTATTCTGTAATAAAGAATGTTGATTTAAAAAAATATATCCTAGATTTGATTTTAAGTAACTATAAATTATATGTGTAATGCACGGTATAGTTCCAAGACCGAAATATAGGTGCCGCCATTACAGTATTGTCTTGGACCGGAAGTGTGACTGTACGAAACACTGTAGTATCGTCAGAGAGAGTTTGGATCTGGACAAGCGTGCGTTTCCCCATTTCGATGTCCAATCCTGGACTATGTAAACTTTTCACTTATTTTCACTAAATGTTTGTCTTGTAATTGTCTAAGTGTCTGTTCTTTGTAACTGATGTCATTAAATATATTAATTTACCCCGAGATTCTATTAATTACTTTTGGTTACTCCAAGTAATGACGTAAGCGGCAGTCACAATTGGCGCACGTCGGCCCGACCCCAGCTCTCTCGCTTCCCCCCCCCCACAGCCTTAGGGGTGGAAGTGTTTGTCATCCCGACAATAAGAGGATTCGCACCCTGCGAATGAATGTTTTCATCCAGAAAACCTGTTAACAGATAAGTGTTGTTATTCTAAATAATCATGCTCTGTTATTTGTGTGTGTGTATAAGATTATTATTATTATTCGTAGTATATATTGTGTGTTACAGGAAAACAACATAATTGAATTTAAAGTTGATATTCATTTGTCAGTTTTCCTAATCTTTTTAAAATGAAATTTTCATTCTATCGGTTGATCTGATTAAAGCTAATTGAAGGTTAATTATTTATGAGTGCATATTTTCTTCCTAATTAAGAATTTTATGCTAATTACACGTATATGGATTTGTTATCAAGAAATTATTGCAATTCTTATAATAATTTTTTTCCCTGTTCTTTTTATGCCTAACATAAAAATAATTCTTTTGAAAGTATATGATTGATTATGAAGTATTACTATATAACATTTGAAACCTTGTATGTTATTGATAAAGTATTTACATTTCTGTTTTTATTTAAAATTTTTGGAAAATATTTTCAAGTACTTCTACTAAGTGTAAACAAGTTTGTACTATTGATAACTTCAGAGTGAATGAATTAAATTATGAACGGTATTTCTATTTAAACGTATTTGAATTGTTTTATAAATCCATTTCAAGTTAACTGCTGAAACTCCTTTTGATTAATAATGAATATTATATAAATATTATTATTTTGGTTTTGATGTACTAAAGTAGAAGATAGTTAATATTGAAGAATTTGTTTTATTTTAATCTCATTAATATTGATTTGTAAATTAATTATCACATTTGAAATTAGAGAATTTTATTGTCATTCATCAAGTGTGCATTATAGTATACAGTATTTTTTTATATGTAAAGAAATTTTCAGATACATCAGTATTGTTTAACTATAATATTTCCAAAGTGTTTTCTGATCATTTTTATGATATATGTATTTTTCTTTGGCTAAAACTTTAAAAAAGTTTTTTACTTTGATTATGTATTAAAAATGATAAAAACGAAAATATTTTTATTTTTCCTTTTTGTGATTCATGAAATTTTTTGAATTGTAAATTGTAAGAAAGTAAGATATTATTTTTTTGTGGCATAATACTGTACTATTATTCTGTTAGTAATATTTTGTCAAATTTAATTTTGGTCTGTTTATATATAAAATTTAAAAATCAAAGTTTAAATTTGTAATTAATTCAAAGCGGAAAAATTTGAATCATGTTTCCAACCAGGGGGAGGGCCCCCATCCAATAGCAACGACTTCCATAGAAAAAGTATAGACCCCCTGGTCATGAAAGAAGTGCCGCCCCGGCAATCAAAGACTCATGTTATAGAAAAGTGTATAGACCACCCTGGTCTCAGAAGTGCTGCCCTGGCAATCAAAAAAATCCCTGTTACAGGAAAAGTTCATAGACCACCCTGGTCTCAGAAAAAGTGCCGCCCTGGCAATAAAAAAAAATCCTGTTACAGGAAAAGTTTATAGACCACCCTGGTCTCGGAAGAAGTGCCACCCTGGCAATCAAAGATTCCTGTTATAGGAAAAGTTTATAGACCAACCTGGTCTCGGAAGAAGTGCCACCCTGGCAATCAAAGAATCCTGTTATAGGAAAAGTTTATGGACCACCCTGGTCTCAGAAGAAGTGCCACCCTGTCAATCAAAGTTTCCTATCATATGAAAAGTGTATGGACCACCCTGGTCTTAGAAGAAGCTCCTCTGAGGAAAAGAGGATGCCCCCCCCCCCAAAAAAAAGAGTACCTCCTGTTTCCGAGCCGAGACATCAACGGAACCAGAGGGGGAGTCTGTAACACACGGTATAGTTCCAAGACCGAAATGTAGGTGCCGCCATTACAGTATTGTCTTGGACCGGAAGTGTGACTACAAAACACTGTAGTATCGTCAGAGAGAGTTTGGATCTGGACAAGCGTGCGTTTCCCCATTTCGATGTCCAATCCTGGACTATGTAAACTTTTCACTTATTTTCACTAAATGTTTGTCTTGTAATTGTCTAAGTGTCTGTTCTTTGTAACTGTGCTATCTTATGTCATTAAATATATTAATTTACCCCGAATTCTATTAATTACTTTTGGTTACCCCAAGTAATGACGTAAGCGGCAGTTACATATGCATTTAAAATCTGCAAGTATGCCCAAATTCAATATGAGTTTGGAAAAAGTAAAGTTATTAATATTTAATTTTATTTTTGTGTTCACCATAATTTTTTTGAAACATTGAAGTGTTCTTTTAAATTAACAGGTCTTCAATTTGTTCGAGCAGAAAGTTTTGTTTTTGCTCATGTGGCCGATGAAGGATTGATGCAGGCTTGTGCTGGACCATTATTACGATATTCAAAGAATATTGGGGCAACTGATATTTTATATTTTACTGACATCAAAAAGAAGCACAGGTAGAATTATTGACTCATATATTTGATCAAGTATATTTTTTAAGAAGTACGTTACTTCCTTTGCCTTTTTTAAAAGTATGCATTACACTTTTAGATAATTAATGCAGTGGTTTTGTGATTTTTTTTTAATATAACAGCTAGAAATACTGATAATATCTTTCAAACATTTTTTATTTATGTTTACGACTGTCAATAATTGCCAATAATAAGTTATTCCATTTTTAATCATTATTAAAGGATTATTAACCAAAAAATATTTTAGTTACATTAAAATATTATTTAACCAATATATATGCTTATAAATATATATTCTTCTTTTATGCTATGGAATATTTAGTTGCTAATAAAATATAGATTTCTATTAATTTGCTTATGAAATGGCTATTTTAACTTTACACTAAATAGTTGTAAATATTTAACTCTTACTATAAAGTATTAAAAATCAGTAACATTTTTCCATTTAAAAGAAGCAAAAACTAAGCAGTTTGACATTTATAATGTAAAAGAGCATAATTATGCATGTAGCATAATCAACAAAATTAAAGCTTTAAGAATGAAAATATGATTATTAAAAAATAATATAGATGTAGACAAATTTGAACTTCTATTTCATTTCCTTTCTTTTTTTTTTCATTTTCAATTTTTTCATATTTATTTTTATTAACTGTCATGCAAAATGTATGATGTTTTCATATCCTTTTAAAACTATATTTGTTTGTTTTTTATATAAAATACAGTTCACATGCCATCACTTCTGACATTAGTTTAGCACAAATGGCAAAAGATGCGGCCTTCTTTTTATGTGATGGTGTTATTATAACTGGAACAGAAACTGGAGTACCTCCCAAGGGTCAAGATCTTATAGGTAATTTTCTTTGAAAGATTATTATAGATTATTTGTATGTATGTAGGTACACAGCTCTTTGAAACAGGACTTTTCTTATGGGAAAAATCTGGATTTAAAAACCAAAAGAAAGAGCACTATCAAAAATTTAAAGTGTTTAATTTAATACTTATGTAAACCTTCTCATGTCTTTAAAATTTATTTAAAAAAATGGAATGAGGTATTTATTTTGTGGTTGTAGCCATACCAATTCAAAATTTTGGATGTATATAAAATCATTTATTTTGGTAGTTTTAACATCAGATTTACTCTGGAGTGTGTGCTTTCTACTCAAATGCCAAAAAAGGAGAGAATTATACCTTTTCTACATTTATATTGGTAAAAAGCATAATCTCATTTTCAAGACAAGGGAAATATAAATTATGTTTCAACCACTCAGTATGGTATGTGTAGGCTGTTATGATATTCTTTTACTAGAAATTGCAAATAAGTAAGTAAAAAATTTGAGGCATAATCCTTTTATTGAGGAATCTTGAATAAATTTGCCAAAATATAGGTTTTGAAATAAGGTATTTGAAATTATGATTTAGAGGGAAAATATATAAGATTATTAATTTAGGTAAATATTAAATTATTACACACACATTTATTGGAAATTTGTACTGTAATTTTATATAAGTTGATTTATTTTCCCCTATAAACATTTAAGTGACTTAGGTTTATTTATTTTTGTTGTTGTTTTGTAGTGTACTTTATTGCATGTGAAATGTTTTTTCTGTAGTCCAGTATTAATTATATTATATACTTTGTCCAGTATTATTATATATATACTTTGTTATTATTTTGTCAAAGTTGAATTTGGTGCATACAACAGTGTAAATTCTGAAAATTAAATGTTTTCCTTAGTAATATTTTTCATTTAAAAATTATTATAAAAATAGATTACATAAAATGACATTGATTCCATTGAATTAGTTTAAATAGAATAATTTTTTCAGAATTACTTTCTCTTGGTTTTAATTAATGTTGAAAAATAGGAATATTTTTAGATTTCAGCCAAAAAAGAACTATATGTGCCAAATATTAATAAAAAATCTATCAAAAATGCTGTTTTAAAAGATCAATAAATATATATAGGGGGAGAGAAAAAGCATCCTTTTATTATTAAAGATACAATTTTTTTCATTTTATATTACTGTAAATTCATTCGATGTCTTGCAGTTACATTTATTTACAAATAAACAGTTGTAACTATTTTTGAAAAGCAGGCTAACTCATGGATCCAAATGGAATTAATAATATAATGCCAACCAATTATATTTTTCCAAAGCTGTTTTTTTGTGTGTGTCTAAATGATATGCTAATTAGTTATGTTTAAATTTACTTTACAATCATCCTAAAATTTGTAATTTTTTCATTCTATTGTAAATTTAATATCATTCAGTTATATTTATTTGCTACCAAAAAGGAGAAAGAAAGAAAAGAAAATTATTACTATTTATATAAAAAGCAGGCCAAATTATGAATCCAATTTTTTTTATACATAAAATAGTTAATATTTTATATATAACATTAAAATATACAAGTAAAAACAAAGGAAACTAATATTGTATAATAAATATCTTTGAATTGAAACAAATATTTCTATAATTTGGTTTTTGTGTATTTTACATTTAGATGTGAAGAAGACTTCTGACGTACCTGTGATAATAGGATCGGGTGTTACAATTTCTAATGTCAAAGATTACGTTGATGCCGATGCATTGATTATAGGTTCTCACTTTAAAGCTGATGGACACTGGAGAAGTGAACTTGACTCTGATAAAATTAAAAAATTTATGGAAAAAATACAGAAATTTAGGTAAATTTATACTATTTGAGAAGGTAAAATCTTTTTTTTTATTTTATTTTTTTTAACTTTACACATCCTAATTTTTATGCAAAAAGGAAAAAGATTACGAATATTTTGCTACTTGAGAAACTTAAAATTTTAAACAATAAATGTTGCTTATGACAAATATTGTAAGTACAATATTTTATTGAATTTGTTGTGGCTAATTTTTACTAAAAAATGTATGTTCAAAGAAAATTTTTTTTCTATGAATATTATAAATAGTTTACCAAAAAATGATTAATATTTTATAATATATATTGTTATATTTATCAGTATTTTTGTAAAAATGTCAGCACTTTGGGTATGAAATAGCAACTCATGTATCAATAAAAATCTTTGATTAAAAGTATGCAAATATTTCTTTTCGTTAGAAAATAAGTAACCCTTTGTGTGTTATTTACAACAGGAAATAAATAAACCAGTTAGTTCAAATTTCAATTTGCTGATATGTATTTCTTTCATTTATTCTAATCTGCTTTAAAATAAAAAGTACAAATAATAGTATAATCTGATTTCTAGTAAACCTGGAAATATTTAGCTAAAATGTTGATACAACATAAATTAATACTTGAAAACTGCTGTATATTAATTTGAAAAGTTATAAAAAATATATGCATTTACCTGCCAACTTTGAAAATGACTCAAAGTAAATTAATGTGTAATTTAAGGGAATTTTTAGATAATGCATGTTCAAGCAAATTCTAACTCGGAAACAATTTTTTTAAAAATTTTTTATAAAACAATACATAAATATCTTGACAATAATGCGAAGATTTCAAAATAGGCATTTTTTGATAAGAAGATTACTTTGTGAAAACTCTACTTTTCTTATCAACTTGATTTATAAAAACTCTAGAAGGAAAAGCAGCAGCACCTTTTTCCGATGCCAAAAGTGTTAAATGACATGAGCACCTTTTTTCCCTTTAAGTAGGTAACTCCCTCCCCCCTCCCCATGCATTATTGCAGAATCATTTGTATGAAATGAAACTAAATATTAAAAGGATATTCCACAATTTTAAAAGTCATCTGTAATGAATTGGCTGATAATTTTCACCAGCAGTATTCCCAATCAAATTTGGATAAAGGCCATTTTGCTGGATCACTGTGACAGTTACGGGATATAGCTTGTATCATTACTGCCATCAGATGCTGCTGTGAAAGGATGTTATTTTATGCATGGAATTGCATACTCTATCTGAATATAAACTTGTTCACTATTCACAGCAGTCCTTACACATCCGCACTGCTTAGTGATTTCAGACTTTGGAAATATGTTCAGAGAAGAGGACCAACCTGATTAGCTGCAGTCATAGGTACCATTATATTCTACAAGAAAAGATAAAACAGTATCCTTAAACCATCACCCTTGAAAAAGTGATTTAATTTTGAGAAACTGCTACTTGATATCTTATTTGCGATGTGCTTTAGAGTTTAGGCACAACGGTAGTGTTATATCAGTCACTGTGATAAATGCGTTGGTATGACATATGCCACAAAATGCATATATTTACCCTTTTGGAATGTGGTAACACAATCGAATTCCTTATTAAAACATTCTTTATAGATTTTGCTTTTGTTGGACAACTTGGTAAACAGACCAATTAACAAAAGTAAATTGTTTGGCAACATGAAGTATACAGAATACTAACATGTGCGATGCATAACATAAGTTGATTGTTTCTAGAAAGTTGTTACAAACAAAGAAAAAATAACGCTTTGCTCAAGAAAAGATAATATGCAGGAAGAACACACAAATACTTAAAGATGACGACAAGTTCTGTTTTTGACTACTTATTTTTTTGTAGTTCTGAATATATAAAGTAGTCAGTTGATGATGAAAATGCTATAAAATATGGACAATCTAGGCATAAAAGTTTAAATTTTAAGTGTGAATAAAAATTGGCAGGTTTGTATATGCACATGAATGTTAATTACTAATGAGTAAGTACCATCAATTAGGTGGCTTTACGATTAACAAAAAGATAAAGGATCAATTTCATGTTCTGCATTCAACAAATGATACAGAAATACGAAACTACTGATTCTTTGGCTTGTCTTATAAGTAGCCACCATAGGCAGTGTAGTCCATGTTGCAGCTTCAGCACATGGAAATGCAGTGCTTGAAGTTTCAACACCTGGTATTTCATAGAAATACCTGGAGACCTCTGCCAATTGTCTTGAAATGATATCATACACGCGGCAGCATAATCATGAATTGAAAACTGGCGATAGCATCAACATTTTGAGAATTGGGTATACATTGAAAAGCAACATGTTTTTAACAGATGAAATAGTCCAAATGGACTGGAAATACTAACACAAAATTCACAAGCTTTTGTTCAAGAACTCCTGCATCGACTAAAAGTGACAACCTGGTATGGCATTACTGATTTCTTTGGTTCATTTTTCCCTAAGAAGTCACAAGAGCATATAGTGCAACAAATGACATTGTTACAGTATAATATTTCAGAACTGAAAGCATGTGACTCGTAATACATACAGTCAGCTCTGTATTAGATGGAGTAACACAGTGTATTGCAGGCTCCTATTCGATGCATTTCACTTTTGGAAAAAAAATCACATTGATTCTTTCCATACACATGCCCTCTCAGATTTGACACATTGTGAATTTGGGTTGTGGGAATTCTTGAAGTCAAAAGTGTACTTAAATGAATTTATATCATTGGAAGGTGCTATCTGCCTACATGTCTCTGCCACACTGCAAGAAATGCTGTGAATGACTGCCTCACTTGACACTGCTTCCGAATGATGGACAGTTCCCAACCAGGTACTTGTACATGATCTAATGGTCAAAAAATCACTCAAGCATAGAAATATCTGGCTTTTAATCTTTATTCATTAATCTTTTCCCCAGATTTTTCATAGACTTCAGTTGGTATTTATCATAACAGTTTTCGTTGTTCTCTTCTGAAAAATTTTATAATCTATCAAGCAAAAGAAATATTTTTATACTAAAATAAATTCCGGCATAGCTTCAAAAATAAGTGTACAATGTGTGAATCTGTTTTACAAAATGAATAAAACATCAAACATTTTAAAATTTTTTATTACTTTTTTTTATGATGGAAATAGTATAGTGTTCCCTCAGTATTGAAATATTTTAACATGTTTCATACAACATGCTACGTGGAATGTGTACTAGAACAACTTCTAAATATTTATAAATAAATTTCATGAAGTAAATCTTGTTGCTTTAAAAAAAGTTACCCTATCTGCAATAAAAGGCACTTATACAATATGATAGTTCTTATTGTTCATCCTTCCCAAAAGGAATGTTTATATCATGTATACATTTAACAACATACAGTATATTCATTGCACACTTAAATATAGAATATCTGCTTAACATTCTAAAATTACACAGCCAAAACACTACAACATTCTCTCGTAAACTAGCAGAAATTCACAAAAGTCAAATCCTCTCACGCAACACACATCTAAAAGCACACACATTAATCAGTTTAAATTAAATCTAGGTGCTGATCAAAGCACACTAATCAAGCTTACAATACAATAAATGACTGTGTACAGTATTTAATTAAAAACCAAAATTAAAATGCTTAATAATACATTGCTCTTTAGAAGAAAATGCATTTTAAATATTTATCACACTGATTTGTTTGAGTTAATGAAAACTGAATGTAAAATCCATTTCTTATTTACAAGATGAAATTTTTATATTTACAAAGCACTTCATATATGCATTCCATAAAACAAACATTATTCTACATGACTGATGTAAATGTATGAGGTGAATAATTTGCTACATTACAATATGTAAATAGGATAACCTTCAAACATATATATATATATTTTAAAAGTGAGCACTTCTAGAATGACTCAATCTGCTTGCTTTATATAAATAGAAAACATTTACAAAATCAACATAATATTACATTTTTACTAATGTAAATACTGTAACTCCTATAGTAAAATTCTTTAACACAACTAATAAAAAAAAAATTAATTCCAAGCAAAATTTTATATGCCCACTTTTTTTTTTATCTTCAAATCAAGAAAGAAATCGATTTATTTTTCCCATACAAGGACTCAACATGAAATAAAAATTTCTATTCTACACTTGTTAATTATATAAGCACTGATTATGACTAAACTAACTTTGGATACTAATTAAAAATATACCCCCCCCCCAGTTAAATAGACTTGAACAAATAAAAATTTTAGCAATAAACTTATGTACAATATCAATATACAGTTTGCAATAATGATATTGAAAAAGATTGTTTTAAGTCTATATGATTGTATTATTTATTCCCAATGAGAATATTTCATTATGTAAAATCTCACAAACTGCTTATCAACATACTTAAAATTATGTTTTTACTGAATGTGAAAGGCAGTTTTACTGAATAACATGTTATCAGTTACATAACCTATATATTTCACAATAAAACTAAATCTAGCTTGAATACATATACAATAGCAAGCATAAAATAATCTGACAAATAGCACTATAGATGCTAAGCAAAAAATAATACATTTTTTACAATCCTATTCAACAACAATAAATATTGTTTTAAATATCTATAAATTAAAACAACTAAAGCAAAACCAAAAATAAAAGGAAGTTTACTCCATACCTGAGTATGGATAACACAAAACAAACTTAAGATCACAGATATTACAAATGCAATTTCAAAAATTAAAATACATATCAAGATACTTCCTTAGTATAGTGGCTACTGAAGATGAATCGTCAAGAACAAAGATGTGTTTCTCAAAGTAAATTGTAAAATCTTGTCAAACATTTGCATCTTAACAAAAATGTAATTTTTGTGTTTCGTGAGCTTGGCAAAATCATAGCTATGACTTTGGCATAATGGCAAGGATGTCACTATAATAAGGAAGTGTCTATATCTGTACAACAAATTGCAACATTCAGAATAGTGCTATATGAACATAAAATATTGGGGGAAAAAACATCTACACATCTAATTTGAATTAATCAGCAACTTCCATATGCAAGAAAATCAGCACATACACATTTTGATAAAAGTAAACATACATAATCCAAGCATTTATATATATAAATATATCAAAAATGCCTTCCCTTTTCAGCAAAAGGTTTAGCAATGCTCTTCTTCTTTTGATTGTGATGTTTCCTTGATTGGTATCGATGAACTCGATTTTGACGACTCATGTAAGATGGGCAGAGTTTGTACTGATCATTTTCCCATTTGGCTTGTTGAGCGGGTTTGGTATTTTCCACTTGGTCAACCAAACCTTAAAAATATATTGTATAAAATTAAACTGTTCAACATTTTTAATTTATTCAATTTAAGAACATTGTAAAAGAAAATTTCAACAAATTTCAAAAAACAAATTTTTAAACATAAATACTATATAAATATTAATATGTAAAAGTGCTACATAATTCTTTTAAAATTAATCACTGTAAAATCCGGCATATAATGTGCACCTATATTTTAAAGCTACCTTTTTAATAATTTTTAGATATATTCGCTGGTTTTTAATGTGCACCTCATCTTTTTACTAAGAAGCCTAAAAAGTACGTGGGCAATACTCTCATTTATTCAAGATATTATCCCAGGCTTTTGAAAAGTAGTACATTTCTAAAACTACAACCTTTTCGATATATATTTAGAAGTCTAAATTTTTTTATGCTCATCTCTTTTTTAACATCCGGCATATAATGCGAACCCATAAATTTCAATCTTATTTTTTGTGTTCATAGTGTGTACGCTAGATTTTACGGCATATAGAATTGCTACATTATTATTTTTTTTAAATTAAAAAGTATTCCAATATTTTTCATCATAAATGTAAATACATTATTTGGCATCAAGTTTAATTTCATAGCATACAAAGAAATGTTATGCAACTTCACTTGCTGAAATTACATAATTAGTAGACAAATAAATATTTTGTAAGAAGCTCTCTAAATCAGTTCAACTCTTTAATGCCTGGTGCTTTGAAATAGTAAGATTTAAAAATGAACATTTCCAATAATAAATTTATCTTGTTATCCTTAAGAAATATACTAAAGAAAAGGAAACCTCAATTACTAAGAACAATTATCTTTTGTCTCAAAAAAAGGAGCTATATGTTAATTTTGGACTTCGAATTTAAATATTTATAACTTTTAATATTTAAAATAATTTACTAAATAGTGGATCTAACGGACCGCTACCGTTTTTCCCTTGAGTCACAGATATAAAGTTATTTCAATTCATATCCAATGTGAAATAACTTTCATGATACAATTATTGTGTTTATTATTATCACACTATAAAGCAATACTATTCGTGGTGAACCTCATAATTCTCAACCATTGCGTGACAAAGAGCTGGCACCCCCCCTCCCACCTTTGAGCTCCCACACCATGCCAACAAGAGGACTTTGAACCTTGACAAATTTAACATGTATCGGCCCCTCTACATAAACAGGTCTTCAGTGGCATTAAGACTCGAATTCATGACATGTCAGCCACGAGTCTGTGACCATAACCATTAGATTACAGTGGCCATGATACAATAAGTGAAGAATGATACTAAGGTAGCAATGGAACAAAAATTTCTTGCAATACATTTAAGTTGACAGTAATGTGATTCTGTGATTTTTCTTTTTAAGTAATATTTCATTGTATTCTATAAAAGTATGTTTAACCATTTAATAATCTGATCTTGTGAAGACTAGAAGGCATAAACTATAAACACATTTTGATAAATTATCCTTATAAGATTGATAAATTTTCTTATGAATGCAAGAAAGGCTTTCAAGCAGTACATTTTATCTTTATAATTGCCATATTCTGATTTTACAAATTACACAGGTTTTATGCTAGATACTCGAAAGAAAATTTACAAATTAAGAAGTAATAACTATTCAGCAATGTCAAACATTCAACAGTTTCTCTTATTTTTAAAAATATTTTGATAACTTGTGTTTGAATGAAATATCAATGGATGCATTTCTTAACATAAAAAAATAAATTCATATTCTATAAGAAAGAGACATTTTTAAACAACTTTTGTCCATCATAATTTGACTTTTGAGTAATTCAGCAATATTCTAACCCAGTTAGAGAAACAAAATAATTTTTTTTAATGTTTTTAAGCAATATTCATCCATGTAAACCATGATTTGCAGTGCTGAGATTGGAATTTATTATAACTAATTGTTTATTAACCCGTTTTAAAGTTTTGAAAAAAACAACTTACTTTTGAGATCATGTTGAGACTTGGAACAATTCATCTTGGGTTTTGTACATACAGTCAAGAGACCTTGTTCAGCTCTTGGTTCATTTGTGCGTTTAGTAGAAGTATCACTGGTTTCAATTTGACTTGAAGTTTCAGCATGATCATCAGTTTTCTTGAAGCTTGTCTGAAAACCAGGGACTTGAGCATACACACTCATACTAGGGTGCTCAATGAGGAGGTCTTCAAGAGGAGATTTTTCAATCATACCGGTACTGTTCTTCGTAAAACATGGTGGGGGAGCTACAAACCACCCTTCTTCAATCTTGGTAGGACTTAATTGTGGGGAGCTTTGCGGTGTGCTTGTGTTGCTTATATCTAGGAGAGGGAGTGGGTTCAATCGAGATTCTGTGTTGAATTTTAGAGATGTGAATGTTTCAGTCTTTTCTACTTCATTTCCTGAAAAAATAAATTACTTAAGATATAATATCTGTGAAAAAATTCATTGAGAATATGATATAAAATTTTGATTCATTGAAAAAGTATAGATAATATCTGTACCATTTCACCTACAGTTATGATTATTTAATAAATATATATTTCCAATAAACAGTAAAAATAATTTAGGTATAAATGTTTAAAACAGACATGAACTAGTTTTTTTTTTTATATCTAACAATTCCACAAAGGAATTTTAGCATTTTTCTGAATGTAAATAGTTGTTTTTAACAATAAATATAGAACAAAATATTATGTTATAAAAACAGATCATTTCAGATACCTTTTGGAAAAAAAGTACATTATTCAAATTTTGGAACTAATATTATGAATTTGCTCACTATAATGCAATTTTAAATATTTTTGTTACAAATTGTATTATAGTGTTTGATGTCCAATTTAGAAAAAAAAGCAAAAGCTTTCTAAAACTTTTCAGATATTGCATCACCTTCTGTGCAATGAAAAAGAATATATGAATGAACTATACTTGTTAACTAAGAATCTGCTTTTATACCTGTTTAAGATTTTGGTCAGTAAGCAAGTTAAAGAGCAGCTGAATACTATATTGAGTTTAATAGGAAATCTCTCTCATGAATTTCTGTACAAGTGTTGTAGTTTATTTCAACTGATATAGTCTTTTGAAGACTTAAATTGTTTTGGCTTTATCAAGGACAAATATTTGTAAGTAGCCGCAAATAAATTTCTGTTTACGCCATCTCAATTAAAGCTCATTCTATCTCCTAACTCATTGGATTTGTAACATTTTGGTGTCAGGGTGAGTGAGTGAATAATAATGCAGTACTGTTCAACAACCCGAGGGCTTTTGACAACAGACCTTGTAATACTGAACCATGGTCAAGTGATGAGGTCAACACCTAAGCTAGTACCTCCCTCTCCTAACTACCACACCACACCACACCAATGAGAGGATGTTTGAGCTCTTGACAGATTTAACGTCCATCGCTCCCCTATGCTTCAGTGGTACTGATTTTGGTGTCAGGAGTGAGGCTGAAAGGGGAAGATGAGAGGGATGACTGGAATGGTAGAAGAGTTTGAAAAACTCTTTGCCTTTATGAAAGGGATGAAGCAAGGACAAGAAACCAGAGATGCAAGCAAATATTTTAGATGTGATCAGCACTAAAGTGAAAGCTGTTGCAGAGAAAGCAAAGAAAAATGAGGAAAGGCTTGATAAAGTTGAAGTGAAATTTGATGCAATTGGACAAAGTTGATACAATCTAGTAGAAACTAGAACATGAAATAGAAGAAATAAGGACAGAATTCCAGAAGATTTTCATGGCTATAATGGGGGAACATGATAAAAAAAAATCCTGCAAACCAGACCTTTTTCAACATACATCTGTAATCACCAAGCTAAACATTAAATTACCAACATATGATGGAAAAATATTCTGGTAAGTCTACAAGACACAATTATTCATTGTTACTGAAGCAAATGGTTGGGACTGTATCTCAAAAACTTGTCACTGTTGTGACATTTATCATTATTATTCCACAATATAGAAGAAAAAAAATATTGCATCAATCATAACCCAAATCAAGAGTCCAGTTCCATTTCAGACAGATTTATGGAGTGAAAAAGGAGTTTGTGAAGACCAAATGAAGGTTCCAAACAAAACTGATTATAAAATTTTATAGTCAGATCCCAGGACCATAGGGCATGCATCTCAAGCTTCAGTGCTGGAACTAAAGCTTACTGGGACCTTTTGGAATTCACTTCAACTTTAAAATAGAATCTTGTAAAAAAATATTAAATTCTAAGGTTGTCAAATCATTAAAGTAGTAATTAGGACTTCTAAGTTAAGAATACTGGATGCACTAAAGGAGTTACATTGTAGTCAATTTGGTGGTACTTTGGAGTAAGGAAGACTATTCCCAAAATTTAAGAATGGTACTGAAACAAAGTGAAAGAGGATTTTCAGGTGAGGTGCAGGACCTGTGGATGCTTGCTTAGAAGGTCCATAAAGATGTAGCCACAGAAAACCACAGCATTATAATGTAGGAGTGCTGTTTGACATCTTAGGGACTCTGTCATTGGCAGAAGATCCCTACAGGAACATTTCAGTTGTCATGTTTAGAAGAGTCCTTTATAAAGAGTCTCAAATCTTATGTGATCCCCGATTAAGAAAGGGTAACCATTGTGAATGCTTTGTAACAGAACCGGAATCCCAGTTCTACCTCACACATTCTACACAAGGAAGAAATTTACCTCTGCAGTATGTAAAGGACGTTGTAAACTCCTGGAAATTGACAAAACACCCACAATCGAATAGCATGGCAGAGAGATTCAATCATATGATCCTTGAATAATCTTCTCATCTCCATTTTGAAGAATCAACAAGACAGGGATAAAAAATTACCTTTGTTCCTGCTCATAAATCAAAGTACTGCCCCAGGAACAACTGGATTCACTCCATCTTCAATGTTCTTCGGTCAGGAACTTTATCAGTCCTGTGACCTATTAAGATGTCCTCTTCAGAGATACACCTTCTTCACTTGAGGATTATATCCAAAATCTTCAGGCATGGCTGGAAGATGTTCATAAACTTGCCTGTAGTCAGATCAATATAACAATGAAGAAGAACAGGTAAAACACAATAGCTACAGGATATGAATTCCAATAAGGTGTTCTGGAATCTGATTTCATGTATGGGATTTTCTCCAAGCTGAGAAGACAATGATGTAGTGATCCATACAGATAAAAAAAAATAATCATGTTCTCAACCTAAAGTTGTACATTATGATTAGCTAGCCTACTTCTTCAGAAAAGAGAAATTGAATCAATGGTTCTGTTGAAAATCAAGGATGAACATATTTGTTATTTAAATTGGGTTGTACTGCCCAGATTGAGCAGTCCTTGAGGAGAGAGGGCAATGAAAAGAATTCTGTAAATTCAATGTTTGGTGCCAAATTTGCCAATGGAAAACTTTTAGACTAACCAGATATATCATTTCCTGTGCAATGATCATGGAAATATAAATGAACTAGCTGTTACCCGCCCGCTTCGCCGGGAATTTCATGATGTTTTATAAATTTTTACTGCTTATATATATGTATAAATTATTGATATCAAAGTCCTGCATTAAGAATTCGATTGTATTTAAAAATATACTTATACCTGTAACTGTCGCCTGTTGATAAAAAAAAGGGGCAGAACTCATCATTTTGTGTTTTCTAAAAATCTCTAAAATTGAAGCATAGAATGATGTTTGCTCTTTAGTAACCCAAAAACCAAGTGGATTCCCGCAAAACCAATTTTCGCGGTGGATCTCTACTCCGTAAATTGAACATGCAAGCCAAATTTCAAGTCTAAATCTAACAGGAAAAAAAAAAAAAAGTTTTACTATCAATATCCCTGTAATCCCGTTGAGAGCCGTTTTCCAAAATAGCCGCTCTTAGCGGATTTCAACTCAACAAAAGAAAAATGCAAACCAAATTTCATTATTATAGTCCTTGTAGCTCGAAAAAAGTAATTTTTTTGTCAATACGTCCCAGTAACCCCCTGCACCCCCCCCAGAACTTGATTTGCTGAAAATACATTCTTAGTGGATCCCTATTCAACAAAAGAAACATACTTAACAAATTTCAAGTATATGGGTCTAACAATTAAAAACAGGATTTTTTTTTCTGTAACTCCTCTTGACCCCTCGCAACCCTCCTTGGGGTCAATTTTCGTTTTACTATTTGTTAGAGGAACTCTATTCCATGAAAGGAACATGCCTACCAATTTTCAAGCAGGATGATCAAATAGTTTAAAATGGAAATATTTATCAATTACGCCTCTTAATCTCCTGAAATTAAACTTGGTAGTTCATATTCGCGAAACCCATTTTGTAGCGGTTCTCTACTTTACGAAAGGAATCTGCTTATCAAATTTCAAGACTGTACGTCTAATAGTTTAAAAATGGGGATAATTATCTATAACGCCACTTGAGCCCCCGCAATGCCACTTCTGGGTCTGTTTTCACAAAACCAATTTTGTAGGGGAATTGCACACTATGAAAGGAATCTGCTTAGCAAAATTTGAAGACTGTGCGTCCAATAAATTAAAAATGCAAAAAAAAAAAAATTTATCAATAACGCCCCTTGAACCCCCGCAACGCGACCTAGGGGTCGATTTTCACAAAACAATTTTGTAGTGTATCTCTATCCTATGAAAGGAATCTGTTTACCAAATTTCAAACTGTGCGTCTAATAGTTAAAAAATAGAAATAATTATTTATATCTGCCCTTAACACCCCGCAACACCCCTTGGGGGTCAATTTTTCCCAAACCTGTTTTGTAGCGGATATTTACTCCATGAAAGAAACATTCCTACCAATTTTCAAGCAGGGAGGTGAAGTAGTTTAAAAACGAAAATATTTATCTAGTACGCCACTAAATCCCCCGCAACTCCATTTAGAGGTCTGTTTTCAGAAAACATTCTTATAGCTGATCTCTACTCTATAAAAGAAATCTACTTATCAAATATAAAAACTGTGCATCTAATAGTTTAAAAATGGAAATAATTATCTATAACGCCCCTTAAGTCCCGCAACGCCACTTGAGGGCAATTTTCACGAAACCCATTTTGTAGCGTATCTCTACCCTATGAGAGGAATCTACTTACTAAGTTTCAAGACTGTACGTCTAATAACTTAAAAATCGGAAATTCTAACGCCCCTTAAACCCCCACCCCCGCAAACAATTGCTGCTAATTTGAAATTACAAACAGACACTTCAATTTTATTTATTTGTATAAATATAGATTGGGATTATAATAACTATTGTTTAAATGTGACTAAAAATGTAAATAAAAAAAAAAGAAAGGATTAAAACTAACCGTAAAACTTATCAATTTTTTGTTTCTTGCATTGCTTTTTGCTTATGAAGCCTTGATTTATTATTTTTAAAAGTGCATCCAAAACAGCCGATGCTCTACTTAACTGAACAGTGAGATAACTATCATAAAAAAAAAAATTATGGCACGTGTCAGCGTATTATCATGTGCGCGTAAATTTATTATGTCTCATGAAGAGCATCGGTCGCCAGTAACCAAAACAACGACTTCATTAGCTCATCTTAGCATTCAGTTTCACGTTCACCCGTATAGTTTCCGTTCCCGTAAGAATACGGGAATAAAATATAGCCTATGTTACTCCCCGTTAATGTAGCTTTCCATTAGTGAAAGAATTTTTAAAATCGCACCAGCCGTTTCCGAGATTAGCCGGAACAAACAGACAGACAGACAAAAATTTTAAAAATTGGTTTTTTGTTATGAGTACTGTATATACTTTTAGTGCATTAAGTAAAAAGCTGCTAATTTGAAATTACAAACAGACACTTCAATTTTATTTATTCGTATAGATTAAACAGGTTTAAAAGCAGATTCTCAAGCAAAGTTAGCAGAATTTTAATCAGCAAGCAAGCTGGTAAGTAATGGGAAAAATTTATGTGACATCCTATAATCACATAATAAATATAATCATATGTTTCTAGCCAATCAATTAATGTGCCTCACTTTTGTCAATTTTTAATTTTTACAGTAGTTTTCTTTTTAAAAAGTACAAATTTGTTAACAATAATAATATGCATAGGTAAACAAAATGCATTTGTTTTGAAAATACCCATTCATAAGAATTTATTATTATTTTGAAAAACTTTTTGAATAATTTTAATATTTGAACATCTTTACCCAAATATCAAATTTGAAACTGTATTTAAATTTTTGAAGTACATTAAGTACAAAAGCCTAATTTTAACTTTGATTTCCTGTGATTACATTTATTATGTGACCATCCTGAATTTAGTAACGATATGAAAATTTATTACAGGCTTATGAAATGGCAAGATTTATTCATGACACATAAATTTCATTCAAAGGAAATAAATTTCCCAAACACATTTTTTTTTTAATAAAAATAATTATTAATACTTAGATACCAAAAAATAAGATATTACTAAAATTTAAAATCTTAGGAAGTGCATAACAGTTAATAAAAAAATAATCAATATTTCACAAATATAATTATCTATTCATCATGTATAACTGGAAATATTATGTATCAAAAATGAAAAAAAGGACAACACATACCACTGAAAACATATGAAGACAAAAACAAGAAAAATAGATATTTGTTGATAATGAGAATAGTAAAAAAAAATTATATATAATCACAGAATAAACAAATGCAAGGGATTGTAAATAGCAGCAAAAATGCCTGCCATTTTATAAAATCATCAAACTTTGTAACTATGTGTAATGCTCATAATTTTAATAAGAAGCTGGGTTTCAGATAAGTAATTTGTAAAAAAAATTTTTTTTTCACATTCTCTACATGATCCATGTATTGGTGGAAAAAAAACCCGAAAAGCAAGAATTGATTGCAAGATTTTGCTTTTCATTATATTTGTTCTCAGTTTTTCAATAACTATAGAAGCATACAATTATGTATGCATACAATTATAAATTACATAAAACAATTATGTAACCAATATTTTCTACAAATATGTCAAATTTGCATACTTCAAATGCATTTTAATTAAAGGTAAAATAGTGGGGAAAAAATATTTTTGGAAAAATCCTTCCCTTTATATATGCATTGTGTTCTTACATTCACATATTTTAGAAAGAGTTCACTTTTTAAACTGATATCAATGGGTAAGCAATTAACAAAAAACAAAAATAAATGCCAAAAGTACATACATAAAAATTACCAAGTAAATTTGATAGTTAATTGTATGAAAATTACATTTATATCTTTATCTTTTTAAGATAATTTTTTAAGAATTATATAAACTACACTAATTAGAAGAGAGTTTTAAACAATTCCTTTGTTCTGATTAAAAAACAAAATAAAGAATCAGAAATATTTTTTGCAAATCATTACTAATTCATAAAACCTCTTGAGATGTCAACTAAAATAATTAAATTTGTTTTATTCTAATGAATTTATTAAGAAATATTTTACTAACATATTGATTACTGTGTTATTGTCATTTGCCAAGACACAAGTAAGACCTACAGTACAATATATATATTGGCCAACCAAGAATGTTTTGTCAATTTAATTATGTATGATAATTTCAAGGCTGTTTGCACTTGTTATCAGACATAATTCAAAGTAACATCAGATCAAGGTTCACGAAATTCATCAGGGCTAAGGGCTAGAACTTTAAGCCTGTCGTTAGCCTAAACTTTGTGCCCCATGAAGGTGACAGTATGATTTTCTCGGAACACAATAGATGGCGACACCATTCGGACCCATTGATTTAATGAGCACGTATTCCGTGTGCACTTGGAGGGTATTTGGTGGCATTGAACCCAGGCTTTCCGGTCTGGAGTTCGATGCTTTAACCACTAGGCTACCTAATTCTAACTATTAAAAATATTTGTAAAGCATAACATATGTTTGTATTGTGAATTTAAACTAAGGAATAATATAACAAAAAGTACTGCTTTTGGAGAAAAAACACTTACATCAAGAAAGGATCAATGATGATTTAAAAATGTTTCACCTTCAAATCTGAATATCAACAAACAAAAGACAATGATTCAAGGCAATTCCAGTTTAAAATGTCAACAGCTTGCAGCAGTATTCAAATTACCATAAAATCTGGCATATAATGCACACCTATACTTTCAAGCTGCAATTTTTAATTTTTATGTATATTTGCCATATAATGCGCACCTCCTTTTTTTATGAAGAAATCTGAAATGTTAATATACAATGCTCTTATGTTTTGCAGTCATTTATTTATTCAAGGTATTATTCCAAGCTTTAGAAAAAAATATGCTTCAGAACTACAATCTTTAAAGTTCATAAGGAATGTCATTTTAAGTAAACAGTATTTCGAAGCATGTAGAAGTGTAATTTTTCACTATGCTCATTTATTTTTTATTTTTAAAGTTATCATTTTTATACTCAGCATATAACATGCACCTGTAAATTTTGGATCTTATTTTTTGTGTTAAAAGTGTGCATTATAAGCCGGATTTTACGGTAAGTGTAAAAATATGAAGGCATTTACAAAAAATAGAAATTGAGTAAAACATGTAATGCATAAAAAGTTTAAAAAAAGAGTAATATTAAAAATAAAAATAAGCAATTTTGTAAAAAATTAATTTATAAATTAGTTTCTCAATGGGAAAGCATTATTTAAAATATGTGAGGGTGGGTATTTTGACAAAAAAATTATTTGATCTATGAACACGCTCTTTCTTGCACTAATTTGATATCAGTACGCTATTCATTTTTGGAGTGATTTTAGAAATGTGCCACACAGATCTTTGGCATTCAGTCTAATGTTCTCATATAGTAATGTATTGCCCAACTTAGGGAAGTTTTACAAATATTTGGCAGAAAAATTTACAGCATACCAATATCAAATTAGAGTTCACTCATTCCTCTCAGTTAAAAAAATGATAGAATTTTCTTGGTTATCTAATTAGTAAAACCAGTACATACACTAAGCAAAAAATAAGTTTTAAAATATTCTCATTTACAGTTTTTTAATATGCATTATTAAATTTCTATATGCATTATTAAAATTGTTATAGAATAACTACCATTGTTATCAACAAACACCCAATTTTTTTCAATTTCTTCGGAGTCACTCTGTTCAGAAGCATGTTCTTGTGCTGAGTAGTACTGGCCTAAGTATTGTTTGAAACTTCCCCACATGTTAGTTACCTATAAAGAACCATTTTTAAATTAACGATTTTTATAATTATAATGAACAAATAATATAACAGCATTTTATATAATATAGTAACATTACTAATGTCACTGCAGCCAAAAATTTGCCAAAATCTGAGTAATTGTTGCATTTTTTGTTGTTGTTGCTGTTATGAGTAATATATACTACCGCACAACTACACCAACTTTCACGATAACTCACAAAATTGGCAACCCTGATTTCGAAAGTGTCAAATTGGCAACAATCTGATTTGTTTCATATTTCTGTGTTTGCCCCCATTCTAAGCCTAACTGTTCACTGATATGGTAATGCGAATATGGGATTTACCAAATTCTTAAATAATAAAATTAATAATTAAAACAATAAATAAAAAAATAAAAATTACATTTTTTTTATTGATTATTTATTTATAATTACTTTTTCACATAGTATGTTTTGACTACACATTCCATATTTCCATCAGCATATTCCCTTTTTAGAACTTCATGTGGTTTTATTCAATGTCATTAATATGGCTGTGATAGAACATAAGTATCATTTACTTTTTTGCCCATTAAAACAAATTTGAAAGGCTAAGCCTATTCATACAAATTAATGACACTCAGAATATCAAACAAAATATCTTGCAATTGTTACAATCAGTCAAAAACAATATATTACATCAAATGATACATGCTTAAATCATAAATTGAATGACATCTTTAAAAGTATATTCAAATAATTTGTTAATACATTTTGATTTGTTTTTAAAAATTGAAACCAATAATTTTAAAGTAAAACAGTATAAAATATAAAGTGAAAAATAAATTTTTAAAGAATATTAATTCTTACCGAATGTGAAAAATCTTATAAAATGTATGTTTACGGAAAAAATCACACAAAAATGAAGTTATTTTTGATTTTTAGGGAAAATTTTGATAGCTTAGAAATTTTCAGTAGTTGGATAACATTCTAACTTTTTTCACAATAAAAAAATTAATAAAATTGTATGGATATTAAAATATTCAAAGCTAACTACAATACTAAATGATCATAGAATTTTGAATCGCATGAAAGGCTTTAATCACAGTATGAAATAATATGCAAGATTGTTCGAGGATAAGAAACAACATAAAATAATATGTACGAAAGGTTTTAATAAATGCAAGAGGAACATACATTTTATTTTGTAAGATGCCTAGTAAAGGACAGTTGGAAGAAAATTGTTTTTTAGTTATATAATTTACTGATATGATTCTTCTTGTTGTTGCTTCAAATCCCCTTTTAGCAGGAAAGCCTAAACCAAGTCCATTTGACCTTTCCGCATAATAATGTCACAAACCAAGTCTTGATCTTCAAATAACTGTCTTAGGGAAATGCCCCAGCTGTCCAGAAGATGAGCAGGAGAAGCAGTGAGAGAGCTGGGATAGGTAAAGAAAGACTTTAACCCCCTGCACAAAGGTCATACAATGCAGGTGACCACTTTTAAAGTGCAGCAAGGCTGTTTGAACAGCTCTAGATCTCCTGCACTTTAGAGATAGACCAGGAATCTTGGCTGAATACCAGTGGTGAGCAGGAAGTTTTTGCCAAGTCAAATTCATTTTAGCTTTGTGGAGGGAATGAATTTTGGAATGACTCAAGACAGAGGAACTGGGGTAAGGGAGATTACAATCCCTACCAGCCAGCTCATCAGCTACCTCATTCCCAGGCACATCCACATGTGATGGTATCCACTAAAGACACACTTGTTTCCTCTGACCAAGTCTAGCCAATTTGGATATAATATCTACACCGGTAGTAGCCATAATCTTTGGCCAATTCTTCAAATATTGGATGGAGCTTCTTAATGTCTATTTTAAGTGAAGCTTCAACAGTATATTAATTTTTTGAATGAAAGAGGTGACTGATTAGAGTATGGATGAAAGATTAATAGCATCAAGTTAAGAATGCTCTAGATGTGGCAAAATTGTGCAAGTTTGTTCAAGAGAAAGAAAATCATTGATCATTACCAATGGCATTGTTGCAGCCAAGAGAAAGGTAATCATCAAAAAGTGTAAAGGACTGTAAGAAAAAACATTTAAACATAAGGCTGTTAGACATTTCAGCATAAATAATATCTTTTGTCTCACAAAGCATTGGTTTGGTAAATTGATAAATAAATTTAAGGTGAATAATTTGAATGCTGACAAAATTATAGTGAAAAATTGGTATAAGTTTTGTGGGGATGTTTGCTGTAGTGAATAAAAGTGTTAGGAGTAGGGGGAAAAAAAGGACTGATTTTCAGAATTGTTTAAATATTCCTAGTTTAACATATTCACTTGAATCTATCTAAGATATTAATTTCTTTTTATGTGAATTGGCACAAAAAATATCAGAAGTCTCAACTACGACTTGGCAATAGAATTTGCCGGTTCAAGATTTACCAACAGATATTTGTAAATTATATTGATATTTATTCTCCAATTTATGCAAGGGTGCATCACATAAGGCATTTTTGAAAACCATAGTTACTATTTACAATAACACTGGAAATTTGGGGTCATATTTACATGGAAATATGTTTAACTTCTTACAACCAATGATGAAGGCATGCAGAGAATAAATTTTAAATTTAAAAAATTAAACATAAGAGAACATTATATAAAAGTCCCTAAGCTGAACGCCAATAACATAACATAGAAATAATTTAATTATCAAACTTCTTCTTTCCGTAATTAAAAATTGTGATTTTAAAGTTTCAGAAAAAATATACAAAGTATTTTCTGATAGAAGACTTATTAATTCCAAAGTGTTAAAAAATAAAAATCGTTTGACATTTGTGTTTTTAGAACTTTAAATAGTACTAAACTAAAACATTCTTCAATAAAATTTGTAATTTTCAAAATTAGTAAGAGTATTTTAGATGCAAAATAATATTACAGCACTTCTTCATAGCAAGATAGCGTTATTAAACCATTTTATTGACGGTGATCATAATGCGCATAGCATTAAAAAAAAATCTGTATTATAAACAATGTATTAGTCATAATCGTTCGAACACAAATTGTTTAAAAACAGAACAAGGTATTTACTACATGCACTTCTGTGCACTACATTAAGAAAATAGTTGAATTTTAATTTCACTGCATTGCAAATTTAATCAAACGCAATCAAAATTTTATTTACTCAATACAGACAAACTTGTCTGGACATGCAATTCTACGTACTTATGAGAAAAATTAACAAATCTGTTCGAAATTACTTTCAAAATACAAATTAAAAATAAATTTTATAGAATCCTCACTTTCATGCAGATTCTTAACGTAATGATTAATACAAATCGAGAATTTACGAAAGTATCAATTCTGACAGCTACAACAGTAAACAAAAACATAACAAATTAATTAAAGCTAATTCAGAAAGTATAAAATTCGATTGTTTCAAAACAAAAGCGAATTTATGTTGATTGCACATTCTATTCCAAAAAATGGGGGGGGGGGGAATAATACTTTTTTTAAAAATAGGTTATTAAATCCATTACCTTCCCTTAGAGTCTTTGTCCTATTGATACTTTTACTAATGTGCGTCAGATTTCTTGACAAGTGACGTCAGACTGTGATTGTTTTATTTGTTTATGTTTTCATTCGGACGCAACAGAATGAAAATTATTTAGGAGTTTTAAATTCTCTGAAATAACTTACTGAAATTATTACAATTAGTAAATAATGTAGGATATTTAATGCTGTAATATTTATAAAATAGGCAATATCTATCATAAAACTTTCTTCCGATCCCCTTATTGTCATTTATAAAAGGATAATACTAAATATAAGCTTAATTTATTTAACATTACGAAAAAATAATTTAACAATTAATTCCAGAAAAATTATTAAATAACTCTTTTTCGCAAAAGTCATTGCAAAAAAGTTTAAAAGTAGGTGAATATATAAGGAAAATTCTATTTTTATATTACTTACTTACTTATTGTTGCAAATGACAAAGTTTTTGAAATTTTATTCAGAAAATTTCCCATTTTTAAGTCATGATAATCCCGGAATTTTCATAGAGAACTATACGATATATTTTTGGGGGTTTGGCATTTTATTTTGGGTGATTAAAATGCTAAAATGTAGTTACTTTTATGTTAAAAGGAATAGATTCTATTTTCTTTTATCTCTCCATAATTAACGTCATATTCTGAAATTACGCGAGGGCTATTAGCGACGTACCTCGTTATTTTGAATCTCGGTCCAGTGACAAGGGTGACACCTGGACCTTGACCACCCACTCACAACTTTCCTATCACACTACATGAGGACTTTGAGCCTCGATAGATTTATTGTACACCAGCTTTCCTACACGACCAAAATAGAAAACCTTGACCACGAGTTCGTGATTATAACCACTCAGCTACCGCAGCCCCTCCTGTGCACTCGCTGTTAATCCGTCATTCCCTTCTATCTGAGCAGAAGAGTTTTGTTTTCTCACAAGGGATCTTATTTTTATGTGTTCTAGGTTCTTTAATGTTGGAAATGACCAGGCCTCGGACTTTGTTATGTTGTAGTGTTGTTCTGTATTTTTTTTTTCTAAAAAAAGTCTATACCATAAGAATATCTTTTGAACTAGCTTAAATTTTTACTGAGAATAACTTTTATGGAATCTTCTCCTGGAAAAGCAAGCAAATGCATTAAATATCAGGGAGTAAAAGCTCGTGTTAGAAGAAAAAAACGGACAGAGAAAAAGAATTCCAGGAACAATTAAATGATTGACAATTGGTTATCTCACATCTGGCAGCCGACCAATAAAAATTCCCTTATCGAACGAGCGTGATCACATGATTTGCACATGTTCATGTCAACTTCCTATCTTTTTTTTTTTTAGTATAAACATAAAGAGGAAATAATGAAATAAAATTTACTTCAAAGATAGCCTCTCTTTATTCTGTCTTCATCTCAAACAGTCAAGTCTTTGATATGTGAATGGCGACGTAAGGATTGTTATAAATGTTCCATATGCGAATTATTTTCACCGTTAATGTTGTGTATTTCAGCATTGTAATTCTGTCTTGATTCCATTCAAATGTCGAAGTGCGATTCTGCTTACACTGTTGAATAAATTAAATATTTTTTTTCTTCAAGTAAGCATTTTTTAATCTGATGCTAAAATCGCATGTTTATCGCTTGTTACTAAATTGCCTATATTTCACTGTAAATTATCATTAATTTTATTAAACTTTCCTATTAATCGTAGATTAACTAATTTTACTTCAAAATATTAAAATTTTATTTCTGTTTTGTTATTATGCTGTCTTATTTGTCAATATGTGGTTATTATAATATTTTGACTAAATTCCAACCTTGCTGTGGAACTTAATATTTGGGCTTTTTATAATGTTATTATAATATATTTTATTATACATATTTTAAACAATCATCATAAAAGTATACAAATATATTGATAGCTTTAACAATACTTGCTTTGAATGCATGTTATTGTTATCATTATTATAGTAGAGTTATAAAAACATAGTCTCTTTTTATTATTCTCAGAAAATCTAATCATTCTAGTGTTAAATAAATGAAATCAAAACAAAGTAGGCTCTTTAAAGTTAAGCTTACTTTTGTTTTTCCTTTATATTTTGTAATTATCTTGTGAGTAATGCAATGTTTATTCAAGAGAAGTTTTGGGGGTATTGTTTGTTTACCTCTATTCTGATCTTGGTTTAGCACGTGTAGTACCTCTTTGTTTATTATGTACTGCCAAAAATAGTTTATATATTTTGCAAAGTTTGTAAGCAAAAATTATTACTTTCTAAGTGAAAAATTACAATAACATAAAACTTTCCCCCCTTTTTTACAAAAAATCAGTTGCTTACATGTTATATGGTAAATTGAGACAGACTTGATAGCAATCAAAATAGTACATTTGAAATAACTTTGATTATAGGATTGAATTATTAATTTGGATTGTTATTTGACATAATTTGGAATATATTTATCTTCTGAAAGTAAAAAAAAAATACTCCTTTAAAAGAAATTTTATGCCCTTGGGATGTTCTTATTAATGAATAAGCAGATGCTCTCACCAAAGAGGGTTGGGATTTTGATCAACCTGACATACACATTTTAGTACTTTTTCATTTCACCAGCGCAAATATCATCAAGTAGACTTAATTGATAACACACAATTTATACATCATATACTTCCACATTTCATTATACATATAGCAGTGATAACACACAGTATATATTTTCAGTTTTAATATTTTCCTTAATTGCTTCTAGTATAATGTTCATAAATCAGTTTGGGACCTTAAAGATTCTAACAGATTTTTTTCTCAGTTCGGGGCAAATCCCAAATTTTCTTTTGAATTTTCATCCATTTTTGATGTATTAGGAAAAATATATAACTGATAAGAAAAGGTTTTGAATATGTACTGGTAAAAAGTTACCAGCCATATAATATTCCATTTGGCATCAGTTGTATCATTTTTGGCAACTTTATTGCATGTGCTGGTGAAATGGAAAGGTACCCATGTTTTTCTTGGAAACTTTAAACAAATTATTAGAGAGCACATCCATAGAGTCAGATTGTCATTACAGGTACATTTCCTCTGGGAAGAATTAGTCATCTCTATTAAATGGAGAGATCTGTGTCTTTACCATTAACTATTGGAGAATCATGTTTCATATTTAAGACTGAACATGGTTATTTACAAGGTTACTTATTTAGATTCAGGCTTGTTGACCTCTTTAGGCACATTTTGTTGGAGAGTGAACTTGAATTCTGCGTTTTAAGAAGCAAGGCATTGTTACGCTCGTAACAATAGATCGGAATTTTCCTTAACAATGGAAAGTCCTTCAACAAAAAAGACTTACAGCAATGACATTTATCATCAAAAATCGGTTTTCAGTCAAACTGGAATAAGAATAGTATATGTTGAGTTTTGCTAAGAAAAAGGTATTACTGTAACTAAATTTGTGCCATGCAAATCCTGCTATGTTCAACCAAAATCTCTCTCTGTTGATGTTTTTTCCCCTCCCCAAATAAAACACATTAGAGTGTTTTGATATGGCAAAATTTACATGGTGCAAACTTTGCTGCAGGGATGCTAATACATAAGTACAGAGAGAAGTCTTAGTCATTAGAAGGCTGTTATTTTGAAAAAAGTCAAATTTTTACTGTTGAGTGAAGTTTATTTTTCTATCTAATATGCAGTGGCGTAACATAGGTCCTTGCAATCTCCTCATCGCATCGGGGCCCAAAGTTTGTTATGGTTTTGTAATCTCTTTAAGATTTGAATTGGGGCCTAAAACCTGACTTTGCAGGGGGGGGGGCTAATATTCTCCATTATGTCATTGCTAATATGAACTTAACTAGAAGTACCATTTTAAAGTACTTGCAAATTAATCCCATGCTAGTGATTTATTGCTAAAGATTAACTGCATGCTGGATATTAATTGCCAAAGATTATATAATTAATGGTAACTTAACTGAAGATATAAAAGCTAAAATTTGTTGAAATTTGTCAAATATGG
Organism: Trichonephila clavata; assembly: GCA_019973975.1. Classification (NCBI taxonomy): domain Eukaryota; kingdom Metazoa; phylum Arthropoda; class Arachnida; order Araneae; family Nephilidae; genus Trichonephila; species Trichonephila clavata. The sequence continues at coordinate 310,398 of BMAO01014348.1, forward strand.
GGTTAATATATAAGTACCACCTTTTTATTGTTTGAATATATTTTTAAAAGGTAAGTAATAAAAATGTACATGTTTTATGTGTGTAAATGTTGGGAACATTTTGAAAAGTTATGACTTTAAAATATATACAGTCGACTCTCGATTTCGAAATTGAAGGGACCAATGAAAAACTTCGAATTATCAAGAGGGCAGGGAAGACTCACTATATACACAAAGAGAAATTTTTCCTAACATATTTAAATTTGAAACTATGTAATAAAACAACAATTGTACATACATATAAACTTATTTTAAAGTATTTTTAAAAACTACATATATTGTATAGCATAAATAATAAACAAAAGTTAAAATTCCTGTATTAAAAGAGAATTTATTTATGTATTAAAAACAACTATTAAAAGAATACATATATACTGTATGTAATTATTATTATTATTTTTTTTTTTTGAGGAAAAGTCTGTTATCTTTTTTGTATTATGGCATTTAATTTAACTTCTTCAATAGATTTTTCTAGTATAAATGAAGCTTGAAAAATGTCAGCATTGACATGATTTTGAGGAAATAGTTGTGAGGTTTGTTTTGTAAAATATTAGCTTCTGTCACAGTTATCAGAGATAACTCTGATGATTATCAAAGGGGCTACATTACAGGGGAGACAAGCAGAGACAATACAACACAAAACATGTAAGCTCCAATGATAGGACTCTATATGATAGTGAGTGTTTGAATAGATCACTTTGATTTATCACATGTTATATTCTGACCAGCCACAGATTTTACTTCGAAATATTGAGTTTACCAAAACGTATTGTTTTAGTTCGAAATATCAAGAATTTTTCTAGGGATTAAGCATATACTTCGAATTAGTGAGAGGTTCATATTATCGAAGGTTTGAGTTAGCGAGAGTCGACTGTGTATACATATTAAATCAAAAAAAGTTTATAGAAGGCTGTATTTGTGGTCAAATAAGACACACTAAAAAAACTTAGATATCCGAACACATTCAAGTTACTGTCCACTCTTTTCCCCTAAAAAAAAGCAGCTTTACCCATCTTTGAAAAAAATTTTCATCACCATTGGTGCCTCTAAAGTTGCACAGCTGGATTTATGGTAATGGTGACTCAATCAGGCATTCTTAAATTGGCTTCTGATTTTGGATACTTTTATACCCAAATGCTATTATCTTTATAGTTATGTTTGAACATGCAAAGAAATGGTTTCCTGCTTTTGGCAGCATACCACAGTATTTGGTGAAGTCTTTTGATTTGACGGTAAAACTTATTGACCATATATAAATTATTATTAGTTTTCAAAAAAATACAAAAATAATTATAGTAGACTTATTTATTAAAAAACATATATATTTTAACTTGTATCTTTCTAGAATGAACCTTGCTTTGTAATTATGAATATGTTAAATTTTTTATGGTATTTGTTACTTTACTTGTATGTCTTATATAAATTTTTGTGTTATGAATTTTCTTTTTGGAATATTGTTGCAGAGTTATGTTTGCTTTCTGAACCAACCCCAAAATCTTATGATACTGCTTCATATAAAGATGATTCGCCTTTTAAGATCTCTGGTAAACTACTAATTTCTTGTAATTTTTTAATGTAATGTAAATTTGTTTCTAATAAAGTTTTACTTCATATTTTCTGTTTTATTAGAGCATGTTAATGTCTTTGTTTAAGTTCCAAGCATGTAGCATGTTTTTGTCGTGAACTATGTTTAGTGACTCTCTTTTTAATCCATTTTTTTATAAATCTTTCAGATAGATAATTTATTTGTTATATTCCCAAGATACCTTTGCTTCTAAAATCTTTGAATCTTTTATGCTTGACTCCCCCCACCCCCCTTGAATCTTTTTTGCTTCTTGTATGCTTTTAATCTCTTGTGCTCTCTCTCACTTGGAAACTGTTTGATTTCATAGAGTTAGTATGCAGGCTAATGACCCAAATATTTTAATAATGGATTTAGTTATATAGTAGAGTTAAAATTTTAAAAAATCATGTTATATATATATTTTTTAAATCTTCTTTTTAACATCTTTCTACTGCATAAAACAATGTTTCGAAATCTTAAAATTGAAAAGTTATTTAAATTATTTTTGTTTTTGTTATAAATATATTTATACCTGTGTCTTCAGATCAACAAAGAATATAGTTAATTAAACATTGTTAAAAAAATATTTAGAACTTAGATTACATCAATGTTTTATAAACCTAATTATGTTTAAAAATATTAAAAATTCATATTGAAAACAGAGGCAGATAAAGCTTGTTGGAGGCCCCAGGTGGTAAAAGGTTTGAAGCCCATGGGCTCAAAAGTAAAAAAACTAAAATAATTATAAGATTCGTTGATCTTAAATTCTGTCAATAAAATGTATTGCTTATAATAAAACTCCACGGCTATAAAGAAAAATCTTAACTGTGTGTATTTAAATAAAAAAACATACTAAGGAGTTTACAATTTTACAATATAACTTTACTTCTCTTCTTGATTTCTCTTTGGCAAATTTATCATTTTACTGTATATATTTTGTCCAAAACATCTTGTGGTGTGTTCTATATATAATATGGCCATGTTGTGTGTGTCCAATTTGTCTTCTCTCCCATACTACTGCTTAAAGAATTTTTGTTGTTGCTTTTAAACTAAAAAATATCTGTCACATGATGCATTTGATATTGGTATTGTTTAAAATATTTTTAAAATTCTCTCTCTACATTGAGATCTCTTGCAACTTGATAAATTCCATGTGGAGTCTTCATGTATCTTTGTTTTCTTTTAAAAATAGTAAAAACTGATCCATTTCATATTGTCAAAAATAAAAGATTCAGTATCGTCTTTGTAAGTTTCCTTTAGTTTTAGTGTAGCTTTCTTCTTAATTTCACATAATAATCTCTCGTCAAAAAATACAGTAAAGTGTTCTATAGCAGTTTCATAAATCTCAGCACTTTGGGATATTTTTCCTCTTGCTCTAGCATATATGATATAAAATGAAATCTGTATGAAATTTTCCCTTCTTTTAAAAATTCATAACTGACTTCTTTACTTTCACCAAAAATAATTTTTCTCTTTTGCTGCCTGCAAGCTTGACCAATTTCCTCTTCAAACGAGAGCCCCGATAAATTGGTTGCTTCTTGTTTCAATTTTCAAACTCATTTATGCAATTTTGGATTTAATTGTCTAGAGATTTTAGTAGACTAGGTTCTTTTAATAATTTATACTTGACTGATTGCAGTGATTTTCAGCAGCATTTATTCTCTGGAGGATGGTATTCCAATTCAGAGTCATTAGGGAAGTTTCATATTTGTTCATTTATTTCAAAAGAAAAGTTTCTTCCTGTATTGGAGTGTTTTTCTCCTCATTCTTATCATGGATTTCAACCAGGAATATTTTTATTAATCTTTATCTTGCAATTGACGTCTAATTCAATTAGCTTGAAGAAATAGTTTGCTTTAAACTAGGCATATCTTATACCACATAACTTCGTGTTGTTTCATTTATCTTCAGTAGTAAAATGCATTAATGGAAATAAAAATCCCAACACCAAGAAGGAAATGTACTATATCAACGAAATTTAGTGTGTTTATACATCTGGAAGATGCCTTTGATTCAAATTTTGTGTTAGGTGCTTAAGTGTGATGCTAGTTGTGCCATTTTAAGAATACAAATCAAGTGTCTTTAAATACGCTTTGTAAAGTTCGTGAGTGTTATTTATCATTGAGATTTTCGTAGTTCAGACTGACTTTAAGAAGACGAAGAAGCCGTTATGAACAGCTTACTGCGTTTGAATGAGGTAGTATAATAGAGCTAACAAAAAGTCGGATTTTCTTTCCATGATATTGCAGAAAGACTTGGTAGTAATGTATCCCCTGTGCATGATTTTTGTCAGCAGCGGCCCCAGGAAGACAGTATCTCAAGAAGATTATGGTCCAACCATGCCGACTGAGAAGACCACTGTATTCACCACAAGGCTATGGAATATCATAGTACAAATCAAATCGTTTGAGAGATAACTCTCAGCCAAACGGCCTGTAGCATTCGTACCATTAGTTCCAAATCACTGACATCTGCAACTTCAGTGATGGCATGCTAGAGATCATTAGAAAGCGGTGAGGTGATGTGTTATGTTCTCCAATCAAAGCTGTTTCTGTTTTGGTGCCAGTGATGACTGCATATTGATTTGAAAAAGGCCAGGTAAGCCCCTGCAAACAACCTTTCTTCCGCCTAGACACACTGGGCCTGCACCTAGAGTTATGGTCTCGCATCAGCAAATTTCTTTGATTCCAAGAGTGCTCTCAAAGTTAATTCAGACACCCTGACCGCAAATTTGTACATCAGTCTGGTGATTCAAACTGTTGCTCTGCCTTTTATAAACATCATTCGAGGGATGTTTTCCAATAGAATAATGTGCGCCCTAACACCCTGTTGTAACCCAACATGTTCTATAATGTCAACATGTTACCTTAGCCTACTAGAGCACCAGATCTTATTCCAATCGAGAACGAATGGGACATCATTGGATGGCAATGACAGTGTCATCCACAACTAGAAATAAACAAATATTGATTGATTAAGAGCAACAGGCATGTAATTCCATCCCCCAAACTCATATCCAGCACCTGTACAACACATTATATGAACGTTTGCATGCTTGCATTTAAAGTATTAGTGGTTACACAGGTTTTTAATGTACCTTCACTTCCCATTTGAAATGGCTCTTCATGCCCTTACATCGACCTGTGATCTTGAAATTTAAATCCATTAAATATGTTACCTAGACATATGTATTGCCGTAGTTTCATTAGTCTACAATAATTTTTTCTTGGTGTTGGGATTTTTTACCATCAATGTAAGATGTATCCTAGAGTAGCTAAGCATGGATGTAAACAAAAATGAACTTGTTTGACTGGAATAGTATTCGCTTGTTCGAAATAAAATTTGTGCAAACAAACACAAGCAAAAATTTTATACAGCTTTCAACAATATAGATATACCAAAGAAAGATGGCAAGGACTACTACATGACTCAAATCCCTGTAAATCATTGGGGTTGTAATATCAGTTCAAGATTTTTTTATTGCATGTTGAATTTATAACTGGAATCCATCAAGCTTGGGGCTCCTACTGGCGCTGGAGGCCCCTGGCGGCTGCCAGGTCCGTCAACCGCTTAATCTGCCTCTGATTAAAAAGCACAGATAAGAACTTGAAAATTTTTTTATGCAGATATGACCAACAATGAGCAAATACAAATGTTTTATCGCCTTTTTATATAACAGGACTGTGATTTTGATAGACTATAAATATGAACAGCTTGAAAATGTATTTAAATGGATTAATTTAATTAACTTAAATAATAATTATTTAGGATACAGTTGCAATTTATTTGACTTTTAATATATGTAATGTATCCAATAGTCCTTATGTACTTTCATGGTTTGATGTTAATAAACCATTAGTCAATTAATTAATGTTATATCGTACTTGGTAAGTGTTGCATCAATATGTATTATACAAGAATCTCAATAATTCTTTAAAAAATTTAATTATATTTGATTTGTTGTCATCTAACTTAGTATTAATGCATGTGTAATCTTCATATTTTAGACATTTATAAAAATATAAATTTGAATCATATAAATATTTATAATTTTTTTCTCAATATATAAAACTTTAATAATAATAAAAAACCCTTGTCTAATTAAAAAAACTTGTTACTTGTTCATTAGTAAACATTTTTTTTTTCTATATTTAAGGTGAAATAATATTAACTCCGTTAATGTACTGCAATATCATTCTTATTATTAATTTTCATTTATACTGTAGTAGAGCATTTTCTAATGCAATTAATCGTTTTAAAGTAAAGAGGTATGAGAAAAAGGATTGTAAATTATAGCATGGATATCAAGTAACACAGGGCTTCAAAGTTAGCCACATAAAGATCTTTAATTGGATTTAAATGCACTTAAAAGCAATTTTTTTTCAAATTTTTTTTAAATTTTATTATGTAATCGCCTAACATAAAAATACAGTTTTCAAACCAGAAATTTTTTTTTATTGAAATGTAATCGAAATCCACATATTGGGGATACAAATAACTTTTGAGGGGTTTTTTTTTTGTAACTTTGGGGGGGGGGATACTTTATTCTAAGAAATCGCTACAATGTATTTTATTCAAAGTATTGTCCATCGTTAACTACAACTTTTCCCAACCTTCGTCACAAAAATTCTTCATCTTTTGAGGCGATCCAAGAGTTGTTCCAATTTTTGGTTTCTTCGTAAGAAGGAAAGTGTTGCTGTGCCAGGCCATGAGTAGTTGACCGGAACAAACAGTCAGAAAGAACAATGTATGGTGAGTGAGGTAGGACATCCCAATGAAGCACCTCTAAAGTTTCCGGGACGACTTTTGCAACATGTGGCCAAGCGTTGTTGTGCTGAAAGATCACATTTTCAATCTTTTGGCATATTATGTGCATTTGAACTTCAATACTCGGCTTAATTGCTATAATTGTTGTTGCTAATGTTCCCCAGTGGTGGTTTCGTTAGGCTGAAGCAGCTCATAGTAGATCTCTCTGTGCATACCCCTCCAGATGCACAGCATTAGCTTCTTGCCATGCATGGCCTTTGAAGTTAATGCATGACTGGGCATACCCCATGATTTTCTGCACTTTAGATTGTTATTGTGGATCTATTTTTTGTCCCTGGTCACGATATTCAATGCTAAAACCCTTCCAATTTTGTCCTGGGAGCAAATGTTTGTACGAGAAAAAACAGCATTTGATGTCTCTTAGCTTTAGTTATGAAACCAGTTTTCTTTGTTTTTGAATCATACCCAGGGCCTTAAGACAGTTTGAAATCGCTTTTTAAGTCACTCCTAACATTTCAGCAAGCTCCTCGTGTTAAGCATGAAACTTTGTCCAATAACGACTCCAACTCAGCGTCTTCAAACGTTACTGGACTCCCTTCGCGTTCTTTGTCTTGGGTGTCAAAATCGCCGCTTTTAAATTGCTGTAACCAGTACTCACAAATTTTTATTGATAGAGCATATTCCTCATATCCCTCACAGAGTAATCAATGTCCATCAGCTGCACTTTTCTTCGAATTGAAACAAAAAAGCAGCACTTCCCACAAATTGTGTTTTTGTCTGCACAAACATTGACATTGTTGTTTACACTTCAGCGAAATTACACATACTGATTTTTAGAGGGAAATAAAGACACTATTGCACATGAATACAGCTACAAGATAGTCCAATGCGATTTAATACTAGTTTAGCCATCTTTTTTGAAAAACCCTCAAAACTTATTTGTATACCCGATATTTGATTTACAATATAAATTCATATGGTTATAATACATTGCCTGCTTTTGTATTAAATTTATTGAAATTTAAAAACATTCTGTAATAAAACACTTCTTTACTTCAGTATTCAAAACTATTTGCTTAACTTAAAGGTGTGGTAAATACAGTATGAAACATTTATAGGAAAAAATTTACTTGTTCTGAAATTAAAGTAATACAAGTATCCTGCTGTCTGAAAAAGTATTTCAGGGTTTAAGTTCAATTCTATTGAATTCCAGCAGATTAAGTGAGTTTTAAATAATATTCTCCTCTCCCATATTACTTTTTTTATATTGTAGAAATTTATTGTATATTTTGTTTATTCATTTTAAAAACATTTTGCTGATTTGTAACAAATTTTAATTAAAATGTTTCTGTGATTAAAAACTTACAATAAAAGAAAATCAACTATATTATCTTGGAAGTTTTCAGGTTAAAGCTGAAACCGAGTACTCACTTGTTAAAAAAAATCTATCATAAGAAGTAAATGACAAAGTTTTATGAATATATTTTGTATCTAAGATATTTTTTCAGAGTTGTTATACTGAAAGATAAGGTATCACTGTTAAAAATGCTTCCTTTAATTGTTTTATTGTTATAAAAATTGTTGCATATTTTTGATGGAGGAATAATTTATTCACCATTCATTTTGAATGACTATATGGTTAATTTTCATCTTATTGTGGTTGGGGAGATTTGATTTAAAAAAAAAATTCCCATGTGCTTATTCCCATGTGCAAGTATTCCATTGGTGTAAAAGTAAATACAAATTTGAATATCTTGGAATTGTGTGTGATTTTTAATATTTTTTTTACTTAAGAACAAACAATTAAATTTTTTTTAGTAGCTGTTTTAAAAATTTAGTATTTATTTTTCAAAATGAAAACTATTAAATAATATAGATGCTTTTATTAATATTTTTTTGAAAAAATTATACAAAATTAATATTATATATTTTTGGTAGATTTTTTTACTTTCTCATGTGCTAGATTTCTAAAATTTTGTAAAGATACATGTTCCCAATGAAAATACAGCACATCAAAACTTTTTCGTAACTTAATTATCTATTAATTTCTGAATTAAGTTATATCTAAATATATTTGATAGTACCCCATACCAGATAGTAAATTTTGTAATCGTAGGTTATGACCCAGTCCTTTGGTAATATCCAATTGCATTTCTACGAAGAAATAATTTATAGGAGTATGAGATAAAAAAAATTCTGATAAGATTCCATAATAACTATACTGTGAATTATAAAACATATTTTAAAACTGAAAATTAAAAAATTATTATTTTAAAAGTTTAAAAATTAAAATATATGCTTATAAGGTAGAAAATGTCCTTTTCATTCAAAACTACTGGTCAAGTCAAAAAGTATAAAAGTAGGATATGCTGATCAATAAGTTGAAAATTTCTTGTGATATTTATTGTGGATATATAATTTCCTTATCGTACTGTGTTTATCATCTTCTGCTTCTACAATTTTTGTTTTGAACTTGCATGTTTTTTTTGCAAAAAAAAATTATGTTCTAATTATTAATGTACCAATAAAAATGTATTTGGTAAAGCTTTTAAAATTGATTCCTACAATTTGTAACTTTTTAGTATTAACAATTATGTTTTGATCATCAAGATTTTTTTAAAAAAAAATTACTATGGTGTAATTTTATGGTAAAATTAATGTGGTGTATGTCTATGTATTCCTTTTCATTTTGGTTTTGATGAATAGTTTTTTCAAAAACATTGTCCGTATAATTTTTTAAGTCAATTCACAGTTTTTCAAAAAAAAGAAAAAAATAAAGCTGTACACACTCAAACTATGCTTGTATTTTTACAAAAAAAAAATTAAGAAACTTTTTCTAAAGAATGATCCATGTGTACTGAAACAGTGTGCCGACTTCTAGATTTAAGATTTACCCCCTACATAAGTCAGAGAGAGAGAGGGAGTAAAATTTATTCATAAATTAACAAAATTAAAATATATTTTTGTAAATAATTTGTCCTTTTCAAGTTTGGTCTTTGCTTTATAATGATTTTAGATTTTTGCCAATTATGGGCTCAGTTTTAATGACTGCAAAAAAAAATCTCAGTTAATGAAACATAATCTGTCCTGATTTTGTATTTTGCTACAGGATGTCAAAAGTTTGAATAATTTTATAAAAGACTTAAGTAAATTGGTACATCAGTAATGACTGGATGGGGGGGGCAGCATTTGATATTTTAAAGAAATACACTCGGACCCCGATTTAACAAATCCCTATTTAATGAGTTTTTCGATTTCACGATTTTTTTCTCTTTTCCCGATTAAAGCGAAGGCAAAACCCCCTATCTAACAAATAATAAACCCCAATTTAACGAATTATTTCAACAGCTAAAAAAAAAATTATCAATTCGTTTAAGAAAAAATTGAAATTTTTTTTCTTTAAATAACATTTTTTTTTTCAAATTATACATCCAGAACATAAAAAAAGATTTTTCTTCTAAGTAGCCAATTTCACTGACAAAGGGTACAGAGCGTTATACACTACTGGTGCAGATAAATCATGAGTAACCTATTGTGTGAGTTTAGAATAGGACAGGAAACTTTTCTTATCTCATCTCACTCCACTACTCGGGGGATATTTTAAGATTTTAACTCGAAGAAAATGGGGAGGTTTCCTTCCTAAATAATATCTCATTTACCTCTTTTTACTATCTCGACACTCATTTATATTATGGATTACATATAATTTTGGTTTTAGTGATGAAATTGATTCATATTTTTAATGGGATTAACTTTCAATTCTCATTTATAAGAATGATTTAAGTTTTTAATATCATTGTACAGTATTCATCAATACTTATTCAATTTCTACATTTACAATTTTACTACTTGAAACACTAATTGGATGTGTGCAAGCTGTAAGTATGACCTCTATAATTACTGTGATCAATTATTGATCTTTAATACTAATATGCTCTATTTCTTAAAAAAATAAGACTGTATATTTAACTTAATTTTTTTTATGTTAGGCTTTTAAGCAAAGGAAAGATTTTAATTCCATAAATAAATTCTGTTTTAGACTTCTAAAAAGCTAGTGACCTTAATAGTTGATACAATTCTGTTTTTCAAAGATTATAATGACATTATCAATTTTAGAAAAAAATAGTTTAAATTTTCATGAAATCATTATTTTACTAAATACTTTTTTTTGCAATTAATAAGTAATTGTTTTAAATCTTTATATGATGGGAATTTTTCTTGAACTATTTAGTTAATGTAAAAATCATTAAACTATTTTAAAATACAATTAAAAAATTATAAATTTTAAAAAAATATAAGAGCTGTTCAAAAATATTCAAGAAGAAAACATATTATTAAATTTACACTTAATGAAAAGTATCTTTAATGTTTAAAAATAATGGGGGAGGGGGGGGGGCAATTTTTCTTCCTACGTGAATTACATTTTCTGTGTAAATTTTTTTCACACTATAATTTTATATTTGTCTTTAACTGCTAGAAAAAATAAATTCTATGTAAGTATTGGCACACAATAGTTTCTTAAGTATGTTGAATAGTTTCTTACTTTTTTAGAAATAAGCTTGAAGAAATTTGACTGTAATATTAATCATAGAGGAGAACTTTTTATGTGATTAATTGTTGTCCTGAACAAGGAAGTCTTAAAATTTCTTGAGGCTCTGGGATCCTATACAAAAATTGACCCAACATATATCTTAAAAGTAGGCATATACAGCAAAGCCCAATGTTCTGAGTGGTCTTGTGCTTCCATACCACAGGTGCAGGGTTGAAATCCTGGGCTGGGCACGGTCGACTCAGCCTTTCATCCCTTCAGTGGGTTGATAAATTGTACCAAGCTTGCTTAGGAATTGAACACTGGGGGTTTCACACCAGGCTGACCACCTGACTGAAACATCTGCTTGTGCACCCCAACGCTTAAGGTCACATAAATTGAGATAGGCACAGTAGACCTTGGCCCTCATGGACTGTTGCTCCACTGGGTTCAGTTCAGACATATACAGCGTATGTTGTCAAATGCTTGTACAAATGGCAACCTGAAGCAAATGAATGCACATGACTTACAATATCCCAAACCTTGGCACAAACTGGCTCGACTGATTTCCACCTTTAAGCTAAATGAGTAATGATGGTGGTAGGCCTAGTCGTGGGCAACAGTCATCACACATTAACACAGTCTTGCTATTATTGTCAGTTGACATATAATTCTAAATTCGCTTTTTTTTTTTCGAAAAATATGTTAAGGAATAACATTTGATGATTAAAAATTTTCAGATTGTGATCTTGTTGAGGCTGAGTCGAGAACAAGACAAGGCCCTTCACCGAGGTTGAGGCCTGGGCCATGCTGATCCATGCCTTAAGATGTCCCTGGTCCTGAATCTAAATATTTCAAAAAACTCTTTCTATTATTGTTTTTTCTCTTTCATAATTTTCATTATTCATTTTAGTCCTAAAATTTTGATTACCATTAATGTTGAAAATATTCATTGAAAAATTGTTGCCCCACTAACAATCACAGTTGCAATTTTTAGTTTAATCGTTCTAAATTATAGCTAATTTATTAACTTTCATATGCTAATTTTAAATACGTGAAAGTATCTTATTCTTAATTAAGTGTATTAAATATGAGTGGATTCATTTTAAAACTATCTAGAATTCATTGTAGTTGTTTTACATTGTGCAAATTAAATTAGATGAAGAAATTTTGTGCTCAATTTGATTAACAAGCTTGACCAATCTGATTTGCTATAATTTTTATTATAGCTGAAATTCAGAATTGTAAATTAGTGATAATGATAATGAATACAACTTTTATTATTATTCATTTTACTTAATCAGTATAAAATAAAATTACAAAGAAAAATTATCTGAAAAGTTTTTTTGAAGAGTATTATTTACTAGGGTCCTATGGTGAATAGCATCATGCCTATCAGCACTTCAGATGTGATAGATTTGCTTTGCACGTTAGCAGAAGAAGAAAGGCTTAAAGTGACATTAAGTGAATCTCTTAAAGGTGGTGTAATAACTGGATTCGGAGCAGTAGTAGGAGGCTTACTTCTTGGACCTATGGGGTTTCCAATAGGCAAGTTGCTATCATTTTATACAAAATTTCCACATATTTATTTATCATTTATTAAAAGTATTGCTTTTTGTACATTAATTATATTTATGAGGTGTGTCCGGTGGCTAAGTACCATTTTAGAAAAACTCGCATAAAAAATCTTTTTTTTTTTAAACAAAATTTATATTTATGGGAAAGAGCATGTTGGAAACTATTTTTCTACATGGTTACCAATATTGTTTGGGTGGTTTTCCGATATGAAAAATATCTTGTCTATACTCTCTTTAAAGAGAAGTGCCACCAGTGAACAGTTTTGGAAATTTGTGGAAGCTCATAACAAAGCAAACTTATTGTGAACCATCTGTATTCACAAACTTTCTCATTCAAGCCATTATTAACAACAGAAAGCCACTGGCTTTGTCATTGACATTGGTATGCTCATCATTGAATTGTCGAACCCACTTTCTCACCATTTCTTCACTTGTTGTATTTTCACCATAAATCTCTACAAGTTGATGATGAATTTCAACTGGTTTAATATTTCTAGCATTCAAATATAGATTACAGAACACACTTCACAGTTAGTGAGATTCACAGTCATCTTAAATGGTTTGAACTCTTACTAAAACATAAAAACAACAGAATCCAGCTGTAATAGTGTCACTGGACTGACAATCAACTAAAGACATGCAAGCGAAAGTGTTCAACTGCATAACTACAGTTGTGGTAGAATGAAAAGTATTTAGTCTCTGGACATGTTTCTAGTTTAGTCAAATTTTTTCATTTTGAAGAAATTTCGTTAAATAACAACATTCAGAATTGTCGTTATGTATAAATTAATAGCATCAGTTGTATGAAATCCATTTTTTATGCATTAATGATGAGGTAAGATAAAATTATTTGAATTTTTTAGTAAAAGTATTGAAAAAATATTAGTTTTAAAAAGTCTACTTGTATTAATTTACTCTAGTATTTCAAACAGCAGTTACTGAATTATCAAATGTAATCTTTGTGCTAAATTCAAATTTATTCCCCTCCCAGCCCTTCTAAACTTCTATTTCTTTGTATTTCTGTTAATACGAGGGTAACTCAGAAATTTCCGAGATACGCACAGACGATAAGTTACAAAAATAAATTAACAGTTTAATTTGAAAATACAAAGTATTTTAACACAGCAGATGACTTTTTACTGACTTCAAGTTTCTTAGCTTAGAATGAATTTTCGACAGGAGTTGATGTGAGAACATTATCGTGTATGATTTTAAAGCTAGATTAAATCAAGAGGAATGCTTTCAACGATTGCAATTAGTGTTTGGTGATGAATCTCCATGTTGTGCTACTGTATTCAGATGCTTTAAAGAATTTTGCTGTGATCGCAATTCTCCAGGATGAAGAACGCACTGGAAGACCGTGGTTGGCAGTAATAATGTGTCTACCATACGAAAAATGTTAATGGATGATAATCACTGTACCTACCAAATGATATAGAAAGAAATTAACTTTGGATACACAGCCATACACAAAATTATTCATGACGAATTACATATGAAAAAGAAATTTGCCTTTGGGTTCACTATAATCTAACTGAGCACCAAAAAGAGAAGCATGTCAGAATCAGTAAGAAACCTTTAAATTGCAAAATGGTGGTGGCCACCGCATCATTTCTAAAATTGTAACGGGTGATGAAACATGCATACTATTTTTAGATGTTCCAACACATCAAGAAAGCAAAATATGGGTCTTTGATCTTACGCCAACAATAGTGAAAAGACAATGAGCAATGAAAAAAGTAATGTATGCTGTTTTCTTCAAAAGTACGGTATTTGTCAAAGCCATCAAGTTTGAAGAACAAAAGACAGTAATAACAAACTAGTGTACCAATGAATGTCTTCCAGAAATTCTCCTAGTAGTTAATGTTAGGGGGCTAATGCTTCGCCATGACAATGCATCTTCTCCTACAGCCGGATTAATAGTCGAGTTTCTTAAGCAAAAACAAATTAAAGTGATAGGACATTCACCTTATTCTCTGGATCTAGCTATGTGGGGCTTTTGGTTATTTTTTAATCTAAAAAAGAACTTACGAGGACGTCATTTTCATTCAGAAGAGATTGATGTGGCTATAAATACATTTTTTCATCAATTCCAAGAAATGAATGGTTTGAGGCATTTAATCAGTGGAAAATTTGTCTACAAAATTGCACTGATGCTGAAGGAGACTACTTTGAACATTCCTAAAATTTTGTAAATATAACTTTAAAAACATAGGAGTATCTCAAAAATTTCAGAGTGACCCTCGTATATTTATGATAGTAAAATTCATTACACACATTGAACTATTGTTCCCTTCTAGTAACTTAGCTACCATATTATGATAAACAGAGTTGTTACCTACCTGCTTTGCTGGTTATTCTGTGATGTTGTATTACTGTATATTGTTAAGTTATTGATAATTAAATCATAACATAAACTTTTGACTGCATTCAAAGGCATTCGTATAATCCCTGCTTGATCTAAAAATTTATTATTGTCATTGGAATAATTAAAAAGATATGTCTATCAGATTTTTAATATCCTAACTTCTGTTTAAAGAGCAGAACTAATTTAAATATTTCTCACCTATTAAGAAAATATTCTAGAAACATTTACTTATAAATGGACAATTATTAATCATTAAAAAATTTATTGCTATATTAAAGTTTTCATATTAATGTAAGAAAATATTCATATTTTGAATTGGCAGTTGATAAATAATTTAATTGATTGATAATTGATACAATGAGTTGATTTCTCTGAACCCTCTTTTTTGTTAACATCTGATACATCAAGAGCATTACATTGAACATTGTCAAATTTCTAATGTACAACACATTGTTCAGAATAATATTGAGATGTTTACAACTGAGCAAGAGAAACTTCTGTGTATTCTGTAAATTTGCTACCTAAAATTTAAGAGCTGTTCCTGCCTAAATATAGATTTTAATATTGAACAAGCAATATGCCAATAAGTTGTTGCAAACCTTCTGCGATTAATCTATTCATATATAGGTATAGTGTACAGGTGATAAGTACGTTTTTTTAAAAGGTTCTCTTATAGGTTTTACAAAAGCAAAAAGGTGCTTTATTGCATGATTTTTAACACTGTCGTCTGCATCTAATTCATTCCATTCCATTTAGTTTTATAAAACTGCTCTAACAAGTATAAAGTTATTTTGTGGATCATGAACAGAATGTTCGCAATCTAGGTAGTTCCTATAAAGAAAAAGTGTTTTAAAATATAATAATAAAAGTTCTAGAAATAAGTAAAGGAAGAGGCTGTGTCGGGACCGAATTTATTCTATAAGCCCCATTCCCATGGGACCCACATTGAGAGACATTTTTGAATTTTTATTTTGACTCGTAGAACTCTAAAAATGCTTCATGGAACCAAAGGTTCCACTGCTATAGGGA
Source organism: Trichonephila clavata (assembly GCA_019973975.1). Lineage (NCBI taxonomy): Eukaryota > Metazoa > Arthropoda > Arachnida > Araneae > Nephilidae > Trichonephila > Trichonephila clavata. Next base: position 326,270 of record BMAO01014348.1, read on the forward strand.
AATCTGAGACTTCAAATAACTTCCTGATCCATTAGTTGCTTCACAGATGTTGTATAGGGATGAAAAAAAGAGAGTTTGATGCTCTTAAGATTTTTTTTATGTAACTATCTGCAGGGCAGTTCTCTATTAGAAGTGCAATTTTTTTATACTTTTATTCACCAATTCACTATTCCATTGATAAAGTTCTTTAAACACAGCGGAGCCAATCAAGCTTTTGAGAGTTGTCTATCATGCTTAGTTTTCTTCTTTTCAGATCCATTGGTGTTTATGTGCATGCAAAATTTGCTGTAACTCTTACTAGTTTCCTGTGATGCATTTTTTCCTTTTAAATTTAAGTTTGATTTGTACTTATTTTATAAAATTATCTGTCTTTATCAGCACTAAAAATGTCTTTTTCTTCATAATCCCAGATTTCATCTCTTTGCACTTGAATCGAGTGTAATGCAAAAATACTAGCTGCATCACAAGATTAATATATAGAATAGTGTTTTCTTTCTTAAATTTGTCTAAACCCCTTTTCCTTAAAATGTTCAGCAAACTCATTTGCTTTGTTTTGGCATATGGTTCCCATCACAGGGAGATTTCCATTCATCTGAATGGTGAAAAGTTTAAAAAGGGTTTCTGTATTTTCTATTTCAATCTGATGTAACTTGATTTTTTTTTATCTAAATGGTGTTTTCTTTACACCATTCAGATTTTTTCCATGAGCAGTCAGGATCATGCTATAAATTTTCTAGATGTTTGAAACTTATAAGGATTCATTCAGTAACTGATGATGTGTACGCAGCAGTTAAAATTGGTTCGGGCCAGCTACAATAAAACAGATATTTAAATAGAAAATATTTATTTTCTCTGTTCTCATAAAAGAATTATGCAGATAATTCATTTTTAGAGTGAACTCATTTTCTTTTAAGTAATGTATTATTCTGCAGCATTAGGAATGTGTGGAAAATAATCTAGTTGTATGTATGCTTTTTGCTTCAGTTATTATGTTACATATCTGATAATCCTCATTTTTCTACTTCATAATTTGTAAATAAAATATTTTAAAGCTTTCATACATTGAAGACACCATGAAAAGGCACAAGAAATTAAAGAAACAAAAATTCCAAATTAAGATTAGTTATGGTAAATGGTAATACAAACTTATTGCAAATTAATTTTAACAATATTAAAGACAACAAACTACAAATAATTACATACTGTCTACTCATAAAAAATATAGCCAAATCTGGTTTTAAGAAAATTATTTCATAAAATTGTACCAAAAAAAAAAAGCTTTTTACATACAACTTCAAATGGGGCTTACATTAGATTTGTAGCATAATAATAATTTTTTTAAGTAAATAAAATGCTTGTTTTTGTGATCTACATCATATAATTTTTCTGTATTTTGTACCCCTCTCAAAAAAAGTTTCATGTCTATCAACCAGAAGGAAAGGGAAATAACTATTATTGAATTAGATGTTTTTCATTTTTTCAAATTTCTTTGGTGTATTATTTTGGTGTATAAAGTAATTGATCATTTTGTGTCAATTTAACTAATTTATCAAGTAAAAGATTTAAACATTTTAAGAAAGAAGACAAAGATTATTTTTCTATGTTTTACATATTGCATTTTCTATTTTTCAAATATTCAAGCTTCGTGCAAATCAAAATTCAGGCGTTCAGTTTTTAAATTTGAGCACTTTAAATTTATTTAATTAATATTGCAAAATAAATTATTAATTTTTATTAAGGTTAAATAATGGAGAATATTACGTAGATTAGTATTAAATAACATGTATGATTTAATATGAAATAGTGTATTACATTATTATAAGATTTATATTAATGTTTTTTAGGTGGAGCTCTTGGTGGTGGTGTAGCAGCTGTAACATGTGGTAGCAGATTTCAGCCTGTGTCGCAAGTAATTGCTACTATGTCACAAGAACGAAGGGAAAGACTTGCAAATAAAATTAGAAACATTATGAATAAAATTGATGTTACTGATGTTGTTGTTTTTACTGCTTTAATATCTGGAGATTTTTCGGTACGGAATAGAGTTATTGGAGCATTAGTAGATTATCTAAGGCATGAAATGTCAATGGCTCTCGTAGAGTGATACCAAAAGTTTGTTGCATTTGTTCCCTTTTTTTTCCCTTGTGCTCACATGATACCAAATATGGCTTGCTTTATGTATAATTTGTACAGTTTCTTTTTAAATGCATTCATTTAAATTTATTTACATTTATGGACCATGGATACAACATAGTTCAATTTCTGATACTGTATGTTTGTTATTGGAAATATGTTAACATATTCAATTTTATTGAATTATTTTGTTGGGTTTGAAACTTAGTTTTTAAAATTTTGTGCAGTTAAATTATGAGTTTTTTTAAATATATTTATAATACTGTAAAAGATCAATATTTTCAACGTGTTCATTTTAAAAACACTTATTATAAAAATATCTTTTTCTTATTATGCTATGTGGAAAGATTTGCTGTTATATTAGATATATTTTATACACATGCTTTGTTTAAAATTTTTTTTTTTTTTTTTTTTTGAAGATGTTTGTGCAAAATCTGTTATACTTGATTCATATTGAACTCTCTGTAACTAATTATTAAACTTTGGGGAAATACTTATAATTTTATTTTTACAATTGAAGATTTCACTTTTTAAAGCTTTCTTATTAATAAATTCTGTATTAATATTGTTGTATTTTTTTTATAGAAAACATTTGATACTTGAAGAAATTGTTAAAATACAAAAATTTAAATCCCCATGGAAAAGTGTTAGAGTATAAGGAAAAAAAATACAACATTAATATTTTAAAAATTGAAAAGCTTTATCTTTTGAAACAATAATATATTTCTCTTTCAACAAAATGTGTAATAGAGATTTGTATAATTTTTTAAATAAAATTAGTGGTGGAAAAAATTATATAAAAAATGAAGTTACTTTTTATTTAAAATTACCATTTTCATTTCTTTGAGATTGAAAAGTGCCTTTTCTTATATTTTTATTAGCATGTATTGTTGACAATATATTGTTAAACATTATTTATTAATCAGAATAATTTCTGTATATATTTCAATGCATACTCAGTTTTGTTTTTTACATTCAGATGTATTATTAGTAATATATTAGCTTCTAAATAAATTTTTTGAACTTGTAAAATTGATGCATACATATGTGAAATAATCTATTTACATGTTTTTTAGTACATTATTTTGCTTTGCCTTATTTCTTTTAGTGTAGAGCTTTGCTGATATTCTCCATATGTTTGTAAAAACAAACTTTTGAATATACCGGTGAATAAAATTAATTTTTGCATTGAATGATTATATTGAAGTTTTTTGATGAGAAAAAAAAATGTATCAACTTTTATTTTTATGATGTTCTATTTTTTAGATATAATACAAATCTTCAAAACTTTAAATTTTTATTATCAATATATACATTTAAAAATGTATTTTTTTTTTACAAGGCTTTCTTTTTCTAGAAATAAAATTTAAACTATGTAAATTTTTTATGTACTTTCAGTTATTTTTCATGCCTTCTACAGAACCATTGTTATGGTTTCATTAATTTTTATTAAGTGAAGAAATTTTTCTTCACTTTTAAATATGGAATGAACTTAAGTTTAAAATACCATTTGTTAAATTAAGTATTTTGTATTTTAAAACTGAATGTTTAATGATTGTGTGTTATGCATGTTTTATCTTTTATAGAGACTTATATTCTTAGATTTACATGTGTTATATATTTAATATTTACTCAATCGCGCGCGCAAAAATCAAGACTTTTTTCTGTTTTAAAATTTTCCTTTGGTACTATAGAATTTTAATTTAATGTATTAAAATTATATTTAACATGTAAAAATAAAAATTTGTTCTAATATATTTCATAAATTTCAAGGCATTTTTATTTTAAACTGTACGAAATGATCACAACTAAATCCGTATTTTCTTCACTTCGTGCTTGTTCAGAATTGTTTTTTCATGTTTGTTGAACAGGGTATTTCATGTTATATATATGCATTTCTTTTACTCAATATTTGATTTTTTTTGTGCAGTATAAAAATTATGCACTTCCTTTATTATTTGTAGCATAATTGAAAATTTTTAAAATTTCCCATTGATAATGATATGGAATAATTAATAAACATATTTTCACTGTGTAATTCAAAAGATACAATAATGCTGACTTCCAAAGGTAATTCAGTGTTAAGTTTGATATATTAAATTTATAAAATTATATGTTTGCACTGCATACATGCCACATCACTTGAATTTTTTTTTTTTTACACATAAAAATCATGTAAACTTTTGTAAGTGTGTCATTTTTAAAAATAAATATTATATATAATTTGGTACTTCATAGACTAATTTTTTAAAAAGTTTATATATTTTTTATGAAAAGGTAATTGATATGTTACCATAATAAATATAATTTTTATGGTAACAGTGTACATATTAAAGGAATTTTGTCACTTGTTTCTAGTTAGGGGATTATCTAGATTGATTTATGTTTATCCAAGTAATTATCATGTTTGTATGTATATGGCAATTACAGTATAAAAAGGTACAGAGGAAACTGTTAAAAAAAGATCATACTTCAACCTCAAAATTTGTATGGCTTTGAAATTTTTTTTTTTAACTTGAAATGGTAAGTTTTTATCACAAAACATTGAAATTGTAAAAAACTTTGGTAACTTCTAACAAGTTTTTGTAAAAGAAAAAAAAAGTCTCAAAGTTTTTCAACACATTTTCCTTCTATATTCTCTGCTTTTGTTGTTGTTACTAATCCCAGATTGTCTAGAAATTCTAGGCAATCTCCATGAATCCTAAGATCTATAAAAAGTCTAAAAATAGAAGAGGGTCCTGAAGGACCTCGTCCTTTGTAAAATCCAAACAAGCAAAATATGGGCAGCAGAGAAACCAGATCGGAATAACATCAGTGGCACTCCTGGAAGATCTTCTGACCCTAACAAAAAGGGAGTACTTTTATATGGGCATTCATAAAGCTTGAGAAGACAGTCTGATATTTCCTAGGCATAAAATTTAATGAACCTCCTGAATTTCTTCCGAAGTTCCGAGGATGACTAGCTGATTGAGATCAATCTTCTTAAGGGAGGATGATTTGCTTAATTCAAGTCCTAGTTGGGTTCACCTCTTCTCAGCCACAGTCCTGGCCTTCTCATTCCCCACATGGAATGGGATTCACTGTAAATGTACACTATGACTAGAAGAAATTTGATCAAGAAGATTTACTTTATCAAAACTAGTCTGATCCCAATAGATGTCCAATTAGAAAGATGCTGAACTGAATCATGGCTGTCAGTCTGAATCCAAACATCATGAAATTGATCTTCAGCTTCACATGCAAACTCCTGATGGCAATGAGCTCCAATCTAAAAAACAAAAATTTGGACTATTTATCTTAATGTCCATGCCACTGGTAGGAATTAGAATGTGTACTCTGCTTCTGGAAATTCACCCATGCTGCTATCAGTATAACTTTTTTCTTTAAAGATGTCTGGGAGATAACATGAATTGCTTCCAAAGCCAGCTGTCTGATGAGATCTGAAATTTCAAGAGTATTTTACACAACTCTAGTCAAGAGTTCCTCATGGAAATTAACTTTTTCAAGTTTCAGATCTAAGTCCAGGGGCACAAAGAATGAGGTTCTTAACATAGCTTTAGCAGAAGGCAAAGAAAATGGGCTGTGCTTCTTCAAGTGTTGGTTGTTATAGCCCAGGTACTCTTCTCTTCTCTGCTTTTAATGCTTATTTTTAAATATATTTCAACTAGAATTCCTTCATTTAGTTCTTACTTGTTATGTCTTAAACTATTTTTAAATTTTTCTGAATATTTATTGCAAACAATAATTAAACAAATTTTAATTATCTTTCAATAGTTATCAAAAAATGTTCTTCATGTATCCAAAAAATTAAATGTTAAACTTTAATTCGTTTTACTACTTTTTCTGTCTATAAATTGCAAGGTAACACCCCCACCCCCTTTATTTTTTGAACACAAATGCATAAAATGATTCATTTAACAAAATGTTTGATACAAATTTAAAAATCAAGTGTAAGATGTATGTAATAACATAGATTCAAGAATAGCAAAATATAGAATAATCCAAACTAATTACTGTAACTTGATTTAGTTTATTATAATTTTTGGTCGAATTCTTATACCCTAATGTTGAGTTAACATTAACACATTAACTTCAGATTTCTTTCGATCATTTAATGAAAATAATTAATATTTTCTGTTGAAGGTACTTTCAGAATGAATTTTTGTTATCCTGCTAGTAAAGTGGGATTCGTCCTTATCAATCTCATGGCTTATTTAATCAAAGTTATTTTGTAATAATTAACACTGATGAGTAAGCTTTATCAAATTACGTGAGCATGTTGATCTCGTTACTTACACCAACATTTTAAAAAAACTTTTATAACATGACCTTTGCAACCAAACCTTATCCTTTTTATACAATTTCATAGTTCTCTTGTCTTAACTTCTACATATTGCTTAGAACACAAGTTGATCACAGAGCTGTTTATATGGCTGTACAGTAGCCAATTGGTCATGGCCAATGTTACTTTTGTCAAATCTTGATGCTACTAAAGACTTGCTATGTAGTAGAGACTGATCACTTTATATTTGTTGAAGGCAAAGGTCCTTATGTGTGTTAGTGTAGAACATAGGTTCCCAACCTTTTTCGAACTGGCACCCCCTTTTCTAGTTAATATTTTGATACCATCCCCTCCCACTCCAGAGAAATAAAAGGATACATAATACATGATGAAAACAAGAGTTAAATTTTAAATATTTTATTACTAATAGAATATATTTTTTAATTTAATTTTTTTAAAGCCCCAATTTTTTTACTTGTGAATCTGAAATAGCTATGCACTGATATATATTTAAATGTGTAATATTATATATGTTTGTCATATATAGGACATTTTTGGAATTGAAATGAATTTCTTTTTCGTTTAAAAGAGTGGAATAAAAGTTTTAGCTTATCTGTTATAAAGATAGGCAGGGGTTTTGATGATACGAAGTAATTTATAATAAGCTATTGCTTTCAAAATAGATGTAAATTGACAGTTTCAGCCTTTAAAGAATCACACGTTAATTCCTGGTTAACATATTTAATTGTTTTGGATAATATATGTAATGAAATGCAGTGGACAAAGCATTTTTTCCTACTGCTCACGGACAAAGACAACACGTGCTCTGCAGAAATTAAAATGCACTATATCATTCAATTTAATATAGGTCTGAATATAATGTAATCTTTAAGTTTTTCATCTACTTTCCAAACTACCGAAATATGTGAATTTTCGTACACATGATTTAGAAATCATTTAAATACATACAATCAACATAAGGTAAACAGTATTAAAGTTTACTTTTGTTAGTACATAATCAGCGTGTTTTTTTAGTCTATATTTGGTTAATCTGCCCAAGCCCCTCCATGCCATCTCAACGCCTTTTAATTTTCTCAGTCTTTTACTGCCCCCTTAAAAGCCTCAAACGCCCACAAGGGGGCGTTATCGCTCACGTTGAGAACCTATGGTGTAGAAGATACGAGAGTATGGCACCACAGCTCGGATACCATCCTTGTCACTCGATGTAGGTTAAAAACTATGAGCTCTGTCACCAATAGCCTTCATGTTGCTTTGAAGTGCAACCTTAATAAACAATCAGCTACCTAGCTGTTAAAATAGTATCGTCTAACTTTAAATATTTTGTTTTATTAATTTCTCTCTATTTTTGAGGACACAGTAGTATGAAAGAATATAATAAACACACACACACATATTTTCCTGAATGTGAATAAAAAACTTATATGTATAATATTGGGGGAAAATTTTTTTTCCAATGAAATTATTTCAAATTAAATATACAGAGACTTTGCAAATGCATGTGTAAAATTAAACCACTGGGCAATGGAAGATCATGTAATATTTCAGTTCATGTACAAAATTCAATATTGTATTGGCTTGGATGGGGGCTCTCGGCAAAATTAAATCCTAGCACAAAGTTCGCATCGTCAAGAGCTCAGGTGCTTCCCTCTGTGGAGGAAACTGGGCGTCAAAATTGCTTGGTATTGCCTATATGGTGTAGCGCTAAAAAGTGGTACCAGCTCCTGGGGAATGTACTAGGTCTGTGAAGGTTTAAAATACTAATGCACAGCCCCGATGGGGGAAAAAATATTGTATCCTCCAGTAAAAAACTTATATCTTCTCAATTTCGAGTTAAAATTAAGACTAAAATAACCTTACTTGTTTGGAAAAATCAAAATTTTGTATGGAAATAAAACTATATCTAGCTATGTTTTTAAAAGTAAATTTACTATAATTTTTAATTCTATTAAAACCACAAAATTTTTCAAATTAGTGCCATTAGAAACAGAAATTAAGGACCAGTAGATCTTTTTAAACTAATTCCTTAAACTGCAGCAGATTGAAATTTTATGGATATATTATGAGCTGTATTAATGTATAAAAAATATATTTAAAATCAATATATTTTTATTAATTAATAATTAACCAGCAATTATCAATAAATTTTGGCTGTATAATGATTGAAATTTCTGAATACAGTTCCACATACGGCCATATGACTAGACCATATGAATAGCGTCAAAACACTAATCTTGAAATGGCAATAAATTACATGCATTTAAAATCAAATATTAGTTCTTGATTTAATTTCTGGATGATATACAAGTACATAATGTTTAGCTAAAATGAGTGTTAAAGTTATTTTCTAACTACTTAGATGTTGCTTCTCTGATATAATTTAGGTTGTTTTCATACATTAAGATAGAACTGAAGCAGAAGTTTGAAAAAAAAATTTCTTTATATTTTACAGCACACTAGTCTTGCATTCAAAATAAAACTTTTAAGAAAACTCATTGAAATAAATAATTAATTTTAGGTGCAATTTGTAATGCAAGCTTTAATTTTTAAAAAATACTTCATCAGATTATTTGTCAAGTGAAAAAGTATATTCTCTTAAGGATTATAGTTAATAATCATTAAACATAGCAAAGAATGCTAATTTATTTTTAAACAATAGTTTTTAAATTTATGCTGTAATTGATATAATTTTAAAAGATTCAGCTGTGTATATTTCTCATCAATAAGGTTTGAAAGATATTAAATCAAAAATTTAGATATCTATATTTATATAAAGATTTTTACTACCATTTAAAAGAAAATTGTGAACATTTGTAGATATGAATAAATCGAAGCAAGCCAACATATTCCATTAAATAACTATGAAGTTTTACTGTAATTAAGAAGATGGGTTTCTTTAAATACATTTTCAGTTGAATAATATTCCAAAGTACATATCATGTTTCAATTTGTTTAATTCACTTACAGAAATATAAGATTTTAATACAAAATGTATATAACATATACATCATCATGTATAGATATACATCATATTTTAATCTGAATTATGTAACATATATCTTAAGTATATCATTTGTTATAGACCTTTGAATCTACTAAGTTATACATAAAGATCTAAAAACTTAACAAGTAAAAATCAAGTCATTTTCATAACAAATATAATCCACAACAGATTTTTTTTCATAAAAATATAAGTTACACTTAATTATGGAAGCCCAATTTATGTGTGTTATGTCTTAAATATGACTCAATAATTATAGTTAACAAAAAAGATCATGCCATTCAAATCTGCATGAATCCAATCATATTTCAACTTTGTATTATAGTTTAGAAAGAGGCAAATTCTGTCTAGTGATGATCTGCTTAACTATTCTTTTTGCTTCTTGTGCTGTTCCCCAAGACAATGCAACCCCATGACTGCCATGACCATAATTGTTTACAATCTGTAAAGGAAATAACGTATTAAATCTTTAAATATAAAAACAGCTGTGCTTTTGTAAATAAATATCAAGTAATTAAAATAGTAATCAGTATGAGTATTCTATAATCAATCAGCTTGTTTCATTTCTCATAGTCTGCCTTTGATTATTTATTAATGTGCTATTAAATGATATAAAGGCGGTTGGTAGACTTAATAATTCACAATTGTCTGGAGAAAGAAGAGCAAAATTTGTAGTCAATATGCTGAGATGGAGCATTAAATGAATAACAGTTGTTGTAGCACTTTATATCCAACTAGCCTTGAAATAGGCAATTTCTTCTGCAAGGTGTAATGAGCAAGTTTGAAAGTGAAACATCAGTTGAGGTATTGACTTCATATTTTTAATTCAAAACAATTGGATCCACAGATGTAAAACTTCAATGCATAACCTTTTACATGCCAATGTTCCAATATTGGAACATCAATTTTGAAATTTTCTGAAAAATTTAATTTTATTCATATTGTTCCGTAAAAATTATTTTGAAGACAAAAAATATGGATTAATTTTTTGAAATTGAAGTACTGTTGCTGAAGTAAATAGTCTCTCCGAGAAAAAATTCTAAACTATGCATTTTTTTCTACTTTTCATCGGGTAAAATTCAAAATTTCATATAAAATTCAAAAAATATTTTTATTATTTGGTAAAAATAATTAATATTGTTATTTTTTTTACTAATGGTTTTGAAATTCCAATGTTCCAAAAATGGAACATTGGCGTGTAAAGGTATACTTTTTCACACAATGCAGTTATTATGTTTACAGTTCACAGAAGAGTGGGAAAAGATATCTGAACGGTAAAAACTTATAATTTGTGTCGGAAGAAAATATTTATGACTTGACTTTCGTTTCGGCTCCCTTTCTCTACCCCCCCCCCTTCAACCGTTTCTGGACAATCTCAAGAGAATTTCTCAGCTGCAGCAAACCTACCACGTGCGTTTGTTGATAGTTAGATGTCTTATTTGGAGAGGAACGTCACATAAGGTCTTATACTATTTTGTGTTTCGTCAGTTAGTGAATATCCATTACGCTGATAAGATGTTGCATTCAAAGCCATTCCGGACTGTAGAAGAGGCTTTGGAATATTTTTATACACAATCAGATGATGAAAAACCTATTTATATTTATCAGTTTCCCCTAGAAGAAAGTGGGTGTTTTACAGACGAGGAAGATTTCGATGAAGATATTTTTCAGTCTTTTCTACAAGTAAATACTTGTGGCAAAATTAAAATTTCTGCAAGCATAAATGATGAGGAAATACCTCATGTTTGTCAGAAAAGCATAACGAAAAAATGCCTCGAGTGTGAAAAGATTGCTTGAGAAATATTTTCCTAGCTATACATGGACAATAAAAATAGTTTAGGACATAAAAGAACACATATAAGAGGAAAAAAAATTTGTCTTTCTCATTTTAAAAAATTTTGGTTAATCTGTATTTTTCTAGTTTTTTCTTTCTTTTTTCCTTTATTATACTATTAGCTTTGAGAATGTTGATATGAAAGTTATTTGCTTATTTCTTTGTCCTACTAATGTTTTCTTTTGTTTCTAATAAGTGATTGTAATTTTCTGAAATGTATAAATTCCTGTTTATAAATTATATTTTCAACTTTATCTGTTTTATTTTGAAATTATATTTAAAAGTTTACTTCAGATGTGGCACCAACAGGGGACTCCCATTGGGGTACATTTAAAAAACTCCGCAGGGAAAAAATGATAGATTTTTAAGGCCCATTTCAATTGTTTGTCAGGTATCATGCCCCCCCCCCCTACAGCAGGGGGGGATGATGAAATCCCATTGGGAAATATTTAATGACACCTCTGTTGAAGATACTACTTCTTAAAAATGTATATAATAACTGATTTTTGAATTAAAATGTCATTGGTCGTTCTCTTAAAAAACGTGAAAAAACTAAATGGTACCCGCCAATGTTCCATTTTTGGAACATGCTAAAAACCTTTAAAATTTTTTTTTTCTTTTATAGATCTTATGTTTAAATTTTAATTTGATTTTTATCAAAATTTAGTTTAAGTTACCTTTCAATTATAGTGCAGCGTTTAAAAGGTTAAATCAAAATTAGTATGGAATAAGGAACAAGATGAAATATTTCTGCATTCAACTTGTAATACTGGAAAATCCTTTCACTCTTTAGAAATTACAATGGAAATTGCCGAAGTAAAAATTTAGTTACATACTAAAATTAAAATTTTAAACAATAATATAAAAACAGATTTATGTTCAAAGTAGTTAAATAATTACCATTCTATAACCATCTCTGTATGGAACAAAGATAGCATCAACTCTGACTGATGGGCGATATGGTCGAAGTCCAACCCAATGATAGAGAATTTCAGCTTTCTAACAAAAAGGAAATAAATATAATTAATCTTACTTAAAATAGAACATTTAAAAAAAAACGATGATTGTGAAAAAGTTAGGAGCATCAATTGTTACAATTTTTACCTCATTGATCTAAGAAATGTTTGAAATCTGAGTTGGAACAACTTCAATCAAATGAATATAAATCATTTGAAAGATTTATTTCCACTACTTAAAAACTGAAATAATTCTACAAAAGAAAAATTTAGAGATTACAGTATATGTCAATTTGATGTGTAATACAGAAATTCTAACAATAAATAAAAAAATTCAAGAAATCGTGAGAAAGGAGATTGTTCATATTCATAACAGGTAATATATACAAAAAAATTTAAGTCAATTCCTACTTAGGTCAACAAAGAAATTTTATTTTAGTTACTTTTTATTAAATAGTTAAAATTAATATAAATATGTATATACATATGACAGAATCACAATATTAAGTGACAAAATAGAAAGCGATTTTCCTTTCTATAAGTGGTGTTGGACTATTTTTTGTTTGTTTGTTACTATTTATTAATTTATTAGATTTAGTTATTCAAATAAAATAGTATAGTAAGAAAGAAATCACATTCGCAGATATTCTGACCATCCCAGGTGTGATTCGAACCCACGACCTTTGGATTAGAAGTACAACACACTGTCAATTGTCCTACAGGGACACAACAATTTTCCTTTCTATATATACTGTTGGACTATTATTTTTGGTTACTATTTATTCATTTTTTAAAATTTCATCAATGAATTAATATTTAAAATTTTTTATTAACATCAAGTGTCATTCACTACAAGTTCAAAAAAATGTGTATGAACTTGAATGGATGAATAGAAAGTATTTCATTAACAATTAAAAATTTAAATAATATATATATATATATATATATATATATACTCCGTTTCACCTTTAGTTGGCAGCGCTAGGAAGGGTATGATGACCTAATCACAGCCACTGCCAGGTTACTCTAGGAGAAGAGTGTGAACTATAAAAAATAAAATTCACCATATTTAGCAAGTAAAAAAAAATTGCTCATGAAAAATTTGAAAAATTAAATTCCAAAACAAGTTGGAACTATTTTTCAAGCAGATTGATATGTTTCCTACCCTTCCCAACATTGCCAACTTAAGGTGGAGAACGCAGTATAAATATATATAAGGACAGAATGAATTAATAGTAGGAACTGAAAAAAATTAATAAAAATATTAAGTTTGTATATTTTACAATTTTAGTAGATCTTTCACACATACTCCTTTCATTTGTTTGCTTTGATTACAATATTCAATCATTTAATATCAACATCTATAAACTTGATTGTTAGTGTGATTGTTTTCATTGTATTGTTGAAAGTATATAATTAAACTAACCAATTATAAATTACATTCAAGACAAGACACTATATATTTGAATATCATTATATAAAATCTAAAAGAGAAAAGGAATTTCTTATGTAAAACACTTTCAATTACTAACAGGGAAAAATGAAGATAAAAAAATAGCTTATAAAACTAAAAGAAAATATTTTTGCAAATAATGAATGGAAGAATTAAAGCATTTGATTCTAAAAAGAAATTTGAAAAATATATCATCCTTGTTACCTCTAAGCTAGGAATTAGCTCAATGCATGTATTCCAAATATACTGTTGCTGGTATTTATTGACTTTCATATTCCAATTTCCATAATCTTTCACACCTCCCAAAGTTACATAATCCACTCTATGAAATCAGATTTTGAATTAAAAGTAGGTATAGGTAATCCTTGAGCAGCACAGTGAGATTATATTCTAAAATCGTTACTCATAAAAAATTTTGCTACATAACCTTCAGGTAGAATGCAAAATATGTATTGTACATTTTACATTATTTTTTTGGTAATTATAAACAATAATCACCTTGAAAGTATAGTATTTTAATCATTCAAAATCATATGTATATATTATATTTATGATTTAAGTAAATTATTTATAATGCTTACATTTCAAAACTAATAGTTTAACTATTATTATTATTTTATGATTTATGTGGTAAAATTATTTCTTTTTAAAAGAAAATAAGTATAATTCTAGGTATTATAATTTTAAAAATATTTACACAGTTTTTGCATTTGGTAAGAACTTGAATTTTTGTAAAACAAGTTTATCCCCCTTCCATCCCTAATGAATAAAACATCAGAAATTTTTATTTTCTTGTGTTTACATGCAAGCTTCAAAGATATGTACAGGGGTAATGCTTAAGAATCGAAAATTTGGTACTAATTTAAAAATTCACAGAATAAAAAAATTTAAGGTACTTCGAGATCACTACAAAATGCATAAAAGTCTATATAAGAAATAAAAATTTTCTTCTCTTTAAAACCAATATTCAACCTTTTAATACAGAATATTGAAACATTTGTACCATTCCAATATAAAAGATATGTTGCAAATTAAGATTAAAAGGAATATACAACAGTAACAAAATAGTTTTGGGTTAAATAACTAATTCAAGGATTACTCGTTTAGGTAAAAATTATTAGCAAACATAGAAACAATAAGCACATTATTTCATTATGCAACTAAACAAGGACATATTATATTATATTCCCAATTTTTAAACATAAAGTTCGTCAAAGAATAATACATAATTCATAAACACATTTTATGCTGTTAAACACTTTAAAAAATATTTTTATTTAAATCTCTTTGAAATTTACAAAATAGAACAGCAATTTCAATATAGATAAATGTCATTCTACAAAGATTTTTGCAGAATAAAACAATACTTTTAAATGTGAATCACATTTTACTTAAAACTGATATTATTTGATGTTTGATTCAGCTTAGAGGTGTATCTTAAAATAATTTTTATTTTATACAGCAGAAAAAGCTATTAAAAATGCAGTTAAGAATGTCAATAACAAGATTTTCATGGATTTTAAATAAAAAAGATGTATATAAAGAATTAGATATTACCATGAAAACTAAAATTTTCATAACTGTTTTTAAATATGCACACAGGCAATATTTACCCGGGAATAATGTATACATCATCAGAATAATAGAAATGTTTGATCCAAGGAGCTTTAACCTATAATATTAAATAACAGTATAGTTAAGAATCATTTTAAAAAAATAACATCTAAAAACTGATACATATTATACAGTCAACCAATTTTTTTAATAAAAATATGTCATGTTATGCATCCAATAGTGTAAAACCATCCCCACATATATTCCGAAAAAATAATAACAATGACAGTATTTAGGGGCATTTTTTTTAATTTCACAAAATTGGGTGTTATCCATAAGTATCCAAAAAATTCATTATAAGCTCAAAATTAAAATCTGAATGCACACATTATACAAATAGTGAGAAAATCTAAGGTTTCGATACCCATCAGTTAAATTAACAAAGAAATTAAACAAGACAATACTTGTTGTTGTCATGCCCTTCCCGCAGGGGAAGGAATGAAAGTTGCCATTGCCTGTGAGAGAGGTTGGACTTCTTAACGATAGATGGCTACACCACCTATCTCCACCTCCACAATTTTGGCATGGAACTGAATGGGAGGGAAATATTCTTCAGCCCCCTGCACTCGTGGTTTCTGCTGCGACCGCCCACAAGAATTTCGGACCCACTGATTTAACGAGCACGTACTCCGTCTATACTCAGTGGTATTTTAGTGGCATCGGGCATTGAACCCAGACCCTCCGGTCCGGAGTCCGATGCTCTAACCACTAGGCTACCCACAGCCAAGACAATACTTATTATATAATGTAGAAGCGTTATAATTTACATTTTTATTTAGTCACATATAGCCAGTTAGATACTATTTAAAATGAATATAAGTTTCAGAGGAGTAAATTGTTTTCTTTAATTTTTCTGTAATGAAAAAGAAACACAACTTTAAAAGTTTAATGAAATAATTATGTAACAAACTTTGATTGTTTGTCCTCTTATTGGGGTAAGCATATCATCTTGAAGGAGATCCTTTGCTCCTAAACCAGTACAGTTCACAATAATGCAATAATCTTCAGAAATCTGAAAGGAAAAAGATAACACATTATGATATTGATCTCAAGATAAAAGAAAAAACAGTACTTATATATCATCACAATCATATTGATGACATTATATGAAACAAAGTATATGGTTGCCAATTCAGCATGAACAACACATGCAAAATCGGGGGATTGTCAACTTGGCGAGTTGTCTTGAACGTTGGCATTGTTGCAGTAGTATGTAAGAACAGAAAAAAACTTTTTTTAAAGATCTAAGTACCAAAAATAACAGAAATTTATGTTTATATTCTTTTTTACTAAAAAAGTGTCAAAATGTAATTTTATAATTTATATCCCTGAGAACGATAAAATTATTAAAGGATAGTTATTTTGTTTGGGAAAAACATTACCTCTTCAAATTTAGAAATATGTTTTTTAATGATTGTACCACCATTTTCTTCAAATCTAGGAATAATAAAATAGAAAAAAAGTTATTATAAAATACTTCAACAAATCTAATACAACATTTAGATTTAAATTTAAGCAATTATATTTTAAAAAGTATATTAATTCTAACATAATAATTAATAATAGTAATAAATAGCTTTTTTATATAAAAAGCAATGAAACATTTCAATTACGTCAAATTAACAAATATTCTCAAAAAATAGAACAATAGAAAAGGATAATTATAGAAGTTATACAGAAGATTACATACTTAGATTTCATCCATGGTAAATAATATCTACAATCAACTACTGGTGCTGTGTAAAACTGTCCACCCCTAAAAATTATTATACAAATCTTAGTACATTAAAATACTTCAAATTAATCTAATAAATAATTTTATTGTAATGAGAATAATTAATTTCAATAAAAATTAGAGTAGAAATCATCAATGTTATTTATACAACTTGCACAATGGTATGTGATCTTACAATCAAAATTAGATATATGACCAATAAATAAAAACAATGCATATTATGTTATGATTATGCCAGTTGGGTAATGTAATTTGTTAGGAGAGAGCTTTGTATAGAGGCTCAAGTTTGCAGGTTAGACCATGGCCCAAGTTGGTGGATTTTCTTGATGCAAAAAATCAGCAGCATCTATGTCGTATGATTATGGGCATGTTAAAGATCCCTAAAGTGCCTGTTTGGCTTGGGTGCTCTTAACAAAATTAAATTCCTAATACAATTTCACATCATCAGAGCTCAGGTGTATGTCTCTGTGGAGGAAACTGGGCATTAAAATTACATTGTGGCAACAGGTGCCTATATGGTGCCACACTAAAAATTGATATTGATTCCCGGTATTGTACTAGATCTGCAAATGATAATTACAAATCTGCAACCCCATTTGAAAGGGAAAAAATTATTTGAATATTGATTCAAAATAAAAATAGATAGGATATAACTATCAACTTAAGAATAAAATGAGCAATTACTTCAATTGAACTGGAAACAATTTTAGATCCTTTTCATTGAGTTTTCTCCAATCAGGTAATAAATCTTCAACTAATTTATTCTAAAAGAATTTAAAATATTTTTTTAAAAAATTAGTACATTTTTAACATTTAACTAGAAATATTAAAATAAAAATTTTACAATATAATTATTATAAATTTATATATTTGACATTACACAGTGTGGTTTGAAAATCTAAAAACTAACTAATATAATTAATGCAATCATAATAAATTACAAAATAATGCTAACCTTAAAGGAAGAAAATATTGAGCTCAAATGATAGCCTGATACTAACTGTATTCCTGCCTGAGAAGAATTTGATGATTTGATTATATCCATAAAGTGGACAAGTGAATCCTTACACCAGGTTCTAAATAATAATAAAAAACTGCTTTTTTCAACTACAAACAAGATCAGTGACTACAAACATTAATAAATTACTTATAAGTCTAAAAATGTTTATATTAAATTGCAAAAAAAATTATACAAAAGAAATATTTCTTTATCTAATTACTCTGGTATTACAAGAATTGTTTTTATTATTACAATATCTAAATATACATCCCCTTTGTAATAAATTTTGAACTTTCCTTACACAGTAGTGATGTTAGAATACACATTTATTGGCAAGAGTAGTCATACACTAGCACAGAGGCAGAAGACAGCTTGATGTATATTCAGGTGTACCAGTCACTCTTTGCTGGTCATTGAGTAACATTGTTACAAGTATTAATCAGATTTTTATTTCTCTCAAAATGGATGAATGAGATGAGCCAAAATACTACCTCAAATTTCTTCAAAAGCTTTGCGTTTCTTCAAGCAAAACAATTCATAAGATTCAGTATGTGTTTGCAAGTAGTATTATGAAGGTAAAACAAATGAAGGAGTGGTTCAACTGATTCAAAAATGGTTGCACATCAATGGAAAGTGATTCGCATTCTAGGTGAGTGATAGAATATTTCAGTCGCACTGTCCAGCTACATGAGGGCTTTTGGTGACGGACCTCATAATTTTGAACTACGGTCAAGTGACGAGGATTGGCATTCTAGAAAGTTACAAATTGTTTAAAAAATAGCTGTTGTTGAGTTAGTAAAAAATCTAGTATAAAAGGATTATTGTTCGACCAGGTGAGAGATTTCTAATGAGGTTTAAGATCAGTAAAGATTCAAAGTAAGATTCCGCCACTATAGTAATTTTGTGTCATGATATGAACAGGTGCAGAGCGACAGCAAAATTTGCGCCTAAGCAGTTGCTAGCAGAACAAAAAGAAAGATTTCAAGGCAAAATGTAGAATATCAGTCATTTTTCAACCTCCTTACTCTCACGACGTCGATTTTTGTTATATTTGGTTGCTTAAGAATCAGAAGAGATAATGCCAATCACAATGGCAGAAATAAACACCATTCCAAAAGTGTTTTTAGCAGTGGAAGGGTCAGTAAGCTGAGTGAGTGAAGAAGCAATAGACTTATTTTGAAGAAAATTAGGGTCCTAATCCCATCACCTTAGTAATCAAGTTCTATTGGCCAAAGATTGAATACTTTTTAGAAAACCCTCATATGGCCAATGGTGCCCATGTACATCTTTAGTCAATTGAATCTGATTTTTACATACAATTAACTCTTAAAGAGTTTTGGAAATATCACTTTACTATTTTTTATTGCATGTCACTGACAAAGTCTTACAGTTTCTATAGAACATTGCAGTCTTCATGGAGAATCGACAGTGCAATTCTATAGATCTGGATGTATATGAAATTGATTTAAAAGAGTCAGTGTGGGAAGAGCTGACCACTGAGGAACTTGAGAAAGAAAAGCACAAGGATAAAATGAACACTCTTTCATATTATATGCCTTAGAACTAAGCAGAGTTTCTATAATTTTATACAATTTCATCAATGTATAATATAGTAATATCAATAGGTTGTTTTTGTATAGTAATGGATTAATAAGTTTTCCTTTATTTCTTATGGAAAAATTCGTTTGGTATAAATCCAGGCATCTTAAATAAACTAAGGATGTAAACCAAGTTTAACTGTACTTTAAAATGATAAGCCTCCAAACAAAAGTATTACTAAAAAATAAGAAAAAATATCAATAACTGATAGAATAGGATACCTGATTAAAAAGTATTTGTAGTTATAGATCCTTTACCATTAGAGTTTTTTCTTTTTCCAAATCTTAAGCAGAAAGAAATTCTTTTAGAAAAACTATAGTTATAAATTTTGTTTAATATATATGATAATGTGTATCTGTATTGTTTTAAAATTTCCCAACCGAATACAGCTAATTTGATAGCTTTAAATGCTATACTTCATTAAGAAACTTATAAAACAAGTATCATACTCAACATAACATCAAACACATACTAAAATTATAAAGAATTAAGATGCATGTTATATTACAAATATTATTAAAAAAACCAACATACTATTTTATAGAGTTTCTGATATTTAAACAATTTTATAGAATTATTTACAAATGCATAAAAAGGGTAATACTAATAATATTTGCAATTAAGCTCAAAAATTTTATTTTTATAAATAATTAAGACATTATTTATTAACTGCTTTAATACCTTTGAAAAAAAATCAGAAAATCATTGAAACATTTATAGAAATAGCAATAGAAACATCCAAGATTAATTACTCTTTCTAAAAATTTCTAAGACACATATCCAAACACATACAATTAATATTCTTCAACAATATACTTTTTTTTTTACCTTACTCTTTCCGCATCATCATGAACATTGATATCAGGGCGAAAAATTCCTCCAGCATCAGAACTCAAAGTTTCATCATTAAATTTATCAGCAAAAATTGTTACATTAGCCAATGGAAACTCTTCCTGGAGACTTAGTGCAGTAGAAAGACCAACTACACCAGCCCCAACAATAGCAATATCTTTACCTTCCAGTTCTGTCATCTAAAGGCAATGTTAAATATATCATGTAAATTTGTATTAAAAAGTAAGGACAGAGAAAAATCTAAATATATATCTCAATAAGATTGTGAGCCAAATAATTTTAAATATCAAATGTTATTCCTAGACATAAAAGCGAGAACTTTAAATTAAATGCCAATTGGCAAGATTATATTTTTTTTATGTCTGTCATTCGTACCTAGATCTACCACCACAATCTTCATTCATCTAGTCAAAAGGCAGTGAATCAGTTGTGCATAGGTTTATGGGCTTGTGAGAAACATGCACATTTGTTATGGGTTATCATAAGTACAAATATTTGACAGTATATAGCTTCCGAAAAGAGGCCCAAAGCCTCAAGACTTCACAGTATATAGTGAGTGAGTGAGTGAGTGTTAAAATAACATTGTACAAAAAGCAACACAAGGGCTATTGGCAATGGACCTCATAATTTTTAACTGTGGTCCAGTCACGAGGACGACATCTGAGCTGGCACCTCTCCCTCTTAATTTCCACACCACACCAACAAGAGGATATCAAGCCTTGACAGATTTTACATACATTGGTCCCTCTACATGGTGGGTGTCACTGTACATAAGATAACAGTTGAACTGCATACTTAAAGTTATCACTTAGAATACTGTAATATGTACAACAATTAAGATAACGAAATGACTTTTGACAACAACCTTTATTTAGTTTTTAATGTAGGTACCATATTACTTTTTCTCTGAGGTCTCTTTTAGTTTTTTACAATCAAGTTTTTAAATTTATTAATATAAATTATTTTTAATTTATATTTTGTAAATTTATTTAAAATTTTAAAAATTTTGTTTTTAAAAATTATAAATACAAAATTTTCCATATAAAAATATTTTTTTAATTTTTAAAAAAAGCCACCCTTTAGTATCACCCACCCGGAATTTTTTCTAAAAATTATCTTTGCTTCAAAGATTTAAGTTGAATGATTCAAATTTTATTTTGAAAATATCAAGAATATCAACAATTTCAAAAATAAAAATCCACTAATATTTTCAGATTTTTAAAAAAATTTTGTAAGGTTTATTTGTTTACTTATGCACAAAATAACTTTTGATATGATTTTGGCAAATATTAAGCGAAATATGAATGGGTGAAAAAATGTATAAATGTTCTACATGTTAACTGATTACTATGAAGCATTTCGGACCTCATTTTACAAAAATTCTTTAGGATAATTTAAATGTTTATTTACTTTTAATTCAAATGTCTATTCAGCATGGACTTCGAAATCAATGTAAGCAAACATACGAGTGGAGCCAACGTGCTGGTAGATCGCTGTGTCAGAAATAAATAAACCAAAAATACCTATGATACTGGCCATCTTAAAACAAAATTTAGAATAATGAGATTCTAAATCAAAATTTGCAGCATAAGTGCACATAAAAATTTTCTAGTGAAAAAAAATTCAAGACATATACGTTAAATTTGAAAATAATAAAATTTTTCATTTTATTTAATTGATTGACAAGGCGTAGTAATGTAACCTCTCAACTTATGTTTGTTAAGTACACGAATACATAATCAAAGATTTTGTTTCGTGTTTCAGAGTACTAATACATATATTCACATAAGTTTTAAATTTTTCGAAGAAATTTAAAATGGGTACCAGTGCTTTTGAAGTACTTTCTGCATTTTACAAAGATTATAAAACAAACACTCCTCAAAAGATCAAGATAATCGATGCTTACCTTTTATATATTTTGCTAACCGGCATCAATCAGTTCTTGTACTGTTGCTTGGTGGGAACCTTTCCATTCAATTCCTTCCTCTCTGGTTTTATATCTTGCGTTGCATCATTTGTACTTGGTGGTAAGTCAATTTGAATGCGATTTGTTTTCGTTGAATATATTTTAACATTTTTGAAACAATGTTTTTTAAATTTGATACTAGTTTTTGTACTTATGTTCATAATATTTTGTACTTAAAATCGTCAAATTGCGAATATGTGTCCTTGTAAAGGAATGCGAAAGTATTCTAAAAAATAGTTATTAGAAAAATAAATAAGAATTTTCGTAGATAAACCAAAAATGTTACTGCACATTTTCTTAATGATAAATACTAAATAGGAATATCAAGATAAGATTATCATAATAGCTTTGTAAGCAATCAGAATTACTTTTGATTGAGTTCCCGAAAAATTGTTGATGAGGTGATTGTATCATTTCATTTCTGTTGCAAGTTTCTCAAATTTGCGACTTATATGTGATCCTGTAATCAAATGGTTCATTTTTTCCCCTGCTGTTTGTTTCAGTAGATAGTCTTGCAACCATCTTATTCAGTTTATGTTGAAGAAATGTGCATTTGTATAAAAACTGATGATTATTTGAAAAAATACTATACAAGCAGTTTTTTTTAAATTGTGCATTGTTTAAGTTACATAAATGTATTTTGTCCTTTTAAAGTATTTTGAATGTATTATAATTTGGTGGATCTCATTAAAATTTTGACAGAATTTTAATGATTCATATTACTGTAAATTCTGGCGAATAACACGTACTTATAATTTCAAGCTGTATTTTTTAGTTTTTAGATATATTAGCCAGATAACACACACCCCTTTCTTATAAAGAAATCTGAAATTTTAGTATTCTATGCTCATATGTTTTTAAGTCATTTATTCAAAATATTATCCCAGAATTTTGGAAAAAATGGTATGCTTCTAAAACTACAACTCATTTAGTTCATAGGGCATATCATTTCGTTTAAATAAACAGCATTTCAATATGTGTAGAAGTAAATTTGTTATGCTTATCTCTTTTGTTATTTTTAAAGTTATAATTTTTATATAACGCGCTCACTTAAAATTCGATCCTATTTGTCATGAGAAAAGTGCACGTTATACGCCGAATTTTTTGGTACATATTATTTTGGAAAAACTTTGACATAAAGTCATTGTTGTACAAGTTCAATTTATGTTGTAAGGTAGCAGAGAATTTGTAACTCCTGCTTCAGATCAGAGGTTTTAAAGCTTGAATTAGGAATTAGATTATGTAAATCATGAGTATTAGCAGACTACTTTGTAGAACTGATTTCTATCAGTTGTTGCAACTCATTCTTTTTTTCTGATGTCCAGGATATATTAATGAAATTCATTGAAAAACTTTTGGCAACCTATTGCACACATTACAATTCTCAGTAACACTGCAAATTTGTCAATTTTTGAGTGGTTGAAAGTTGATAAATTTATATTGAACCTTATTTGACAAACATCTTCAGAATTATGGACTTCTACAGAGTTACAAAAAAATCTGAAAGATAGCTAGCTCTAAGGATGAATATTATAATATATATGCTAGAGAGAATTTAATTGTTTGAAGAGAGAAAATTGCTTGTACTCGACTTTTTGCTTTTGGTTATACATATCAAAGTAAAAAATATTTCCTCAGATGAAAAATAATTTAAGTCCCTAAGGAAATTGTTTAACAACTAAATGCTCAGAATCGTGTCAACCTGGAAGTCTCAAATAATGACCGTGATTTTGTGATACGGAAGTAGAGCGATGCAAGCACTAGTTCATATTAAAATTTTTATTTAACTATAATGAGAAGAAATACTTATATTTTATGTTGTCTATTTCTTATTTTAATTTATTTTACAAATGTCACACTACAAGTAGTACCTATGCCATTAGTACACATGCTCTCTAATATTTTTCGACTATGCAATTAACTCTTTCCCTGGCGACAGGGGGTATTTAAATCTTACCCAAGTCTGGCAGGTAATTTAACAATTAAATGGCTGAAACATATGCATTAAAATAAAAAATTTCTGTAACTGTGCAATTGTTAGTTAAGAGCTTATTTAATCAATCAATTAAATTAATTATTATCAATAAACTAAGTAATAATTAATTAATTAATCAATAGTAAAAGTAATTCATAAAATAACTAATTATTGTTAAAATTAATAAATTAATTTTAATTAATATTAATTTATTACTTGTTAAAATTAATTAAATAATTATTAAAATAAAAAATCCTGAAACTGTGCAATTGTTAGTTAAGAGCTTAATTAATTATTGTTAATTAATTATTAGTTAATTGTTAGTTGGAGTGAGCAGGGCGAACCAACCTGAATGTTGGCGCACGTCAAAGCATGCCGTTGCCATGTAAGAATTGGATTTGTCTCGGCATGTTATCGCGCCTACGCGAGGGAAAGAGTTAAAACTAAAAGTTTTAAAATACAAAAAACATATGTGCAATTTTTTAATTTATGTGGAAGAAATATAGTTGCATTTTATGCTGTTCGTTTTTATATTATGAAATGATTCAAAATTAATATATAATAAATGTGTAAATCCTCTATTCTCTAATTCTACACGTTTTTCCACTGGAATTAAATTGTTTCAAAAATGTTTTACTGTGTAGCACTTTGAATCATATCGGTAGATTGGATTGACACGCCACATCTAAAAGGTTGCCGACTCTTGGTATAAGGTTTTGTAATGTGGAAGAAAATCAGAAAAACATTTTAAGAAATTAATATTAGGCTCATATACTCTTTAAGCCTTTCTGACATCTTATAATTATTGATGTTTCAGATTTTTAACCTATTCGTAAGATGCATTATTTTGTGATAAATTGTGTTTTTCATGTTTGATGGAGAGATTGCACAAAATGATAAGCCTTTGAAAAGGCTAATAAAGTGGACTATGTATCTGAAATTCAAGCAGTGAAGGAAAATCCAAGAATGTCTCTTACAAAGTCCAGCTATGTATTTTAAAACCAAATTTTGAGTAATACAATTAAAATTGCTAGTAATTGTATGTCTAATATAATTATTTACAGTTGTTCAATATCCATAAATGATTTTAAAGTTTTCCTTTTTTTTGTTGAAAAATCATTCAATTTCACAGTAAAGCCTTTCATTGATTGAAATGAGATTCATTAAGATTTTCATGTTTTATATAGTGTTTTAAAAATAACCATAATTTTTTTAAAGAAAATGAGTACCATAAAATCTGGTGTATAACATACACCCCATTTTCCCCCGATGTAATATAAAATGTACATGTGCAATGCTTTCATATTTTGAAATCCTTTAATCAAGGCATTATCCCAGGCTTTTGAAAAAATAACATGCTTCTAGAGCTACAACCCTTTATGATCATTAGGTATGTCATTTTTTTAAAATAAACTGTATTCAGATCTGTGCAGGAGTCTAATTTTTTGTATACTTATCTCTATTTTTTATTTTTGAAGCTATCATTTTTATACTTGAAGTATAATGCATACCCGTAAATTTCGATCTTATTTTTTATGTTAAAAGTGCATGATATAAGGATTTTACGGTAACGTAAAAAATGCAGGAAGTTTTTGCAAAATGCAAAGACTTTCTGCTTTAAAAATTGTCATGTGCATCATATTTTGATTTAAAAGAAATAATGAAAGAATCTTCGAAGATTAGTTTTATATTAATTCTATACTAACAATTTTACTGTGGCAACCTATTTCATTTAGAAAACTTCAGTTTTATCTATATCAATATGTTTATTTTTGCTTCAAAGTAAATTTATATTCAAAACTTAATGGGTATGAATCTCTCACACTAGAAATAAAATGGGGGCTTTCAGCTGTTTTCAGAAATGCAACATGCTATAGGAAAATCAACAGTGAAATATTTTATTTGTAGTAACATTTCAATGAGGAACACATTTATTGGCATTGAAACATATCAACAGTTTTGGAATGTAGGAGCTTGATTTGAAAGAAGATGCATAGCTTTTTGAACAGCTTTACAATTTATGTATTATTGATATAAAGTTACATTGGTTAAGTTCTGTTCAAAGCTACTAGAAATGGCAAACAAAAACAAAAAAGTTGATTGGAATAATGATCTCCAGGAGATATATATACTTGAGCTTGTAGCAATGAAACAGGAAACAAGTATATGGTAGAGATAGATGAAAGATTGTGTTCAAGACAAAAAAAAAAAAATGCCAGCAGAATATTTCTTCACTAACAGATACATTTGGAGCAATTTTTGTAATGTAACAAATTAATCATTTTTTCCATAATCACTGATTGTAGAGCTATTACTTTAATGCAACGCTTTCTCTAGGGGGTCCACGGAGTCTCTCGTGTAACATTGAGATTTCCCTCTTTTACAGATTCTGAAAGGTCTTGTGGAAAAATCGAGAGATATACCATACCAGATTACTAAGTACTCCCTATGAAAAAAACTCTGCTATAGAACTTGTATTTTGATCAAAGAATATTAAGCCAGGGAGAGATATTCAATATCTTTGGAGGCTGCAACGTCACCCTGATACATAAAAGGGGCTGTGGTGATCAAAAGTTTAAGAACCACCGCTTTAATGAATTAAATAAAAGAATATTAAAGAATGATTGGCCATTTTTTCCAGCTATTTAAATGAATATAAGTCAGAAGAAGAATTGGGCTATAGTCACTGCAAAGTAAACTATGAATATAATTTTGTTGATCCTGAAACTGATATGCACATACAGAATATGGAACATATTTGAAAAAGTGAAAAATGATAAAATAAAGTGACATTTGTAACACCTTCTTACTTAGTTATAATGCATATCAGTTTCAGATTTGTTTTTTTTTTTTTAAAAAAGTCATGGCATGGAATATTTTTCAGAATAGTATTTTAATTAACCTGCATTTACATATTTCAATTCAAATGTGTCCCATAAGTTCTTTGCTTCTTAAGAATGTTATTACTAGAAAATGTTCGTCAAATTTTATGTTTCATATAATTGATATAAAAATGTGTAAATAAATTCTTTACTGTATGACTCTGAATACAATCCTACAAATACAACATTATTTCAAATTAGAAGGGGGGAAAGTAATTAAAATATAAGTAATTTTTAGTTTTTAATTCTTCATTATTTCAAAGGATTGGTCATATTATGAATTGGGTAGCTGCAATAGCCTAGTAAAGTTAGGAGAGATGTGGACATATAAAGTGTCCTAACTTCCACACTTTATGTGTGGAAGTTAGGAGAGATGGTTGACAACTCAGGTGCCGTCCTCGTCACTTCACTGTGGTTCAAAATTATGAGGTCTGCGCTGGATTAGAACCTGCCATTTATGGATTCATAAGCATGTAACATACCACAAGACAAGTGGTCACTCCTGTCCAGAGGCTGTTACTGGCTTATTTAGACACTGCCACAGTACTCCTCCACCAGTAAGTCGGTGGATAGGCGAATGAACATAATATTTGTTGTTATGGTGAGCGTGGCAGTTGTTACTATTGCGTCAAGTGAGTCTGATGACTTTGCTTGCTGCGTCAAGTGGGTCAGACGACTTTGCTTACTCTACTTGCGGAAAGATGGTGCCATCACACATCAGAAGGTTTTGCATTTTTTCTTTTCAGCCAAAGTCACCAATGTGCTGGATTAGAACCTGCGACCTATGGATTCATAAGCATGTAACATACCACTAGACAAAAGTGATCACTGCTATCCAGAGGCTGTTACTGGCTTAGTTAGATACAGGTCCATAGTTTATTGTGTGGAATTAATATAACTCTCACTCACTCTCTCATTGTGAATATGATTGTTATATACAATTGAACTATTTCATGACCATCCTTATACCAACTGTTATAATCCAACCAGAAATTTTTCTTATTCTTGTTCCATTCTTCTACATACACAGAAAAATTGCAGCATTTCTACAGGTACTCATTAAGTGTCTGATTTTAGTTCATTTTACGGTACTTAAGTACTATTGCAACAGTGCTAATGTTCAAGATGACTCACCAAGTTGGCAACTCTGATTTCACATGTGTTGTACTCACTAAATTGGCAACCATGTGTTGTGTTTCATTTGTCACTAATACAGTTGTAATAATATGAGTACCAATTTTATTACTAATGTGCTAGCATAAGTAGTCTATTAGTAAATATAAGCATTTTTTTCTTGTGTTTCATTTGGAGGTGTTGCACTTTCTCTTTGTATCTGCTCTAAATCTTGTCGATTTTTTTACTGCCATGCTGGTTAGCATATATTCAAAACCAGAGGCACACACAATGAGGGGGATCTGGACCCTCCAGAGCCCTTGATTTTTTCCATTTGATTATAATCCTATTTAAATTTATATAAGTATTTGTGATTAATAATTAATTTTATTAATTAATGCTAATTATTCATTCAATAATTAATTTTGTACTGTTTTTGTTTCCGAAAATCGACAAAATCAAAAGATAATGTTGGGCAGCGTATTGGAGCATAAGAGAATGGACTTTCGACTCTCCTCCCCCTCTGAAAAATTCCTGTGTGCGTGCTATTAACGATATGCTTTCAAAGTGCATTTCAAATAGATATCAGAGTATTTATGAAGACTTTTATGTGTTACTGTTCGAAACTGATTTTCATGCGAGTTCTTACTTGACATAATAAATGGTGTATAAACACATATAATTTTCACTCAGAACTTCCTTTTAGCATACAATATTTATGATTGCACAGATGTCAGTATTGCATTATAACCAATCAAGTAGTCGCTAAAGAAAAAAATGTTTAAGCTGATTTGGCATGTAAAAATTGATTACTTGCCAGTTTTCAATTGTTATGCAAAAAGGCACAATCTGATGTCAAACATCAGATTGTGCCTTCACTTATTTTATATAACCCATTGGCTACCATAAGCGTATACGCAGTAAAAATTGCTTAATGCAAAACTGAAGGGACTTAAATATTCTGTGTTAAAGGATATTGCAAAAGAAAACCCATACATCAACAAAATTAAGTTTATTTTATTAACATAGATATGTGTGTATATATGCATATATGAAACAAAAATGCAACTTAAAAAAATACAAAAAATTTGGAAAATCTTTTTTCTTAGCATCAAATTGTTCAATATCGTCCATTTTGTTATTCATTGGAATGTGCATCTAAATAACTGCATATTTTTCATGATGTTCCTCATTTTGGATGATGTGGTAACAGGAGCTGCATTATTCATTTTATTTTCTTTGTCAGTATCTGCATCAATGATATTTTTTGAGTTTTGAACAAACTCTAAAATGTCTTTGCCATATAAAGAGCTGTATACAGATTATCATTATCTACTGCAATGAATTCTTCAGATAATACAATAGGACAGTCTAATTTGGCTGGTGTTTTCTGTATTTTGTTCATTCCCAGAAGGAAAATCTTTTCATGTTAAGCGATTTTTGTTTTGTGTTAAGAGAAAAAAATTATGCAAATGCATATCTTTTTGTTGGGACCATTGTATTTAGTTTTAACAAATATTTTGTCTTGATCCTTTTCACGAAAAACATATTTTACTGCATATGTCTCATTCAGCTGTTGACTGCCCCGGTTTGTTTTTCTGAACTACGAATCTTTGGAATAGTTTTACAGAGCAGCTCAATACAAAAAGTCTTTGAAATGCAATTCATTTATCTTGACAGTGTTTATGAAGGATTTACTTATTTCAGAGAAGGATTCTCTTATTCGACTTTTCCCCCTTCAATGTACCATAAAACTGCTCATACTGGGGAGTGAATTATGTGACTTTTCCTCAGCAGTTAAGGGGTTTACTAAAATGTTTCATTGACATCTATTGGTTATATTGTTCGGAGAGAAAAATATTCCTTTCTTCCATTGAATCTAATGCTGAAGTATATTAGTATTTCTAACAAAATGCAAAACATCTTATTGTTAGTAAATATGTTTTACTCCATCCCTTCAGTTTGTGTCAGTACTTTATTTGTGACCAAAGCCAACTCATCTTTTCCAAACATATTAAAAAATGACAAGCGTTTGATACACTTGGTTTAGATGATCCTTTTGTTTATAATATATGAAAAAATCATTTCAACTAGCTTGTGATAAATTACGCTATCTTGCAAACTAGACTAAAATAAAAATTAACTTATTCAGAGAGATATTTTGGCATTTACATATGTGAAAGGGTCTACTGATCATGTTCCTATGTAATTAAGACATTTTAGAGTAGTAAGAAATTCACTTTAAGATTATAACTTTGGGCACGATTAATTTTTAAAGCATTATTTATCTCCATTATCATTCAAAGAATGTTTGTAATTTATAAATTTTTAATAAGCAAGAAAAATTAATGAAATGTTTTCACCCTATAAATTATTTATGTTCAATACTTGAGTGAAACCCCCCAACATTTTCATTTAACAAGTAAGAATTCAAAACATTTAGATGTTTGAATTTTATATATACCTTGTGTTATTGAATACTACTCTAGAGAATGAACCTATTTTTGTACAACTTGACTGATACATAAAGTATATAAATCAACAAATAATTTATACTGTAAGGTAAGAACCTCTCTGAAAATACATTCTATCTTTTGAGATAGAACGGTAGGAATAAAATGTCTTGTATTTTACATTGATGTTTATTTTAATATTTTGTTTTAGAGAGTACTCAATGTGTTTGATTGGTATTGATACCACAGTATTTGTGTTGCAAGACCTATTAATTTCGGATTTCTTTTTTAGTGTGTCTGAGACTTCAAGTGAATCCACAAAATACCAGCCAGTTTTGTGGAATTACACCTGAACGAGCTTTTGCAGATTTCATTTTTGCCCATATTGTACTTCATTTAGTTGTCATGAATTTCATTGGATAAAATAAAACTACAGTAAATGTAAGTTCAAAATGGCAAAATAATTTATTCAGATTTGTTCTTGTTATAAAAGTATTTACTGTTTTATTAAATTTATTTCTAATATTTGGCATTCAAATTTACTTGCTTTTTCAAGATGTTTGGAAATAAAATTTACTTAAGTAATAATGCTGCATGCATTATTTTATGTTAACCTATAAAACAAAATGTAGCTCTAAGATGTAACAGTTCAAAACTTTTTATCTTCTAACAGTTACAATATGTACATATGTTGCACAGATGCTTAGGCAATAGTAAAAATAGAATTCGATAGAGAAATTATGTATGCTTAATATACACATCTCTTCAATTGTATTAGAGCAGTTTTACATAGGTATTCTAAGAAAAAATGCCTTTAATGCTATTAAAAAAATACATTTGCACATTTAATCAAAATGTCAAATTTTGTTTATGCCACCTAATTGACAGTAACATCAGATCAAGGTCCACGAAATTCATCGCAGCATAGGGCTAGATTTTTACTCCTGTTAGCCTCTTTGAGCACCATGCAGGTGACAGTACAATTTTGCTCGATTGCTCCCTAATTTTGAGGGAGAACACCTGAAGGGGGGCTCTTCCCCTTCCACCGAACTCATGAGAGGTGGCTCAACAGCTATTTAGAGTACCCCATGCCACAAAGGCACTATACATTGACACCCAGGCCCTATGGCACCACAGTCAGAGTCACTAACCACTGTACCAGATGGGTGGCTATGCCAAATTTTAAATTCACCAATTCGATCAGTAAGTACTCTATATACACATCTCTATTAAACTTGAATGGTAAAGAATCTTAGCCACTCAGAAAACCTTTTTTTCAGGGGGGGGGGGGGAGGACCAATTCAAATTAGCTGAAATATTGTTAGGATCACAAGCTAGTTCAAAGTGAAGTGAATAATTTTGCTAAATAGTGATATTTGGCTCGTATTTTCAGGAAATGTTATTGTTAATTTCTAAAATGTAAAAGTGGTAACTTGTAATATGAAGCAGTAAGGGTTATTTTAACTGGGAAATAAAATAAAGCAGAGGGTCAATGATTCAAAGGTTTAAGATATTATTTCAGCATCATATATAAATAAAACTCTAGTTTGTCAATTTCCCATCTGGAATACATATGAAACTTTCTTATACTTTAAAAATGTTAACTTTTGCTCTATATTACAAAGTAAATTATAACTTTATGAATAATGTCAGTGTAATTTTGTAACTAAAAATGGTGAAAGTTATTACATATAAGTTTTAAAACATAGGCTTTGTGATCAATTCAAAATGAACAATTATTTTCTACATACTGTATCATTGATTAAATGTAATTATATTGATAAGAAATTGTAAAAAGGATTTTTTTAATACAATAAACACTTTAAGAATTACTTTTTCCAGCTTTAAGTACTTATGGAGAAAGAACAGTTTTCTCACTGTGGATCTATATTCCTTGTTTAACTTGTCATTCCTTTTATTTACTGTTTAATTATGCAAATGCTAATCTAGAGTTTAACAGCAGATATGCAAGATGTATTATACAAGACGAGGGGAACTGTGCTTTGACAATGCATTAAAAATTAGCGTTTCTTCCAAAATCATGTAGTTTGATGAAGCTTTTATTAAATTTAATTAGGTATAGAACCATGAACAGTACTATTATCTTTGAATAATTTACATAAAATTTAAAGCAAGCTAATTTCTATTTGATTTTTGGTGCATGCTTATATTTCTAATTCTTATTTCAGGCGAGATGTCCCGAGTATCAAAAAATCTACTTCAAATGAATCTGTATATGCGTTTTCAAGTTTGTAATAAATATGTTTAAAAACTTATATTGCTGTTCTACTGAATCAAGTAAACAAAATTAATGAAGATATTTATTTTGACACATCACAAACAAATCACCTTTGAAATAAATATTCATTTTTATCAATACACATTAAAAATAAATTTACTTTGTTGGCTGAATGATACAAAGCATTATCTAATTGTTAACATTATAATGCAAGTACATGCATAACTAAAACATTCAATGAATGATGATCAGACAGAAAATAAGTACATCAATATTATACAATTGCATCAATAATATCCTATAGGATTACATATTAACACATGGTTATTTAAAAACAAATCCACTGTCTACTATTATTCTATGAAAGAGTTTGATTGTTGAACAGTTTATTATAAAATTCAATAGCACACAAGATATTAAGCTATGCTTTAAAACTTTTATTGATATCTGTATGTATTGCAAATCAATACTTTATACGCAGCTTTAAGACAAACCCAACTTTAAATGTAGATCAGTAATGAATAATACATATTTTACAATGAGAAATTAATTATTTTGGATTTGAGTATAATTCTACTCTGAAAAAAATTATATAATTAAAATCTTAAGCTAATAAGCTTTGAGTCAAGTTAATTTTCATAATGAACCATATGAGATGATTATAACACACATGAGAATGAATTTCTTAGACTCAAAAAAAACTTGGCTTCATTGTGAGGTTTCCCAATGACTGATGCTCAGTTCCAGAAATTATTCTGAATCTTGAGCCTTGGATAGGTACTTCCTAAGAGAGGGGAAAGAAATTGTTATATAAATTTCTAAAAGTTACAAAGTAAGCAAAACTAAATTTATTGCTTTTCAAGAATTGAATTATTTTGATTTCAATAATGTTAATGGTTTGATGAAAGTATGAGTGATTTTTATTCAGACAAAATACATTCAGATTGTATCTAATATGATCAGGAATTCTCATATACACAAAATAATCAACAAAATTCATTTTTTTAAACATGTATGTAAAGCAACCATCCGCTATTTAGATAGAACCTCAAAACAAAAATATTTATAAAATATAAAAATTATTTTATTATCTACTGCTAATTATTGATGTGATTGTTCTGAAAGAGGCATTTCTTGTTCTTAAGCTTGCAGCAAGTCGAATGGGTCTTTTAATTTTTTTTTTCATTTATAACAAGACTAAATGCTATTTTCAGAAGACAGAATCCTTATCTTGAAATAGATTTATATAAATTTGAAACAGTTAAGTTTTACCTCTGATAACAAAATATCTCAAAATTCTGACAAATAAGGCTTTTAAAATCTAAATTTCATTCAAGAAACAAAACTTTATTAGACCAATTCTGACATATCCATCTGAGACTTGGACAATAACAAAACAAAGAAAATTGAATGGCATCTTTTGAGAGAAAAATACTTCAAAGTGTAAACAAAAATAGCTGGAGAAGGCACAGTTTTTAATTATATAGAATTTATAAACAACCAAACATCATTAAATCCATACAAATAAATAAAATTGAAGTGTCTGTTTGTAATTTCAAATTAGCAGCTTTTTACTCAATGCACTAAAAGTATATAGGGTACTCATAACAAAAAACCAATTTTTAAAATTTTTGTCGGTCTGTCTGTCTGTTTGTTCCGGCTAATCTCGGAAACGGCTGGTGCGATTTTAAAAATTCTTTCACTAATGGAAAGCTACATTAACGGGGAGTAACATAGGCTATATTTTATTCCTGTATTCTTACGGGAACGGGAACTATACGGGTGAACGTGAAACTGAATGCCAAGATGAACGCCAAGCTGAGCTAATGAAGTCGTTGTTTTGGTTACTGGCGACCGCGATGCTCTTCATGAGACATAATAAATTTACGCGCACATGATAATACGCTGACACGTGCCATAATTTTTTTTTTATGATAGTTATCTCACTGTTCAGTTAAGTAGAGCATCGGCTGTTTCGGATGCACTTTTAAAAATAATAAATCAAGGCTTCATAAGGAAAAAGCAATGCAAGAAACAAAAAATTGATAAGTTTTACGGTTAGTTTTAATCCTTTTTTTATTTACATTTTTAGTCACATTTAAACAATAGTTATTATAATCCCAATCTATATCTATACAAATAAATAAAATTGAAGTGTCTGTTTGTAATTTCAAATTAGCAGCAATTGTTTGCTGGGGCGGGGGTTTAAGGGGCGTTAGAAATTCCGATTTTTAAGTTATTAGACGTACAGTCTTGAAACTTAGTAAGTAGATTCCTCTCATAGGGTAGAGATACGCTACAAAATGGGTTTCGTGAAAATTGCCCTCAAGTGGCGTTGCAGGAGTTAAGGGGCGTTATAGATAATTATTTCCATTTTTAAACTATTAGACGCACAGTTTTTATATTTGACAAGTAGATTTCTTTTATAGAGTAGAGATCAGCTATAAGAAGGTTTTGTGAAAACAGACCTCTAAATGGCGTTGCGGGGGATTTAGTGGCGTACTAGATAAATATTTTCGTTTTTAAACTACTTCATCTCCCTGCTTGAAAATTGGTAGGAATGTTTCTTTCATGGAGTAAATATCCGCTACAAAACAGGTTTGGGAAAAATTGACCCCCAAGGGGTGTTAAGGGCAGATATAAATAATTATTTCTATTTTTAAACTATTAGACACACAGTTTGAAATTTGGTAAGCAGATTCCTCTCATAGGATAGAGATACACTACAAAATGTGTTTTGTGAAAATCGACCCCTAGGCCGCGTTGCGGGGGTTCAAAGGGCGTTATTGATAAATTTTTTTTGCATTTTTAATTTATTGGACGCACAGTCTTCAAATTTTGCTAAGCAGATTCCTTTCATAGTGTGCAATTCCCCTACAAAATTGGTTTTGTGAAAACAGACCCAGAAGTGGCGTTGCGGGGGCTCTAGTGGCGTTAGAGATAATTATCCCCATTTTTAAACTATTAGACGTACAGTCTTGAATTTTGATAAGCAGATTCCTTTCGTAAAGAAGAGAACCGCTACAAAATGGGTTTCGCGAATACGAACTACTAAGTTTAATTTCGGGAGATTAAGAGGCGTAATTGATAAATATTTCCATTTTAAACTATTTGATCATCCTGCTTGAAAATTGGTAGGCATGTTCCTTTCATGGAATAGAGTTCCTTTAACAAAGAGTAAAACGAAAATTGACCCCCCAAGGAGGGTTGCGAGGGGTCAAGAGGAGTTACAGAAAAAAATTCATGTTTTTAATTGTTAGACCCATATACTTGAAATTTGTTAAGCATGTTTCTTTTGTTGAATAGGGATCCACTAAGAATGTATTTTAAGCAAATCAAGTTCTGGGGGGGGGTGCAGGGGGTTACTGGGACGTATTGACAAAAAAAATTACTTTTTTCGAGCTACAAGGACTATAATAATGAAATTTGGTTTGCATTTTTCTTTTGTTGAGTTGAAATCCGCTAAGAGCGGTTATTTTGGAAAACGGCTCTCAACGGGATTACAGGGATATTGATAGTAAAACTTTTGTTTTTTTTTCCTGTTAGATTTAGACTTGAAATTTGGCTTGCATGTTCAATTTACGGAGTAGAGATCCACCGAAAATTGGTTTTGCGGGAATCCACTTGGTTTTTGGGTTACGAAAGAGCAAACATCATTCTATGCTTCAATTTTAGAGATTTTTAGAAAACACAAATTAGATGAGTTCTGCCCCTTTTTTTATCAACAGGCGACAGTTACAGGTATAAGTATATTTTTCAATACAATCGAATTCTTAATGCAGGACTTAGATATCAATAATTTATATATATAAGCAGTAAAATTTATAAAACATCATGAAATTCCCAGCGAAGCGGGCGGGTAACAGCTAGTACATAATAAATTGGACAGCCCATTAATTCGAATGCCAGATAATGTCAAAAAGGTGGTATCAGAGTTCAAAGTCACTGGGATTCGGAGGCATGGAAGACCAAGGCTGAGATGGACACTCAGTGGAATCCGACTTTGGGATTATACACTAGAAAACTTGGAGAACAAATGTCATTGTGGAGGAATCTTCAAAGGAAGGCATTGGCTCACAAGGGGCTATCTTGCCAGATATGATATATTGCTAGTAATTTAATGTCAAATTGTATTAATTCGACCATTTTTTATTGAAATAATCCTAACATTTTATGCAATAGTCTTTAATTTGTGCTCTAGTTCTACTGAAACTTCCCTACTTATCATGGAAGAATTGAGGTATTTCATTTTCATTATAATTCTGTCAAAATTAATATACAAAATAATTAAATGCTTTTGAATCTTTTTAACTTATTGTCAGGCAAATTTAGAGCATCTTCCCCTGGGATGCCAAGGTTTTTATTTAAAAGAAAGCATGACATTTTACAAAATATAATAAAGTTACTGATGCAGTACTGTAGTGGTATTTACAGGAGATTTTTTTTTATTGGGAAAAAAACCCTACAATATGATTTATAGCTGGCCTCACTAAATAAGACTCCTGTGCTGAGTGCCACTTGCAAGTTATCTTGTTTTTTTTTCTATAAAAATATTAATGCACAAAAAGCTTTTCTTATCGATTTGGGATGAAGGTAAAATGGCTCAAGTGAACAAAAATGGATAAATTTTGACTAAGCGATGTAATCAGACATTATACTACAGGAATGGCAGGTGTTGACCATTCTGACCAACGCAAGTCCTACTACTCATTCCTCAGGAAAACTATCCATTGATAGAAGAAAATTGCACTACACAACTTCGAAATCTTCCATCAGAATACATGCATTGTCGGTAACTAAAGAAATTGAGGGAATAAAAGGATGCTTCAATTTAAGGAATCAGTTAGTATGCATTTACTTGATGGCGACAGCAGCAATACAGGAGAAAATTTTATAAAAATACAACTAATTTTAATTACTTGGAACATCTCCCAAGCAAAAAAAAGATTCATACAAAGCCATGTCGAATGTGTACAAAGCAAAAAAAATGTAAGATAATTAGGTATTTTTATGTAGTGTGTCCTAATAACCCAGCATGTTGAGTAGATCTTAGCTTAAAAGCTCATACCCAGCAATAATATTTTTTAACTTTAGTAAAACATATATAATTATATAATAATCTAAACTATAACTTTTTATTAAAATTATATGATTTTTGCACTATATAAATTTTTCATTCACCTTTTCTCTAATAATTCCTAACTCAAATAGCCATTTTTTTCTAAAACTGCAGCACATACTACAAAATATCTTGTAACCAGCAGCTTTGGTACGCATGCTTACTTTGAGAAATCTCGTAGTTAGCAGTAAATGGGTTAAAGAGATCAAATAACAAAAAATTATGCATTCTTTAACTTCAATACTTGGTGTCTTTGACATGAAATAATTAACTTCATTCCTTTGTCATCAGGTTACAAAAAATCCTTTTCATTAATTGTGCAATTTGAAACACTTTTGAAAAAATGAAAGAAAATGTACCTTCTGGCTTGTTTTAGTAAATCTTCTTTCCTTTTGGCTAAAATGCGTTCCCTCTCTTGGGGCGACTTTGAGAAACGACAACCAAGAGGTGATGCTATGTGCATCCGCATGAGGTCAGGAAATCTAAAATATTATAAACAAATTTACAATGACATATGAGGAGTATGTTCATATTCAAATGCATCTTTTATTTCTATAAATTCATATACTTATAAACCAAACATTCAAAAGAACAAGCTATTGGTTTTTCTAAAAATCAGAAAAATATCTAAATGTTTTGTATTATAATTCACATTAACTGTTGTCATTTATATTTTCTAATATTTTAATACATAATTCTGAGTATACTCAGCTTTACAGTTACATTTTTAAACATTTTACATTTGAATCAATGTTTAAAAAATTATTTTTCAGGCATGTATTAAGTTTAGGACCCTAAAACTCTTGGCTAGCATTAAATTGATAAATTTCATTTTCATTCTTTTGTGGAACAATCAAAATCTTAAATCATGTTAGAATAAATTAGCTTAGTAAAAATTTAAAATAAACAAGCCTTGAATTGTGTTATTTTAAAACTACGCAAAAAAAAAAAGAGTATCCTTCGTTACAGAAAAATATTTTCCACATCACTGAATGACAATGTGGTATATAATCAAAATTATAACAATTTTGAGATATTTAGGCTGAAATCATAAGCATAAAAAATAATTTGAATAGTAAAAATATCGCCATGTTATATAGTTTACCTGTCTAATTCTTCAACATCATAACTATCAGGAGGAAATACTGCATCATCAATGTAATTGAATTGACCTCTGCAGGTCTGCTGCTTACCCATGAGCATGGAAGCTTGACTATTATCTAGAGCCTTTGTTGAACACACAAAAAATATAGAAAATTTCAAAATGAACAAGATATTAAATGAAATTTAACATTTATAGCCTACATTAAGGCTGGGGAACAAGCAGCCAATGTTTTTCTTACCTGCATTAAAATTATTGTTGAAAAATTATTTCACTTAAAAAAAAAATTATCAAATTTTTTTTTAACTGAGCTGCAATTAAAACTCTAATGATTATGCATTTTGCTTGTTTTCATTTAGTATATAATTGTGACAAACTTTTCTATCCATAATATTATTCTAATGCAATTGGAATAAATGAATATTGAATGAGGTTAGAATAAAGAAATTTCTAAGTTACAGTAAAAACTTTGCAAAGTGATACATTTTGAATTGAAGATAGCTTTACCAATTAAAAGCAATTTACTATTGCATAGAAAAGTCCCCCCCCCCCAGTTTACAATATCATAGACACAGATGAAATAATAGTTCAATATAATTATTAGTTTGTCATAATCTAAAATACTCTAATTTTTTTCAGACACATGGTTTGTTTTCTGTATCCATCATAAAGAAACACGAAACACTTACAGGAATCAAAGAAATAGTGATATATTTTTAAAAAAAATATTTTACAAGAGATTGAATCTCTTGCAAAAAACATTTTAATACATGGATGAACAAATTAAGGAATAACAAATTTTTAACTCATTATTAATATTAGAGCAATTCACAACTTCATACAAATAGATAAAAAGAAGAGCTGTGAAAATAACTATACCATGTCAAATATTAATTATTCCATATGATGTATAGGATTTTTCAATCAATAATAATTTAAATGAATATCTATAGAAAGCAATTGCTTTAAAGTGTTATAAACACGTTAAATTACATCAGTGCTTGTGATTTCCAAAATTAAAAATAATTACACTTGAAAGTATTTCATCTAAAAACTCCAATTTTAAATACAGCCAGACCCTGATTTAAGAAATTCATTGGGAGTGAACATTTTATTCGTTAAATCAGGGTTGTTCATAATATCTGGGTCCAAAAAAAAAATTTTTTTTTTACACTAACCTTTTGGAAACTATAATAAGCAACTACACACAAAATAATCTATAGTCAAGAGATTACACATTTTTTATTCAGCAGCTAAAAATACTATTAGCGAATTATTACACACTAATCAATTGGAAATTTTAGAATACTGATTAATAGATGTTTTACAAGCTTTTTAATTCCTTACTCAAAAAAAGTTCTTTTAGGACTTTGCTGCTTATAAGAAAAGTTTTTCTGTTCCAAACAAAATAGATATGTAATTTGATATCCAATTTTTCCTAATCCAAACTAATAAAAACAATTTTTCAACTATTGAAATAATTTATTTTGGGGTTCATTTTTTGTTAAATAGGGTTTTTGCCTTCATTTTAGTTGCAGGAAAAGAAAAATTTGTTAAATAACAAAATTCTTTAAAAACCAGGGTCGGATTGAATGCAAATTTACTCAAAAACTAGCAAATTTAAGGTAATCACACAGATAAAATTTGTTTTACTATCACAATATTTTTATTTCATTCAAAAATATATTTAAAGATTTGATTTAATAAACATTAATTTTACCACTATCCACATCTAAATGGAAATTGGAATATTTTAATAAAAAACAGGTATGTATGCATTTTGGTTGGTACAATATCATATTAAACAGATTAACATATTAAATCAATAAAACAATGATCCAAGAAAAAATTCATCAAAATAAAGTTAAATATAGTATACAGTTTTATGTAAATTTCATTATTAAACAGAATAAAAGCATACTAGGAACTACATAAACAACATAATTTTTACCATA
This sequence comes from Trichonephila clavata, assembly GCA_019973975.1. Taxonomy (NCBI): domain Eukaryota; kingdom Metazoa; phylum Arthropoda; class Arachnida; order Araneae; family Nephilidae; genus Trichonephila; species Trichonephila clavata. The sequence goes on from BMAO01014348.1 coordinate 367,551, forward strand.
AAATAAATCTACAAAGGAAAATATGAATGAGTGCTTTGTAAAAAGATTAAAAGTAAGCAATTTTTTCATTCTTCAGAAACTCCCCCCCCCCCTATAAATAGCTATGTTTACATTTAACCCCTTAACTGCCGATTAAAAGTTACACGACTCATTCCCCAGTGCCACCATTTTTCACACAGGTGAACGTATGCAGTGTATTGGGGAGAAAAGAAAAGGCACATGTAAGCAAAATCTTTGCAAACACTGTTAATGTCATTTTGTTGCATTCCAAAGCTGTCTGACAAGTTTTAAATAGAGCAGCACAATGCAAAGAATAGTACTTTTGAAGGACAGATATATTTGTCTGGAGCACTTAATGCACAGATTGAGTGAGACTGATACATACACCAGCAGCAGTTAAGGGGTTAATAATGTTTATTCAGTAATTCTAGTTAGTTTCATAAGTAACTGGTTGAAAAAGGGATACTCTTTTTTTTGCTTAGAAATATATATTTATGAATCTTATTTTTTTTTCATTGAGTCCAAAATATGTTTCCACTATTGACGATTTTTGATAATATTCTAATTATTTCAGAAATATATCTAATAAATTGACAAAATTAAAAATATGAACAAAAATTGATAAATATTTAATACAAAGTACACCAGAATATAGATCACCAATTAGAATTTGATGTCTAGCATTTGACAAATTCTCCCCGCCCTGATATAGGTATTCATATATCAAAAATATGGATATATATATATATATATATATATATATATATAAGTGGAAATACCAAATTTATCTGACAAAAACAAAATTAACATTTGACAATTCCAGCACTTTTTGTGTTAAATCCACATTGGTTCCATCAAAGACAGAAGAAAAGCTTGCGTAGGTATTTTGCCAATGAGTTTATGTAAATATTCTTGGAAATTTTAATATCTTTCTAAAAGTGCAATTTGGCCTCCTGACAGGATTAAATACCTGATGAGTTGAACAGCTCACAAAGAAGGCACCTCAAACCACTTGGCTACCGATACTCCAGTCCAATATTGCAAGTTTTTATATGTAATATAAAATAAAGCCTATAAAAATAAAACTGTACAAACAATAAAATAACATTTTCAATGTAGACACAACCTCAACCAATTTAGTTTGTTAGTACAGATATGCAATATTCATACTGCTTACCATACTTATGAAAGCTCCAGAATATTTAAAATTTTTATTGTATTGAAATTTGATGAAAACATGAAAAAAAAAATCTTTACAAAAAATTAAACCTAAATACAGTATTTATTTGAATCTAAGCTGCACTTTTTTCCTAATGTTAATGCTATTGAAAATTAAGTGCAACGTAAAATCAAAGGCAGAAATATTCACTGGATGAAAGGAATTGAGTACAATTAGGAAAATAACAGGTTCATGTATGTACTTAAAAAATTACTAGAAAAATAAAATAATTATTAACTTATTGTTAATTCTCACTTTATTTTAAATTTCATAAATATCAGATATTGATAAGCATTTTTACACTATTTATTTTTTCACAAAAACAAGTTGAAAATTTGGGGTGTAGCTTAGAATCAATGGCGGCTTAAATTCGAATAAATATGGCACTTAAATTTCAGGAATGGTTATTAAATCAGATTTTCAAACATAAATATTTAAGAAATGTTAATTATTTTGAAGATAAAAAATTTTTATGATGCAGATAGTAGTGGCCCAAACCATTAACATAACTAGATTTTCAATAATTATATGAATAATTAAAGGATATCAATATGTTCTATAAGGGTATAACAGGTTCTAATACTTATATTTACATAAACTAACTACCTGAAGATTTGATTCCTGCATGGTTTGAAGATAACTGCCTGGAAAAACAGACTGAAAAAAATAACAATTCTAGTGTCATTTTAACATAAGCATTAAATACTTTATAAAATTTTAATAAAACAGTAAAGAAAAAATATGATTTTTTAAAACTATTTTATATGTCAAGCATTTTTTAAAAGCAATATCTTAATAAAATTGATACATGACAAAACTGTTTAAATCATCTTGAATTTTTTTTTTTAATAAAAGACTAAATAATCACAGATCTAACACAGAATGAAACATGCAATACAAATAAAACAAAAGATTTTGACTGCACACAAATCAAATTAAAATACAGCAGAGGATTTTTTAAAATTAAAAATAAGAATTGCCAAGGAAAATTAAAGGATTTGAAAACTAAATATCTTGCCTTGTTTAGGTATCAATTAGCAGGCGGGGAACATTTTTCAATAAATACAGGCAGCATAAATTATTTGTAAGCTTATCAATTACACTATATTTTCAATGAATAATACAATAAGGATATTTTAAATGCAAAATTTGATAAAGTTACTCAATGAAGATTTTGCTTTAATTTATTTATATATATATGTACATAAAATTTATTTGATTTACTAAAAATAGTATCAAATGGGCAAAGTAATATACATTTTAATACAAGAGCAATGGAAAGAGAAAAGGAAGCTATTGTGTGTATTGATAACATAAAATATATACTCATTATTTAAATAAATTGATACTTTTAATTAAAAATTATACATGAAAATAGATTTTAATTATTCATATCACAATTTACAGCTATTTCAAAATCCCATATGGGACAGAAAGACCAAAGGTTCATCCCTCCTCTTGAATGTAAATAAAAATAGATAATTAATTCCAAAAAATGTTATAAAGGCATGCAATTAAAAATTAAAAATCATTTTTTTTAATTAAAATTTATCTAAGTTACTAGTTATTTTTTTATTATTGAATCTAAGAAAAAAAATCACAAACAAAAAAGATTTAAATAAATAAACTGATGCACAACTGATTAAAACTACCATAAAAAATATATAAAAATATTTCTGAGGAATATGATTTGATACATTTTTCAAGAAATGTACAAATAAACAAATGCTGGCAACTTTGGAATACTGAAAAACTTTTTGTCCTATGCATACCGGAGGTGGGACTAGTTTTCCATCTAGAATATTTTCCACAGTTACTTCAACAGAGTTGGTAAATCGAAGATCATCAAGAATGCTGCTAATTGGCATATTAGGGAACATTTGCTGAACTTGACGAGCCTGTAACAGGAAAGAAAGTTTAAAGACTGGTAGAATTTCTATGAGGTATGAAGCAGAATCCATTGGATACCACTTTGAAACACAAAAACCTTTCTTCTTATTTATCTTCAATAGCGTGTTTAATAAATTATTCTTTGGCAGAATACTATGCAATTCCTTTTTTTATTTTGTTAATTAAAAGAAAAAAATTCTTGAAAGCTTAAATTTCAACCAAACACAGAGTCAAATAAAATATGCAATAAGGAAAAATTCGTTAACACATTAAAAAAGTCAAGATTTCAAATCAAAGCATAAATTTATTCTACTTCAGAAACAATAAACTAGAAATATCGAGATGTATATATATTTATATATTAAATTCTTATATTAACTAATACAAAGCAAAACGAGGAAAAATTTTAATGTTATGTTTTACCATATACTGTATGCAGTAGCGCACACAAAAAATTTTCAAGGGGGGAAGTCCATGGTCGAAAGTCTCCCAACTCTTATTATACCTCAAGACAAAACCAATTGATTCTTCTGATTTTGTCGATTTTGTTAAAAAAAAACAGTAAAAAAATTAAAATACAGAATTAATAATTAGCATTAATAAAAGAATTAATTGTTAATTACAAGTATTTAATTAAATTTTACTTTACATATGTATATCTAGGATTATCATCAATCGAAAAAAATTCAAGGGCTTTGGGGGTGTCTGGACCCTTAGGACACACCTCTTGTGTGTGCCACTGACTGTATAAAATTAATATAAAGTAAAAATATATTTAGAAAAAAATAACACAGCACAATAAAATTACAAAACAGAAAAAATGAGTAATAAAATAAATCTTAAAAAATTTTTCCATTTAAAAGGAACTATGTGGCAAAATGAAAAGTTCACAGTGAAAAATAAAAGCTTACACTTATTTTTAATCAAATTAAGAGTTTGTATTTTCATGCCAAATAAAGTGTTGTAACTTTAATTTCATAAACACAAAAATAAAAAATAATTCAATATATTAAATGGTATTTAAAAATTATATACATAGTTTCAGTAATGTGTATTATATACAGCTATAAATTTACTATGCAGTATCAAATATTTATGTAGCTATTTTTAATTATAAAACAACAAAATAGTAAAACATTTTAACTTTAATATACAAATTTTAAAAAATATAAATATCATTTTTTATGAGTGGAATCTAAAGCATTTTAAGCATATTGCTCTTACATTAGCTTAAGAACACACAATCAATACACATTTTATTATATCTATAATTCTTAAAGAGAAAAAATATGGCAGCAGAAGAAATTGTACCATGCTGTCAAACTCTGCAATCTGTCCTGGTGTCAAGTTATTTTCACCCATAGCATTGGGGTGAGGAACTCCAAAAAAGCTAGGGAACCAGCTAACATATCGAGATCCTGAAATAAAAAAAATTTGCATGGCATAATTTTTTTTAAAAAAATCACAGTTTGATTAACTGTAGAGAAACAATACACATATAGAACAATAAAATGTAAAAAGAGACCGTAAAATCCAGCATAAACATGCCCTTTAAACACAAAAAATGAGATCGAAATTTATCGGTACATGCTATACGCTGGGTATAAAAAGGAGAACTTAAAAAATAAAAAAAAGAGAATAGAAAAATAACTAGACTTCTACATATATCAAAATACTGTTTATTTAAAAGAAATGACATCCCTTATTAATTTAAAGGGTTGTAGTTCTAGAAGTATGGCTTTCAAAAGCTTTGAATAATACCTTGAATAATTGACATAAGAGCATTGAGCACATACATTTCAGGTTGTTTCGTAAAAAAGGAGGTGCGCGTTACACAGCAAATATACATAAAAATTAAAAATTGCAGCTTGAAAGTGTAGGTGAATGTTATATGCCAGATTTTACAGTATTTAAAGAAATACAGCAGAATAAAACTTAATTTCAAAAGTAAAACTAAAATATGAATTTTGAATTAGTTATTGTTAAATAAAGGGTTATAACGTTATAAAATAACATGAAATACTTTGAATCTGATTTGCAGAATGCAAACAGTTCTTAAGCTTTTATTTATTATTTTTATGTGATTCTGCAAGTTTCTTAATCGCTTGTCAGAAGCCACTAGAATATTCACATCATTCTTATATTTCAACTAAGTTTTTCAGTTAAGATAAAAGTTTTGAAAATAAAGCAGGAAAAATAAAAATGAACTGTGGTTTAAAAATTATTACTAAGCACCTGCAATGGAAATATTCAAAAAGTTTATTTTATTTGCAAATATACAATCTTTTAACTGTTTTTTTCTGTAACCACTTTGAACCAACCTTCAATGAACATCTTTTGTCGTGTATTCACAAAACTGCAAGCTGAGAACAAAATTTGAACAAACAATTTCATACATTCCATTAATGTTTTAACTCCATACATAGTTTAGGCAAAAATCAAGTGTGAAATACAGCATTTGGGCAAATTAAGTGGTTATAATAAGACCGAAATCATGATTGATCATACTTTTTTTTTATATTTCTAATGGGCTGCAGATTGGTGTTTTACCTTTGAATATCTAGTACATTCCCTTAAAGCTGGTATTTTTTTTAGTGTGGCACCATATAGGCAGACATCAATTGCTCAGTAATATTCAGCTCAGTGCATTAATTGATACAGGGAGCTCTCTTAGTTTTTTGAACGAAAAACATGTGGCGAAATGCAAATCAAAAATTGAACCATATTTTGGAAAAATATCCATGGCAAACTCCTCCATGGTGACTGAAACAGTGGGTGTTTGTAGAGTTAATTTAAAAATTGAAAGCTTCACTTATCAAAATGTGGAACTTTTAGTTATGAAAAATCTTTGTAGTGATGTTTTGATTGGCCATGATATTCTAAACAGACATTCATCAGTAGAAATTGGATTTGATGGTAATAGACCTCCACTAACAATTTGTTCTTTGGCTGTAGATCTGGAAGAACTCGAACACTTTCTTCTGTACCCTTGTTGCCTTCAGAGCTGGTAGTTTCTCCTCTTGGAGCTAAGTGTCTTATAGAAACAGTTGTTTCCCTTCCATCGCCAAGTTTCACATGTGCATAGTCAGGGTTAGCTTCAATTAATTCTACTTCTTGGACAATTGGCTCATATTTGTTAGCACGCACCTGATTTTTCATTAGAACTGGACCAGGCTTTGTAAGCCAAGTAGGTATGGAACAGCCGTTATGGGATCTTCGAGGGTGAGAAAACATTCGTTCATGAGGAGTGGCATTTGTTGCTGTACACAATAAAGAGCGAATTGAATGCAGAGCTGTTTGGATAACACATTCCCATTGTTCAGTTTTCATATTATTGGATCTTAAAGCAAGTTGCATAGTTTTCCAGATTATTCCATTATAACGTTCAACCTGTCCATTTCCTGCTGGATTATAGGGAGTAGTACGACTTGTAGCAATTCCTTGAGATGTTAAAAATGATTTTAATTCGTTAGACATGAAAGATGATCCTCTGTCAGAATGAATAAATGATGGCATTCCAAAAATAGAAAAAAGGTTCTTCAAATGCAATATTACAGTTTTCGCAGAAATGTCACTACAAGGGATTGCAAACGGAAACCTAGAGAATTCATCAACTATTGTTAAAATATAGTGATTTCTTGAAACACTAGGTAAAGGTCCTTTAAAGTCAAGATTCAACCTTTCAAATGGGGAAGTAGCTTTCACAAGAGTTCCAACATGTTTAACAAATCTTGGCTTTAGTTCGTTGCATATTAGACAGGAGTTGGTGACTTTCCTTATATCCTCTAAAGAAAAAGGGAGATTTTTGCAACGAACCCAATGATGCATTCGTGTCACTCCAGGATGACAAAGAGTTGTGAAGATTGTTTAAGTCAACTCTGGGAGTTAGAGCTCCAGTTATACGGGATAATGTATCAGCAATCACGTTTTGCTTTCCAGGACGATAAATAATGTCAAATTTAAAACTAGCAAGTTCAAGTCTCCAACGGATTAACTTTTCATTTTTAATTTTACTACCATGTCGCTGATTGAATACAAATGCGACTGCTTGTTGATCAGTGAACACTTCAAAATGCTTTCCCATCAAGAAGTGTCTCCAATGACGAAGTGATTCCACAATGGCATATGCTTCTTTTTCTGGAGATGAATGTCTCAATTCAGATGTATTTAAGGTTCTTGAGAAAAAGGCAACAGGACGTCCAGCTTGACTCAAGGTAGCTCCAATTGCGAAATCGGATGAATCAGTTTCCACTCGAAATGGTATGTCATCTTCAATTGTTGCCAAGGCAGCATTTGCCACATCATCTTTCAGGGAATTAAAAGTCAATACAGCATCCCTAGAAAGAGGAAACTGTTTCTTTCCTAGAAGAGGACGTATTTTCTGAGAAAACCCCCGGATCCACCGACAATAATGGGCAAACATTCCTAAAGCACGTTGCAATGCAGATGAGTCTTTCGGAACAGGCATATCCCTCAAAGGTTTTAGTCGTTGAGGATCTGGTTTAATTATACCATCCCGAACAATGTAGCCTAGCAAATGGACAGAATTACTTGAGTAGGTACACTTATCTTCATTTAGAGTCAAATTATACTTCTTTACCACAGTCAGGAACTTCTCTAAGTTGTCATCATGTTCTTTTTGATCTTTTCCACAGACAGTAACATCGTCAATAAATGGATATGTAAGGGTGAGTCCTTCATCCTCAATAATTTTGTCAATGACTCTTTGGAAACAAGCTACTCCATTAGTAACCCCAAAAGGAACACGTAAAAACTGATAGAGCTTTCCACAAGCTTCAAAAGCTGTATAATGTCTCTCGCTATCCTGGATAGGAATTTGATGGTAGGCACTTTGGAGATCAATTTTGCTAAAAACCTTATTTTTTGAAATTTTCAAAATTACCTCTTCTATTTTAGGCAAAGGGTAGGCATCCAGTAACGTGTATTTATTAATTGTTTGAGAGTAGTCAACTACCATTCTGGGCTTATGATTTTCTCCTCTAATTACAAAGGCTTGAGCCCTCCATGGTGAGTTACTTGGCTCAATGACTCCTTCCTGAAGAAGTTTCTGAACTTCCAATGCCATAAAATTATTGTCTTCATTCGTATGATGTCTCGACTTTGTAACCAAAGGTCTACAGTCTGGATTCAAGTTAGAAAATAATGAAACAGGAGGTACTTGTGCTACAGCCAAAGAAGCAAGCCAATTGTCCAAGAAGTAGAATTAATTGAAGCTAACCCTGACTATGCACATGTGAAACTTGGCGATGGAAGGGAAACAACTGTTTCTATAAGACACTTAGCTCCAAGAGGAGAAACTACCAGCTCTGAAGGCAACAAGGGTACAGAAGAAAGTGTTCGAGTTCTTTCAGATCTACAGCCAAAGAACAAATTGTTAGTGGAGGTCTATTACCATCAAATCCAATTTCTACTGATGAATGTCTGTTTAGAATATCATGGCCAATCAAAACATCACTACAAAGATTTTTCATAACTAAAAGTTCCACATTTTGATAAGTGAAGCTTTCAATTTTTAAATTAACTCTACAAACACCCACTGTTTCAGTCACCATGGAGGAGTTTGCCACGGATATTTTTCCAAAATATGGTTCAATTTTTGATTTGCATTTCGCCACATGTTTTTCGTTCAAAAAACTAAGAGAGCTCCCTGTATCAATTAATGCACTGAGCTGAATATTATTAACCAATGCCTTCACAATTGATTTCTGGAGACAGTGAATAGATCCCGAAATAGCTGCCAATAAGTTTGAAGAAGCCACCACATTTGAAGAATTTCTATTAGGTCTGGATTTGCAAACTCGCTGGTAATGTCCCTTTTCCCCACATCTTCTGCAGATAACATCTCTAGCTGGACAATTGGTTCGTGAGTGCAAGTCATTTCCACAAAAGAAGCATTTTTGAGATCTTGAGCAGGAGGAAGCCGCTGGTGTTTCTAAGGTTTCTTCTGAAAAATCGCCAGTTTTTATTGCTGCAGATTGTACTGGGAAAGAACTTCCCATATAAGAAGCTGCATGCACTTCGGCTGATTCCAAGGTTCTAGCTTGCTCAAAAGCTTGATCGAGAGTCATCGATATATTTTCGAGGAGTCGTTGGCGAATGCGAGGACATTTTAATCCTCGTATGAAAGCATCTCTAATATACTCCTTTCGGTATTCCTCAGCCCTTACATCAGTAAAGTCACAGTCTTTGCTCAATTGGTTTAAAACTTGTAAATATTCACTGACAGTTTCTTCCGTTTGTTGATTTCGCGTCGACAAGCAATGTCTAGCGAATATAACGTTGCGTTTCTTTATAAAAAGTGAATCAAGTATCGCAATAGCTTGAGCATAAGTTGTGCAATCATTAATGAACTGGTAAACATTTGAGGTTACATAATTACTCAGCAAAGGAAGTTTATTTTCTTCTGTAAGGATTTTTATGCCTCCTAAAAAGTTTTCAAAAGTTTTTTTCCAATGGCGCCATTTTGTTTCCGCATTAGAACACAAGGGATCGATATCGAATCTTTCAGGTTTCAGCAGTTGTTCCATTATTAAATTTGAAAACGAAACGATTCAAGACAACTTCTAAGTTATTAAAATTGTACTATAAATAAGACAATGAGAGTTGAATGAACAGAATTAAGCTTTTAATAACTTAGAAGTGAGGTTACATGATTGCTGTTTACAGACTGTCTCATCCAGGTGTTGCCAATACAGAAAACAAAATTAAGTGATGCCAGATTACAAGAGAATAATATGACACACAGGCAATTTTGATGCCCAGTTTCCTCCACAGATGGAGGCACCTGAGCTTTGATGATGTGAACCTCTACTAAGATTCAATTTTGTTGAGAACACCCAAGCCAAACAGACACTTTGGGGATCTTTTACATGCCGTATAATCATAGGACATAGCCGCTGTCAATTTTCGGCATCATGAAAATCTACCAATTTGGGCCAGTATCGAATAAGCAACCTTAGGTGCAGAAGGCCAGCAACAACCCAACCACGCCACCCAGCTGGCTGCCTGACTGATCATACTTGAAATACAAATTTTCTGGCAACAGTTTAAAGTGCGATATATATCCCAAATATTTAGGCAGAATCTATATAAATTAGGATGCACACAGTACACAGACAAAAGTAACATGATAATTGATCCTATGTAGGCATGACTAACTCATTCGATTGACAGACTTTTCACCCTTTCATTTTTTTATACATAAAACATATTATTAAAATAATTACTCTAATTATTTTAGTCTGCATGATGTACTTTGTCTCAAAATAACAATGTCATTAAAAAATTATGCAATTCATGTGCATAATACTGCTCTATATAATCATTTTTGTTACATTTCACATTAACAATGACATGAGCATGAAAAACCTTGTGATCCATAATTAAAGAATATAGTTTAATATGTGTTACATAAATTTATGAGATGAGTTTGAGTATTCAAAAATTATTTGTAATTTAAAATATTGAACAAATTAGTTGAAGGAATGTTTTCATTAATAAAATAAATTTGAAGAAAAAAAATCAACTTAAAATTACTTTAATTTATTAATTTAAGGAATAAAAATGTATGAAGGACATATACATTTTTTAAGTGCCAAATATTTCATTGATTTATTATATGAATTAAATATGTATATTAATACATTGTAAATATATAATACATATTTAATTTATATTGTAAAATAAAAACATATGCATATTAACATAATTTAATGGTTTACAAGGTTTGCCTTTTCTTTTTGAATGCACAGTTTATTATCGTGAAAGAGCAGTGGCGTAACGTACACCCCGCACTGCAGGGGGCCCAAGGTTTCTAGGGGGCCCAAAGTCTGACTGAAGCCATTTGCGTAGATTTTCTCAAAATTGACTTTGCATTTTATCAAAAACGAATTTTTAAGTGATTTTCCAATTGGCGATCTACAGTCATTCACTTATTAGATATCTTTGATCCAATAACCAAATAAAAAACATTTTTTTTTTATTTGCTGTAATCCCCATGACGAAAGAGATTTCTCTTCAGCGGGTTTTCTTTTTAAACCTAAATTACTGACAGATAAAACACAAATTAGACTGAGAATCGGATAAAATGCTAGGAAGATATAAAAATTCATCACTTATTATTACAGTATACATTACGTTAGCTGTAGGGAGGGGAAAAAAAGATATTTACTTTTCAGGAAGCAACAAATCGCCCTCTTTAGTTTCCCTCCCCCACCCCATGTATTTCATTTTCATTTAGCGAAGTCGTAAATAACGTACATCTGGTATGCTTTTTTTCAAGTAAAATAATATTACGATACTTCGAAAAGCACAGGAAGGATTTAAAATGAAAATTTGGTCTAGGTTTATGAGTATTCAATCAAATGAAACATAATGAGAGAAGAAAGCATAATGGAATGCATCAGTTTTTTATTTCTTTTATCATGGAATCATTTTTGCATTACGCCAAGAACTCTCCTTCTTAAAAGTTGCAGTATAATATAACCAATCTTTAGATAGCTCATCCCAAGGCTCCTATTGGCTGAGGGAACTGCAAGTTAATTATTATTCACCAGATCTCTCATAGTAACTTGGATAGCTTTAATTTCTCGTAACTTCTATGCTACATTTAAAAGTAAAATCTTATTTTTCTCTTAAATACTTTTACTTAAATAATTTCTTAATATCTAACATGGGCAGGTTAAAATTCAATCGATGCATTCACCACTCAAGACAGGAGATAAAAGTCCTGAAGGGCTAGGAGCTCCAAAACAAAATCCCAGCTTCAGGATGCAGAAATCAAGAATAAGGCAAGTGATACTTTTTTCTTTCGTAAGAATTTCACATCGAAAATTATTTTACAGTGTTCGTCGTTTACAGTGTTTTAGTGTTCGTTTTTACTTAAAATGCCAGGTTATCTGTTGTTAGATTTTTCATTTTAATGAATATTATAAATACTCTCTATTGTTATGCATTATTACTTCGTTTACTCAGATTCCGGTTGATTTTGTTCACTTATAAATTTAATATTAAATTTTTTACGTGATGTGTAAAGGTACATTATGTTACGGTTTGGCAATCCTATATATATACACACTTGCTTGAAAAAGTTGCGTTCATCCATAACAAATCACACAGAAAAGGTAAAATTTAATAGAAATATAATTTTTTCTAACAATATTTCATGAAATTGTTTACTATTATTAAAATATTGAGCATGCAAGAATTCATTAATTTTGAATTAAAACTACATAAGATAATGGGAGTTTTGTAGCAAAGTACACATATCGTTGGAAGAAAAAGTGTGCGCTCACTATTTGAAATATTCTTGATTCTTGAAATTCTTATCAACAGTCGTAATAGGTTAACCGAATTTTTGCATTCCGTTATCAAGTAAAATAACTTAAGAAAGTTGTGATGCAATAATTTTAATGTTTTTGTGAGCCATGAAGCAATTCAAGGATATAAAAAATAAAAGGAAGGAAATTAGTATGAGTGAGCATAAAATCATTGTGAAAATATGGAAGGATGGAAAATGTCGCACCGAGATATTGCCTGATCAGTTGAACGGCAGTATTCATCTATCCAGCATATTAATATCTTTAAATCTACAGGAGTTTACAAATCTAGACCTTGTTCAGGTCGTCCATCTAAACTCACAATCAGAGAAAAACCAAGTATGATATTCTTGGTGCAAAAAAAAAATTCACTTTTAAATGCAATTCAAATAGAAACTGACATTCACGAGAAGTTTAAGAAAAACATTTGTGCGGATACTGCAAGAAAAATCTTGAAAAAGGCTGGATACCGTAGTCGACTGTCTTGCAGAAAGTCTTATATTTCAATGACCAACCAGCTGAAATGGATAGCTTTTGCAAAAAAACATATTCATAAGCCTCCGGAGTTCTGGAGGATTATGATGTTTTCTGATGAGGGCAAATTTTGCATTTTTGGGATAAAAGGTCATGAATTGGTATGGAGAAAACTTTGCACAGCGCTTCATAAAATGCATTTAGAACCAACAGTAAGGCACGGCGGTGGTGGTGTTATGGTGTGGGGGATGGCGAGCAATGGTGTTGGAATGTTGGAATATATCGAATCAAATATATACAAATAGGATTATCTCGATGTCTTAAAAACAGTTTAAAGGAAAATGCTACCAAACTCTGCCTAGGATTGTCGTTTCGTTTCCAACACGACAACGATTCTAAGCATGCCACTGAGATTGTGAAGCTTTGGCTCCTGTATAATGTCTCAAGTCAACTGCACTTGCCTCCACAGTCACCTGGTCTGAATCCTATAGAACACCTATGGGATTTTTTGGAGCATAGGATTCGTCAACAAAATATATCTAGCAAGGATACTTTGAAGAGTGTTAATAAGGACGGTGAGAGAAGATAAGCCCTGAAGAAACCACTAGACTTGTCAATTCAATGCCGAAACGACTTCAGGATGTTTTCAAAAGATGGGGTTATCCAACTGGCTATTAAATAGCTTATTATCCTTTTTTAAATAAATTTTATAGTTACTACTAAAACTGTGAATGCAGAATTTTTCTACTTGATTTTTGTTGTCGCTAAAAGCCTGTCTTTTTTTTAAGCTATGAATGCAAACCGAGTTTACTTTTATCGTTCACAATGCTTAGAAAGAATGAACTAAATAAAATATAATTTTAAAAAACTTTTAAATTCCGGTTTTAAAATTTTTTTTCTTTGTTTATGTAAGCAGTAGTAGGTGAACGCAGACTTTCTCTGGCAAGTGGTATATATACACACACAAACATAAGATCTGCCTTGGGGCCCAAGACCTGACCTTGTGGGGGGGGGGGCAGTTATTTTCCGTTATGCCACTGTGAAAGAGCTTTGAAGAATTTTAAATAAATTTAACAAAATAAATGTTTTTGACACAGTTTATAATTTTAAAAAAACATTAAACAGTCATAAACTTTTATTAGTCTTGCATTTTGATTATACTTTGTTATTTATACAAATCTATAGCATATTTAGTCACAAAACAAACATTTATATTAGCCAAAGGTATTTTAAATTCTTAAAAAAATATTTTAAGAGTAAATCTCTTATGAATATGGCAATAAAATCAAACTAATAATAAAATTAAAATATTTTATGTCAATCAAAGTATTTGTCATATCATCATCAACAACTAAAAGAAAGCAACTTTACAAAAATATTAATGGAAAATTATTTAGTAAACAGTTAAAAAGTTTTAAAACACTTACCTAAGACATTTAAAATTTCTTAAAACTTTGTACTATTACAACGAAAAAAGTAATTAAAACAAATTTATGATCATCTTTGTATATAATGCATTTAATATGTACCAGATTTAATACATTTTCCGATATAAAGTAGTATTAAAATGGCACACTTAATACACATGCCCAAATTTGATGTTTTTATTTAAAAAAGTGTGTGCTTTTTTTTTTGTATTTAGTACTTGAGAAAAATTTAATGATTTATCAACACTGTATAAAGGACACCTTTAGCACCCAGAGTATTTCACTACCGACCCTCTACAATTTACTCCATCCTCCTAAGCATTAGTAAATAAAGTAACAAAAGTTTAATAAAATTATCTTGCCTTCAAATTGAAAATATTGGTTTCTTGAATTGTTTGAATGGTCACCAGCCTCTCTATCTAAAATATCACTATGGTCGTAATTATTCATGTTCATTTCTTTGTCCATGCTGTCACTTAGTGCTTTGCGGCAAGTAGGACAAGAAGTGTCTTGCTCCAGCCATGAGCGAAGACAAGAGCTAAAAGAAATTGCAGCAAAAATTAAAACAACTTACATCAAAATATCAATTCAAATCATTTCAATTTAGACAAAATTATTGTTTTTCATGTATATTTATATTTTCCCTTTTGATTATAAAGTTACCTTTTACTGCTAAATTATACTTTAGTAGCTATGGAGAATAACTTCAACAAAAACGATTCTTTTGAAAGAAAACTATGGAAATCAAATCAAGTATTCAAAGTTTACATAGCATTGCATTCTTAAGCCAACCAGAAGACCCTCAACGTTTTTGAAAATTGCAGACAAAATTGATTTGAGTATTGAAACTTTCCGAAGTCTTTAGAAATTATTAAAGGGAATTTTTTTCAAGCTGATTTTGAGTTTCAAAGTTATTAGAAGGTATATTTTCACTAATAAAGTCTCTATGGCACTTAACACAGTTTGGATATAATTGTTTTATAAGGCATTTGTTTAAAGGGGGGGGGATATTTATTCATGATTTACTGTTAAAGAAAAATTAAATAACCCATATCTATTCAGTAGCACTAATATAATATTGATTTAACTAAATCAGTTTAGTTGATTTAAGGGCATATTATTTCAACCTTGTTCTGCAATTCCTTTAATATACTGCACAATTAAATATGATAAGAATTTTAAAAAATTTAGGATCGGTAATTTTTTTTATTTTCATTTTTTAAACAACCTTATTTACAGGTTAAATTTTTCAAAATCGAATTTCAATGCTATGAAATAAAGATAACACAAATAAATTCGCAGTTAATGTCTAGAACTGCAGCAATACAATATTTAACCAACATAATATTTCTTAACATCAAAATAATTGGAATTAAGGAATAAAATCAATAGAAGTAAAGAAAGATTATTTAAAGGTTATAAATGTATAATATACCAAATTTCATTTAAAAATCTAACCCTGAAAAGTAATTTTTAAAAACTTGAACTTACTTGTGGAATAAATGACCACATGGAAGTTTTCTGGCAAAATCTAAGTGATCCCAGCATATGGCACAATCATCATTATTTTTATCTAATTCTTCAGCTGAAGCCATTGGATAACTGTAAAGTTTAAAAGTTAAACCAACTACAAAACAGATTTCTGAACTAATTGTTCATAAATAAAAACTTAAAAGGTGAAATGCACCATTAGAATAAAAATGAGGTTACTTTAAAATATGTTTCAATATATACAACACAATTATCAAATAATTTTGTAAGCTCCGAGACTTGTCTGACTGAATGTTATACGTACTTGCATTCCATGTGTTTCACTATTTTCAAATAATTCTTGTACTTTTTCACACGGTGTTTAATTTCATAGAACAAACATCGTAGCTGCATTGCAATAACAAGTGTTGCCATAGATAGGAAAATGTTGGCCCAAACCTAAAAATATTGCACCAAAATTATATCAAATAAAAAATAATAGAACTAAGTATTTTTAATCAATCAATGTTAACTACGTTTATGAACTCCTAAACTTTCAATCAATATTTCATGAAAAAATATCATTACTAAAAGAAAAATTTTTAGAGAAAATTTGAAGTGAAGCAAGTGTTTTGTTATAAAATGTTTAATTGGAAATGAAAAAGGCCAAAAAGAAAGAAGAGTGTTTTAGTATCGAAAAACCTTGAAAGGCTAATTTTTTACATGAAAGAAATCCCAAGAAAAAGCTATAAATAGAAATATTTCTTAAAGATTTGAAAGAAAATAAGAGAAATTCTCACTCTGTCTCTGATTTGATAGGAAAATCATGGGAAAATAATAAATAGAAATAAAAACTAATCCTAGATAGTGAAAAAATGAATTCATCAACTAATGTAGCATGTAATTCACAATCATAACTTGCAAAAATGTATACAGTGATAGTAAAATTAATCTTAGCTAAAAAAACGTGATGCACTAAAATAATGTTACTTTACATGTCAATGTGATTTAAGAGATTAATTTCTGCATCTTATAATATGACCTGAAATCTTTTCTGGAGAAATTTGTTAAGACTTTTGCAGACAATTTAGGTAGCTAACTTTAAGAAATATTTGATCACCTATCAACTTTTGGTTACATTCAATGATTTTCCATAAAATTTGAAAAAGTAAATAATTTAAACTTTTTAATAACATCATTTTACAATTTACTTAAGCTTTGGAATTTTTTTTACAAAAGGTATTCTCATTCTGATGTAATACACTAATAACGAGTTTTTGGTATACTTAAAAGAATATAAAAACTAGTTTGTCAATAAAAATAAAACATTAACTGTAAAAAAAAAAAATTTGAAAAATACTCCCCCTTCCCTTGATAAATTTTAGATATACTA
Organism: Trichonephila clavata; assembly: GCA_019973975.1. Lineage (NCBI taxonomy): Eukaryota > Metazoa > Arthropoda > Arachnida > Araneae > Nephilidae > Trichonephila > Trichonephila clavata. The sequence continues at coordinate 384,762 of BMAO01014348.1, forward strand.
CAGTAGAAATGACAATTATCAGAAATGCAATAAATTTTTATTTATACGCAACATTGATAGAAGCAAAACTCTCCATAATTCTTCTATGTAAATTTCACGTATATAAATATATATGAAAGAATTACTATCCATTGCCTCTCATAAAATTACTATTAATGAAAAAAATTATCAAGTTCTTAAAAATTCACTTGAAATAACTTTTTTTTAAAAAATTAATTCATTTTATGTATGTACTTCAAAAAATTAAAACATTCTTCCGAAGTTCAATCAAGTAACAAAGCTACAGCAAGTGTTTCAAAAATATAGGATAAAAATAAAAAAGTCCATACCAGCATATGCAAATGGTGAAGAAAGTCAATAATTAAAGCTAGGAGCTCAAATCCTAACTCAGTATAATACACATATGAAGCTCTTTTCTCCCAAGCTCCTTCTTGGGATGCATCTAATAAATATATAACATACCTAAAAAGAAAAAAATATAAGCATTTCCAAAGATTTAACATGACAAAGTTAACAACATGCAACTTATGTGAATTTTTGAACACAGACTTCTACAATTTTCGGCTAAAGAGTAGAATGGGGAGTGGGAGCCTTTGTATTTGGTTATTTTTTTTGGATTTGGATTATCTAAATGTCATGGTGAGATAACGAATTCATTCTGGCACACTGTATAATTTGGTAACAATTAATTTTTGATATGTGGTCTTATGCAGATAAGGTCATATGTTCTTTTTAATAAAATGCTATTGGTTAATTAAAAAAACTGTGGATGTTTTCGATTTGAGCCAGACAATTTTAAAATTTAACAATTCCATTTTTATTTCAACTTTCATTTTGCACTTTGATTTCGTCCATAGAGGATATTTTGAACTTTTCTGCCATTTCTTTTGGCGACCAAAATCGGTTGCCAAGCTACTTCATTTCCTGATAGGTGTCTGGAAGCCAGAATTAATTCTTTATCTCACCATGATATCTAGATAAAAATCTAGAGCCCCCCCCCCCCCACAATACACAAGCTCAATTTTCCTATTTTTCGTTTTTTCCTTTGACTTATCCTGAAGAGTATGTCGGAAAGGTACGATTTGCAGGGTTTTTTTTTCATGATTTGGAATGAAAGGGGATATTGTCAGTGATACATCGGTGCATGGAAAAAAGATTGATTGCTGAAAATGTTGAACGTTTGATTTGCAAGAAAGGTATGTGTGTGATTAAAAAGGATTCAAGGGATAGATATATTTGGGAATGCCAAAAGAAAGGAGCAAATGTGCATTGTAGGAAGAATAGCTGGTTCAAAGAAAGTAAGATGAGTATGCACGAGATTCTGTTGATGAATATGCGAGTGTGAAAGTTGAACCGCGTGACTTAATTTCTTTCTAGCTTAATATTTCAAAGAAACAGTTATGGATTGGATGAGTTTTTGCAGAGATATGTATGGAAATGTGTGCAAAAGAAATTTAGCTTCCTTTAGTACTTTTTTGAGTGCAGATAAGTCTTTTTCTTTAATATTTTAGTTTACAATTTCCTTTTAATAAAAAAATACAATTTTTATTTGTATGCATTAATGATACTTTATAAATATTTTCTTTATTTCACATTAATATTTCTTTACTTTTATAGCAAAATTACAATTTGTAAATTCTTGGCACACCATCACTACATTATGTTGCTTGGTGACTGATTCTGGTCGCCAAAAAATTAACACGTCGCTAAGGCTATACTTTAACCTATGGGACTTACAGAAGTAAGTAAAACAAACAAATAAAAAAAGAATATTTAACAAAATAAAAGTTATGAAACAAATACAAAATCAAAACAAGTAGAAACCATTTTTAACATCTTTGGGAAGTATGCTAAATCAATAACACCCTTTTAGTTTTGAATTTTCTGATTCATTTTTTTTAAGCATCAAATTCTATTGCCATATATATAAATGGTAAAGTTAGCAATTTTAGATTCAGAAATCACAAATTACTCATAAAAAAATAGACAAATTGAATCAAAACTAAAAAATTAACAGGTACCAAAAAATGTCCATGCAAGAAAAACACCACAAGGGTGAGCAGTGTATATATGTATATAAATTCAATTACACACTGTGTTTATTCAATTCATTCCTTTTACTAAACATAAAAAGATCTCGGGTTTCAAGATATAAACACTGCACTAAATAAAAAGATCTAAATTATTTTTTAAAAAATTTTGTTTGCTTTAAAATACAGATAATTCAAAGAATAGTATATGAAATTAATTTACATACCTAGTAATCACATACAGTGTCCTTACAAACACCAGTAAACACTACAAAAAAGACAATTGTAAAGAAAAAATGAGAAATATACATGGGTTTAAAATTCAAAATTTAACAGAAAATAATTCAAATATTCCTAAAAATGTATTGTAATTAAATTCAAGGTAGAGTAATTATAGTTTTAAAACTGATATTTTTTCAAAATGTTGATGGGTAACATTTCACAATACTTTAAAATCATGTTGTTATCATGTTAAAATCTACATAAATAAATAATTTAATAAAGCTCTTTATTGATCAATCACACTAACAAATATGAAATGGTTAATGTTTTGGGATATTAAAGTACATGCTAATACTACAAAAACCCATTTTTAACAATCATTTGATAATATAGTAAGCAATTAAGCTAGAGGGGAAGGAAGAATTCAAATCTAAAAAACTATGCATAAGGCGATTTTTTTTTTAATTTAAAGAGAAACCGAGAATTGATCCTTAAAAAAAATATCAGATAATTTCTAGGAACAAAGCACACTTTATAAGGAAATAGAATTCTACAATTTAGGAAATCCAAAACTGGACCCCTTATGCAAAATTTTAAGATTAAAAGTTAAATGCTTAAGATGTAAAAATTTTCAGCCTGCTATTGAGATGTGAACTTTAAGAAAAGAGCTATGAGCAAATGAGTTAAAACATTTAAATAAGCATTAGTGTACAATTCATCCATGCAAAACTTATTATATCATATGAAACATTACATTAAATTTTTAAATTATAAAAATAGAACAAAACATAATTTTTTAAAAATATATTCCGTCTGGTACGGTCAAGTTATTTCCGACCATAGCCTTTAATAAATGAAGCTAGGGAGGAATTATGAGTTTGGTGAATCATGGCCTATATATGTAAACAAGCAATCCCCCCCCCCTCCTCCGTTTATAGAAGTTATCATTTGCTGGCAGACTGCCGATGAGTAAGAAAGTGTAAGCTCGCACCATCGAATTTTCGTTTTTGACGAAATGTCAGAAAAGCTCGTACTACACAACTGCACTAAATTTTGTGTAAAACTTGGCAATCCCCAGAAACAGAGTTGGAGGGGGGGGGGCAATTTTCAATCCGAAGGAGGCATGTAGAAAGAGAACTGCATTCGAGCCAGTGGCTTAAATTAAACCCCCATTGGGAGGGGGGGGCAGGATTCTAAGGGGCCCAACATCTGACTTTGCAGGGAGGCCCTAACATTCTCCTCCGTTATGCCACTGATTCCAACGTTGCTTCAAGGCAGTGACAGAATTGTTAGAAATGTGTTCAGAGAAATCATTTCAAGATTGTTATAAATAAATACAAAATTTTTTTATAAATAAAGATCAATTTTTTTTATATCACACCTCATATAATCTCCAGTCACATAAGACTGACACAATAGTTTAAAGTGTTAACAACGAATCAAAATGCTCCAGTGAAAATTCTCGAAATAGAACGATCAAATAGGAAACAACAGTAACTGATTCAACATTCAAAAGTTTCAAAATAAATACAATTAAAAAAATATTTTTTAAAAATCTAAAAGCAGAATAATAAATGCTTTACTTTATTTTTAGAACAATGGTTAGGATTTATATACTTGAATTATTTTGTCGAAGCTGGCGTAAATAAATTGTAGGAAAGATAAAATGCAGAACAATTTTATTAAATCCAAACGAAGTCCGAGTCTTTTTGCGTGCAAGCTCTCTCAGTTATGTAATGCGAATGATACATTTCAAAGCAAATTGAATATTAAACATGAACAGATGATAAATTAGCTAAAAAAAATTTAAATAATGAGGCTGGATCACTAGCGCTGTATAGGTATTCACCAAAGATTAAAATATGACACTATCAAAATTCAGAATTATACTTGTACATAAAACTCAAAATATTAATACACATAAAAGCAGACATGACAGGCTATGCATGAATAATTCGAATGAATATTTAGAATGAATAATTCGAGGGTAAACATGAGGAATTCCAAATAATACTAAAAACCGGATAGATGACTTACTTCTGCTGCCATAAAAGCAAATGTGTTGATTCCTGCATGAAATCCAACGAAAGCGCAGATTCCAAACAAACTAAATGAGATCGTAAGTATGCCGATTAGTAACGTGAAAACTCTACAATGCGTCCATTTGGGAGTGGCTGGTGAAAATGACAACTGAAAAAAACAAAAAAATACAATTTAAATAATTCTTTAGATAAAAAAAATGTTATCAAATTTTTTTTACTTTAGTTAAAAATTAACTATGAATTATAACTTATTTCACTACAATTTTAAGTGATGAAAATAAAGCTCATTTTTGGCACAAATCTATAACTATCTATATAAATGTCATTAATTAAAGCTGAATATGCATGGCCATAAATAATTTTTAAATAAGGAGATCCGAATTAAAGGTTGGTCAAAAAACCGTTCAAAAAAATCAAAGAGCTATCCAAAGTGTATCATCCTCAACCAGCAGATGGTTGGTTAATATGTCGCGACCCGAAGAGACAAAGGTGCTAGAGGTTCGAGGAAAAAGTAGCAGACATAATCACAAATAATTTTATTTAATCTATAACACGTTACAAAATCTGTAACTTTGTAACTCTGGGAACAATAAGAAATCCTAGCCCAAAATTAGGTAACTAAATTATGGAAGGTACTTGTCTTCATTAAAGTTCCTTGTATTATCCTGCTCGCAGCTTGATAGCTCGTTCAGCTCCAAGTCTGATTACTTAACCACTTCCTTACGAATTCTCCATTAAATAGTAATCTTAAGATATGCGACCACCAGTTGCTGCTTTCTTACACTTGGATTTCAGCTCAACGACAACTCGCAACCTTTCTCTCGCCTAGTTAACGATTGGTACTTAAATAGTAGTTGCATTTGCATAAAATCACGTCATCTCTAAGGAAAGTAGTTTTTAAACTAATATCACAGTTTTAAAGAATATTTTCACCTAGAGGATTAGTAGAAGACCCGAATAGAACAAATGGTCCATGCTGAGGATCTTTGGCGATGAAGGCTTGAATTTACATGGCAATATCGCAACAGGACAAGTGGATACAGGAGTCTTTTTTGCATTGGATCACATTCTATGCTCCATTGGAGTGTATGATGTGAAACGTCACGAAACTAACACCCTGCAATAATTGCGAGACGAGTCCAAGCTAAATGGTACAGAATTATGATCTAGAGAACGTTTTTGTATATTTCCCTCGATGCATTCATCGTTATGGAGGGCACGATAGATGAATGGAAGAACGCTTGCTGACCATATGTCTACCCAAGACAGATTTCTTTCCCCTCTGGACGATGGCATCTTCCAGTAGGACAATGTGGCATGCCAAATAGATCACGGTGTGCGAGCATGATTCAAAGGGCACCAGGATGAGTTTATCGTATTGCCTTTCGATTTCACTGAACTTAATCCAATTGAAAATCTGTGGGATCACCTCAATTTTTTTTTTTTTTTTTGCATCATGGCCTAAGGTAGCTGGCCCCGGAACTAGAGTTGGAGCGGCTTCATACCCATGAGTGCCTTCCAGAAGAGGATGTCGACAACCTTTTAGCTGTGAAATGCCAAACCAATCTACCAATAGGACTCAGCGTGCCACACAGTAGGACATTTTAAAAACAATGCGATTTCCGCGATAACACATGCAGAGTTAGAGAATATAGATTTACAGTTTTATTATATTTTGCATCATTTAAAGATATTTCTGACATAAAAATAAATAGCATAAGATAACCATTTCTACCAAAAAAAATTAACTGTACACATATTATGCATTTTCAAACATTAAAATAAGAAATAGAAAACAAAAAATATAAGTATTTTCCTTCATTATAGTTAAAAAAAAAGATAAATAACAATTTTAATGCGAACCCAGTGCTTGCACCGCTCTACACTTCACATTTGCAAAATCAAGGATATATGTATGTGTGACTTTCAATTGTATACGATTTTGAGCATTCAGTTGTTAAACGATTTCTCTGCGGACTCTTAATATTTTTCATGCGAGAAAAGATTTTTTACTTGGATATGTAGAAACAAAAGCGAAAAGCTGAGTGGATACAAAAAAAACCCTTTTTTTTTCAAAAAAAAAAACTTTCCAGCATTGACATTCTACAATTTATAGAAAAGCTGTAAATTTTTCATGGGTTCCCTTTCGCATATTTTCCTAATTCCGTAAATGTCCATAATTCTGAAGATGTTGGTCAAATAAGGTGCATTACAAATTTATCAACTTTCATTCACTCAAAAGTTGACAAATTTGTAGAGTAACGCAGAGTGCCACAGAGAATTGCACCACGTGCAACATGTGCCCCGCGTGCATAGGTTGCAGACTCTGTTCCAGAACATCAATGACTCTTTTCCAATTCGTCTCGTAGTGGTCCAGTGCTGCGAAAGATGGTTATTTTGGCTTCTAATGTGATCAATTAATGTGACTGAATTATTGGTATATTTAAGATAATATAACAATTTCTTTCCACTCTCAAGAGGATAAATTGCAAGAAAATGCTCTTGTCTAATGAATAAATCCTCCAACACAGAATGCTTCGTCTTTCGTTACCTGTTCTTTTAAAATGCTGTAACAAGAGCCAGATTGTTATCTAAATCCGTTATTGGCTCTCCGGAGGCTAGACCAGATTCATGAGATCATTTATAGAAATGCTAGCGAGCGAATAGTTTCTGAAGCACTCGAAAAATAAGACTTTGTACGTGCATGTCTAGTGTAATTGTGAGCGAGTGAATATTAACGTCCCACTGTTCAGCTACACGAGGGCTTTTGAGGACGGTCCGCGTCATTTTGAACCATGGTCAAGTGACGCGGACGACACCTGAGCTGGCACCCCCCTCTCCTAACCACCACACCACACCAACGGGAGGACGTTTGGGCTCTCGACAGATTTAACGTGCATGGCTCCCCTACACAGCGGGTCTTCAGTGGTACTGGGATCGAACTCATGACACGCTAGCCACAATCCAATGCCTAGACCACTTGGCTACCGCGGCCACAGTGTAATTGTGAAATCACGTACAGTAGAACGTCGTTTATCTGAACGCATTGGGACCGGACACCGTTCAGATACGCGATTGTTTGGATAACCGAAAACCAAATGCAATCCTCGCAGTATTTGAAACTGGACACTATACGAATATTGAAAATCATCCCATGTGGGAAACGTGCTTGAAGAAAAAGCAAAATAGGTGCAAAATGTCGCATTTTTATTTTTATTGTGGAAAATAATCACTTATCTTTCGCTGTACCATTGCACACCTTCGTTTCTTTGCTGCAAGGTCTCTGATTCTCTTGAGGAGCAGCAGCAGTTGTGTAGGACAGCACTATGATTGTTGTTCGTACCACTCCATAGCTGTCTCTAACACAAAAAACGCGTCAGCATTTGATGGAGCCTTGCTATTTTCGTTGTCCTCGTCTTCATCCGTCTCATCGTCGACAGGGTCGGGTTCTTGCACGGAGGTCACAATCTCATCATTTAGCATTTGAAATCCACAGTCTTTTACATCGCATGCCATCCAGATTTCTACATCAACAAAACTCAACAAAAGAGCACGTATATACCCCTTCCTTGGAGAGAGAAACAAGCTGATCTAATATTCCGCGCAGATGTTTACCAAATCACACAACTGAAATTCCCAAATATCCCTCACCTTGGGTTTTCCTGTCACTTTTGGCCTCACATGAAACAACTGTTGAGCATTGCACTGTTCGAAAATGTATCCGGACTTCGGTCTGGATGTTTGACACTCCGGATAATAAACGTTCTACTGTAATTGTGAAAACTACATCTCTCTGAGCTGGTACCCATTCTCCTCAATATAATTTAACTAAATCCAAACTCGCTATCGAAAGATCACTGGCACCGATGACTCAAGAAAATATAAATTTTTTAAATCACTACAATTTATAAAAGTCTAAGCATCTGGGAGTCACCCTGAGAAGTTAAGACAAACTACGGTAGAAATTGAACTGAAGCTTCAATTAGATAATATTGAAATTCTGATTTATAGACATTGTGTGTGATAATATTAAGGCCACATTTTAAAATTCGGATGGTAGTAGCAATCCATGCATCTTATTCTCTCCTTACAATATATTGTTGCAAGTCTGCATGAGAGAAAACCAGCGGACTACTAATTATTAGAATATTAACAGATTTATGAATAGAAGAAAACAAACAAACGACTAGAGAAGACAAACCGACGAATATACACAAAGAACAGATTATTTACAGTAGTGGAAAACGCACTTGTTATGAATAATGCTTCAGAAACGGTTCCAGAGCAGTGGTCTTCAAACAATTCACAGAACCTCTAGAACTAGAAAGTGTTTTCGTGGAACCGCTTTCCATACAAATACTTCAAAGACTATATCTCAAAATTTTACTTAAATTATAAGCCCATTATGTAAAGGCAATTAAAAAAGTATTCATTTATTATTTCAAAAATTCTAATCTAATTTTTTAAACATAATTTACTCATTAATAATACTAATTTGTGATCCTAAGTGTCACTTATTCATGCATTCTATTTAGTCACTGAGATATGTGCTTGCTATTTTTCACAAACTCCCCAAGTCTAGGTCAACCGAGATAAAATGCAATTTAATTTGTTTTTGTACCACTTATGTTGAGAAATATATTTCACTTAAATACAATGCTCTGAGTGGCATTAAATGGTTAGAGTAGTGTGAGAAATCCCGAGCATTTTGCATGAATTGTGGCAACCTAAAATTTAGAAGCTGTTCTTGATTAAATTTAGATTTTAACATCCAATCAGTTGATATGGTGATGGGTTGTTTCCTCTCTTTCATTATAGGTGTTTTTTCCACATTTTCAATTAGAAGACTATTTAGTTTTGCAAGATATTGCAAACTAACGAGTATAAAATTATCTTGTGGAACCCGAGATAGTAAACAATAGAATATTCCCAATCTAGTAGGAATTATATATAAAAAGATAAAACGTTTTAATATTATTTTATTATATTATGATAAAAGTTTAAAAAGTGTTTCAAAATAAGTTATCTATAAATAAAATTTTCAGTTTTAAAAATAGGGGGGGGGGGTATATAGATACTTGAAACTATACAAACTTCATAGAGAACGCGTGAATCCATTTTGCATACATATTTATTTTTTCTCGATTTTCTTATTGTGACTCGTGGAACCCATGGGTTCCGTGGAGCACAGTTTGAAGACCACTGCACTAGAGCAACCCCACAAGCAGGAACTCAGACAAAGCCTCTTTTCGGAGTTTCCACTGTCTCTCCTGAATTCAACCGAACTTCATACAGCCTAATGGAAATGTCTAGAAGGGTCGAACCTGGAACCTTCTCGATGACTCCAAGGCGATATTGTTGCTAAATTTGCATACATTTTTCAGGGTTGTCATAATTTTTTCAAGTTCCCGCTTGGAAGCGAACTTCTCCCGTAGAACACAATTTTCCCCACACAAGAGTACCACCGTAGGGGAAAGAAAACACAAGTGGCATGTTCTAATATACTGTTCACCTGAAACATACTTTTGCTTCACTTGCTTTTGAACTTAGAATTTCAAAATACATTTGAAAAAATAAAAGATTGAATCACAGAACATTCTTGGGATAATTTCCTTGAAGGTCAGTTCAAATTTGGACACTTTAATAGAAATTAATTACACTAAATCCTGAGATTACAAGCAAAGGATTAACATATCTCAGCTTGATTTGCCTCAGTAAGTAGCAGGCCCAGAAGGGGGTCAATTTCACGAAAATCGATTTTAGAGGATTTAATTTTTATTAGGAAACAAAAGAACTACAGCCTCTTTTCGCTTCAAATGTAGATTAGTTAAGCTACAAGTATTTAAGCAAACTAAATTACAATGCTGGTATGCATTAATTAATTAAAAGTACATTTTTACACTTAAGAGAATTTGCGATTTTAAAGTAAAGTTCAAACAAAAATAACATTTAAAAAAACTTACTCAATTTAAGGGTTTGAAATTTTGGCCACATGTATCAACATTATATTAATATATGTTCTGCTAAAAAATCATTGGGAAACCAATTTACGGATTAAAACATGTACAAATTTTCATTGTTTTGAAAATTTTCACATACGAATTTTTACTTCACATATAATTTAAAGAAAAACTAGTCAAAATTTAAAAAAAATTAAAATATAATAAATGCACACACACAATTCAAGTTGAAAACTGTAAGACCAGTCTATTTTTCAAAAGTTGTGAAATTTACAATTCATTAAAAATTAGAACACAAAAAAAAGAATTTTAGATTTAACTTCATCGAGTTTTGGGAGTTTAATAAAAAAATCTTTAATCAATCACGGATCTAGTACAGTAAAATCTGTTTTTGTGTGGTAGATAGGGATCTAATAAAAAGTAACCGCACAAAAAAGTATGCAAAAAATTCATAAATACTTGCATATAACTAACAACTTTAACGACATACTACAGAATTTTTTTTTATGCGGCGGAAAGGGACCTCACATAAAAAAATCGTCCGTAGAAAGTACGTCAACTATTCACGAAATTTATGAGAAAGTGTTTCCAAACAAAATAAATCATTAAATTACGCATGGAAACATTTTAAAAACATTTGATTTCCCTTGATAAGAATGGAAGTTTTCGAAATGCACATACTGTTACTCGTCGTCATCCAAAGCGCGCATTTATCTGTGATGAATTAGTTCGAAATCGCTTTCGTCACTTGAAGACACAATTTCAAATAGTTTATTTTTTGGCACCTTAAAGTAAGCGATAAGTTTTTGCGACGGCTGTCGGTGGGTCAGTTGCTTGTAAACGTCACGATAACCAGATATGCACGATCGAAACTCTTTTTGGAATTTCATACTCCTTTCGGAATCGGTATCTATTTTAAGAAAATGCTTTTCCGATTTGTTAAAAAACTGGATCCATGCATATATTTTATCCGCTCTCAAAGAGAATCCGGTTCTTTTTGTCAGTCTTCATAATCTGTGAAATTATTAATAACGTCTGTCATTGAAAGTTTCGTCTTCAATCAAGCACGTGCGGCTAGAGCTTTGAGAGAAAGCAATTGAACGTGCCTTGTGGGGTGATTGTTTATAACCAATGAACAGAGCGTCTTGAAGTGTATAGATGTATATTGATAGAAAATAGTACAGAGGCGTCAAAACCGTTTAATATACTACAATAAAAAGATTGCTCTAAAATAAAATGGCACCAAACAGGTTCTACTGTACTTTGAACCACGGTCGCGTGAAGTGCACGACATCTGAGCTGGCCTCCTACTCTCCAAACCTCCACATTATAAACCACTCCCAAAATATAATGTAAACCCTAACAAAATAAGACTGGAACGTTGGGTTTTTCCCACTTATTGCTATTGAACCTGAAAAACATGATATCGATTAATATTCCTGAGGCACATACTAAATATCGAAACTCTTCTCTTGATTCCCTCTGGAATATTCGCTTATTTAATGTTTGTAATTGCAAATAAGACAAAAATATACCGCAAAACATTCATACATTTCTTTTTTTAAAAAGTATTTAATGAGTGAGTGATCTTTGTCAACTTTTTCATCAACATACTACATCTCTATAAAATTTATTTTACAGGTTACAGCCCCTTTGAGGCAATAAATGAATAGTCGGTTAATGTCAACACAAGAGAAAAATTTTGAAAAAACAACTTTAAAAATAAACTACATAATTTTACAAAAAACTTTTTTAAAATATTGAGCACAAACTTACATATTCGCAACGGTCCTTGCACAGCTGCGCTAGAAGATGTAGAAATCCCAGTATGGAAAACCAACTGCACCAAAGCACCACTTCGTCCATGAACTGCACATTCATAACACCGAATATAAAAATAAACTTGTAGAATACAAAGTTCCAGAATTTATCCTTTATGTGCTGTGAAGAAAAGAAATTCATGCCATAAACAACTCGTATGTATAGTTTAACATGTTACAAGTTGAAATGGCTTTTTTCAATATTTAATTTGAAGAAAGAAAAAACAGATCCATAAATAGATAAAAAAAAATTAGTATTTGTACTACTCTAAGGTGGATGAAAGTAAATATTACTGATCAATTGTACCAGTTTGTTTAGACGTTAAATAAATAATTATAAGAAAAATACGTAACACTTTATAGTTTATTTTGAATTTGAGAATAAAATAGAATCATTTGTCATTATCGAGCATTTGCTTTTAACTTGTTCAAATATACTTTATTGCTGCACAAAACTATACTTACCGAATAACATAAAACATGCGAGAACACAATCTATTGTTACACAACACAATCAACTGAAATAATAACAGTACAACCTGCGAATGTTTTTCATTATTGGCACCGATTGATCTGACAGATTTTTGTTCCCGTTTACGCAATTGCGTTCGAAATGCGTTCTATTTTGAATTTTCTGGGGGTTTTTTTTTAAGGGAAATCTCATCAGTTTAAAAATGAGGGAAATGTTTCCCTTCAGTTGCGAAAGTATTAACATCAGTAGCGAACACAGGAATGGTTCAAGTCCCCCCCCCCCCAACATATTCTTTTGATTTTGTCGACTTTCGGGGAAAAAACAGCAAAAAACGATTTTATAAATAATTAGCATTCATTAATCAAATTATGAATAGCAAATATTTCATTAAATTTTACGTACTATATACATAGGATTATAATCAATCGAAAAAATCAAGGGCTTTGGGGAGGGGGTGTCCTCGGGTCCGGATCCCTTCCCCCTTTTGTGTGCACCACTAGTTAACAGTGACGCATTTTTCCGTAGTAGAGTCCGTAGACGGGTTTTGCGGAAATCAACACCCAGGGGATGCTGGCTAGATGGCGTGGTTGGTTTGTCGCTGGCCTTCTGCATCCAAGGTTTGGGGGGGGGGGGCGGTTCGACCCCAGCCCATGTCGGTGGACTTTCGTGAAACAGAAAATCGACAGCGGTCATGTCGTGATTATACGGCATGTAAAAGATTCCTAGAGTGTCTGTTCGGCTTGGGCCCACTCGGCAAAATTAAATCCTAATACAGGTTCGCATCGTCAGACCTCAGGTGTCTTCCTCTGGGGAGGAAACTGGGTGTCAAATTACTTGCGGTAATTGGTATCGCGTATAGGGTGCGGCACTAAAGACTAATATCAACTCCTGGAGATGTCCTAGGTTTGAAAAGGTAAAAATACCAATTCACAGCCCAATTGGATTTAAAACAAGATATCAAGTTGTATGAATAACTTAAAAACAATATATGGTCATATACCATTATGAACTACCCAGGGATGCAAGTGTGTTACGGCTAGTAATATTATGCAAAATGAAATTCAGTATAACTGAACAGATGTATACTTTTTTGTTTCAAGAAATAAATCTAAAATAATAAAACAATGAATAACTATTTTTGAAGAAGGAATACTTATTTATTTTCCATTCCCTCTTTGTTCAGATATTTTTAGTTGATTCGTCATGAGTGTCAAATAGTCCCCATTCAGATAAAAATAAAATGAATTATACAATAATCAGGTTTTTAATTAAGTTTGTAAATTGCCTAATTACTTTGCCTCTGCTCAAAGTTTTTGTGTCAAACAGCTTCCATTAAAAACCATCTACAACCTCTAAAGTTATGACAAAATTTTAATGATCTAGGTATATCCCAGACATATTTCGTAATACATCATCCATGGCAACCAATATCACAACTTATAAATGCATGTCATAATGGCCCGATGTAAACAAAAATGACTCGTCGAAAACAAGAATAGTATTGAAATTTAAGAAACATTTTTGCTCCAGTTAAATCAGAAAAATTCATGAGTCATACTTAGAACATTAAGAAATATTCTCCCAGGTAATAATTCCTAGATTATTAAAATATATAATGTACCTTATGAAATTAGAATTCCCCTGTTGTGTTTCGAAATGAAAAATATTAACTGCTCTAAATAAGGGCAATAATAAATGGCAATTATTAAAAATAAAGAATATGTATCAATGATTACGTCATACAAATAAAATATAGAGATTTTTTTTAACACCCTTTTATAAGCTTCACTTGTATGTAACGGAATCTTTGAACTCCATTTGTACCCACTTTAAAAGATCAGATTAATTCGAAATTTTGCTCACTCGTCCAGGACCGATGACAATACAATAATTTAATAATTTTGTTCCATTGTCCTCATCAGAATCATCAGGATTAATGATTTCCCATTTTCAGATCCCATTTCCAAATTTGGCGACTAAAATATTAAGTTACAACGTAGTTCGATTAACTATAAAATAGTGGGGTTTTTTTAACAATAATTTATTTTGAAAACATTTTCAGATTCCACCAAAAGCCATCAAGGATCCTTTTGCAGTATGAACATAAAATCAAATGCATATGCACAAAATTTTTATGCAAAGAAAATTTACATTGTAAAAAACTAAAATAAGAACGGTGACACCTGGCGAGCGTTCCTCAAAACTGGAGTAGCGACACCTAGCGAACATTCCTAAAAGCAGACAATCGAGACAGGCTGTTGAACCTTAAACAACAGAATTAAGCTTTGTCCATGTTAAATAACTTAAGTTGCATTCGACTAATAAATGTGTATCGGATGTTTTTTTCACTGTATATTTAAACGTTGAATATCTCGAATGTTTTTTTCTTTTTTTCTTTGTAGTACATCTGAATGCCCGTTTAAAATCTTAAAGATTTTGGGCGTCTGACTGCTTTCCACACAATTGCTAAATTTTAAAATATAATTTCATGAATTAGCACTGGCATAGCAAGCCCTAAGGGGCCCCTGTGTCAAAGTTCTTTGGGGACAGTTTTCTGAGGCCCCTTAGGATTTTACAATTATTTGTTTAGACATTTTGGGGCCCCTGAAGTGTGGGGGCTCTATATTATTGATACGGCAGTAGCTACGCCCCTGTGAATTAGTCATACTTTTATAAATTCAGAGATTATAACAATAAACTGTAATATATTTCTTGCATCTTTTAAAACAAACAGTTAAAAAATTTCGCAACAGGAAGTATGAAATCTTTGTTGCAAAACACTTTAAAAAGGTATGTCTTTTATTTAGTTCTCTCCAGGAGGGAAAAACTGATTAAAAAAACAACCGCAAATAGCGTATTTAAAGAGCTTCACCTTCAGTGTACCAGTACTTTTTATTGCAAGATCAAGGAGTTTTTACAAAAGATATCAAAAGATTTTTAAAGGTGCGGCGTGGTGGTGCTGTAAGTAAACTTCAGCAATTTTATTTGAAAGTGGTTTAAGTCCATTTTTGAAAAAAAAGTTAGTGATAAAAATGAATGCAATCTGTTAGGAACTTCTTATCTAAACGGTTCAAAAATGTCATTTTTTTAAATTTAAATTTTCGTCGTTTATGAAATTACTTTGAAAATGGTTCAGTTCCGCAAAGACATAATATACAGTTCAAAAATTATACTACATATAATTTTTTTACTATATTTTAAATGTGAGGCAACGCTGTTAATAACATAAAAAATTTCGTTCGTTTACTGGAATTTTGGTGCATAGTGATAAAAATTAAAAATGGCACATACTAATATAAAATTGTGATTAATTATTTAAGTGGCATTACCTGAAAAAATATATAAATAAAAACTTTATTTCAATATTATTCGATACATTTAACAAGAATTTAATTTAAAAAATGGTTTGATTCAAAGGGATAAATTCATGTGACGTCAGTCTTATGATAACTGCAATCACATGCTTCCAGCCAATCAGCTCATGAATTCATGAGACGTAGTAGTCACATGATAAATGCAAATACGTGTTTTCTAAAGCATCACTTAATGCACTTTGCGGTTGAAAACTGTTGCTTTTTGCAATAATTTTCTTTTAAAAAGCATAAATTTGTCAAAAATAATAAAGCATATAAGTAAACAACATATACTTGACCTAAAAAAAAATACACGTAGGAAAAACAATTTTTTTGAAATTTCGAATCTTAAAACTGGAACATCTTGACCCAATTATGAAATTTGAAATTTTAACTAAATTTTACGAGTTGTGAGTAACAAGTACAAGTTTAAACAATTTTGAAATCAATGGAGAACACATGATTGCATTTATCATGTGACCGTTGAAATCTCAATTTTTATCTTTCATAAATACTGGGAGGGGGGAGGGTATCCCCTGTCCGCCTAACAGCGTTATATTATACTTATTATTAATTTATAATAAGTTTATATTATACTTATTATTACGTTATATTAACTAATTGTTATAAAACTGTAATTTACATGTATTATGTAGTATTCGTTTCGCCAAGAATAAATTTATTTTAAAAAATATCCTAGCACCATCTATTGCAGCTAAATTTAGTTACATCTCAAATTATTACAGTAGAAGGAAAAACTTTTTTTAGGAAGATGTGATTTTAACATTTTGTTGATTTTGAAAGTGGTGCAAGTCCATTTGAGGTCAGCGAAAGTTTCAACTAATATTTTAAAAACTATCATTATAAACCGAAAACAGCTTATCTAAAAAACGTAATGAGCGTGTTAGCATATGAACAAATATATGTTTCAAACTATACAAATACAAACCCTTATGAATCTCCACATATTAGAGATTAGACTTACACCACTTTCAATAAAACGGCTAATTTGGGTGCAGATCATATCTGAAGAGAGTGAAAGAAATGCATGAATAGTTTCAAAATCAAACTACTTTTTTACAGAAAAAAAAGTAAAATTAGTGTTTTTTCCCCCCTTCTGATTTATCTTTAGCAATTGAAGCATTCAAATGCAAATTACAAGCAAAAGTCATGGGTTGCAGGGCTTAAATATATAAATTCAGAAATTTCCCAAGTGCTTTTACAGGAATGTGCTCTGTTTTATTTTATTACTGATATGTAAAATTGAGGCACACCATATAAATAAGCTTATTAATTCTTAAATTTAAGTGTAATTGGATAATGTATTATGGAAGCAAAAAATTAATTGCCCACATTATTCGGATTATTAGAAAAAAAGTTGAAAAATTTTAAGCAAATAGTTGAAACGGTATTTCAGAAATGTTAACGAAAAATAAAATATTTATAGAGTCAATTATATAGACTGTAATATTCTCCTTCGCGAGCCTAAAGAAGTAGAAGAATTGGAAGGAACACTAGCCATAGAATAACAAAATGATCTAATTTATTCATCACACAAATTCAATCGATCTCATCTAAATGCCCCCAATTAATCACCATGCCGACAGTAAACAAGGTAAGCGAGATACGAGAAAACTGTAACGCTAATCTCACTTACTCAAGGCGATCCCTTTGACTTCTTATCTATTTCATCCGGATTTAATCTCAGTGACAATTCGTCACCTTAAGTAATTCAATTATCCGCGCAAATATCATTCAATTTGATTAATCTCTGCTCCGTAGTAGTCTTAATTAGCATAATCATGGTTTCTTCTTCGAAGCACAATTTTATAATAAAATAATTTTTAAAGATCAGAAACACCCCAAAAGGATTATTAGTAGAAGGAGCTCAGATAGAACCGTCACACACCGAGGAGCACAATATAAATTTATTTTTAGAATAGACTAATAAAATCAATTCTAATTATTTTTAATTTAATTTGATTTATTTGTCTGAAATATTCTTCTTCTAATGGACTGTATATTGACAACTCAGTCTTTGCAGACACGGTAAGTCCTCAAAGGTGAGAGCCATTTCATGGTGGCACCATCTAGTGGTGATCATCGCTAACAAGTCTGACTCCTGAATTTATTCAATCCAAGCACGTCCAATGCTAAATATTACTATGTTTTAATTTTGCAGAGAGTACCTGAGCCTCGTTGATACTCAAGGGATATTTTACATGCCACATCGCTATAGTTAAAGTAGCATGAACCAGCTTCTTCAAACAGTTCAATGCGTGTGGAACTGAATTACATGTTTCCAAAATTTCCTTACTCGCATTTTTACTTATATTACTTGTTAATTTTTTTTGTTTTTGTTTCAATCAATACTAACTTTCTTCTTGTTTCAATAAGTTTCTGAATCCGTATTGAACTAGACTGGAAATTAATCAGTTGCATTTAAAATTCTTCAATTTCCAGTGAGTGAGTGAATATTAACGTCCCACTGTTCAGCTACACGAGGGCTTTTGGGGACGGTCCGCGTCATTTTGAACCATGGTCAAGCGACGCGGACGACACCTGAGCTGACACCCCCCCCCCTCCTAACTACCACACCACACCAACAGGAGGACATTTGAGCTCTCGACAGATTTACCGTGCATGGCTCCCCTACACGGCGGGTCTTCAGTGGTACTGGGATCGAACTCATGACATGCTAGCCACGATCCGATGCCTAGACCACTTGTCTACCGCGGCCACCTTTAATTTCCAGACAATTACACTGGGACAAGTTCAGTTTATTAAATGAAGTCGCATTAGGGTGCATAATAAACGTGAGCGTTTCCGATAATTCTTTCAACCGAGAAAATCTAACTGAAAATTCTTTGATAGATGAATCAATAACGGAAATATTTTGCACTAAAATGTAAACCGTTTTGTTCGGTGGCGCGCCCAAATTATTGTGTCGCGTGTCATTGGTTCGCCATCCCTGCTCTAGGAAGACAATTTCAGGAAAACCCGTTCTTAGCGAATTTCTACAAAAGAAGAAACATTTTCCAAATTTCAGGTCAAGGTCTTAATCGTTCAAAAACTGGGATATATATATATATATAAATTTAATGATTCCAAGTAATATAATCATTTTAAATATCTTTTAATTATCTGGTCCATCCCTTCAGGACCCACAATTTAATAATAAATTAGCCAGCCACCTAACAAGAATATTTTAAACTACATCTAGCTACCCACTCAGATCATGTGATTTGAGCCGCCTATAAATAGCGAGATTCCTGGAGACTGCGCCCTCTTTCGCTTCTGTATTTGTCCGTATCAACATGTAGGCGGCTGCAGCTCAGTTTGTGTGTGTGTATTATGTCATCCTTGTCATTCTTTATGTGTTCAAGATAAAACAGTTTTAAATAATCACAGGACTGCAATCCCAGCCAAAGAAACCATCAACAATAGCGATCATATTAAGAAAATCATTTCAACGGTCATCTTCTATATTATATAACACCACTGCAAACTTCTTCGACAGTGGATTCTCCCAAAACCCGTTCTAAGCGGATCTGTACTCAACAAAAGGAAGATGTTTGCCAAATTTCAAGTTTATAAGTCTAATAGTTTAAAAAATTAATTTTTTTATCTATAACCCTTAGAAGTCAATTTTCACAATTTCTCCTTAGAGGATCTTTACAAAAGGAAATAGACGTTTCCCAAATTTCAGGTTGGTAGGTGTAGTAATAATTAATCTCCAGATTTGTCTCCTTTGAAGATAGATGACTATACTTTTGAAACTGTAAAACAGTTTACTTACTTAGGAACTCTGATCTCACGTAGCAGCGATCGGAAACTTCAAATAAACAATAAAAAATTTTTTGGCAAAAAGAAGTTTTCACGGCCTTGGACCAATTCAAGTCTAAGTTTATTTCTATAATCACTATGTTGAGCATATATAAAACTTTAATTAGGCCTATTGCTTTGTGTGGAAGTGGACGTTGGACCCTCAATAAAGCAGAGGAAGAAACGTTGCTAATTTTTGAAAGAAAAATCTTAAGGAAAATCTTTGGATCTGTTCAAGAGAACAACGAGTGCAGAATTCTTGACACTCATGAAATTTATAGGAAATATGGCGGGACGGACATTGTGAGAACTAGAAAAGCATCACGCATTAGGTGACTGGGTCATCTGTAACGATATGCCGATGCTTTTCCTGCCAGAAAAAGTAACTTTTTCGAAAATTGAAGGGACCAGACGTAGAGGACGACCATCTACACCATAGGTTCTCAACGTGCGCGATAACGCCCCCTTGTGGGCGTTTGAGGCTTTCAGGGGGGCAGTAAAACACCTAGAGAAAATTAGGGGGCGTTGAGATGGCACGGAGGGGCATGGGCAGATTAACCAGAAAAGACTAAAAAAACACGCTGATTATGTACTAACAAAAGTAAACTTACATACTGTTTACCTTATGTTGATTGTATGTATTTAAATCATTCCTATATCACATGTACGAAAATTCACATATTTCGGTAGTGCGGGAAGTGGATGAAAAACTTAAAAGATTACATTACATCCAGACGTACATTAAATTGAATGATATAGTGCATTTTAATTTCTGTAGTGCACGTATTGTCTGTGAGCAGTAGGAAACATGTTTCGTCCACTGCATTTCATTACGTATATTATCCAAGAAACATAATTAAATATGTTAACCAGGAATTAACGTGATTCTTTAAAGGCTGAAACTGTCCATTTATATTTATTTTGAAAGCAATAGTTCATTATGAATTACTTCGTATCATCAAAACCCCAGCCTGTCTTTGTAACAGGTAAGCTAAAACTTTTATTCCACTCTTCTAAATGAAGAAGAAATTCAGTAGCGTTTCAATTCTAACAATATCCTACCTATAATATATAATATTACACATTTACAAATATTTGTGGCAATAGATATTTCAAATTCGCAAGAAAAAAAATTGGAGCCTTAGAAAAAAATTAAATTAAAAAATATACTTTTAGTAATAGAACATTTTCAAAAGCTTTTGTATTCACCATGTATTATGTACACTCTTATTTCTCTAGAGTTGGAGCGGGCGGTACCGAAATATTCTCTAGAAAAGGGGGCGGTATCGAAACATTCACTAGAAAAAAAAGTTCAGTTCAAAAAAGGTTGGGAACCAATGATCTACACCAAGGGTGTCAAACTTAGGCTAAAAAAAACAAGGTTTAACTTTAGATGGGCCGCAAAAAGAATCAATATTCGTAGAAAAACGTATGTTTATCTCGCATAATACATGATAAACATATATAAAAGAGCAAGAAAATTTAATGCTTACTTCCCGACACTTGACATCTCTTCTCTGCTACTATCTTTTGTATTTGTTTATGTATTTTTGTGTGCCGATACATAGGCCGGGCCGCAAATTTTTTTTCTTGGGCCACATGCGGCACGAGAGTTTGACACCCCTGACCTATACGATGGTTAGACATGGTTGAAAATGACCTCAAATTAATGGGAATCAACCAACGGAATTCCGTCGTGACTGATAAAGCCTTTGCCTACAGAAGGCTGTTGAGATTATGAAGAACAAGATATCAATCATTGGCATGGCCAAGTAATTTTAGCGTTTTTCACATGTTGTATTTTACAATAATGCAACTAATGAACTTTTTACTAACAAAAAGTAGTACTGCACTTAAATTTTTTTTTTTTTAATTATTAAATTTAAATATGATTTGGCTCATCTAGGGAACAAATCAATGCCAATGCCGAAAAACCCGAGGTAAATCGGTTAATTATTGGCTGAGAAAAAGGTACGACAAAATATGGAACGAAGACAAAGACGAAATTTGCGTCCTAATAGCGCTTTTTTTTACACTACGTGAAAAACGCACTAAAAAGGTGTAGTACATGCTTGTCTAAAGTGCGGCCCAAACGAAAATTATGAAAATATTTCAATTTACACATTTTCATTTAAAAAAATGTGCGCACAAAATATGCTGCATTAATTTTCGATTAAATTTCGATTTAAAGAAAGTTTCAATATTTCGATATATTTTCAACCCCGTTTTCTCTAGAAATAAATTAACTTCAAACCTTCAAATGGAATGCATTGAACTGCAAAATGATATTCAGCTGAAAGAAAAATTTCGGAATGTTTCTTTACTGGAGTTTTATGAAGATCACCTACACCGCGATAAATATCCTCATTTCTACACTCATTGGCAGTACTTATATTTGTGAACAATTATTTTCCAAGAATGAAGCCTACAGAAAACAAAAATAGGACAAAGATCACTGAAAAACAACTTGGAAATGCATTAAGAATTGTAACTTCGTCTCTTGAACCCGATATCGATTTGCTTGTTCAACACAAACGCAAATTCATCCATCTCATTAACTTTTTTTCCATCTTTATGAAATCCAAACTAAATGAAACGAAACTATTACAAATTTAAAATAAATGTGTACCTATTCATGTCTAATTCAAATTTAAGAAAATTATTGTAAAAATAAGTTAATTTATTTTGATAAAACTATATAGTTAATTTTTATCTCAGTTTGTTAAAAAAATATTGTACGTGCGGCCCAGAATTTTTTTTTGTTTTTTTTGTTTTGCAATGCGGCCCACGAGCGGTCATAGTTTAGACACCCATGGTGTAGTAGTTCAAAAAAAAAAAAAGAATTTGTGTCTATAACGGCCCCGCCTCCACCCTTGGGAATGGGTTTTCGCAAAACTCATTGTTACCGGTCCTCTACTAAACAAAAAGAACATGTTTGCTAAATGAAAAGTCTATGGATAAAATAGTTCAAAAATGGGACCCCCGGGGGGTATCGATTTTCCGAGAACCCTTTCTCAGTCGATCTCTACTCAACAAATAAAACCTACTTATTAAATTTCATATTTGTGAGTATACTAGTTCTGGAAACATTGTGATGAGCGAGAATGCGAATCCTTTTTCTCGTTATATGCATAGATTTAATGAACACATGTACAGTGAAAAAAAACCCAAATAGAAATTTAAGAAATATATCTACAATGAAAAATAAAAGTTAGAACATCATGTATCTAAAAATTATCTAAAAACAAAGCAATGTTATGTAATAATGTGCCAAGGTATATAATACGAGATTACAATTCAACTATTTTAACTAAATTAAACCATCTATATAATCTTAAAATGATAAAAAATTGTGATTTAAAATTAATAAACTAGCAAGAATTAATAGAGCTTTTTGACCGATCCAAATAGCGGACATAAATGAAAAAGAATTTTGTGCAAAATAAGACATGTTGCGGCATTTTGTATGCATCAATCAGAGCGATAAAAAACAAGTCATTTGTTTAATCTACCTGTAGTAATAGTGAAAATTTAACTATTCCTGCTCAATTCAGGGGACGGCAAACTTTCTACAGTACAGAGCCATTAAAATGCAAATGCGAGCGCAGGAAGGGGGAAGGGAGAGGTTCATGACGGTCACGCTGTCATGCTCTAATATTTTTTGTAATATTTAAATGAAGTTTTACCCACAGTAACCTTTCAAGCTTTAGGAAAAAATTTCCGTACCATTAATAGCGTAATTTATTCTGGAATTTCATGTTTGCACCAATAATCGATATCGTCTTTGGTTGCTTTTACATACAAAAATCATTTCAACACTCCTTTCACTGATCCTTAAGTATGTCATAAAATAAGAAATGTGCTTTCATCACTTTTGTTGGGGGTTTTGTCCATTCATGGGTGGATCCCGATCTCAAGCGTACAAATAAGTAGATGTTGCAGGGAATTACTTTGAGGGGGTGTCTTTCTTCACCATGGCGGCATTTTATGTATTTTGACTGCATTTGCAATTTTTTCACTGAATCTCAATAAAATTTGTTAATAGATAACACTTTAAAATAGAAGCAACTGTCTTAAGCAAGTCAATGTGCATGCAAATACAGACAAATTTGTTGGATATATATATTATACAAGGGGTGATCAAATGAAAAGGTACGAAACGACACGGTGGGTACAAATATAGACTTTATTCAAAATATACACCATAGGCCTGAGCACAACGATCCCACTGATGAACAAGCCGCAGGATTCCTTGTTCCCAGAATTCCTGTGGCTGTGACGAGACCCAGTCCTTCAGTGTCCTTGAGTACGTCGTCCGAGTTGAAGCGCTTTCCTTTCAGGTGTTTCTTCAGTGGACCAAACACATGGAAATCGCAGGGTGACATGTCCGGACTGTAGGACGGATGGTCCAACGTCTCCCATTGGAAATTGTCCAGTTCCATTTGTGTGACTCTGGAGACGTGTGGACGCGCGTTATCATGGAGCAGAACCACACCCTCCGTGAGCAGCCCCGGTCTTTTGTTCTTGATGGACCTGCGTAGGCGTCGGAGTGTCTCACAGTACACATCGGAGTTAATGCTTTTTCTGTTCTCGAGTAATTCCACAAGTTGCGGACCTTGAACGTCGAAAAAGACAGTGAGCAATACCTTGCCTGCTGACTTCACGGCTCTGAACTTTTTAGGGGGAGGTGACGACACATGCTTCCACTGAATGCTGTCCCGCTTTGTCTCTGGCTCGTAGTGATGGCACCAGGTCTCATCACCTGTGACGATCCGCTTCATGAAAACGGGGTCTTTATGATACCGAAACAGATGTTGCAGTGCTAGTCCCATACGCAGTTTCTTTTGCTGGTCTTTGAGCTGCTTCGGAACCGAAGCGGTACACACCTTCCGAAATCGCAACCTGTCGTAAACAATTGTCTACATGGTTCCATAGCTGACATCCACCTTCAGCGCCAACATTCGCAATGTGACACGCCGATCACTTCTCACTAGGTTGTCTACCTTGTCGATGAGATCGCTCGTAATGACAGTGTATGCCTGGCATGGTCTCTGGTCATCACCCACACTCTCACGGCCTGCACGAAAACTCGCACTCAATTTTTTGACAGACTTGTCAGAGACACATTCCTCCCCGTAAACGGTCACCATTCTCCGATGAATAGCAGCCGGTTTCTCACCTTCCGCTGTCATAAATCGGATAACACTTCGCTGCTCCTCAATCGTCGAATTTTGCAACGCGAACGCCATCCTGTCCTCATACGTACTGCCGCATCATTTGGACGCCGCTTTTTATAAGAGCCTTTGCTCTCTCCTGCGCATGCGGGCACCCGCGCATGATCCGATCCCAGTCAGAGTCTCCAATGGCATCCCGAGATGTCTCGCTACATTCTCCCTTGGCGGAATATGCAAATATTTAACTGTTTCATTTTTATGTCGTCTCGTACCTTTTCATTTGATCACCCCTTGTATATGGATGTTTGTATATATGGGCTCGCTTCAATACCGTTCAACAGATCACTATAAAAATTGGCATGTATATGTATTTTTTGCGGAGAAGGTTTTCTTGCTATCCTCTTTGTTGCAGCTCCCCCACCAGGTGGCGCTACAGCATTTCAACTTCTGCACCATTCAATGAATCGTCAAGTTGCGAACATGGACACCAAAAATGATGCCAACTTGGCTTAAATCGCCAACATTTCACTATGTTTCCATTGAATCGCCATTATAATGCAAGGAACGACGTTGCTAGCGAATATTACAATTTTAACATAAAATAAATACAACAGAGAATAATAATGTATTATACATCCAGATAAATTATTTACACTATTTTAAGCATTCATTACACAAAATTTATAACATGTTACTTTTGCTGAGCAGAGATCAGCTTAGGAAGGAGTTTTCTAAAATCGACCCACAAGGTGAGTTACGGGGGTGTTATAAAAAGAAAAAAATCCATTTTCTCAGCAATTAGACTTGCAAACTTAAAATTTAACAAATAGGATTTTTGTTCGGATTAGATATGAAACAGCTTTTTTTGTGTGTGTTTAATTTGCATTTCACGTAAAATTAAATCATTAAAAACTTCTTTATCCTTCAATCTGTATCGTTTAATTTTTTATATTCACCCGTGCGATGAACGGGTATAGCAGCTAGTATAATTATAAAGGGAACAAGTAGTATAAAAAAAAATTTAAGTCAATTTCTACATTGAATGAATATCTACTAGAAAGTATTTTATTAACGACTGAAAATTTGAACAAGATTTATATCTATATATATATCAGTCAGTGAGCGAATATTAACGTCCCACTCTTCAGCTATACGAGGGCTTTTGGGGACGGTCCGCGTCATTTTGAACCATGGTCAAGTGACGCGGACGACACCTGAGCTGGCATCCCCCCTCTCCTAACTACCACACCACACCAACGCGAGAACGTTTGAGCTCTCGACAGATTTAACGTGCATGGCTCCCCTACACAGCGGGTCTTCAGCGGTACTGGGATCGAACTCATGACATGCTAGCCATGATCCGATGCCTAGACCACTTGGCTACCGCGGCCACTATGTATATATATATATATCAGAGAAAGTGAACTAATAGGAATTGAAAAAAAGCATGACTTGTCTGCATTGTTGTAACAATGCACCCTCCGGTTTGGCTGAAAAACCAGTTTTCGACGGCAACTTTTGTCATTGCTTTAACAGTTACAACAATGGAGACGAATCCAAGTTGGCGTCGATAACCGGTAATTAATTTAATGAACCGGTAAAAAATGAATTAATATTTGAAAAAACTATGTTAACATTAAGTGTCATCCACTATAATTTATAAAAATGTATTTTAAATTGATTGGATAAATAGAAATTTTTTTATTAACGATTGAAAATTTGAACAAGGGAGAGAGTGAGCTAATAGTAGGAATTGAAAAAGAGAAAGGTAAGCAATTTTTTTTTCTAGAAGTCTGAAGAACAGTTACTGTCTGCACCAAGAGCCGTGGTTTGCCAACCTCTAGCTTAGTTCATCGAAATGTTGAAATGGCTAGCAAGTGTGTGGAGACTACAACTGAAGAAAAAAAAGTCATCTGTTCAGTATAATCAGAATAAAACAATAAAAGAAATTGTTGGAAAACTTAATAGCTGCCGTTACACACTGCTGTGATAAAAAAAAATTCTTATCGGCAGATAGTGTGAAAAATGCACCAAAAAAACAAAAAAGCTTAAGCCAGTATTGTTAAAGTAAATTCAAAAATTTGTTCGGGTAATATTTCTCCACATAAACTATCTGTGGAATTCATTGGACTATAGGTAACAAATTCATAGCAATCAGAAAAGAAACATACACGAGTAAACGTAATCGAAAGAAAAGGTTAATTTTTGCAAGGGAGCATTAGAATTAAGAGCGCATTAATTCCTACTGTTAGGCCACTCTCCCCCTATATATATTTATATATCTTGTTTAAATTTTCAATCCTTGATAAAATACTTTCGATTCATCCAATCAAGTTCAAATATTCTTTTTAAACTTGTAGTGGATGATACTTGATGTTAATACAGTTTTTTTCCCAAATATTAATTCATTAATTTCCGGTTAATTTAATTATCGTTTTTCGACGTCAACTTAGATTCGTCTCCCTTGTTATAACAATTACAAAAGTTGGCGTCGAAAACTGGTTTTTCAGCCAAGTTAGCCAAACCGAGTGTGCATTGTTACAACAATGCACACACATCATGCTTTCTTTTTCAATTCCTACTATTTGTTCACCCTCTCTCTGTATATATCTTGTTTAAATTTTCAATCGTTTATAAAAATACTTTCTATTCATCCATTCAAAGTAGGAATTGACTTAATTTTTTTTTTTATATATATATACTACTTGTTTGTGTATGGTCGAATGTGTATAGTTTTCCGATTAAAATAAATTCAACTTAATGTATTGCAATGGAAAAATTTAATTTGGCGATAATCGAAAATTGAGCAACAAGAAAACAATGTTCAAGTAACAGTAAAACAAGGCTACAGTGAGTAAATGAATATTAACGTCGCTCTATTCAACTACTCGAGTGCTTTTGGCAACGGACCCCATGCATAATTTTAAAGCATAGTCGACACCTGGGCTGGCACCCTCCTCTTCTGACTTTCATACACCAAAGGGTGGACGTTGAGCTTTGATAGATTTAACGCGCATCGCCCCCCTACATGGCAAGTCTTCAGCGGTACTAGACCGAACTTGTAACACGCCGGCCACGAGTAAGTTACCTTGACCACTAGGAGGGCAACAGTAAGATGATATGGGGTTGCATGTCTGGTTTAGTTGTCGGCAAATTCGAGTTCATTGATGGCACAGTGGACAAGAAAATCTACTTGAATGTCCTTAAACAATCTTCAACCAAGTCCTTTTGAGCTTCTCATCTATGCAGCAACTTGTATTTCCAACACAGCCTAATGTTCCCAAACAAAATCACACGCTTTGTCTGTCTGCTGCAATTGCTCAATCATATGTCACACATAAAGCATCCAGCTTAATCTTCTCATTTAAATCCTACCGGATATTTAAGGGAAAGAACTTGGGAATAGAAAAAGGAAACACGATGCATTGAACGTAGACTATTTGAAAAGTCTTCTAAAAGAGAGGTTAGAAGACTTTGGAAAGAAAAGTGCCAAGTTGTCAGTGAAACAAGATAACTAAGGTAGCCAATAAAGGTTGCAATACCTTTACAAGTTTAAATACCGTTTTATAGGTATTTACTAGAAATTTTCATAATTGTCTCCACTATATGTTCAGAGATCGCCAACATAGCAAAAATGTACACGTTTTTGTTTTTATGTCTCCCTAAAGGGCAAAATTAATTAGAGTGTGAATATAAAGTTGCATCGTACACACAATCAAGAGAAGGGATTAAATACGTGAATCATCTAAGGAGGCGGATCAAAACTATCCTAATGCAGCTCAGAGCGATACTGCCCATGCGCAGGATTCGTAGTCCGATATTCGTATATGTGAAAACAAGACTGTAGTTGTGAAGAAAGTGCATATTTCGATATTTTTTAAATTGGTGAGTTAGTTATTCATATTGTATTTGCACACCGAAATAGAAAATGTCTTACGGTATTTACATAGTTATAATGATTTTAAAAATGAAAAGAAAAAAGAAAAGAAAAGAGACTAACCAATTCAAATGTGATCAAGTTTCTAGTAAATCTTGAAATTTTTTTACCTACAAACCTATTCCCATTCAGAAGAATTCGGTACAGTTATCAAATATGATTATGATACTAATGTCGATATTGAAAAGGATTTACCGTTAATTCTAATTTTTGTTCAATAGACAACGAAAAAATTTCAGCCAACTAAAACGCAATACAAAAATAAGCAATATGACGAAAAATGGATTGATTTGAAAATGAGGGATTTAGAGGTTGGAAATCGCGCACTGCTAACAGTACCACAAACTAGCGCAGATGCCGAAAGAGCGTTTTCCACAACTGGTCCTTTGGGTAGAAAACTACGTTTCAGGCTTAATGATAGGACAACAGATGCATTCTGTTTTTAAATACATTTCAAAAATTTATAATAGTTCCACAGACTGAACAGTGATTTAAATAAATAACATGTTCCTTTACTTTTTTGTGATTCTTTATATACTGTTACAATTTATAAGTTAGAAATTATTATTTGTGATATTTACATTCTCTAATAAAACTGGCAAATAAAATAAAGAAACGCCTGTGTTTTCTTTCGTTTTCTAAAATTTCTACCACCGGTATCAAGATCTAAGAAATACCGGTATTAAACTTTTGGTCTGATATTGCAATTCCTAGCAGCCAAGAGAGCCATTGATATGTATACGCTTGTACAGAGGTAGAATGACACACATAGAGGTACAAATCTAATAAGCCAACGGTTCTCAAATCTGGTATAACCATAGGCCGTTTTTATATCAAAATTTGGCTGTTGTCTTTTTTTTATAACAAAAATTTGGTCGTGAACCCCCAAGTGCAATAACTATTTCGATACATAATATAGAAATTATAAATTTAATTGATATTTTAAACTAAAACGAAAACGATAAATATTGTTTAATTTAATAATTTATAAATTAACTTGAACAAAAGTATAACTGTGGTTAGTAAACTTCTATATACAAGATATCCATTATATTTAATATATTTACGTAACGTACTTTAACAATTAACAGTACAAAGAATAATACTGTTTTCCGTTCAAAACATAGGAAAATGTGTTGCATTCACTTGACGTCTCGGGAGCAAAACAAAACTCAACTGTTGATTAAATGCATGACTGTTTTATACTGCTATAGTTTAAGACAAATTATAGAGCATGCAGCCCTGCGATTCCGTTCCCATTAACACCTACTCAGATAGCCACAGCCGCAAACGGCCGGATTTGAACAGAGAACCATGCTTGTATTTTATGTATTTATCTAATTTTTTTTAATTTTTACCCTAAATTTTTATTTGCTCTATATCAAACCTTTCGCGGACTTCCTACCATTGACTATGCCCTCCCAAATTAATTTTACAGCTATTATTTGCAAATTATTATTGTCACTGTGTTAAGACTATTGACATCGGTCCTCTCAATTTTAAGTCACAATGAAATGACGAGGAGTTAATTAACAGCCGTAGTACACTACGCATGTATTTTTTAAAAAATCTAGTTCCATTACAAAAAAGCCATCATCCTGTTCGGTCCACAAATATTTAAAACTAGTAACTAAAACCACTTGGCTTATCACGGATCATTTGTGCATGTCACTATTCAGATTTCTAAAACGCAGACCTCACACACAATTTTTTTTTTATGTGCAGAACTAAATGTTTCTTGATATTTACTTGCATATTGAAATGTCCCTCGTAGTCAATATATAATAGCTGTTTTCAAATACAAAATTATTTAAAATAAGTAGAAATAAAGGATGAAATGCATGTGTTTTACATGCTGATGCATGTGCATGCATACATGTGCTTCACATGCTATTGGCGATCTTTGAGGAATTTCAACAAATGGTATTCAATAGGCTGCAATAAGTCGTAAGATTTTTGACGATTCACCCCTGGTATAAGGTTGTAACGCAAGTACCGAAACGCAAAATACAACAATTATATAAGAGACTAATCCACATTTATTACTGTAATGTTAAAGTTAATTGTAATAAATTAAGGGTATTTACGTATCATACTGCCCACCCATTTCACCAAATCAAAATGCATCGCCAAATGTTATTATCGCATGCGAGAACAATATTGTGTTTGTAAATGCACAGTTTTTCCAATATCGGCTACATATCACAGTATTTGGCGATGAGATTCATTTGAAAAATTAGTCTATGATATAATACCTAAGAACTTAACTAAATATAAGAGATAAGTTGAACTTTTTTTTTAAAAAAATCTACATACCTGCTGCTCAGAGACTCTTAGATCACCAAACACAAGTTTCTGTATTATCTTCCCAATGAGTATAAAGATGCAGTATGTTATATTTATTAGAGTCTGTAAATGAAAATTAAAATAAATCAGAAATAAGAATGCATAAAGAACATTCACAAGCACAACTTTTAAGTACTTGATATTCATCCTTAAAGTATAAAATAGACATCTATCCCAAAATTTCAGTTCCATGTTTTTAAGATTATTTTCTAATCAACACAAATTGAAGAAAGCGAGTAAAAATTCCCTATAACTCCTTTATTTCATACACAAGTAAGAAAAAATTATTGGAGAAATGTTTTGTATATTCAATCACGAAATATATATAAGTAACTCCATTGTCCACATTTCTGAGCTCTGTAACACTTATTCCTAAACTTATTAAAAAAAATTTAGGTAACAGTAGCATATCTAAATTACATATAAATTACTAGAAAAGCTTACATTAGAAAATTTTTGTAATGTTAATCATTAGGTAAATTCCTCGTTTTAAACAAATCTTTTAAAATTAACACAGAAAACGCTTTGAATTTTTCTGCATTCATCTTTTTACTACAACGCTCCGAAACCTTAAGAGGGGGGGGGGGACGCTTATGAATAACTGTATAGAAAGTACGTAAGAATTTTTTTATCATGATAGAAAAAATGTTTCAATATTAATGTAAGTATGTGTGATCTGTTAAACTGTACCTAAAATTAAAAATATCGATAAAAACGCAATTTTTTATCTTAATATACAAAATAAGTAATAAAGTTACGATATGGCAAGAGATATGAATAATACTGTTCACAGGGGGGAAAAAATGGATTTGAATAAAATCTATATACAGTCAACCAACCTTTACTAATACTAATCTTATTAATCAGTAATTAAAAAATTAATTAACAAATCAAATAAATTGAGTTAATTAGATTTAACAAACCACCTGAATCCATATCTATGCCTATCAATTATCGTAAAATTCAGCGTATAACGTGCCCTTTTAACACAAAAAATAAGATCGAAATTTATAGGAGCTCGTTATACGCCGGGTATAAAAAAAATGAGAGTTTAAAAAAAAGATTAGTACAAAAAAGTTTGACTTCTTCATATAAATCGAAATATGTTTATTTAAAAAACGTAACATTCTTTATGGAAACTTAGTTAACTTCTAGAACTATTACAATTTTTTCTAAAGCTTTTGAGAAAACACCCCCGAATAAATAATGACTTCCAAAACATAAAAGCATTGCGCTCGTACATTTCAGGATTCTTTGTAAAAAGAGGGTGCGCGTTATACATCGAATATACCCAAACATTTTAAAAAATGCAACTTCAAAGTATAAGCCGGGTTGTACGGTAACTGCTCAAGAAATTCAAGCTAAAAAACAAATAATTGTTTATTTCTTCAAACCATTCAGCGTGTTAAGTGAAGAGGTAGGTGAACTTGGACCATCATGTTCCAAGTCGTTTTTTTCCCACGGTTAAATACACATATTTAAGAGTAATGTACTGATATGATTTTTCTCAATACCATTCAAATTAAAAATTTGAAATAGAATACGAATTTTGATTTTTTTTGCGACCTATCTGTTTTGTCCTTAAGTGTATACAAGTAAATTATTATAATTAAAAATGTAATATATTAGATTTATCTTTCTAATGATTATAGTACTATTTTATTACATTCATCTGAGGTACTCCCGAAAAAAACTAAACCGAAATTAGTTTAATGAACAATTATGTTTTTAAATCAATGAATGCTATTGAATAGTATTTTTAAACTTTCTTACAATAAAAAAAATTTAATATACGACATGTAAATGTAATTCCACTTAAAATGCAATCAATGTGACCCACTATGTTCGAAACCATTAATTTTGAAAAAGGGTGTAAATTAATATTTTTTTTATTTATATATTTAGTGCCAGTTGAATCAGAATATAAGGATAAAATTGTTTTAAAAATATTATTACAAGAGAAAATAATTTAAATACAATTGTTTAGCAAAAAATGAAGAAAGATTCACATTTTCAAAACATTTTTTTATGAAAAATAATATTTCTATCATAATATTTTGCATATACTAATAATAGCTCGACTTCTTACCAAGGTTGAACGAAAATTCTTGAAATATATAAAACACGCTTTGAAAATCCTGGTATTTTTTCAAAAATTTTAATTCAGGCTCAATAGGTCAAAAACTATTACTATACAGAAAAAGGTTTTGATGATCTCATTCTTTTTTTTCTCTCGCTAAACAATCGCATTTAAATTATCTTTTCTCGTAATAATATTCTTAAAACACAATTGTACATGTATATTCTAATTAAGCTGAAACTTAATATCGGGGGGGAGGGACTATCGATTTATACGCTTTTGCAAAATCACGGCTTCGAACCTAGTAAATTACCTAAACTATTCACTTATTTTAAATGATCAGGGGAAAAACATTTAAAAATCCATTAAAAATTCAAATACTCGTTACTTTTAACTAGATACTTTAAAAAATATATTATACAATGATTTCAATTCAAGAAAAATTATTACTCTTAATGAACAAGCGTGCACTTAATATTACAGATATTTATGAGAAACTCTTCCCGCCTTAAATCATTTCTTAGCAAGATAAAAGTTACTTTTTGTCTTCGCCAAATAAATTTAAATTAAGGAGTCGGTGACTTCACATTGAATTTATGTGAAAAAGAAGCAATACAATTTTCTCCGCGAAGTAGAAATGAAATGAGCGTTCGTGTCGGATAAAGAATTCCTACTATGCCGCTTGTAAAGAAAAAATATGAAGCGAATGTCAAAATAGTAATTTTGGAGTTGAAAGTGACGGTTCTATTTATGTTATTTGAATTAGATGTGTGTTATTAAAGAAATACGTGATCTCGAATGACGTTTTTCTTTTCCCTGTTTCAATATCAGAGAAACTTAAGTATCTTCCTTTATTGATAAAAGAACGAACATTAAATAATATACTTCTAAACGGTTTTCTTTAAAGAAAGAATACACTGAGGGAAAAAATTTCATTTTCTGAAGTATGTTTTTCTGATGATGACAAGTTTAGAATAGCCCCCCCCCCTACACACACAAAAAAAAAATACAAACACACATACCAAATATTGAATGTACGCATTTTGAGCACACGTATGTATATATCGAGATAATTTTTTCTAACACAAAATTTATCAACAATCGAATCAACATTTTATATCGTAACATTTTCAAATCGAAATTTATCTATAAAAGCATTATTTTAATTGCATTATTTAGAACAGGGGTGGGCATTACGTCGATCGCGATCGACCGGTGGACCGCCAAGACACTGTGGGGTGACCGCGCCTAAAACTTTTACCAGTTAGTAATTATATACGGAAAATTCAAAATTGGGTGACAGTACGCAGACTAAGCCTTCTACTGATTATAACAACAAAAATTAACTTTAGATAAAAATGCTTTATTTTTGTAATGTATTTTGAATTGTTTCATAATAAATGTGCAGCATTTGATCTAATTATATTTGGTGCTATTAATATTGTGTTTGTATCTTGCTGTTTTGCTTTAAACGCGGTTTTAAGTGTTTTTTATTTTAGTTCTGTAGGTATATAAGTACATATTCCGTACTTATTAAGTTATAATTATAACCTTTTCCTTACCTCTCCACACCTATGGCATTTTTAAAGGGAAGGCGGTCGAGGATTTTTTGAAGGTCTACCATTCTCGTGTATCATATCTCAATACGCAGTCAAACATATATATATATATATATATTGATTTTGTCGATTGTCAGGAACAAAAAACAGCGAAAAATAAATTACTGAATAAATAACTAACAATAATAAATAAAATTACTAATATCAAATACTTAATTACATTTTACATACTATTTATATGGAACTATAATGAATCGGGAAAAAATAAAGGGCTTGGGGAAGGGTCCGGACCCGTGAACCCCTTCCCCGCCCTTGTGTGCGCCACTGACACTGGGTGGACCGCAACTCCTTGAAAAAATTAGAAGTAGTCCGCCCCCTGGAAAAGTCTGTCCACCCCTGATTTAGAAAGTATCACCATCCAGAAAAAAATAATGGGGTGGGGTTAATTTTTATTAACGTCGCACTCTAATACAACGTGAGGTGACGCAACTCGGTCGAGTGACGAGGACAACACCCGAGTTGCCACCCTACACTTCAAATTTCTACACCGAATCTTCTCAGATAAGTGCATCAGCATCTCTACATGGCGGGTCTTCAGTGACGAGTGAGTGAATATTAACATCGCACGAGAGCTTTTGACGACGGACCTCGTCATTTGGAGCCATTGTCAAGTGACGAGGACGACACCTGAGCTGCCCCCCCCTCCTAACTACCACACCAACGGGAGGATGTTTGAGCTCTCGACAGATTTAACGGGCATCGCTCCTCTACACGGCGGGTCTTCAGTGGTACCAGGACTCGTACCCGCGACTCGGACAACGCCAACTACGAGTTAGTGTCCATGGCCACTCGACAACCGCGGATGCATAATATGAAAGGGAAGAATTAATAGTAATATCCTTTTCATATAAATTACTTCCACATTACCAAAACTTTATCACAGAACTTTTACACTCCTTTAACGTATTTATAAAAATACTACAAAATGTCTATAAAAAATAAATAAGAATCAAATATCCATAAATAATGTACTGAACCACTTTAGCTAATAAACAGCCATTGTATACCGGTTAATTTGTAAAACCATTCACAATCACAGATAATTCTTCAGACAAGCAATCCAATAATTTTTTTTTATTAGAAAGGGACTTCTGCTTCAGAGTTGAAACATTAATGTAAAGAAAGAATATAATGGGATTTTAGATCAATTAAAAATGATTTCGTTTTGAACTGCAATGCACACAAAATGATACTCAACGACTAGAATATATTAAACTGGTTATTAGATGGCTTGGCAAATCCATTCAAAAACATGACAATAAGTTCAATTAAGGACAAGCTCTATTTAAAATCAAATATATACACAAGAGGACTTATCCATGAAAAATTAAATTTATTGATCTGTTTGGTGACAGAACATTAAAAACGAAAATTGGGATTACATATAGATCTTTCGAGTACCAGTAAAAAATCAACAAATGATAATACGATTTTCGGAATTAGGTTTGAATGAGAAATTATTTGCGCAAAACCAGATTTGATGAAATCACCATGGTGACATGCAACAGATTTTCATAAACATTTAAAAGAGCAATACAAAGGTACGAATGCGTCGAATTAGATTTCTGTGTTTGAAAATGTAAAAAATGAGCACATTTAAATTTTAAACTGATAAAAATTTGCATAAATTACATAATTATGAGTAACGAAATGATCAAATTATTATTATTTGCGACATATGAAATATCCGTTCTAAACCCTAAACCTTCACAATTAATTCCCCAAATGAATACTTAAGGTATCCGACTACCCTAAAATTATGAATTTTGTCAAAAATTGACAATTTTTTTAATTTTATTTTATATGCCATCTTATTAGCTTTATAAAAAACCAAGTTTATTATTTTCCGTTCACTAAAATAAAAACTACAAGTGTTTTAGAAAAAGCAGATGTCATTACTTTAAGCAAGATGTTATACTATAAAATGGGTTTTACTCGAAATGTGTTTTTAAATGCTCAAACGGGGATAGCGATTGCTAGAGAAAAGTTTTAAAAATAATTAACTGAAATTTTTTGTGTATGTTCTGTATAATAGTAGAAGTGCCTTTAACCTTCAGATTTATCAATCACTGTTTTATCACAAAATTTGAAGCCCCTTATGTGTATATAATCACTATTTATTTAAGCAATTTCATATAATAACTAAGATAAAGTGCTCTAGTTTTTGTAAAAATTAAAATCTCTCTCATCCTGAAGATCATTTCAAAAACAAATAACATAACACATCAGAATTGAAAAATAGAAAATTTGTTTGTAAAGTTTTGGTACAGAATGGGCCGCGTTTATGTTTTTTTTTTTTTCTGTACATTTTTGACAATTGTTTTTCCATTTTAGTAATAGTTTCTTTTTCTCTTCTTTATTTTAGCATATTATTTTTCTTAAAATGTACTAAACAAATCTAAAGGGGAAAAAATATTCCTATATCTCCGTTTTCTTAAAAAAGTTTTTGCAAGTAGCCGGATACCTCAATCTACTCTTTTTCCACTCATCTATTTCCATAATGCAGATAACGTTTACACAATTTTTGAACGATTTTGATCAAGTATTAGAATTCCTGGCAACAACACTTATTTGAAAATAAATGTATCGTTTTATGTATTTAAATTTATTCCTTCAAAATGGTGAATGTAAATAAGCTGTGGATCAAAAAATACTTTTTTTACTCATTCCACGAAGAAATATTCTAATTCGGCAATTAAACTTGTAAAATGCATGTTTAAGTGCATAATAGGCAACATTATTAACGGGGGGGGGGGGTAAAGTAATCATTACCATCTACAGGAAAGATTGATTCAAAAGAAACATTCGAAAAAGATGCATAATGTTGCGAAACGTTTTAAAAATGAGCTTAATGGTAACAAGATTAAATTCATCGACTCTAAAATTAATAGAAAAAAAACTATCTGTCGTTATAATAAGCCACAATTTAAAAGTTAAAAATGAAACAATGTTCATCGTCTTTAGCCGAGGTACGAGGCTCAATGCAAGCCATTTTGTAGAGCCTTGCACAAAAACCTTTTAGTAGGAAATAAATTGAAGTAGATAGTTACTTTTGTTGAGAAAAGCATGAGTTTTACCTAAATGACTGCAACAATGAAAAATATATTTAATACAAAAATATGAAGTAAAAAGCGTTCAAATATCTGTCCAAGAATGCATAGAAAGTTACAGTAAAAAATTTAAGATAGTCATAAGTTAAACTTACAACAGGAAATTAAAAATAAGAGTTGGAAAAAAATGTTAAAATCAACATTAATGTTATCAGGATAATGTTTAAATCCAATATTTACGAAAGAAATTACGCTTTTTTACTTTAACGACTCTAAATGTGGAACTGTATCATGGAGAAACTATAAATCATACTTCAAAATCTACTCCAATATTCCTAAAAATAAATGCGAAAGTTGTGGCTCAGGTATTACCATATTCACCTATTCCACATATTCCAACAAAATCCCATGACATTTTCCTTACAGATAATCGCGTCTTTAGTCAGCTGAAAAGAGTTTCTTCATAAGCGCAAATCTATCACGCTTGATCGAGTAGTGATCGACTTAAGGTTCAGAAACAAGGTTTTATTAGAAACATTTTAGAAATAAGTTTTTACCTTTGAAATATTACAAAAATTTTGGAAATATTTTTGCAAAAGAGTGCTTACACATTTTTAAAAATAGCGTGCTCCCGTTTGAATATTAAGACTGGATACATATCAGAAAATTGAAATTTCACTTTCTCTACATTAATGGTCGATATATTTGTTTAAATTAAGTTTCACTAGATCCATTCAAAGATGATATTGATCATTAGTTCACGGCCAGAATCAAGGGACGAAGATAACTCAATAGACCACTCATTTTAATTATACACAATAACACAGCTTGTCAATTCAAGGAATCAGCATATCTTGGTTAAATCATCAAAAAACTTCAAAGTTTTTCAAAATATAAAACAAATCTTATATTGTACATGTACTTTAAAATCAAGTGCACTGTTGTTGACAAATATCCATTTTTTTAAAAGTAAGTTTCCCCAAGAAGCAAAAGTTTTCAGCAGTGAAACGCATGAGCTGATTGTAGTTATCAAGTGACTATGACGTCACACGCACACATACATACACACACAGTCAAAATTTCTCTACAAGAAAGAGATGAATAAACACTGAAAAAAACTGAAATTGCAAGTTAACCAGACAATAGATTTTAGAAATGATATACGAAAAAATAAAAACAATAGAGTTACATAT
Organism: Trichonephila clavata; assembly: GCA_019973975.1. Taxonomy (NCBI): domain Eukaryota; kingdom Metazoa; phylum Arthropoda; class Arachnida; order Araneae; family Nephilidae; genus Trichonephila; species Trichonephila clavata. Next base: position 423,885 of record BMAO01014348.1, read on the forward strand.
AAAAATATAAATGCTACAGTATCATAAACATTGCTGACTTAGGACAGCTTATATATATAAAATAATTTACATAAAAGTAGGGTTGAACATGTTTTGTGTCCAGCCAACCTTTCCCCTTTCTATTGATAATACTGAGCAAAAACCTATTGAAAATAATGGATAGAATATCAAAATCCATCACTAGAAAAAGGTAACTTTTCTGAAAATTGCATTCAAAAATGCAGAGCCCGCGCTACATCGGAGTACAATAAACAAGTTATTGCCAGATTCTGCACCCAAATGCAAATTCAAAGCTTGGGAATGGCTAAATAGCAGCACTTAGCAAAAGTACGAAAAAAATAAGAAATAAAAAGTTAAAAATTGTAAACATACTACCATTACCTTATGGACACTAAGATTATATATGATTTAAAAAATAAATTAAATTTTAAAAACTAAAAGAATAAGTATAATTTTATCTAAAATTATAGAATTTGTAGGCAACTATATCTATCTAGAAAAAATGATAAATTTATAATAATAAACTATGGAATTTTAATACTTACCATTTAGAATTTCTTTATTTATATAACTATCAATACAATTAATTGGGTATATTTGAATTAAGCAATATTTAGTTAAAATGTTTATAGTTTATTTTCCTGATTTTTAAACTTTTTTTTGAAAATAGAAATATATATGATTTTTTTAAAGAAAATTTTATGTATACTAGCTGTCCTAAGTCAGCAATGTTGATAATACTGAAGCATCCATTCTTTTATATTTTACTCTTATTTCAATCTTTCATATCTCCTTCTAAATTCTGTTGTCTTGTTATCTAGCAATTGATATTCTTTTAAGTATTAATCATGTATAATCATGTAATTCATCTCTCTCTTGTAGAGAAATTTTGATTATCTATATATATATAAAGGAGAAAAGCGACTCACTCACTGACTGACTGACTAAGCACGAAATCTCTGGAACTATTCAACCTACAGACTTGAAATTTGGTAGACATGTTATTTGATAGAGTAGACATCAGCTAAGAAAGGATTTTTCGAAACGCAAGGGGCGTTACGGGGGGTTAAGGGCTTTGATAATAATTGTTTCCATGTTTAAACTACTTGATGTACAATCTTGAAATTGGGTAAACGGATTCCTTTCAGAGAGTAGAGATCCGCTACAAAATGAGTTTGCGGAAAATCGACCCCCAAGTGGCGTTGCAGGGGCTTAGGGGGCGTTATAGATAATTATTTCCATTTTTAAACTATTTGACGCACTGTCTTTAAATTTGATATATAGATTCCTTTCGTAGAATAATGATCAGTTACAAAGCGGGTTTTGTGAAAACAGACTTCTAAGTGGCGTTGCGGGGGATTAAGGGGCGTAATAGATAAATATATCCGTTTTTAAACTACTTCACCTACCTGCTTGGAAATTGGTAGGTAAGTTTCTTTCCTGGAGTAAATATCCGCTACAAAATGGGTTTTGGGAAAATTGACCCCCAAGGGGTGTTGCGGGGGCGGGGGGTTATAAATTCCTATTTTTAAGTTATTAGACGTACAGTCTTGAAACTTAGTAAGCAGATTCCTCTCATATGGTAGAGATACGATAAAAATGGGTTTCGTGAAAATTGCCCCCAAGTGGCGTTGAGGGGACTTAAGGGGCGTTATAGATAATTATTTCCATTTTTAAACTATTAGACGCACAGTCTTTATATTTGATAAAGAGATTTCTTTCATAGAGTAGAGATCAGCTATAAGAAGGTTTTGTGAAAACAGACCTCTAAGTGGCGTTGCAGGGGAATAAATGGCGTAAGAGATAAATATTTTCGTTTTTAAACTATTTGACCTACCTGCTTGAAAATTGGTAGGAATGTTTCTTTCATGGAGTAAATATCCGCTACAAAACGGGTTTGGAGAAAATTGACCCCCAAGGGGTGTTGCGGGGGTTTAAGGGCAGATATAAATGATTATTTCTTTTTTTAAACTATTAGACTCACAGTCTTGAAATTTGGTTAGCAGATTCCTCTCATAGGATAGAAATACACTGCAAAATGTGTTTTGTGAAAATCGACCCCTAGGTGGTGTTGCGGGGGTTCAAGGGGCGTTATTGATATTTTTTTTTTTTGCATTTTTAATTAATTGGACGCACCAGTCTTCAAATTTTGCTAAGCAGATTCCTTTCATAGAGTGCAATTCCCCTACAAAATGGGTTTTGTGAAAACAGACCCAGAAATGGCGTTGCGGGGGCTCAAGTGGCGTTATAGACAATTATCCCCATTTTTAAACTGTTAGACGTACAGTCTTGAAATTTGATAGCAGATTCCTTTCGTAAAGTAGAGAACCGCTACAAAATGAGTTTCGCGAATATCAATTACCAAGTTTAATTTCGGGAGATTAAGAGGCGTAATCGATAAATATTTCCATTTTTAAACTACTTGATCATCCTGCTTGAAAATTGGTAGGCATGTTCCTTTCATGAAATAGAGTTCCTCTAACAAAGAGTAAAATGAAAATTGACCCCCAAAGATGTTTGCGAGGGGTCAAGAGGAGTTACAGAAAAAAATTCCTGTTTTTAATTGTTAGACCCATATACTTGAAATTTGTTAAGGATGTTTCTTTTGTTGAATAGGGAACCACTAAGAATAAATTTTAAGCAAATCAAGTTCTGAGGGGTTGCAGGGGGTTACTGGGACGTATTGACAAAAAAAATTACCTTTTTCGAGCTACAAGGACTATAATAATGAAATTTGGTTTGCATTTTTCTTTTGTTGAATTGAAATCCGCTAAGAGCAGTAATTTTGGAAAACGGCTCTCAACGGGATTACGGGGATATTTATAGTAAAACGTTTGCTTTTTTCTGTTAGATTTAGACTTGAAATTTGGCTTGCATGTTCAATTTACGGAGTAGAGATCCACCGAAAATTGGTTTTGCGGGAATCCACTTGGTTTTTGAGTTACGAAAGAGCAAACATCATTCTATGCTTCAATTTTAGAGATTTTTAGAAAATACAAATTAGATGAGTTCTGCCCTTTTTTTTTATCAACAGGTGACAGTTACAGGTATAAGTATATTTTTCAATTCAATCGAATTCTTAACGCTAGGACTTAGATATCAATAATTTATACATATATATAAGCAGTAAAAATTTATAAAACATCATGAAATACCCAGCGAAGCGGGCGGATAACAGCTAGTATATATATATATATATATATGCAGATTGCATATCGATTGGAGCAGTCGACGAGATAAATAATTGTTACAAAATATAATTGAGGATGAAAAAGTGATTTCCTTTGAATATCTTTTTAAAATTATTGCATTCCATTAAAATTTGCAACATAAACTAACCATATAAAAATCAATAACATACGTTATATAAAATGGTAGCATTTTTATTCAATTTATTTACTGAGCTAATTTCATATCTATAGATAATTTCATTTTAGGAATGTCTGACACTAATGTACCCTATACCACTTTTTTTTACAATTTATTTTGAAATCAAAAATGGGATTTCTTGTAGAAATTTTCGTCACAACCGGCAAGTTAATGTCAGCCAACTTGCAGCAACTATATTTACCCTTGTTGATCGTGTGCGTGTTTCGTTTCACTGCATTTTCTTAATCATTTTTACATTTCGAAAAAATAATCTGTAAAAATCTTGTCGCATTTAGATTTTATTTTACAAAAAATTTTGAATTTTGGTACTTAGTTGCGAGCGGTTAATTATCTAGGAGAAATTTTTTAAATCTTAAAGCTTTTTATAACAGAAAAAGAAATGACAAATTACCTCTTCAACGGAGCGGAAATTAATTTTCACTCATTTTTAATTGCATTTTCTTTGATAAAAAGTTCCGTGACTTTTCAATTTTTTTAAGAACAGCAAAAAAGTGTTATTTAGCGTAAAACATCAATTATTTCATGTCAAAATAAGGGAAAAACTTTCCTTAAACGTTCGACCTATTTTTAGTAATGTAACTTCAGGGAAAGCTTTACCCACTTATATAACCGACTTTAAAAATCTCATTTTAATGTACGAACTGGCCCTGTTTGAACCAGATTGATCGAAGCGTAAAAATTAAGATTAAAAGTTTCAAAATCGCTGGATTGCATTCTGCACTTTTGAAAAATTGCTGAAGTTTCAAATTCAGTTAGGCATGAGTAAATTAAAATTTATATATAAAAAAAGGTTAAAGGGTTTTGATTGATGCTAATTAAACCTGAATTTATTGAACTGAAACCAAAGGTTAATTTTCATTAAAGGAAAAAGTTAACAAGTTGTCAAGTGGAAAAGCGTCTATTTTTATGAAACTTAATTACTTCGTCGTTATTTAATTGTAGCCTTCGAACTTTTGCGTGTTTAATATTTTTAATTATTTTGGTTCAGAGTAATTTAAATTTAGTAGTGAATACGGAAAGATGTGGCTTGTTAAAATCATGTAAAGCATTTAATTTTGAGTAATTTTTTAATGCAGCATTAATTCAAATTATGTTGATTTGCATATCAAGAAATTTTAATTACTTGTAAACAGTGTCAAGTTTAACTTTAAAGACCGGTCTGTTAGTATCGAAGCTCTATTCCTGGAAAAGATTTATTTAGTTGCATGAGAGAAAACAACGTAGCTCGCCGACTTTTCCCAAACCTTTTTTAGTACAAATGTAAAAATCGATGCAATTTTTCTCTTATACTAATCTCTTGCCAAATTTTTTTTTATACACATTAATCAATTAATTAAATAAGAGCAAAAATAATTAGGTTGCATGTTTATAAATGACAATCTCTCTCTTCTCATTTAATTGAATTATATTTAATTATGATGCTGCTGATATTTTGATATTTTCCGTGACTTCTCAGAGTGGGACTTCTCAGAGTGACTTCTTAGTCGCAGGGACGTTTTAAGGCATGGGCCAACTGAGCTCGAGACCCTAAAGGGGGGGGGGGAGCTCATACCGTTCTCGACAGGGCAGGGTTCTAGGAAGCGTGACTGCCGTTAACATGTATTTAACCAATTTATAAAAACAAAGTACGAATTTAAGTTTTACTGTTAAAATTTTCTTTTCAGTTTCAATCAATTAGGTTAGGTATAAAATAAAAATGAATAACCAGAAAAATTTAATTCTAAATAATTATTAAACAGTCAGTACTTTCTTACAGTGGTTTTTAATTTCGTAGATTTTTTACAGAGTCATCTACATTAGGATCAATTTCCTGAAGTTGCTAACAGAATCGGATTGTTCTATGTGTGGTCAGTTTCTCTTTTCTCCAAAATCGAGACAAAAAAAAGCCAAAAAGTGTGTTCACAACAGGTACAAGATCAATCAAGATTGAAAAGAGAACAATCTTTTCCTTGTAATCTTAAATTAAAATTATGAAATATGTTGTAGTATCGATAAGAAAACCTAAATCTCAAAGCCTATCTTCAATGTTTTTCCATCTTATATTTATGACAAAATGCAAACTTCTTCCAGCGTGCGAGTGTTTTATGTTTCATCTTTACTTATAAGATTGAATTATTTGCTTTAGATGCAGGTGCTTCATTTAATCCTTATTTTAAACATATCGCATTGTTCCTTTGAAAGCAAAACCGACAGATGAAAGTATCGTCAGCTCGCAATCTTTTGCACCTGCCCCGAATATTTTTCTTTCCACCTACGGAATCTAAGATTTTCTTTGTCCATGCCTAGGCACGTGTAGAAAATTTCAAGAAATTTTTGAGCGCTTGAAGCAAAAATAATTTACACGTTTCAGAAGCTCCCTTGTCAAAATTGCAAGGAACTGGAGAAATAAATTAATACAAACAGATGTTAAAGATCTACAAGACATTTATCTTTAAATTAATTCGTCAATTGCTTAATTATGTTTAAATTAATTCATCTTAATGCTAGTTTCAAAGAAATTCAAAACGTAGACGTTGTAAGGCAAATATAATATTTTCATAAGAAGCTCTAGAAAACTCATCTAGCGCGAAATTAATTTATACTTCAAAAGTATTAGTTTGAAATAAAATGTAATCAATGACGGGGAAAAAATTATTTTCAAAAAATCATGTCTACGCAGAATAAACGATAGACCCATTATTATTTCAAGAATAGATTGGATTAAATGTATAATATGTAATAAATACTACAGGGTAAGTCGAAATGAATATAGCGATTACAAGCGGCTCTAATTATTTAATGGAAAAGAATTTATTGATATCATTTGCACAGAATGTAGATGGAACTTCAAAATTTAGTATACATACATCATAGATGTTCTATACGACTTCCCTTGGTCACGCGGACAACATCTAGGCCATGCTTGTCTAAAGTGCGGCCCAAACGCAGATTATGAAAATATTTCAATTTACACATTTTTATTAAGAGAAAAACAAATGCATGCACAAAATATGCATTAATTTTCGATGTAATTGAAGAGTTTGAAAGAAAATTTCAAGATTTTCGAAAAAACGAAGAGAATTTCAATATATTTTCTACCCCGTTTTCCTCTAGAAATTAATAAATTACCTTCAAATCTTCAAAAGGAATGCATTGAACTGCAAAGTGAGATTCAACTGAAAGAAAAATTTGGGAATGTTTCTATACTGGAGTTTTATAAAGATTACCTACACAGCGCGATAAATATCCTCATTTTCACACTCATGCTTTATTAACATCTTCAGCTTTTGGCAGTACTTGCATTTGTGAGCAGTTATATCTCAAGAATGAAGCATACAAAATCAAAAAATAGGACAAAGATCACTGACAAACATCTTGAAAATGCATTAAGAATTGCAACTTCGTCTATTGAACCTGATATCGATTTGCTTGTGTTCAACATAAACGCAAATTCATTCATCTCATTAACTTGATTTTTCTCTATCTTTATGAAATCCAAACTAAATGAAACAAAACTTTTACAAATTTAAAATAAATGTGTATATTTATTCATATCTAATTCAAATTTTAAAAAAATACAATAAATATGTTAATTTATTTTAATAAAACTACATAGAGTTAATTCTTATTTCAATTTGTTAAAAAAAATATTGTATATGGGGACCAGAATTTTTTTTTTTTTTTTTTGCAATGCGGCCCACAAGCGGTCATAGTTTAGACACTAATGCTCTAGGCCCAAGGTGGGCATTAAGTCGATCGCAGTCGACTGCCAAAGCATTTCGGGGTGACCGCCTTTACAAAAGATCTTAGACGTGCATACTGAAAGAAACACAGGTGGTTATCAAAATACTGAAAACACCCGTGAATAAAAGTGATATTTTTTAATGCACTTCGTAAGCATAACTACCAGATTTTTTTTATAAATAGAAATGTATATATTCTGGTAATATTCGTTATAGCTTTATTCGAGCTCTGCAAGACTTGGATTTTTTTTTTCAAAATTATAAAATGTTGGATCTCTCGGATTTTCGAAGAGATCAAATTTTGGGAGCCCGTCTAACTGTAGCATGCATGTGTGATCGAAACATCCCAGTTTTTAGAGGTTTCTAGAGGTACGGTGTCTAAAGAGTCATGATTACTTACACACTACAAGACAAGCTCGGCAAAGCAAAATAGTGGAAATAGAAATATGTTAGTCTCTTTATCTCTCTTGAAACACAATTTTTTTTTCCTTCAGAAGAACGCAAATTTAAAAGAACTCTTGAAATCTAATGGACAAAGTAAAGTATCCCAATTTTAAAAAGCTGCAATTCATTTAAAATCATTCTTTCGCTCTACCTACCCGTGTGAATCTACATTTTTAACGATGGATATAATTAAAACAACGTATCATTCCCGTTTCACAGACGATCCCTTAGAATCCATTGCAATATTCACAGTTCGTAATTATATACCAAGATATTCAAGATTGGTACTGATAGCATACAGATTAAGTCTTATGATGAGACTAACTACGAGAATTAACTTTAAATGAAAATGATTTATTTTTTTGATGTATTTTGAATTGTTTGATAATAAATGCATCATTAATAAAATTTGTGGGTACAATTTTTTGTTTGTATTTTTAGTTTTACTTAAAACGTAGCTTTAAAAGTGTAAGTTTTTTATTGTAGTTATGTAGGTAAGTACACATTTTGTATTTATTACCGTTATAAAATAAATATTGTTGTATTATTTTCTTGTTGCTTATCGCACCTACAATACAGAGTGGACCGCAACAACTTGAAAAAATTAGAAGTAGACCGTGTCATGTAAAAGTCTGCCCACCCCTGATCTAGGCGGTACTCCATTTCACGGCATGCATTCTGAAGCATTTGTGCAGTCACCGACGCAAGCACATTATAAATGCGTACTTTCAGTTAAATTGTTTTGGGCATGAGTGGGTGGGTGAAGTCTTTCACATAAAAAAAATCGCATGGTGTCAAGTCCGGCGATTTGGGTGGCTAAGAACAGAAGATATCATCGACATCCACTTTAATCAATCCAACGCTTTGGAAGATGTTGGTTTAAAATGTGCGAAACTCTCCGTACTCCAGTGTGGGGGTGCTAAAAGATGTAATCCGTGGAAGTTTGGTTGTGACATTAACCATAGCTGAAGCATGTCAAGGTAAACATTGGATGAAACACTTCATTCACAGAAAGAAAAAAAAACAACGTACAATTTAAGTTTCCCTGTCTGTATGACCAAGGGAAGTCGCAGTTAACATATATGGCGTATGTATACAAAATTTCGAAGTTCCGTCTACATTCTGTGTAAATCTTATCAATTAACTCTTTTCCATTAAATAGTTAGCGCCGTTTGTAATCGCTATATTCATTTTGACTTTCCCTGTATATCAGAAATATTTTTAAGAAATAAACTCCACTTGTGGGTTGTTTCTAGTATTTCAATCAACTGCTTTGAGTAAATAAGTGTTTATTAAGATATCCGACTACCCTAAAATTGTGATTTTTGCCAAAAATTTACAAATTTTTTATGATTTTATTTTATAGGCCATCTTATTAGCTTTATAAAACTATCAAGTTTATCATTTTCCGTTCGCTAGAACAAAAACTACAAGTGTTTTAGTAAAAGCAGATGCCATTACTTTAAGCAAGATGTCATACTTTAAAACGCGTTTGACTCAAAATGTGATTTTTTGGAAATAATCAAACGGGGCCAGCGAATGCTCAAAAAGTTTTGAAAATAATTAACTGAAATTTTTCGTGTACGTTCTTACGATAGAAGTGTTTTAACCTTCAGATTTATCAATCACTGTTTTATTACAAAATTTACAGTACCTTATGTGAATATAATCAGTCTGATTTTAAGCCATTTCATATAATAACCTAGATAAAGTGCTCTAGTTTTTGTAAAAATTAAAATATCTCTTATTCTGAATGTCATTTCGACATAGCAACACATCAGAATTCAAAAATTGTTCATAAACCTTTGGTACAGAATGGGCTGCGTTTGTTATTTTTTGTCAATTTGTACCCATTTTTCCCATTTTAGTAATAATAATTTCTAGCATATTTTTCTTAAAATGTACTAAAAAAATCTAAAACAATAAAAAAAACTCCACACATATATCTCCATTTTTAAAAAAAAGTTGACGCAACCAGTCGGATACCTTAACGTCGTACTATAAAACACTAGAGCTATTGGCGACGGACCTCGTAATTTTGAACCACGGTCAACACCTGCCTATACCCCATACCTGAGGTGGTACCCCACTCTAATCTCACCACGCTAACGGGAGGGCTTTGAGCCACGAAATATTTAACTTGCATCAGTCCTTCAGGGTGGATCTTCAGTGGCATCACCAGGGCTCGAACTTGACGCTGACCATGAGACCGTGACCATTAGGCTACCGCGGCCACTGTCAATTGCTTTGAATGATATACACGGATTAAGAAACAGTAACTACTGAACCAGAAAAATGGAACCAACTACCGAAAGGCATCTCCACCCATTGGAAAATAGACTTTTGTTATTGTATAATGTTACGATAATACCTTTGGTTGACTCTAAACCAGGAATCTGTTGACCTTTTGAAGGTTCAGGAAACTTGAAACAGTCTAGTAGCTTGGATTAAAAATTAATCAAGTAAACTTTCATGTTCAGGGATTATACTCAAATCTTTCTCCTTAAAATTGTTCACAATAAATCAAAATAGCGTTAGGAATAATCCTCATTTCTCAAAATGTAGATTTCCAAACTTAAATCATAAAGGATTTCAAAATAAACTGGGTTCAACTACCAATTTCAAGTTTTTTAAATTCGCCGTATTTTCAGCTTCTGAGCGAATTCGACAATCATGGTTTCGATTAATAAATTGTTGCTCTTGGTCAAGAGTCCATGGGCTATCATTTTTGGATATAAACATAGTCCATGCAACAAAAACATTTAAACTTGGCAGCGATTCTTATACTTTCGATATTGCTGCGGCCCCCTTTTATGTATCAGCCTAACATTGCGGACCTTCCAAGATTTTCAACACCCCACCCTGCCTTAATATTTTTGAACGAAATATATATTCTTGTTGAGTTTTTACACTCGCAGCAGTTTAGTGATCTAATATTTTTTTTTATCCAATAGGCTGCGGATTGGTATTTTTACCATTGCAGTTCTAGTACATCCCCAAGAGCTGGTATCACTCTTTAGCGCGGCGCCGTATAGGCGGATACCAATCACAGCAAATAATTTTGACGCTCAGTTTCCTCCACAGAGGGAGGCACCTGAGCTCTGACGATGCGAACTTGTACCAGGATTTAATTTTGCCGAGAGCGCCCAAGCCAAACAGATACTCTAGGGATGCCGTATAATCATACGACATGGCAGGTGTCGATTTTCTGCATCACGAAAATCCACCGACTTGGGCCGGGGTCGAACCCGCAACCTTGGGTGCCAGCGACACACCAACCACGCCCCCCAGCCGGCAGTGATCTAATATAGGGTGGCATATCTTTCAATTTTTCCATGAGGAGTTTCAGTTTGAAAAAGAGGAAATTTTCAATGAGAGACTTTCGCGAACCTCCTAGAAAGGCCCTGGGAACTCCCGGAAGACCACAGCTTAAGAACCGCTGTTTTGGAGTTTTGCGCACAATATTTCTTAAGCTCTTTTGGCATGCCATCATTAATCTTCAATCAAACTAAACAATATCAAGATATTTTTGTAACTGTTTTTCCCTTTTCAAAATTTTTTGAAATGAACACAAGACAATTAATCTCCCCTCTTTTCAAATTCACACAAAAATTCTCCGTTTCGTTTCAATTAATAGAATAAACCTTATACTCATTCTTTATTGTACCCAATTAATTTCTAGAAGGAAACAGTAAAGCCATTAAAAACCTTTCGATGTCTAAATGTCAACACAGAAACGTATAGTATTAAAATACAAAATACTATTATTAACTAACATATCAAATACATGTATTACTAGATGCGAAAACTTTTTACTTCTCTCTTTTGTTAGAATTCAATCAACTCGCTGACAAGTACAATTTCATCCACTCTAGAATAGCTTTTTCTCTTAACAGATGAAATTTCTGAGCAATAAATCATTGTCAAATTTTGTAATGTGGGTTGTGCAGGCTTGATAAAAAATCTTTGACAGCTAGGACGACCCAAATCTTTATTCAGAACTAGAAAACTAGTATTTCCCTTTTCTGTGAGAGTTTTTGAAACAAAAACTGTATTTTAAATTTTTTTTTATTCAGTACAAGAGGCTGAAAATATAAAACTTAAAATGTTGAATTAATCTAAATGTAACACAATAACAAGGAGGGATGCAAAGAAGGATAAAGATTACGTGATCTTTTCCAGTATAAATTGATATCAAACTACGAGTTTACATGAATAGAAGGTTGAAAACAATGTTTAAAATAACGTGATCTGTGACTTAATAGATCGCATACGAAATGACGCAGATTATACGGATTCAGGCATTTTAGGGAGTGTATGCTTTATACAGAGCATATACAAGGTTATTCCTATTTACTCTCCCTGGTTTCGAAGCGATATAGTAGAAAAATTAAGATGACAAGAGCATTTGAAAACAGAAAATTCAAGTTTTATAGGCATTATTTACAGGTGTTCTATGTGTGAGCCCTTGTCACACGGCGTACATCAATGCAATAGTCCAGTTCCTGCCACACTCAAACGATACAATCAACGTTTTTGACAGCACGTGTTGACCTTTTACGCAGTTCCATTACACCACGCGTCAAAGGAGATGGGGGGGGGGGATACGAAAACTTATCTTTCGTAAAAGACAAGTTTTCGGATCAAACACGAGCTGTCAATAACGTTGATAGTACTATCTTGAGTGAGTGAATATTAACATCGCACTGATCAGCTACACGAGGGCTTTTGGCAACGGATCGAGTTATTTTGAACCATGGTCAAGCGACGAGGACGACACCTGAGCTGGTATCACCTCTCCTAACTACCACACCAAAGGGAGGAAGTTTGAGCTCTCGACAGATTTAACGTGCATCGCTCCTCCCCCCACACGGCGGGTCTTTAGTGGTACTGGGCTCGAACTCGTGACAAGTCAGCTATGATCCGATACCTTGACCACTTGGCTACCACGGCCAATAGTACCATCTTAATAAAAGTGTGGCAGGAAATGGAACGTTGCTATTATTAACGTATAACCAACAATTTACACATAAAACACTTGTAAGATATGAAAATAAAATTTGAATTGGTTCTGTCCTATTGCAAATTTGTGTGTGTGTATTTGCCTTAGTTTTTTCGGCAATGTTTAGCATCCAACGAGAGCTTGATGACATAAATTCAAGCATCCAAATTTCGTAGCGAGAGTCGCCACTAGATGGTGCCACTACTGAAATGGGGACTCGCCGTGTCTGCAAAGGCTTAGTTGCAAAAATGCAACCCATTAGGGGAAAAAAGTTTTTACTGTAGCGCTCCAAAACCTGAGAGGGAATTATGAATAACCCTATACTAAAAAAGCAAAACCGGAGAAAACATTAAAACAGTATCATACTAGAGGCCTAGGTACAACCTAAATTACGAAAAAATTATTTGAAACTTTATAATGAGACAGCTGGACACACACATGCATATATATTACTTCAAAACACACAATTGCGTAACTCAAGACTATTAGGACTCTTATGCAAAGTCAGGTTCGGGGATCTAAGCCGGACCTTACAATGGTTAAGTTGTTGGCATCAGTCAAGCTTTGAGCCCCCTAGAATCCTGCCCCCCCCCCGCAATGCGGGGGAGTACGTTACGCCACTGCTTCACAATTGCTTTAAAAACGTTAATGTTATTTATGAATGCCTGAAATGAAAACTAAAGCAATGCATTAATCGATAGAATAATCACTCCCCTCCCCCTAAGACACGAGTTTAATTATAAAAAAAATTATCCATATATCAAGAGAAAAATTATGCATTGACATTTTTTGAAAAACACTGAAATAAATCGTTACATAAAAAATAAAAATCCACTTCACTTTAAGATTACGTTTTTGATTCAATTTTATTGAAAGTAGAAATCCTACTCGAATATCGAAATGCATCATCCATTGAAGATATGTATTCATACTTTATTTCTATTCGGCAAACATTTCGACACCATTCATTACTTTTAAGAAATTCTTTGAGAACAAAATTTAATATATTTTTTTCTACCTATCTTCTTCGCATACAACATAGATTTAAAAAGAGAGAAATTGGGGCAAAAAACTTTTAATTCTGTTCAAAAAAATTTTTTAAAATAGTTAATCGTATAAAAGAGCTCATTTTTCCCATGCACCTGAGAAAAAGGAACAAAAATAATTAAAAAATTTTTCCTTAAAAAAAATTGAAAAACTTGAAGAAAAAAAATTTTTTTTGAAAAAAAGAAAATAAATTTAAAATGAGAAGGGGAGGGGGCGTTTAAGATATATTTTTTTAAATAAACATCGCATTCGAAGCAACACAAGGACTATTAGCACAACTTATCTTTGAGCAACGGTCACGTGACCAGGGAAACACCTGAGCTAGCCCCTCCTATAACTTCTACACCACACCAAAGGCCTAAATGTTCATCCCCCTTGCTTCATAGCGGGTGATTTTCATTTTTATTAATAATGCCCTCTTAAAAGCTATGGGCGACTACTTCGGGACAACACACACAAATGAGCTCTTGTACTCAACTCTCCAAACTTCTACACCGCACCAATATCAGGACACAACCGTTTCGGATTTGAAATGCATCAGACCCTTCACACGATGGTTTTTCAGCGGCAACGGGACTTGAACTCACGACTTGTCAACGCTGACTACGAATCAGAGACCATGACCAATCGGCTACCGTGAGTGAGTGACTAATCAGCTACTCTCGAGGGTTTTTAATCGAACATTCTGCCTTACCTTTACGGGTTTTAAATTCTGCTCATTTGAATGAAACTGAATGCAATTATATATATATATATTTTCTTTCAATTCAGTAATTACAAGTGCAAGTACTTTATCGCCTGCGTCGGCGAAACGGAAAAGTCGCCAAAAATGATGCAACCGACGCTAAGTGTGAGTGAGTGAATAAAACGTCAGTTTTTATAAAACTACAGTAATTATTTTACTTTTTAAAATACAAAATAATTATCTAAAATATCATTTAATATTTAAAAAACCTTTTTTTGAATTTATTTAATTGTAAAAAAATTAAATCAATTTAAAAATTAAAACAAAACCGATCGCGAGGATTCGAACTGAAGCCTATTGTGTGGTAAACAGGTACTTAACCGAACATGCTGCCGCGTCGCTGGTAGAAATTCAAACTTAATTGTATAAAAGCTAAGCATGAATTTCGAAAGCTATTTTCTCCGAATGGACTGTCCATTCGGGGGAATTAAAATAAAGGTTGAACACCCTAAGGGAGTACAACTAGTGCACAAAGTCTCGTCCCCAAATGAATTTCCTTAGTCGGGCCCTCCCCTTGCTAGCTAGAAAAACTAAGCATTTATCAATAGTTTCTGAAAAAACATTAATACAGCCGAATCTGTGTATTATAACAAGATGAACTCATTTCAAAATTAGAGAATTTTTTGATAGTAAAATGTATAGAGTTCGGCGAGTGAGTGAATATTAACGTCGCACTGTTCAGCTACACGAGGGCTTTGGGCGACGGACCGCGTCATTTTGAACCATGGTCAAGTGACGCGGACGACACCCGAGCTGCCCCCCCCCTCTCCTAACTACCACACCAACGGGAGGACGTTTGAGCTCTCGACAGATTTAGCGTCCATCACTCCTCCACAAGGCGGGTCTTCAGTGGTACTGGGCTCGAACTCATGACACGCTAGCCATGATCAGATACCTTGACCACTTGGCTACCGCGGCCACGTATAGAGTTCGGCAACACATGTCTATAGACAATTCTGCAATTCAAAAGATACATATATTACATGTATCAATAACCCGACTACATGAAATCAAAAATTGAATAGTTTGTATTTTAAGGAAATACTAACTGTTCAATTTTGATTTTAGCAGGACTACTGGTACACATGTAAGCTGTATCTTAAAAAGTAAAATTCCGACACGTTTACTTTATAGACAAAAATTAGAAAATGGTGAAAAATTCATGGAAGAAAATACTGATAATTTTCTTAAAAAACTGATGTATAGTTCAATATTTTTGATATCCTAATTCGAATTACAATATATTTTGAATACAAATAACTTTAATTGTGCTTTGTTTACAAAAACGCAGGCAGGAAGTTTTGGATTGACGTAAGAGAGGGAGAAAAGAGCGATTCCAGAATTCTGAAAATGACTGACACTAAAACGCGGAAATAAAACTTCCTATGCATAACCACACTATGTCGAAAGCTAGAACATATGGAATTCCCAAAAAATTCCAGTAATGAAATGTAGTCATCGCAATATTTCTCAGTAGGAGTTCATCGGATGGGAAAGGAATTTATACCAGAAAAAGCGACTTTAGACAGAAAGTAGGCTTTGGGTTAAAATAAATTTGCATGTAGATAGATAGAACAATATAATACAACAGAAAAATCACTTTAGATTTAACAATTCAGATACATGCGTCTTCAATTATTTAAATATTATCTCCATAAGACTTATTGACAATGTCACACAATAACAGTAAGAAAATTACTATATGTTTATTTTTTTTATGAGCCGCAAAGTAGCAATCCAAGTAGTCTTTTAAATTTGAGAATTTCCTCCAGCTTGAGACGTGATAAGTAACTTTTTAACAATATAATCATTATTCATAATTTAGTTTCTCGTACTTTACAAATTGGAAGAAATAATGTATTTTTGTACTAAAAGAGTTTCTCGTAAACCAATACTCTCGATCCCTATCCGTTTTAAAGGCTAGGTTCTATTGCACCTTTATATTCGAATGAGTTTCGTAATATAAAAATAATGTATGCATTGATACTGATGCATAATAATGACATTCAGTGATTGGTTTATCTGTTTTTCAATATAACAGCAATCATTTTGCCAAAAAAAACTTTGTGACGGATCGATACGGCTTCTTTCACTAACTCCTTGGAGTTTTCCTTTAGGGAAAGAATTCTTTCAGCCAACTTTCACAGAGACAGGAAAACGTGATAGTGCAAATTAGGTTTAATATATATATATATTCTGTATTCGCGAGTTTAGAGAGTTAGTGAAGTGAGAATCGAAGATTATTAAAGTGAGAATTGAAGTTTACTGAAGTGAGGATAGCTCGGATGTGAAGTGAATTAATGAGAAGCGAGCAATCCAGCCATAGTACATAAACACTGTAGGACGTGTGAAATTGGAATCACTAAGAAGTGATCAAGCCAACTATTAGTGTTCAAGGCCTCATCTAAAGGATAAAGAATTACCAAAGTTCAGGTACTGTGCTCATTATTTAAACAGAAGTTAGAGAATTAAATTGTTAGTCCGCGTCCGAGGTAAAAACGAGCTTGTATACAAGTTATCGTAGGAATATAACTGAATGTCCGTAAATAATATCCCCACGCTATTTGGTCCACCTCAGTCTTTTAAGTGTTGATCAAAATTATCTAAATTGGATAATTATTGTGTCTGTGTTGAATATTGTGACAAATAAACAATTGCAGTGAATCATGGCGCCTGATCAATTAGTTTCTAACACACATCTAGCCGGGTTAGAGGGGGAAGAAGGAATAATATTTCTTTACAACTTCATACATCAGATGTAATCATGTCTGATTTTCGAATTTTCTGTTGACATACCTGCTACCTCCACATAAAAAGGAAAAAAGTTATTGATGAAACAATTCCTAAGAAGAAAAAATTTCGAAAATAGGTGAAGGCACAAATGAGATTTCATCATTAAAAAAAAAAGTTAATGAATAATTTATTTTTGTGTTGAAACACACACAAATGGATTTCTCATTCAATAAAGAAGCGAGGAAATAAATTTGAATTTTCTTCGTAAGGAAGTATATAAAATCAGGATAAAGGAAATTAAGAAAGAAAAAATAAGACAAGTAGATTTTCGAATATCCAAATGATTAGATTTTTCAGATAATGTATTAAAATTTCTTTTTCATCATAAGTCAAGGGGGGGGGGTAACCAATTTGGCGATTGTACACGCTTTGGTAATCTAAAAGAATAGTTTTTAATTTTAAAATCTATCTGTACTAATAAATAGTACACCACCGTATCAATGATACGGGACCCCCAAGCTGTACAGCCCCAGCACGAGTAACATTGACACCAAATAAGTCTTATTAATGGGATATATTTTTCAAAAAATGGACGCCCCCCCCCAAAGAATTTTGATACAGGGCCCACTCATTACTAGCAACGCCACTGTTAATATAAATGGTGTTTTAACACAATGATTTTTAAAGAAAAATTCTTAATGTGCTCTGCTGATAATGTTGTACACAGAAATATATCCGAAGTTCGAAGAACGTTTAAGTAATTACGAACTTTTATTTTTTCCTGAAAGGGAAGTACAATGGTGTGTATCTGTATGTAGTTTCAAATCACGTAAACTACAGAATGAAATTGATAACAATCTAAAATGAAATGTTGAGACATGCTGCAACAATGAAAACAGAACTTTCTTCGTGTAGATATTCTACACAACTGCAGTAATTTTGTATGAATGAGTAGATATTAAAACTGTGAACCATACTATTCAATAAAGGTCCTTGTAGCCAGTTTAGAGGGCGATTCTAACGTGTAACAGATGTTCATATGGCATTTCAGAAAATATGGAGAAAATATCACTTACATATACCTAAACCATGAACAGAATATCAAGTTCTGTAATACACGAATTTATCAGATTGACTGCTTATTAACATCGCACTTCAAAGAAACACGAAGATGAATGGCGATGGGCCTCGCCATTTTGAATCCCGGTCGACACCCGAGATGGCACACAACTCTTCAAACTTCCCGACCATACAAACGAGAAGGCTTAGAACCTGAACACATTCAACAAGTATCGGCTCTCTACATAATGAATCTAGAGGTGCTAGGTCTCGAGCCTGACAGAAAATACGATTATAGCCCCTTGTGACCGTTTGAGAAATTTAATGGTAGTGTGAGATTTGTGAATTTAAATATTTGGTTTATAAACATCACAATTATTAATTACAACTATTAATTTCAGTATATACATTTGCATTGAAGTTATTCAAAATATAGGTTTTTTCATTAGGATTCAGAACATGATATTTGTACTGGAGGAGATCACACAACTTTGATGTTTTCTAACGGACTACCTCTGCCCTCTTCAGGGTCTTAGGATGGAGGAGGTCGCCCCTTTATCTTCGAATTACATCCGGCTCGTGGGTAGAGCGAGGTTTTCTCACGGTGTCAAAAGTTTCCGGGGCGATGACAGAAGAAAGGACCTAGGAATATTTAAAGGTGCACAGGAAAGCGGCTATCCTATCCACATAAAGAACACGACTTTTCAGCTGTGTGACGCGAAAACATCACACCTTCGGCCATCGAATTACAATACGGTAACAGTTAAATAATTAAAAATGCAGTCTGATGAGTTTGTTAACCCCAGCTAAGTTCATAGGTTTATTTTTACATGACGAAATTTCTTCACATTAATGTGAATGAATGTATTAAAGTCACTGTAAAGCAACAAGGCAATTGGCGAAGAACCTCGTCCGCTCTCTCAAGTGACGAGATCGACACCTGAACTGGTTTACCTCCTCTCCGAACTTCCCCACACCGCCAATGGAAGAACATTGAACCTCGACAAATTTAACAATCAGCTCCTCCACACGGTGTGTCTTCAGTGGCACTAGGGCTCGAACTCATGTCACGCTGGTCACGAGTCCGTGACCATGACCACTAAGCTGTCACGGTCACATTAATGGAGCTTTTTTTTATAACATTTTTTTTTTCTTCTTTTGACAATGTTTGGACAATGGAGTGAAAGAATTTGAACCCAGAATCATAAGACTTTTAACAAAGACTAATTCTTTTTGAGAACAAGCATAGAACTTTATACCACAAAGTGGCATTCGGCACCTGTATGACACAATGTATGCACGCTTGCAGATTTTCATCAAAAATTTTGGAGGCTACACAAGCTATTAATGTAACAGCATTTCCCATTTGAAATCCATCTTCTTGAGCTTAAATTAACCTGTGATCTTGAAATTTTAATCAACTAAACATGTTAACTAGACTTGTTTTGTCTAAGTTTCATTTTCTCTACAATAATTTTTTCTTGGTGTTGTGATCCCCCCCCCCTCACATACACGTCAGTATATTATGGATCCTTTTAAAACTTTAAAACTTTATAAAGCAAAACAATAAGATGCGATTAAAAGAGATGCGAGTGTAATTACACTGGTGTGCAAAAATTAAGGACGAGACGGTTTTTTCAATATAACTTTGTACAAAAGCATTCCAAATCAACACATTTAATACCGTAGGATCCCCAATACGTAAGGACATCAGTAATGTATGCAACACTTACTAAAAGAGAAATCAGAGGGATAAAAAGAAGCTTTATTGAAAAAGTAGCATGGAGCGCAATGCGACTGAAGGCCGAAACATCCCTGTGATGGGTGTCCAGCAAGAAATATCCGGTCTTTAGTAGGGGATATGATCTCCCCTGACTGCTAGGCAGGTTTCACAGCGTCTGCCCATGCTGAGAATGAGGGTGTCAATGAGTTGTTGAGGCATTGCTGCCCATTCGTCTTGCAGCGCCAATCGAAGCTCCGGAATCGTTACTGGTGGTAAGGTACGAGCTGCCAAGCGTCTGCCTAGAAAATCCCATACATGCTCGATGGGATTGAGATCCGGAGATCGTGCCGGCCAATCCATACGTTCAATATCCTCACTCTCTAAGAGCTGTTCGGCAGCTACTGTGCGATGACATGGCGCATTGTCGTCCATGAAAAGGAACTGCGGACCCATAGCGCCTCTAAAAAGACGCACACATGGAAGAAGAATCTAGTTACAATAACGGGTCCCGTTGACTGAACCTGCGTCGAAGATGTGAAGGACTGTACGACTACCAAGCATGATGCCTCCCCAAACGAGAACACCGCCACCTCCATACCTGTCCCTTTCAATGATGTTCGAGGGATGATTGCGGCTTCCCCGCTCTCTCCAGTTGAGTATGCGATGAGAATCGCTACTCAGACTGAATCTGCTCTCATCTGTAAAGAGTACTCGTCCCTATTCATTGTCTCTCCAATTCCGGTATTCCCGGCATCACAGAGAACGCCTTCTCCGATGGGCAGGCGTTAGAGGTACACACCGTACAGGGCGTCGTGCAAACAGACCACCACCGTGCAGTCTTCTGGCCACGGTAAAACGCGATATCGGTCGTCCAGTCGCCTGTGTCGTGTGTCTAGCGATTTCTCCCGCTGTCTGCCGCCTGTTTCTTCTGGCCTGTAAGGCAATATACCGATCATCTGCGGGTGTGGTTCCTCGTGGACGACCACTACTGAATAGCACACTGATAGCTGTTCCTGTAGTTTGAAATTGTCTCCAAAGTCGTGAAACGATGCTGTGAGCAATTCCGAACTCTGCAGCCACACTTGTCACACTGCGACCTTCCTCCAACTTCCCAATGATTCGACCTCGGGTAAAAGCATCCAGATGTCGTCTAACAGATTGATTATTCGCCATTTCTCGCTGAGGCAGCAAATCGGTGTGATTTTAACTGCTATACGGTGTGCAATCTCTTTGCCAGAAATACTAATCTTACACCGACAACATGCTTTACTACTCAGACACTCCCCCATTACGTCTACCTGCATATATGCGCATGTGCTACCGTACATCACCTCACTTAATCTCCTGATTGGTCTTTCTGTCCGCTCTGCCTCTTCGTTCAGCTGATATGCTAATTTTTCGACTTCGTCCTTAATTTTTGCACACCAGTGTATATGCTGTATTTTTTTTTTTTTTTTTTTGCATTAATATAAAATATTTCATATATTTACATTGTAATTTTTTTTAACATTTTTCATCCTCCTTTTTATTTTTTTTTTTAAAAAGGGTCACCTTAATTAAATGAATGTAGAGATCTTAGTCATTGTTAACAAACACGATTCTCAATTACTTTTAATTATTCTAACAAGATCTTAAATCGAGTGACCCTGAAATCCATCGAATAACTCCTTCGAATGCATCAGTGCACCCGTTGTTTGACAAGGGCAAAACAACACACAACACACGTACATGACGAAGTTAATTTTGATGCAATGTTATGTAGCCCGTGTACAACATTTTGATAGTAAAAGCAATATGGAATAATTTTATTCTCAACATGTAAAAAAAATTGTGATTAAATTTAAAACGTGGTTTTATTTTCAATGGAACACACATTTTAAACTCCATTTAAAGTTGAATGATAGTAATGATACCAAATTTTTAACTGATTTGAATCGCATTCAAGCTTTTTATTCAACTCTATTATGCATAGATTTTAAAACGAAGTGCCTTAATTTAAAATATATATACATATATACGCGAGGTCTATATGTCATACATTCAGAACAGAAAATACAGTAGAACGTCGTTTATCCGAACGTTTATCATCCGAAACGTCAAATATCGGAACCAAAGTCCGGAACCGTTTTCGAACAGTGCAATGCTAAACATTTGTTTTCTGTGAGGCCAAAAGTGACCAGAAAACCCAAGGTGAGGGATATTTGGGGAATTTCAGTTGTGTGATTTGGTAAACATCTGCGTGGAATATTAGGTCAGTTTGCGAGAGGGTGTATACGTGCTGTGGATTTCAAATGCTAAATAATGACTTCCGCTCAAGAAGAATCCGACTCTGTCGACGAGGACAACAACAACGACGAAAATAGGAAGGGTCCATCAAATTCTGACGCTTTTTCTGCATTAGAGACAGCTATGGAGTGGTACGAACAACAATCAGAGTGCTGTCTCACTCAACTACTGCTGCTGAAGAGAATCAGAGACCTTGCGGTGAAAAAACGAAGTTGTCAATGGTACAGCGAAAAATAATTGATTATTTTCCCCAATCAAGGTAAAATTGCGCCGTTTTGCATCTATTTGGCTTTTTTTTTCAAGCACGTTTCCCGCATAGGATGATTTTCAATATTTGTATAGTGTCTAGTATCATATACTGCCTGGATCGCATTCGGTTTTCGGTTATCCGAACGGTGTCCGGTCCCAATGGATTCGGATAAACGACGTTCTACTGTAAACATAAATAAGGGACAATGATTGTAAACAAAATGTATTAAATTATACTGAAATATGTGGCTACACTTATCTATCAATAAATTACACCAGGGTGTGATTGATCACTTAATAATCCTTCTTCCGGCGCACCCGGCCTGAGAGGTCCAGGATGCCAGAGGAAACAGAGGTCCAGAGGAAACGGATGCCATCAATTTTGTCTTTAAAAAGTACAGACCTGTTATACCGTGAGGAAGTTTTTCATTGCTTTTCCTGGTGTGAAGGAGTTTCAACGTGGTTGCCAATCTCCAAAACAAAGGGAGGGAGGTGGGAGAGAAGAAAAAAAACTGGATACTACTAACAGAGGAGATGCAAGATTAAACCAGACAAGATTGATACGAAATGTTGAAAATTTTAGATTGTAATGCTAGAGATTCATCCCTCCCATTAAAATCATTTGTTTGTTGTTTAGTTATTTTATTTAACAGTTTAACTTATTAGTTAACTTTTAATTTAATTAATTAACATGTGCTTTTTAAATATTACACACTATATTTCATTACAGTTGGAAATTTAATGCTTTTAAAGTAGGAGTACTAGCACCACAACTGTCAAAAACACATTTAAGTTGATTAATTTGCAAGAATTCTATATTAATTAGCAGGGGTCTACCTCTAACCGAAAAACATGGCAAGAGGTCTATGAGACAAAAAAAGTTTGAGAACTTCTGGTTTAGCGCTCCAGTTGACTTGAAGCACATCAGTCCCTTTTTATAGCGAGCCTTCAAAGGCACAAAGATTCGACAGAAGCAACACTGAACACGAGTTCGCGATTATTAGCCACCAAATTATGCCCGAAATTATGCTGCATGAGAAATTAAGAATGACCATGACGGATAATACTGACCAAAACAAAACATTTTTCCAAAATATTTCTTTTTCGATGGCAAAAAAATTTGACTTCTTAATGAAAGTGATTTCTCTCAAGAAAGCTTTTAAGTCCCAACAACAATTGATGGACATTTCCTTAGTGAATGGGTTTTTCTTTATTACATAACATGAATCATTCATCGGTGAAAAATGACCTTCAATGCCAGCCCATACAAGTTTAACAATCCTGCTTGAGAAAAGAACTGCACACACACAACCGCGCCTCTTTCTTCCATAATACAGAGCTCAAGAACACCAAGCATTAATCGTTCGTGAATCCCATAACAAGTGAATCAGCCAAGTAGTCCTGTAATTGGCTGCAGAGATTTATCAACGTCACGCATTGCTTACACCCTGATACTACATTTTTGAGAGCAAGCATCACCGCTATTTTTAAATTGAAAAGGATTGATGTGATGTACTTTAGACTGTTTCCTATGCTATTCACTGAATTTTGCTGGGTTTGGGTAAAAAAAATTGTGAGAAGAGGCCAATGCGAAGTAATTCAGTTCTTGGCATTCACAAACGAGCTACCCTTTCTTTTAAATAGCAGTCGTCTAGAATTATTCATTAGGGGGATCTGGAATATCATTCATTTGAATAATTTCATATAGGAATTCGGGGTACTATGTTAAAAACAATTTTATATAAACAATGGACAGACTTTATGCAAAACCTTCCCAATTTCTGCGCAAAATCCAACCTTCTTTATTTTCGATATTTCATTAAAAATCTTACGTTCTTGCACAATTCCCCATTTTCCTTATTTCAATATTTTTCACCGTTTTAATGAGTCAAATTAGGAATTAAATATACCTAGTTGAATTATTAGTTTTCATGTTAAGAAGCATTCAAATAGTAAAGAATCTTTAAACGTATGCATCATTATAAAAGTTACAAATTAATTTTTAAAGTGCGTGCTATACGGTGCGGATTTTTTTTCTGCGGAATTTCTAAGCCAACGTATGTGGAAAAGATGTTTTATAGTATACAGAAGGGGGGGGGGGAATAAAATCAAAAATTCATTTTAATATGTTGAGTACAGCAAAGTGGAACAACATTTACTATGATGAGTGGACACACATTAAATGGCTACTAGAAGAGGGGGGGGGACAAAATACATTTAACAGCTTCTAAAATTATCTAATAAAAATTAAAAGTTTTCCCATTTTTTTTTCGTAAATTCAACTTATTCCTTTGAGACAATATTAAATTCCGAAATTATATTCTTTATTTTTCTCCAAATCTCCATACCACTGAATATTTGTTGGGCTTATAGATCGGTTTCGATTGATAACCCCCCCCCCCCTTCCCTCCATATAACTACGATTCACCCCAAAAAATATATTTTAAGACAAAAATACCCAATTTATTTCTTTAAACAAAATAAACTGTATATTTTAATAGTAGCATTCAAATTCAATATGCATATAATGTATACATAACGTGACCACACGTCCCGCTTTGAACGGGACTGTCCCTTTTTATAATTACGAGTCCCGGTGTCCCCGAAATGAACTCTGGGTCGCAAAACTGTCCCGTTTTCGGAAACCACGCGAATCTGTTCGGAAAGCTTTATTGAAACTTGAAGGTCAGATTGTATCGGCAATTGAAGCTGCAAAAGACAACTTGACTCAAACAGACCAATCAGTCTCTTCCATTTACGGTTCGTCAATTAATGGTGAAATCGAAAGATAATGGTACTTATATAGATGAAGAGTTTGTGAAAAGGACGACTACAGAATTTTTTAAATTAAGCCGTAAATATCTGGAGCAGTGAACTTGCTTTCTTACCAAAGTAATAAAGATATTTTATTGGGCAGATTTAAAAAAGGTCCCCGCATGGGAAGACGTTCAAAAATCTCTGGATGTATTAATTGAAAAGGAGAATATTGACTGTAAAAGATACAGAGGTTTTTGACGAATTTTCATTAATTTCTAACTACATTACATCGCAAAAAGTAACAGAATAAAAATGATCTAAATGTTTCCACGGAAACTCGTTGGATGGAAGTATTCAAACACTTTCACGCCAACAATCTACAGCATGAAAACTTTTCTATTTTATTTGAATACTAGCTGTTACCCGCCCGCTTCGCTGGGAATTTCATGATGTTTTATAAATTTTTACTGCTTATATATATGTATAAATTATTGATATCTAAGTCCTGCATTAAGAATTCGATTGTATTGAAAAATATACTTATACCTGTAACTGTCGCCTGTTGATAAAAAAGGGGCAGAACTCAACTAATTTGTGTTTTCTAAAAATCTCTAAAATTGAAGCATAGAATGATGTTTGCTCTTTCGTAACCCAAAAACCAAGTGGATTCCCGCAAAACCAATTTTCGGTGGATCTCTACTCCGTAAATTGAACATGCAAGCCAAATTTCAAGTCTAAATCTAACAGGAAAAAAAAAAAAAGTTTTACTATCAATATCCCCGTAATCCCGTTGAGAGCCGTTTTCCAAAATAACCGCTCTTAGCGGATTTCAACTCAACAAAAGAAAAATGCAAACCAAATTTCATTATCATAGTCCTTGTAGCTCGAAAAAAGTAAATTTTTTTGTCAATACGTCCCAGTAACCCCCTGCACCAGCCGTTCGCACCCAGCCGGTTACCAGCCGTTTACGCTCCGAGATTAGCCGGAACCAAACAGACAGACAGACAAAAATTTTAAAAAATTGGTTTTTTGTTATGAGTACCGTATATACTTTTAGTGCATTAAGTGAAAAGCTGCTAATTTGAAATTACAAACAGACACTTCAATTTTATTTATTTGTATAGATATTTTATGTTTGCCTGCTACAAATGGGGGGGGGGGGGACTCTCCAGTAGAAAGAGTATTTTTATGATGAACAAATTGTGGACATCTGAGAAAACCTGTTACTAATTTCAGTTCTAAAGGTGATGTTGATAAGTAAGGTGAATATAAAAAAGCGTTCCAAGAGTTTCATTCTTACTTAAAATCCTCACCAGCTATATTAAAGCAAATTTGTTCCTCTGATAAATATAACTAAACATTTTAGGTATATTTTTTAATTCGTAACTTTTAAGCTAACTAACTTTTTCTGAATAAATAACTTTAAAAAAGTGGGTTTTTTTCCCATTGTATATCTGTTAAACAAAACAATGTCCCGTTTTGAAGCAAAGAATAAATGGTCACGTTATGTATACATATAAGCGCTTCAATATATTTTTACTTTCACGAACAAAGAAACGTTAAACATTTTTAAGCACCCATTCTGCACTTTTAAATCAAACGTTTACACAAAAAACGATTATCAGTATTATCTAAATCATAAAATATATCAAGGTCGAGTGGTATTTCGTCGCGATTAAATAAGGTGAAGGAAAAGACTTCTAAAACTAAACGATAGAAAACTACAAAGGAAAAAAAGTAACCTCGACCTAAAAATTATTTTTTCTCTTTGCGAATATGGCAACATTTTATTACTTATTTCGTGTTTTGTTTTTCTTGGAAAGTTGCCGAATGACAAGAAAGGACGATAATAACATTGTATCCCGATAAATTAATACTATAAAATGTAAGAATGTGTAGCTTTATTGTTATTTTGTAAAAACTGAGACAAGTCTTAAAATAAACTCTTTCAAAAACACAGTAAATTTTACAATTTTAAAAAAATGGCGTACGTTTTAAAACATTTCTTTATTTGAAATTTTGTAAAAACAAGCGAGAACCAAAATTAGAAGAAAAAAAATTTGAAGTAAAACTGTTCATGAAAAATGTATGTGTATAATTTATAAATTAATCATGCTCTATTAAAAAAGAAAGAAGAGTTAACAAAAATTCCAAAACGTCACTTTTGTAATTAGAGAGATATATTTCAATTTAAAAACTTGAATATAATGAAATCGAATATTTCATTAAAAACGAGTGAAAAGATAAAAATAAATTGACAATTGTAAATTTATCCTCTCAAATTTATTTTCTCTCCATTTCAAAATGAAGTAATTTTTTGTCAGTAAAGAGAGCCAATTCAGAAGAATGATTCTCCCCCCCCCCCCCATTTTTAAAGAAATGCCTTTAAAAATATAGAAGTGTCACACACAATTGTTTTTAAAATCTTGATTAGTTATACCATGCTTACGGCACACTTTGGATTGTTATTTAAATGAAAAATTAAGATACATCAACCCATCGGTTAAAAAAAAATTGGATTTTTTCAATTTATCAAAAACTACAACAAAAAATTATTTTTCTAAAAGAAACGCACATAACAAGCAAACGTTGTAAAAAATTATCAGAACACTTTGCATGATTGGTTTCCACATAACGTTGTAGAATATTGCAGCATCTTTCGTTACCAATAAAAACAAAAACTGAAAGAATACAGATTTAAAATAATAGAACAGTATACAATATAACGGACAGACAAACATTTTTGAAAATTGTTCTCTTATGATATTTTAACTTCCTCAATATACAATTCCCTGCCAAAACAAAAAGACGAAAGAAAAAAAAACTATGGGGGGGGGGATGAAATCAAAAACAATTTTCGCAATTCATTGTCAATTTTTTTTTATCGAGTACAATCCTAAACGTATTAAGCCTAACAATGGACATTCCCAAGTATTAGTTACCAAACCATACTTCACACGCGGTAGTCTTGTACTTGGTCACGAATGAACGGTTACAGTTTTTCTCGCCTTCATTACCAAACGAAAAGGGAAAGCTGTGATTGAGCCAGGCAAGCATACTCGAGGAAACAAAAGGAACAAAGAAAGGAAGGGCGAACAAAACGCAAAGGAAGATAAAATTAGCTTCCTACAGTATTTCTGGTGAAGTGGTTCCGCCCTATTTACTTCGAGGTCTGCTCATTGTTACATTTTCTTCCTTGAGGATCAAAGAGCAGGCTCTGGGATCACGTTTTTAATATTCATGGCATACTTTCCCCTTAAGACTCCGGATGGGATGGTTCGACCGAATATCGAATAGATAAGAATATTTGTTTATTTAAAAAAAAAAAAAATGGGTAAAAGTTGATAGGAAAGTTTTGCTGACATTTAAGTTTTTCTTTATTTCTGTCCATCATTGTGTGTGTGTGTATCATTTTTCATTATTATACAATCAAGAGAATATTCAACAAAGAATAAATGAAATTTTCAAGGGCATACAGTATAACACGTGCGAACAGCAAACACTTATATAAAAAAAATAAACACCTTTTCTTTTTCTTTTTTTAAAGAAAGTTTTTACAACTGCTGTGATAATAGATATTTATTGAAGTACTTGTTTTGAATCCTTCAGCAAAATGACAAATGTAACTTGGCAAAAAATTAAAAAACAAACAAACGTGCTTTTCTTTTTAAGAGAAGTAACCCCACTCGAGCAAGTTTCAAGGAAAAAACCCACAATAGTTAAGTATACGTTTTTAAATGTAAATTTGTATATAAAGAAGGCGGCTAAGTATTAAAAATATTTTCCCTTTTAATTTCAATGGTAAAATATTTATACAGAAAAACAAGAGCAAATATAAAGTAGGGGGAGCAGAATTGCTTCATACAATATTTTGGAATGAATAGTTTTAGCACCTTAAGGTTATTTAAAAAAAAAAAATTAAGGAATACCCGAAATTATTCTTTAAAGTATTTTCCTTCAATCTTCATCCATTTTGTTTCATGATCACAGTTGAAAGATAAATACCTGTTTCACATCAGGCCAATGCAGCGTTTCTCAAACTGTGGGGCACCCCCCCCCCTCTCGGGGGGGGGGGCATGATATCCCTATGTGGGAAGCGCAAGCATATTAAACAAAAAAATTTTTAAAAAATTAAAGTATTAACTTACCGAAAGGAAGCAAACCTAAATACATTCTGACATAATACAAATCAAAAACACATTTACGCTGCTGTAAAAAACTAAAAAATGTATCAGTACTGCACAATGATTTGATAAACTATCAATACAAAATTAAAAACAAGTAAGAGTTCTTCCCATGGGACAAAATTCAATACATATATTGAGAATTTGAATGGTTTATAGTTAAAGTCGTATTGTAGCTTTGCCTCAAAATACATTTCTATTGCATTCAGTACATTGTTACTATATGGGGGGGGGGGGCAATGGAAATTATGACGGAAAATTGGGGTGCAGAGACTGAAAGTTTGAGAAGCATTAGGTTAATTAATGACAACAAATACGATTTGAGGAAATATTTACTTTTAAATCGGAACGGTGAATTTTTAAAAATCGAGTTCTATTCCGCAGAATATCATTTCCACGTTTGTTTGCATCCGTGTCTGAGATTTTTCGCCAGTTAATGGCTTCTTATTGTTCAATTCTTGAATATTTTTTTCGCGAATCGATCTCGTCTCTCTCAAAGAATTTCTTAAAATTGTTTACGTTCTTCAGGAGTCAGTTTCTTGAGAGGCATATGACGACTGATCTTAATATTGCATGAACTTCGCCAAACGAAACTCCCTATATCAATTTAATCCTACACATACTTTACTTTGCAAACACTACAACGAGATTAAAATACTATAACTACCAAAAAAATTCAAGATAAAATTATAACTGTGGAGTTATTTTTCCACAAATTTTACTTTACAAATCTTACCAGTTAAATAGTATAACAGCAAACTAATCATCAAAAATATAACTACCCAAAGATTCATAAGGGGAAAAAAACTATTGCGTCAAAAGTTCTTTTAACTACTTTATTTTAAAAAGTGATCCGAGGATGAGTTCATTTTATACCAAAGATACTTAAGAGGCGAAAAATAAAGGAATCAGAAAAAAAACCCCACATTTTCAAATGAAGTCAAAGCATATTGTTTATGATGTCGAAGCTGTAATGGGTTGTCGCGCGAGGATTCCCTCTTGAAACTAACTTAAGGTTTTTTTTCTGATGTAAAAAGTTTAACTGCCACCGTCTAACAGAAGAAACGTGATATGTCAACGAGAGTGGAAGAAGTAAGGGAAGAAAGTAACATAGCGTGTGTGAATTGCTGATACAGTATTATTGGAACTCATTCACACTGATTCCAGTTTTCTTTTTAAAAAGGCCAAGGTTTATATTAATCTGAAAAATACTGTGCCCGTTTCCTGAGGATTGTTATGTGTTCCAGTTGGCCTGCGTCCCTACCAATTTTGTAGTATTAAAAATTTTGTTTCGGCGCGTAATTCTTTCCAACGTAAAAACTCAAGTTACTCAAAAAATCCAATTTATATAACTATTGTGTTGTGATTTGTTATGATTTGGCTTTAATTCTTTACATTAGGACCGAACCGAGATCTTTCAGGAGCAGAATTCACGGAGATACCCAGTACAGACTTCGCGGGCACCGTTACATTATTACCAAGATGGAGAGAGCCAGCAATTTCTGTAATGTTGCAACGAATTTTTTTCTAACTTTCAGAATTAACTGTACAATAAAAATCAATTGGAATTTCACTTAGTCATAAAAATAAATGGTAATTGTTAATAGTTTTATTTGATTTCATAAAAAACATAGTCTGATCCATGAATTAACCATAGCAATTCTTAAATTTGCTTAAAGAACTAAAATAAAGCTTCTAATAAAGCTTCTAAAAGTAACTTATTAGGCAATAATTTAAAACATTGAATATGACAAATCTTTTGTTATAAGAACTCCCTATTTCCCTTTGAAATTCTATTTCCTTCTTTTTTTATTTATTGCCATTAATTATTAAACTCTCCTTCGCGATGTCCAAAACTCTTTATTTAATTTAGATTCTATTTAAAAATGAATGAATTCATTAAGTTTATTGACACAAGGGCTAATTTTAACCCCCCCCCCCCCCAATTGGACTTACACAATACAAAAATCTAAGAAATCCAAAACCAATTTTTGAAACAAGCATCCATAGTTATAAATAGTAGCAATCTAATTAAAGAGAAAAATATCCCTTTTCTCTTGGGGGGGGGAGATAAAAAATTACATAACAATAACCAATAATAATATAGGAAGTTGACATTTCAAAAAGCAATGATGTATATCTATTTTTTTATCTATATAAATTTCGCATGATTCAATGTTTTTTTTTTTTTACTGTTGATAAAAGAATGATAAGAAAATGTTATTTTGTTCTAAAAGTGTCAAATATAAAATCCCTAGAAGAGGCGTAATTATACACAGTCATAGAACTTTCATTAAGGAATTAAATAGAAATATATTCAAATCTATATTTCATATTTTGTTTTTCTAAGTTCTACTAATGTTAAAAAGAGTAGAGATGTGCTATCACTATCAAAAACAACTACTTATTAATAAAAAACTTTATTTTTCAACTACTAAAGCTATACACTACCTCAAAACTAACTTAAAATAACTACTGGTCTAGCTCCTGTGAAAGTTGTCTTCATCGACTCCCAAGCTACTATTGTAGCCTTAAGCAGTAACACAACAACTGAATGCCTCAACACAATTTAGTGCCGAACTAAAATTGCGGATGGCTGGACTGTGGCCATATAGTGGGTCCCAAATCATGTTGAGATCCCCGACAATGAGAAAGCCGATCAAAAAGACAAACAGAGAGCAAAGTCGTCTCAACCGTAAGTCTCCTTGACCCTAAGAAAAAAGCATTTATCCACATACATAGATAAATGTTCTGCAGGGGCCCAAAAAAAATCAAGAGCCCTGGAAAGCTATGGGAAACCCTAACAACAGTGGGTTTAATCCCGAGGCACCTGGAGAGAGAGCAGAGGCTGTTGCCCGCTTTCGCATAACCACCGGACATGACTTTCTAAGAGCACAATTCCATTGGTTTGGCCTGGCTGCTGACGAGGCCTGCCCACTCTGAGGCCATGCTAGAATGGATAGAGACCACCTGCTCCAATGCACTGGACTCGATGAATACCCGACTGACGACATCGTCAGTCGGTACTGGGAAGCTTTCTTTTTATGTGAATGGCAACGTTGTACTCATTAGTTGCCGGTAGATTCTTGTGTTTACATTTGTAAGCTGTTAGCAATGATGAGATTTAAGCTGATTTCAGTCCCCTTGACCCTCAGAAAAAAGCATTAGATTCACATACATCGACAAATGTTCTGCCGTGACTCAAAAAAATCAAGAGCCTTGAAAAGCCATGGGAAACCCTGGCCACTGTGGGTTAAATCCCGAGGCACCTGGAGAGAGCCGAGGCTGTTGCCCACTTATGCAAACCACCGGACAATACTTTTTGGGAGTATACCTCCACTGGCTTGGCCTAGCTGCTGAAGAGGCCTGCCAACTTTGCGGCCATGCCAGGATGGACGGCGACCACCGACACCAATACACTGGACTCGATGAATATCCGACTGATGCCGTCTTCAGTCGGTACTGGGAGGCTTGGCGTCAAATGGCCAAGAAGCCAAGCACTGGCGCAGGATTAATAAATAACCATCTCACAGCCTCACAAACTACTCTCGGATTCTGATACGGGCTACGCTTGCTCCACCTACTTTACGGATATCTGCAAATGTTTTTTGTAGCTTTTAAAAAGCTCTTTTCTATTTTAAATTAATTTTCTCGCCTGAAATATAATTGTATTATTAAAATTCAACAATAAATTTTTTTCATTTCAAACACAAAATTTTTTTCATTTCATGCACAGGGCAATAGGAATTCAGTACTGTTATTCTTTATACGCGATAGGAAATTAGAGCCCGATAGGGCTAAGTGCTCCACACAATTAACCTCAACGATGAACTCTTACCATGTACTTCACTCTCCCGAACTATTGAGGATACAATTGTATAACACCGCTGTTGAAACAGCAGTGAATGAAAATGCATTAAAATAGGATTCACAAACAGCACTTAAATCCGATTATACAGCTAGAAGACTTGAAGATCAAAAATAAATTATTTTTGTAATTGTTAAAAAAAATAATGTACATGTGTAAGTGAGTGAGTGAATATTAACGTCGCACTGATTAGCAACACGAGGGCTTTTGGCGACGGTCCGCGTCATTTTGAACCATGGTCAAGTGACGCGGACGACACCTGAACTGGCACCCCTCTCCTAACTAACACCACACCAACGGGAGGACGTTTGAGCTCTCGACAGATTTAACGTGCGTCGCTCCTCTACACGACGGGTCTTTAGTGGTACTGGGATCGAACTCCTGACACATTAGCCATAAACCGATGCCTAGACCACTTGGCTACCGCGGTCATGTACATGTGTAAGCAATATCTTTGTTTCTATTGACAGTGAAACACATTTAACAGGAAAACGCCTAAGACGAAATACCGGTTAACACGAAATAATACAACGGTCTCGACAAACCACTAAGTCTATTCATGCAGTTCTTTTTTCTGAACACGAAGCGAAAAGTAAGACAAGACCTGGGAATAAACAAAATACGAAAAACACCAGCCACGCAAGTTGATCATCGGAATAATTTTGTTGCAGTGCATGATGATCATGTGTGTACAGCCCCAATTATGTCAAACAAAGACATTTTGGAGTTTGTTCAAAGCTCAAAAAATTATTGATGCAGATTCTGACAGCGAAAATGAAATGAAATAAAGCAGTCTTCTCCGACTCCACATCATCCGAAATGAGGAACATCATGAAAAGTATGCGCAGTTATTTAGACGCGCATTCTAATGGTGAAATGAACAAATGGACGACATCGAACAATGGGCTGACAATTTGATGCTAAAAAGTACAAAGTAATGGAAAATATCAGCCTATTTTCAAAAACTCAATAAATGTTGTTTTTCAAAACTTTGAAAATTTTGTTTTAAATTTCATCGTGAATGTTTTTGTTTCATTCATTTTTTTATTAAATACGCGAATGTATACATTCTATGTAAATAAAATGTACTCTAATAAACTTAATTTTGTTGAAAAAATGATTTTTTTTGCAATACCCTTTAACACACGAAGAAATATTTCAGTTCCGCAGTTTCATGTTAAACGATTTTCACTCTATTTTAACATCATTTTATGTCAAAAAAAAAAATGGTAAGCAACATTTTAGGGTAAATTTTAAATGAAATTAAACTTTCATCTCATTTTTAATTCCCATAACAAAGTATAGAAGCACAGAAATACAAACAGAACGATACCTTAAGGTCGATCCACACTAACATAGCACCGATTGATTTGGCCGTGTTGATGCACCAATCAATTTGTAACATAAATGGTTTTATATAGGCAGATATTTATCCAACCTCTTATTGTCACTGAAAACTTCCATTATTTACGCTAGCATTAACAACTACCTCATTAACAGTTCGCTTTTTTTTTTTGAACCCGCATCTCATCATGTCTAACTTTTGACCTTTCTTCTAGTCTGGTTACTTTTCCTTTTAGTTCATTGTAAAAGTGCATTAACCTTAATAAGCTATCACGGATGTAAAAATTTCTCCCCCATCTAAACGTTACTCACATTATTCTATCACGTGCCTGAGATAACACTAACTGCTTGCGCATGAATTTGACTATCGGGAGCAAATGTTTTATCTATTCTTTAAGATAAGTTTATGATTATTTCAGGTTTTTATAGATTATTTTGAAATGAAGTCACTTTTTTTATATCTAAATATCTATTTGTGACATAAATGCAATTTTTAGAACACATGATATGCAAATAAAAATAGGCGGTGAATTGGGGAGGGAATGGCATGTTTAGGGATAGTTAATAGAGTAATATTAAAGTAATAAAAGGTGCTATAAAAATCTGTTATTTCGTGAGTCTGGATGGGTACAGATATTTAAAAAATATTCACATAATTAGAGATCTTTAAAAAAAATCATTTATAATATAACTGAATAATAATGAAATAATGAAAAAATTTAAGCAATCAACTGAATAATAATGAGCAATACAATTTTACATCAGGTAATCAAAATTAATATCTCTACTATTTATTGAATCGAACTAAGTGTATTCGTTAATGTATAATTTAGACAAACACACAGGTTTCAAAACTAATGTAATCTTTTGAAATGCCTTAATTTGCATAAATTATAATACAACATTAAATGTAATTCGATTTCATGTGTACAAAACAAGTTCTGCATTAAAAAAAACGAACTTGTAATGATGCATGAATCTTAAAAAATATTCAAGGATAAAAAAAATAGATTAAACAAGAAACTTAATGAAAAAAATCCCTTTTTTACACAAATTTCATACAAATTAAATAAAAATCATTTCAAGAGCTAATAAATACAATTTTCAAAATCATTTCAAGAGCTAATAAATACAATTTATAAAAATTATTTCAAGAGCTAATAAATACAATTTATAAAAATCATTTCAAGAGCTAATAAATACAATTTATAAAAATCATTTCAAGAGCTAATAAATACAATTTATAAAAATCATTTCAAGAGCTAATAAATACAATTTAAAAAAATCATTTTAATAGCTAATAAATAGTAGACAAAAAAAAAAGCAAGCGTTCGGTATGTTATATATTAATTCAAATAAAATGGGTCAAATAAATGTATTTAAAAACAAATCAAAACCTCCAAATGAAGGGAGTCAAAATGAGTTTTATGCAAATCTCAGAAATGATTATACATTGATTTATATTATAATGGCAATGCGGATCAATATTCGATTTTGATAAGAAAATATTACGCGCAAAAAACATTTTCGGCAAACCAGAAAACGAAATGAGTTTCTATTTTTAAAGAGCACTTTCATTACAAAACAAACAGTGAAACATTGTTTACTTCTGTAATGAAAAATTATACTTCTTCCCTTTTAGGGGAAGTTTTTTACTTTTGCAGATATGAGTCAGCTAGATTTTTTTTAAAAAATGCATTGTTTTTATATACAAATTTTTTCGTCATTGTCAGGTGAACGTTTGGAAATTCATAAAAATTTCTAATACATAGCTATACGTTCACAAGGGAAAAAATACAATCGAAAATAATTATGTACACGAAACGTAAATAACAGTTCAACGTTTTTTGTCAATTGATTCTTTTTGAAAAAAAAAACGTAGAAAAAAAGTATAAAGTTTTTTTACCCGATTTCAATTAACGAAAGGAGAAATTATCTTTGATAATTAATAAGGGAAGTAACGAATACGAACCCACAAAAAAATATGACAATTTCAAAAGCAAGGGATTTATTTCATCATTAGAAACAACCTCTAGAGGAATAGTAATTGTACTTTCCACATGAATTTTGGAAGTAAATGACCTTTAAATTGCACTGACTCAGAATGAGTGACAAATGAATTCGGGTGTCGATAGATGACGCAAGGCGATTGAAAAATATAATTATTTCTTTTTCTTTCGTATAGTATTATTTTTATTTTGTTTTAATGAGACCCGTAAGCCAAGATCTGATGAAACAATGACCCGGTCAAAAAATGAGCCAACATGCGTATGAATTAACTTAGAGTGGACATAAATAGAACAGATAAAACAGACATAAATAATTAGATACGTGGTTTTTATGCGATAGTCTGAATATTTTAAACAATATAAATTCTATTAGACCTAAGACTTTTACATATTTTTTGGTACTTCCTCTAATGACACTTACTTTAGGTACTTTAAAATCAAATTAGGAAAATAAATATTTTGTTTTTATTTACGTTAATTGTGAAGCAAGGGCGAAAAACCTTGTAATTTCGAATCACGGTGAAACGGCAAGGACGACACCCGAGTTAGGAGAGAAGGGGTGCTAACTTCCACATTACGCCAACAGAAGAACTTTGAGCCACAATAGATGAACGTTTAAATCAGGCTCCTTTACACGAGGGGGTCTTCAAAGATACACGGTTTCAAACCCGCGACTCGACAACGCCGGCCACGAGTTTGTGACCATACCAGTCGGCTACCAAGGCCGAAACAAATATTTAGCTTTAAGAAATGGATGGAATTTCTAGCTGTCACAGATTTAACACAGACCTGTCAATAAATGCTATCGTTAAGTTAAAGAAATTCTTATTTACTTAACGCAGACACTGATTAAAAACATCTAAATTTTTAAACCGGCGTTCTTATTTTCATGTTGAAAAAGGGTTACTCACTGAACTCAAATTTAACACGAGGTATATTGGGGACGGACCACGCTTTTCTGATCCAAGGTCAAGGGATGAGGACGAAACCGAACTGGCACTTCACTCTCCAAACTTCTACTCTACATCAACGTGAAAAATTTATGCTCTAACAGATTGAACAATCTTCATTCCCAAAACACGGCGGGTGTTTTCTGGCACTGAAGGCGTGATTATACATAAACGTATTTGGAGCAATTTTCCTTGAAAGTTGCTATTCTGAGCAATTACTACCAGTTGCCATAGCAACGGATCCGAACAGCTTTTTCTATGAGCTAAAAGAATTGCTCCAAATTAAAATTGCTTGAAATTCCAGCCAATGGGGCTCTTCCGTTTCCCTACGCTATAAACAAGATGACCGTAAATATAGAAGCTTCGACTTCGTCAAACGTATCAGAAATGGCGTAAAATAATGAACAGAATGGTGCTCCGTTTCTGTTTTGGACCGTCAACAAAGGCGCGAGCGGAATAAAAGAAATATTGGATATTCGTTTTCCGAAGCAGAAAATCGGCGAATAATTTTTCAATGTGAATATAGGGCGCGGCTGACAGAGCGTATCGTTTTGTTTAAGGCAACCCTTCACTCTTACACAGCAGCTAGAAAAGTTTTCCGAAACGGTTGTTCCAAACATGCGTGTGTGATAAGACCTTAAGGCTCGATAGCAACAATACCAATTACCATGACCACTCGGCGGCTACGGCCATATTGAAAAGGGGAAAATCGAGGCCAAATCAACGGACCTTGCAAATAATTAAATTTGATAGCAATCAGATGATAAAACAATTCTTTTAACTGTTCTGTTGTTATTTCAATTCACCTCTGTTCACTTTTAGACTTAACACCCCAATCAAAGCACATAAATATATGCTACACCTTCATTCATTTAAAGCGTTTTCGTTAAAAATGGTCTGCCCACGTCAACATTTAAAATAAAAAAACTGTACAGGTCCTTGTATATATTGAACTAAGTGTGTTAACTATTAATAACAGGAAAAGATTTCTTCCTATGTACCTTTCACTTATCTACAAAGTCACGTTTCACACGAAATGCATTTTTTAAAGGCAAAAGATTTTTTATAATTTTTCCTTTTCTCAAATCTAAAATGAATTCCTTTATTCTGTGAGCAACTTCTATTTGAAGTCGCTCCTTCACTGCCCTGCCTACCTAAGGGTGTGTGTGGGGGGGGGGGGGACAAAGCATCCCCAGGAACTTCCATAATAATTATTATTTTATTACTATTCAAACACAGTAATCAACCACCAGTGAAGCTACAAGAGGAGACCCTAGGAGTGATATAAAGAGCAATCTACAATAAGTAAACAAGCGCTAGTAATCTGCTTAATTTAGTCTAATTTACTCTTTGGATTATTAATTCCCAATCCACTAATTTATTATAGTTGCAAACTCCTTCCTTTAATTTACGTTGTGATAATGAAATAAATCTCACCTACATATCACTGCAACAGTTCCTCTGCTCCTTTCTTACATTTACAAAACCTTGACTTTACATAGTCAAACAAATATACATATCAAGGTTTCTTCTTGAGGGATGGCTGTGAATTAACGCGAAAGTTAGGGCTAAAGTTTCCCCAAGATGATTATTCAGAAGGTCGCGAATAGATCCGTCACAATTATGTGCGTTGATTTTTTACCAGCGATAAATATCGTTACAAAAATATCTACACGATAAATAAATGAAAGTAGAACATTTAACATGTGAACATTTAACATGACTGACATGTAAAAGTTAATGTTATTTAAACATTAACTATCACATGTCAGTCTTATCATCCGAACAATTTAATTTTCAGCTTGGAAAATCTTAAATAATCGCATTTATAAAAGCCACCACGAAAAGTAAATAAATCAGATTCTCGCTTTTCAACTCGTGGAAGAAACAATAAAAATATCATGACTTTAAAAACAATTATTCCATTAATCCAGACAAACGTCTGTTTCCTGTTGGTTCAAATCACTTTAATAAAGTTTTATGTCTGTATAATATGTAAATAAAAGAAAGCAGAATTTCTGGAAATATAAATGGATATTATACATTCCCCCTACCTTCTGGAATAAATTTAAATAGTCATTGTCATAGCTTACCTTAAACTGGTTTGATTCATTTTAAAATAGTGAAAATGATATCAACTATTACACTTAGTTTAGGTTATTCTGAAAATATACACCAAGTATTTCGGAGTTAGTAAAAAAATTAACTAATATAAAGAATTATATTAATGAAAATCAGAAACATACTTTTACACTTTAGATTTCAATAAATTTATACATACATTCCAATTTTTTTTAATGTGGAGCATTTGAGTTTTATAAGATTAAGAAAAGACTAAAAACAAAATTTCTTTTTCTCTGTTTAATTAGCACCTCTAAAAGCACAGAACGTAATGTTATTCCCAACTTTAGTTCCCTTTCGAGGAATTTAATTAATTTTAGTCCGGAACTCTCCAGAATATAGCGTGGTTTTTAATTCTTTATATTTTCAAGTTAAAAGGGAAATTTAAACTGCATTTTTGTAGCTCTTAAAAAAGTGCCACATCGTCCAACTTTTGTAGAGGAGATTGATTACGCAATGTTGCATCAGATACCAGATCGGACCAGAGAGTGTGAGTTTTAGTTACATTGCACTATAAAGCGACGGACCTCGTCATTTTGACGAGGACGACACCTCAGCTGGCACCCCCTCTCCTAGCTACCACACCAACGGGAGGACATTTGAGCTCTCGATAGATTTAATGTGCATCGTTTCCCTATATGGTGGGTCTTCAGTGGTGTTGGGCTCGAACTTATAACACGCCAGCCACGATCCCATATCTAGACCACTAGGCTACTGCGGCCACCCTCGTAATTTTGGGTGGCGTGGCAGGAGCAGACACGTAACATTTCGTGGTCTGAGCGGACACTTTGAAACTCATCGTGGTTTGAGCGGACACATCCCCCCCCCCATCTTAGAACAGATTCATTACCGAATTACAAGGATAAATAAATTTTTGCCAATCAAATTTAATTACTTGTATTAAATTGTTAAGATGTTATAGTGCGAATACATTTTAAGCATAGCGAAATGTAATAGAAATAAAAACTTTCAGAGAAATATTTAAAAATTAATAGTAAGTAACAATATAATGAAAGGTATGAACGAATTTCAGGAATTTTGCGGAAAACTGTATTTTAGAGTCAAATATTAGAACAGGTGCAATAGCCATACAATTAATTAGTTTCATGAAAATAAAAATAAATACTAGAAGTAAAATACGCAAGATGCAAGTAGATAAAAGAAAAATATAAATACAAGTAAATGAATAATAACTGTATCACTAACATCTTAACAATTTAATACTAATTAAATTTGATTGGCAAAAATGTATTTATCCTTGTAATTCGGTAATCAAATGTGTCCGCTCAAACCACGATGAGTTTCAAAGTGTCCGCTCAAACCACGAAATGTTATGTGTCCGCTCCTGCCACGCAACCGGACCAAAGAGAGTGAGTTTTATTTTCATTGCACTATAAAGCAAAATGAGAGCTTTTGGCGACGGACCTCGTCATTTTGACAAGGACGACACCTGCTCCTAGCTACCACACCAACGGGAGGACGTTTGAGCTCTCGACAGATTTACGTGCATCGCTTCCCTACACGGGGGGTCTTCAGTGGTGCTGGGCTCGAACTCAGAACAAGCCAGCCACGATCCGATACCTAGACCACTAGGCTACTGCGGCCACCCTCGTAATTTTGAACCAGAGCCGAGTAAGGAGGTCAATGCTGAGCTGGAACTCACCACCCCTTTCCTAACTACAATACCACACCTTCGGGAAGACATTGAGCCTCCGCATATTTAACGTACATCGGCCCCCTCTACGTGGCGGGTCTACAGTGGCACCAGGACTCGAACCCGCGACAACCAGATTGGGTCAATTAGTGTGCCAAGATTTAAAAAATCACGTGATTAAAGAACATTCTCGAAAATTTTTTGTTAAAATATAAGCTTCGGCCTTTGGATTGAGAGGGAAAACGTTTTTGTCCGTCACGGTTTCCTGCCTTAATGTCACAAATGTCTTATCGCGTAATGAGACGTCTCTGAAGAGAGAATTATTGTAAATAATTATATAACATAGCGTCTTGAATATCAGTGGAACACGCCATCTTCATTACATAATTTTGAACTTGAGCTTATTACGACAGTTAGAATTGACTAACTAGACTATTTGCTTGATTTACAATTTTAAAGTTTGCGAATTCTTTTTCTGTTCTCTATCATCTACATGAGAACAATTGGATGCGTTTCAATCCTGGTGAAATTTCACTTCACTTAGCCTTGACAAAGATATTACGTTAAAAGTGGCAGAATGATGCAGTTATTGATCCAATTATTTAATTTCATGTCTCTTTACATAATTTCAAGTGTTCTATTACAATTACACGCGTAATGAAAACTAAACGGGACGCTTTCATTGTTTACATTTCATTATAGTCAGCTCTGGTGGCTTAGAAGTAGCGTGCTCGCTTCGTAAACCTAAGGTTCTGGGTTTGACCCCCGCCGGAGTCGATAGATTTTCTAGATGCGAAAATCGTAGGCACAATTGTCATATGATTATGTGGCATGTAAAAGATCCATTGAGTATCAATTTGTGGCTCGGGTATTCTTGGCAAAATTGAATCAAGGCAATATTTAGCATCAGACGAGAGCTCGAATAAAAACTTATTCAAGAGTCCAAATTCGGTAACGAGGCCGCCACAAGATGGTGCCACAATGAGTGAGTGAGTGAATATTAACGTCGCACTGAGCAGCTACACGAGGGCATTTGGCGACGGACCTCGCAATTTTAAACCATGGTCAAGTGACGAGGACGACACCTAAGTTGGCACCCCCCCCCCCCGGTGCCAAAATGAAATGGCTCATATTCGGGAACTTGCCGTGTCTGCAAAGGCTACATAGCTCAAAAGCAGCTGTTGAAAAAAAAACACATTTAATCCAAATGCAGAAACTTTATGAAGTAATTTAATTCATTTTCCAATTAAGGAAAATTCCACTATCATCAATAGCGAATGAAAAAATACACCCTTTTATCAAGGATGTAATCCACCATTTCATCATTATTTAGTCACCCAACAAACCTTGCCACATGAAGTAGCGCAAATGAATCAGATGAGCATAAATGCATCACCCTTTTTATTTTGTTGCGTTACTTTGAGTCGTGTAAGAGGTAGTAAGAGTTAAATATAAATTTATTACGCGTTTACGACTCATTGAAATTCAATTCATTTCGTTTGAATGCTGTTTAAAACATCGAGATATAAATTGTTGAACTCGTAAATAAAGTAACCAAAGTGTATCAATTCAACACAGTTTTATCTTCGCCTTTCATATTTGAATTCCAAAGCTGTTTCGATGGAATGCAACCTGCATTTATTTTTATTTTCAGATTTAATTAAAATTGACACATTTATCATTGAAGTGACCATTTTGGGCAGACCAAGGATTATTAGAACAGTTAGGCATTTTGAAATAATTCTACAGCAAATAATAAAACCTACAGCAGTATTTAAAAGCAGAAAAATCGAACTGAAAATGTGGTGAATTGGAATTGTAAAAAACAAAAAACTAAAATTCTAAAAAATATATAAAAATTCAGAAAACGAAATTAAAAATTTATATGATACGAGTGACTTGAGAAGAGAACATTTAACGTTATCCATTAATTTTTCTTTGAATCGACCCAATTTTTTGGTATTCAGTGTCATATTTTGTCTGTTGCGTTTTTTTTAATACTACACACAAATATATATTTTTTAAAATTTAGATTGATCACTACATGTGTATTGTTTCATTTTTCAATTTATAAGCGTTTAATAAAGAGGCGGCACTAGAAACTAGAGTAAATGTGATAAATATATGAATTAAATTTTTGGCACACATATATAATCCCAAAAAAAGTTGTTCAGTAAAAAGTTTTCTTTGACATAAGAAAGTTTCAATGTGTTTTCCATGCTTTAACTTGTCATGTGTCCCCCCCCCTCCCTTCCCTCCCATAAAAGTAAAATGTTTAAAAGTCATTTTTAAAAGAAAAATTCCCTAAGGTTTTATATTTTTCCATTATGCAAACGTATTTTTAGAATAACACATTAGAACAAATGCGAGAATTTGGAAGTATATTGTGCAGGAGAATGGGTTTAAAAATATAAACTTTTTTCAAATGTAAAATAAAAAATATTCAGTTAGAGTCCTAAATTAAAAAAAATATTAAAGATACAATCTAAATTTTTTTTTTAAATCTCATGTTTTTCACAAGGATTTTAAAAATATTCCA
This sequence comes from Trichonephila clavata, assembly GCA_019973975.1. NCBI lineage: Eukaryota > Metazoa > Arthropoda > Arachnida > Araneae > Nephilidae > Trichonephila > Trichonephila clavata. The sequence continues at coordinate 467,711 of BMAO01014348.1, forward strand.
ATAAATGCAATGGCAACACCACCAGTCTCACGGAAATTCAATTCCAAACAATCATTCAAAACAAATAAGTAAAGGAATCAAATGGCTAAAATTATTTCATATATTTAGAAATTTCTTTCAACATTTTCAAGAAACATTAAAAAACGTTCAAAAGAATGATATCCGACGTTCGAAACGTACACCAAATGTCAAAATCCTCCCCCCTCCCCATGATAACCTATTGCTGAAATGAGAAAAAGTAATGAAAATATACACCTCAACAACTCGCTGCTGCCATGGAAACGTAGAAGGTCGAAGATATTAAAACTTTTTTCACCTGCCTTCTTAATCGAGTCAACCATTTTGTCAGGTGACAGAAGCAGTTAAAGATTATGAATTATCACTGATGTGTTTGACATTTCGTTTTGCAAGTTCCGCCGTAAAACGGATACCAGTATCAAATAATCTCGATAAATAATTACTTTTAAACGATAGTGTTTTTGCATTATTCATTTTATATGAAAAGGTTGATATACTTTATTGTGAAAATCAATTTCAAAATAATAAAATAAGTATTATGTCATTTCCGTTAATTCATGCATTCAATATAGTTCAACAATCCTTTTTCAAAAATTTTCCTTTGGTGTTTTAATATTTTCCGGGGGAAAAAACCCATTAAAGTCAAATAGTTTGCAATTTAAAAATAAGTATTTAATATTAACGCAAACACTATTTTTTAACAGTTCGAGAAAACGCCACTGGTGAGCCTAATTTTGAAAAAAGTGTAAAATGAATAATTTTTTGATATTCAGGTTCAGTTGATTGAGAGTATACATGCAAAATTGTATCACGAACTTTTTTACAATAAACACTTATTTAAGTGCAATTTTAGGGCAAAAAAAATTGACGAATTACATTTTCAAAACATTTGCCTTTTTGAAAAATGATTCTGTGAAAATTATATTTCGCTCATATATATATAGTCAAGACATCTCTACATAATATGAAACAAGACTCTTTAGAAAAATTCACATTTTAAGAGTTACGAACCATAGAAATAGTAACCTGCGTTTTTTGTTTAAAATTTCCCTACTCTGATACATTAAAATATGAATAAATCCACTTCTAACTTATATATTTCAAAAATCCTACTTTCGGCTGTGTACAATGAGTGAGGGAAGTTATATTAACATCGCACTATAGAGCAGCAACTCGATTGGCGACGGACCTCGTAATTTTGAACCTCGGGCAAGCAACGTGGACGACACCCGAGCTGGCAACTCCCCTCCAAATTAACACATGGGCTGAAAAGTCCCGGGCCTAACACATAGATGGCGCTAGTTTTATTGCAGTCACCTTTTTTCAGTTAATACTAACCTTCAAAAGACAGCTGTTAAAGTTTCATGATATTCTATTCATTAGTTTGTGAGTTATTGTGCTAAGAGTGACGCTACTTTTGTTATTTTCAGAACAATGGATCAAAAACAATTTCGTGTTTTAATTTTACACTGCTTCTTGATGGGAAAAAATACCGTTCAAGCGAAGCAATGCGACTACTGGCTGTTCGCAGACCTGAAAAAATGCTCGCCGGTAAGATTTCGCACGAATGAAGAGGCTATCGCTGAAACTGAGGCCTATTTTGGGGTAAAAGATAAATCGTTCTACAGAAGTGGTATTGAAATGTTAGAGCGGCGCTGGAATGATTGCGTTGCTCTTGATGGAGATTACGTTGATGAATAAAGCTAATTTTGAACCAAAAAAACTGTGTTTTCTTTGTTAGGCCCGGGACTTTTCAGCCCATGTGTTACTACACCCCGCCAACGGGAAGATTTCAGCTTTGACAGGTTTAAAGTGCATCAGCTCCTCTACACGGGCGTCTTCAGTGGCCCTAGGGCTCGAACTCATGACATGCTGGCCACGAGTTCGTGACCATAACCACTAGATTTCCAAGGTCTCAACCGACCGAAAAGGCAGAGATGGGCATAGGATTAAAAAATGTTTTGCTGCTTCTCTTCCCCCCTCCCCCTTTACACTTATTCTCAGACAAATTTCATTATTCCTTCCATGTTATTTAGATATAAATATACTTTGGCCTTTGAAATCCCTATTACTTAATATTGAGCATTATTTTGCGTAGTAAGTATTGAAAAAAGGTTTCACTGGAACGACGAACATTTGCAAGCAAAAACACTTAACAGTTTCTATTTATCTGGCAAATAATCCGTGAAGGATTTAAACGAATATATGTGCATCTTGAATTTTATCGAAAGAAAAAAATTACAATATATTTTTTATCAAGTTATCATGCACGATAAAAGACTATGAACTTCTACGAAAATCGAATTCATGCATAAATTACGAATGAAAATGTTATACTATTAATAACTTCAAGGAAAATTTGTGATTAGCATCATGACGTTTTCAAAAGATACGTTCCCACATATTTCAAACTTATTTGAATATAATTGCAATGACTTCGAATTTTCTGTTTTCATAGTAAATTGTTTCTTTTAAAATGTTCTCTTAAATAAAATAGGCAAAATTATCTTAATACAAAGAAAAATGCCGTAAGGAGAAATGACCATGAAGAACATATCGCATTTCGTTCTTTAAGCAAACATCCTTCAAGATCTCAGATTTATCTATTGTCCTTTTTATTGCATAACATTCTTTTTGGACGAATGCCGAAAAACCGAGTTGAATACTTTTGAGAAGTAACAACAAAAATTTTCGACTTCAGTCAAACAATGAAAACTAAAATAACCTTAAATTAACTTTAATCAAGTAAAAAAATTTAAGCAGGGTATTTTTCTTCGTAGAAGAGTTAGTGTGTTTGAACTTTTAAGATTTTACAGTTTTAGATGCATGCCTCCTGTTTAAATTCGGATATGGAAAGCAAAAAAAAAGTATTTTTTGAATGTAACGTTTCATAAATATATGCATTTTGCTTTGAGAAAAAAAAATTTGTATTTTTTAAACAACTTCATTCGCTAAATTTCCGCACCACGCCAAGTTCTTTTTTGTTTGTAATTCCGCAAAATTGTAGTTTTCCCGTAATATATGGTCTCAAACTCCGATTATATTTAATTTTTGATGAACGACGCAATATAAAACAAGAGGGCTACTGGCACCCAGCCCAATAATTTTGCACCTCGGTCACGTGATGAGGATGACACCCCACTCTCCAAATTCTCCCCGCCCCCTCCCAACATGAGGTCTTAAAGTCGTATCTATTGTTAACCCATTTAAACTCTCCCAAAAGTAAAAAAAAAAAACAATTAATCTACCGAATTTTATAATATTTTATTGCATATCAGTTTCAGTAATGTTCAATAGGCTAAATTCATTACGGTCACGTGATAAAGAGGCAATCACGTGTTCTCCATTGAATTCAAATCTGACATAAGACTTATATTGTTGTTCAAATTGTAAAATTTGAATAAAACTTCAAATTTCATAATAGGGTAAAGATGTTCAAACAGTAAGATTTTTCAAAAAGTCTTTCGAAAATTTTTTTGCAAAAATCAAGACCATTTTGCTTGTTTACGTGCATATTATTGGACAAATATACACTCAAAATTTTTTTACAAAAAGCAAAAAATGGCAACAGCGAAGCGCTGGAACTCATAGGCGAAAAACAAAACATAGCATTTATCAGGTGACAATGACGTCTCATGAATTTATGAACCGATTGGCTGGAAATGCGTGATTGCAGTTATGTGATGCCATAGTCACATGAATTTAGCGCACTGAAAAAAATTTATTTTGAAAGAGTACAACTTATAGTAAATCAGCTTAAATTTGGATAAAGTATTGTAAAATACCGGCTACGTTATTTTGAGCAAAATTAACATATTTAAAAAATAAAATCAATGGCGTAACGTACACCGCCGCAACCATCGCATTCGGGGGGAGGTTCTAGATGGTCTAAAGCCTATGTTATGGTTTTGCAATCTTTTGTTAGTTCCAGCTTGGAGCCCAACAACTGACTTTGAAGGGGGGGGGGGTCTAATATTCTCCGTTACGCCACTGAATATATGGATTCCATCAATACAATTTTAAACAAAAAAGTAAATTCATTCATAAGGCACGGAATCTAGATATACCAATCTACTTTATAAATATAACCGGCATTTGCGTACCGTAAAAGCCGCTTTAAAACTCATAACTGGAGTATTACTCACATTTTAAATAAATTTACCACCACGTGAAATTTTTGTGGCTTACACGTGTCATAAGGCATTCCGCCAAAGCAAACAAAAACTGCAATACAGCTGCAAATAAATGAGCGGCGGTAGCTTCAGAAAGCGATTTTTGTAATTTACTTTCAGTGACACTTTTCAGCGCTAAAAAAAATCAAACCCACGCAACGCCAAAATGCCTGATATATAACACCAAGCAAGAATAAAACTAAATATCGGGGATATACACTTTGAAGACAAATGAATACACATAAAGCAACTGCTGATTTAACAAGCTGCTTTTTTTTTCGTTTGCGTAACACGTCGCGTTTCGCACCCCTGATTTTAGCGACCCTGAGAATTAGAATAACGGAAAAGGTACAACCAAGAAACTTCATCAAAAAGCCTCTGGTTGCGTATCATGTTTACACTGGGAGAAAGTCTTTTCAATCGATTGACCTTGACAGAAAACAATTTGGGCGAGCGGAGAATGTGCTGCTCGTCTGGTGTGATACATACGGCAATGGCCTTTATTTCAGCCAATGCCAACACAAATCGAGAACACCTTTGAAAGAAGCGGAGTTACACACTGTGGCCTCCAGGTTTTTACCTTACACGTGGAATGGATACGAGATGCAGGCACACGAAAAACATCGAATCAAAATAGATGCTTCGGTCGATTTTTAGAATCCATTTGGAACATTCATAACAAACAATACATTGTTTCACATAAAAAGAAATTATACTGCATTCGACAAAGAGAGAAACTATTGTAAGGGGAAAAAAAGTTTACCGAATTCTAGGTTTTATAGCATATTACAGTAGCCCAAATGTGAACATTCGAAAAAAGAAAATGATTTTTTTAGCGATTTCTCAGAAGAGGACAGTTTTTTTCAAGATGAAAACCAATTCAAAATCATATTTCCCGATAGGCGGGGAGGGCGGAGCCAATTCTAAATTATATTTTCTGACGGAAAAAACTAACAATAAAAAAATATTAAAAGACTAAAATAATTTTCTAAAAATAAGACTTAAGATTAGATAAGATTTGACGATCAATAGAAAAGAACAACTAAAATTCTATTTAAAATAATGGTGGGGCGCGGTTATATTAAGGAGGAAAAAATGACCTAGCTTTTCAAAAAAAGAACCAACCCACGCAGAAAAGATGTTCCATCGTATGGAGATTAAGAGAAAATAATAAAAATTATTTAAAAATTTAATATTGCCACAAAGGGGTTGAATGTTCGAAAAAATGGAAAAAAAGACTTAATTTTGGCAAGAGAATATTTTAGATTCAAAATAAATTTTCTAACAATATAAATAGCCCAAGAACTATTAAACGAATACTGATTAGTGAGGAAATACAACGTTCGTTGCAATACCCCCACCCCCACCAGCTCTTTCCCCTTACTGTGGAATCAATCCCAATGGAAAAATGGAAGACGAGGGGGAAAAACTGGATTGAACTGATTCGACAGTGAGGGGATGTTTTTTTTCCCGGTCTTCCATTTTACCAAGCATTGCTATTTCGACAGCACTTTTAAAATTTTAATACTACAGAAGCTTTTAAATGTACCAAAAGTGTTTATTTCTTGTTACTATTTAGTAGGTGTCCTCTCATCGCAATAAATATTAAAAAGTACTAAAATACCAGATTTTTTTTGTTCAATAAAAATTACTTTTTTACCATAAAAAGCTCAAATACCTAAACTTTATTCTCCTTATGGCAGTAGTTAACATTGAAAATTAATTTTTCTTATATATTTCCTCTTCATTTATATTTATTTATGCATATTTATATACCCAGTGGCGAAACTGAGAATATTAGACCCCCCTTGCAAACTCAGGTTTTGGACCGTTAATATTTTATAAATTGGTTAAATACGTATTTGACATCAGTCAGACTGTGAGCCCCCTAGAGCCCCCTTAAATTACGCCACAGTATGTACCAGATTTTATTTTCTGCATAGGTAGGTTTTTGAAATTTTCAAAAAAAGTGATCCACCCTAATGAGCATGTTTTTCTCGTGTCCCGTTAAATTATTCGAATTTTAAATTATAGCAATATTTATTCTATCCCTTCAATGTAAATATGATTACGCGACATAAAAATAAATCTTAAGCCAATTGCAACAAATTTCCTTACGATTCTATTTAATTCTACTTGGAATAGGATTTTTTAAATAGAAGAGCATATAACAAAAGAACCGAAAACATGTTTGTTTCTTCCCTTTAAGTTCTGATCACGCGCCTAGCGTTTATTTACTTCTTAAAGGCGGTCAGAACCGCCTTGTTCTCATACCATACCTGCCCATGATAATATTCTGGAAAAAGGATACGAAACACCCCGAAAATTCTTTAATGTACAAGTAATTAGAAATCTTTTTTTAGAATGAATTAATAATCAAAATATTCTAATTAAATATTTCACATTTATTATTTGTGAGCATTTTATAGTTAGAAATTTATGGATGGAGCCATTTTCCACAGTAATTTTTTCACACAAAAAAAATGACCCTCTCTCCTAAGCCTTTAATATTTCACAAAATTTTATTCACTAAACATAAATTACAACTCTTAAGACACTTACAATGCATAATTTGTTAGTTAAATCTGATACTTCCATTTCAATATGCAGAATCTACCTATTTTAGTTTAGTAATAAATGGTTTCTTTTGAAAAGTAACCCAACTGTACTTCCAGCAGAATTAACGATATTGACGAGTAAATTTCCTGTTTAAAATTCACACAAACGTATCACGTATTTCTAAAGTAAAAATAATAAAAATTCAGCATTAATCTGTGCGTGCGGTTTAAATATATACTTTATTTAGAACAGTGTACTTTCTTCTCTTCGTGTATTTCACTTTGTTTATGATTTTTAAATATATTTTAATTTTACTTAAAAATTACACAATTATTAGTTTTAATTTTCTTTAAAGTACATCTCTTTTTGTATGTATAAATGACAGGATATGGTCGAGTTGGGAGTTATTTTACTTCTTTCATTATCCAGGTTGAGGTGGTTGTAGCGATATTATTAACGAGGCATCATTTAGTTGGAGATAATCCATTTTTATTCTTCATTTAGGCATTTATAATCATTAACAACAAACACTTAACAACGGCGATTAACACAATCACAAAAAAGCAACAGTGGACGTAGGAATTTAAGACAATGACAGATACACAAGGAGACATACACAAGGAGAAATAATGAGTTCTGGCTTTTCATATGAAGCCGTAAAATTCGCGTTACTTCCTCTTATGGAAGCTGTGATTTGTGGAAAGCTATCGATTGATAGTTTCTGATGTAATCTTACTTTTTAAAATGCAAGCTGTTAACACTCAAGATACGATTACGATTAAATCCCGGTTATGCGGGTAAGCTAGGAGAGGACCTGAAGGAGAGGACCATTAAAAATTAAAGTTGTTCGGGATGAAATTAAAGGGAATTATTATGTATATACCGATGGTTGGCTGATCTTTTAAGCTATGCTCAACGCTGCAATCTTAGTTCCTATGGCTAAGAGCTTTCGACTGTACTACTAAAGCCATCTTATTTTTTTTTTATCTATACTGTCTTACATTTCCATTTGTGCTTTGTTTTCGATTTACGGAAATTTAATATACGATTATTGATTTATAAGAATTGTAAATAGATTTTTACAATGAAAAATATTCTTACAGAGACGTCTTAAGGCATGGGCCAACTGGGCCCAGGTCCTGGACCTTGCCCTCGGTGGTGGCCTCGTTTCGTTCTCTATTCTGTCTGATCTTAATAAGATCATGATCTGGATAATTTTAATGGTCAAAAATTAGTAGTATTATTCTCGAACATGTTTTCCGAAAAAGAGGGAATTTCAAAATGCGTGTGAACTGACAAAAGTGGTAAGTCTGTATTGTGATGACCATTGTACATGTCTACGCTTAGGCCTAATACCCTAAACAATCATTCAACTCATTTAGTCGAAAAGCGACCATCGGTCGAGCAGGTTTTGTGCCTAGGTTTTTGAAATTGTTAGTCGTGCATATTTGTTTCAAATGACCGTTTGAACGAGTATTTGACAATGCAGGCATAAAAAAAAAAACTGTCTACTTTTAAAGATTTCCCCCAGGGCCTCCGAAAATCTTAAGATTTCGCTGGACCCAGGGCCTCAAAGAGTCTTAAGACGTCCCTGTAATAGAATTCTGCCCATTCATATATTTACACAAATTCTGTTGTTTGTTGCTAATCCTCCAGGGTCTGACGAAGTCAGACAAGATCAATTAAATCGTTGATTCTCAAAAAGTTCAGCACAAGAAAGGGATCCGTTACACAAATTCTTTATACGTTAAACCATGTAAAAAAGCTCAACTCAAAAACAAAAAACGAATGCTAATTTTTAAACTTACATTCGTGCAGTGGTCAATTTGAAACTTATTCTTAAGTAAAATTTTATAAATGATTAATTTTTTTAATTTTATTTTAATAAAACAAAAGTACATTTAACAACAGCTGTATTAATATTACTGAAAACAAGCGTAAAACTAACAAGTGTTCGAATGCCATGGCACATCTGACAAAACAAATTAACAAATCTCTGAAATATTTACATTTTATTCGAATAAACATGTCAGAAACTACAAGTGCGGAAAGAAACAAAACAAGGGGAAAAAACTCAAGATGCTAAAATTAAATGACCAAAGTGAATAACCTAGAAGAAAAAGTAAACATAATTTACTTTATCGTTCTGGCACAAGCCTACTCGATCAAATACTTCGTTGTTAAATTAAACTACTCAATTTCAACTTTTGCATCCGTAACCTCATTTGCCATTGCATGGATTTCTTAAGAAGGTTAAACGGTATGTTTTGTTCGCTACAAACTGATAAGATTCGTCTTAATTGAAGATCTAATTTAAGCACAAACACAGATTCATGCTCTGCAAAACACTCTAAAACAGATTGAAGCGGTGGTTTTCCTATCCGCGAATTCAGGATTGATAATTAAATATAGATTCTAACAAATCAGAAAGAGATAGCAAGCACATGAATAATCTTGGCGTGATTAAATATATAGGGTCATAGGAAAAGAATGCCAGGATTTAGCAAACTTATCATATACTAAAATTTTAAACTTGAGAAAATAGTTCTTGTGCAGAAGTAGAGTTTAAGAATAATTTTCCACCGATCGTGCCAATTAGCGTTTCCCAATTAGTGCATGTTGAATAGTTCGAATTAAAGTATCAAGAAATGAGGATAAACAATAAGAGAATGTCTTGTGATATTCAAAATTGAAATGTAGTGCAGGTATATAATGCAAATGGTGAACGTCACTTGCAGAAGAAAAATACTTCAAAAGATAAAAGTTGAAAATCGAAAAATAAAACAATTCGAAGAAACCAGAAAAAAAACTTGAGGAACACGTCCAGGGAGATTCACTAACTGTCGAACACACATAGCAGTTCTGTCAGTGTTAAAAGTGCTAAAAACTCAAATGCTCATAAAAATTTTGTAAAATACTCTAAAAAATATCATTTAAAACGCCCTCCATAACAGTTACGACTTTTCAAGACACGGACTGTCTGTCTTGACGTCTATAAAGAACTAACTAGTGATGCATATAGCGAAACGTACTGAAATACGAGGTGTACGCTGATGCCGAGCTATTGTTTTATTTATCGTTTGCTCAAAGTTGTTCGTCATATAATTCAATATTCATTTCATTTTGAAATCGTTTGGTTTGTTTTGAACGCGAAACCGGCGCGTGAGTGAAATAAAAGAATGTTTTGGATGAATAAAATTGTTCTATTTTATAGCTTCTTCAATAATTTATGTGTACCTGTTTCAACATAACAAAATTAATAAATATATATAAAATTATTATTGTAGTAAAAATTTATATGCGTGTTTATTATTTTTGCGCAATATCAATTCGAAATCCTGATATTTTTAAATGACACAGTGTATAACTTCATTTATATTTAAGAACGAAAGATATTGAACAAATAAAATACTGTAACAATCAATATATTCTGAATTACTTCTTAAAATTAATGAATCAGCAAAAAATTATAAATATTTTTTGAAGTAGTCCATCAAATTATATTTACAAAATGAGAGTATAACAATTTTTTTTGTTTTTTTTTGCGTGTATTTAACAAATAATTAATGTGTCATTCAAATAAGAAAATCCTTGTGTGCAGTTCTTGTTGATGTATAATCAATTAAATATCACAAGTAAAACTAATTCCTCAGTTTCACAGTTTAAATAATTAGCAAACCAAGCTAAATCATAAAAGAAAAATTGGATTATATTCTATTAAATACTTTTACATTTAAGTCATAAATATAGTTATTCATTTTAATTACTACATCAAATTTTATTATATTTGCCATTTAGATATACGTTTATTAAGTTACATAATTTGATTTCAGAACCAAAGAATTAATTATGCATTAATTTTAAATTGTTAAAAATGTAATTTTATAAAACCTTGTGAAATAAAAATTTCAAAAGTTGAAAGTTATACCTTTTCATATATCTAAAAATATATTTCTTGAACTATATTCTAATAAATGATGAAAGAATTACCAATATGAAAAATATTTTTTCATAAATTATTCTTTGTTTAGCTTGGTAAAATAAACTAATATGAAATTAGAATGACACTAATGTAAATTTTAATTTTTAAAACCTAATTTTTAATAAACTTATATGTTTATTTAAAGTTTAACACTGCATTTAGATTGTACCCATGCGTCTTTCCAATTGCCAAAATTTAGCAACTTAAGAATATTACTCGCTCTGTAATATTCTATACAGGTAAGGAAGATCAATAACATCGAATTCCTGCTCTCATTATAAAAAAGAGTATCTTATTTTTTTCTCAAATCAATTTAAAAGCTATGACAAAATGTAAACATGGTACAAATATTTGTAATATGATCAAAATGTAATAATGAACTTGTCTGTATAAAAAAATTTCATTGAATCGAAGGATCTTCGTTACAATAATAAAATTTTCATGAACAAATTACTTTGATAAGTAAAAATAAAATTAATGTGTTTATTTTGAGATAACATTTTTTAAAATAATTTAATAAGAAACAATTTACTTTTAAAACTTTAAAATGGCCTAAGCATGTAATAATTTGAAATTGAAAAACAATTTTTAATGATTAAAATATTTATCGGAATAAAATCTTGAATAACATTTCTAGGTCTTTTACTAAAAAATGTAATATTGAAAATCAAAAATATCAATGTCTACAACATAAACAATTTTTTGAAAAAATTCCATGCATTAATTTAATTATTAAAACTGAAGGATACATATGGAAATGGAATTTCAAATTTTGGTAACATTTATTAGCTATATAGTTTTAAAAATAAATTAACCGGTTTCCTAGTTAAAAACTACATATATGCAAAAAAAAATTAATAAAATAAATGAAACACTTTCCTTAATTTAGTCTTGAATTTTCATAAGACAACTTGTACGTGAAAAACAATATCCTTGATAATGTTAAGACTTGATAGAAATCTTATTGAACTTCACTGATCTAACAAATTAAAGAGATATATTTACAATTTGTGAGGAATCCAATTCTTCAAAATTAACAAGTACTGGAAATCCTAGCAAATGTTTGTTCATAACAAATGAAATACTAAAAACAGTTGAGTAAAATGAGTGTTAAAACCGAATAACAGATAACAAAAAATATTTGATATACCAATCTAAAACCAATATAAATATTTGTTTTAACCAAATAATAGATATTTTTGATAATAAATACATAACATTTTTAAATTCCAACTGCTAATAAGTACATTTTAAGTTATTAGAATTTTTTATATTAGTAGAATAATGCATAAATTTTCACTTTTATGTAATACCAACACATATTTGGAAAAATATCTTTATATATAAATAAAATGCAAAATAAAAATATAGTTCATAATTTGTAAAACAGAAACTCTTAAAACATTTCATATTTCACAAATATTTCCTAACTTAAAAAATGTCAGCCCTTTAAGACAGTTGAAACTTATTTTTCTCACGCAGAATGCAGAGTAGTAATCTCAGTAAAATTTACATTTTTCTTTGTTTAACTATTTTGACTTCACAAACAAAAGTAGTAGGGAAAAAAATTCAAGACATCTTTCGAAGCAATTAAACCTGGATTAGTTATTTTAGCCAATTCTCTTAGGAATATTTTATACATATATAGGTCAACAGAATTATTCATAAAATTGAAATATTCCTAAGAATTTGTCTTTCCATTCAACGAAGAAATGCAAGTAATAAAATAGTTTAAGAAATGCATCATTTGAAGATTTTAGAATTCTTGCTTGTGATTCTCGAAAAGAGAAAAAGAATTTAATTCAGATTTCAAGAATTTCCACCTCTAAAAATATTCTTAAAGGTATTATATAATGTCTCAAACATTTTTTTAAAGTTCTGTGTTCTTCCCATTACATAAAAAGCTTTTAAAAAACAAGTTTCAAACCCGAATTGGATTTGCAGATAATTATTTCTTAATTTTCCTAAACAGAATCACAAAATGATTGAAGAGGTACAATTCTGACCCCATATAGTAGCATTTCCAAAATCCCATGTATTTTTCTTTATGCAGTTTTCTAATATATTATAGAAATGTATTTATATAATTAGAAAATTTTTAGCATATTCTCAATAGTTCTCTCTATCTCAATGGCATTAGATATATTATACACAGAGAAAACGTTTTCAAATAGTCAAATGAAAATGATATTCCTATTACTGTGATTATAAACTGAAAATGTAATAATGATTGTTAACTTTTTTATAGTACCTTTCACAGTTTTCTAATCAAATACATTATGTACTATTGAAACTATATTGTAAGAGAAAACTCTCCATAACAATTTTAGAACAACCATGCTTATACATATATCTGCAGAATACATCATTTTAGAATAATATATTTTTCAGAGTTATAGTTTTTAAAAATTTGTTCATTTAGCCTTTCACATTCAATCAACACAGATTTCATTCAGGAACATTAGTTTTAAGTCAAAATTAAGGTAATCTAAAATTTTAAGTGATTAATCTTCTTGAATCATTTGACAATTTTGTTACGCTCTACGAGAAAATAAAACCACGGCGGAGTTCTTAGTCAATCCTAACATTACTAAGAATATTAGGATTATTAATCATTTTTAAATCAAACAAGAGTACGTCATACAATTTACAGGTTTACTTGTCATTCTGTGACTTTTTTTTTCACTAACATGCACTGACGAATAACATATGCAATGTTATTGTTAACAAAACAGAAACTTAAATAATGAAAACAAGTAAACCTAACAACACATTTACTAGGCATAGTATAAATTTCATGACGTTATTTTCAATAACGTTGAAACACATGGAAATGACAGTTTAACGTACTTGCCCTTGAAACAATATTGAATGAATTCAAACGGAAAAGAATTTCTACGAAATTTGATACTGTCACTTTTACTCTGTTACTTTTCAAAACAAAATTTGTGATAATAAAAATTAAAACTTTTACTCACCCAAATACACATCGGCTCTTGAAGCATGAAGTACAATACTTCCACAACACGTTTCACACACACACGGTCAAACAAAAAATCGAAAAACGACAGAGTATCGTGTGTTATTCCGGAGGTGGCATTTCTGTAAATAAAAACATCATTGCCTCCTATACTAGGCTCGGTTCCATTTAAATTTAATCCAATTTGAGAAGTCATTTGAATTGCATAGTGCACCGAGCAAGCAAGTAGCAGCACACTGCCCACAGTGTACGCCTGCAGGCTGGGAAGGGGTAACCTGTCCAGAAATACGGCCGGCATGATTGTCGAATGTGTTTGTCACGCCATTTAGAAGAAAAGACCACAACACAGGTAAAAGTCAATTAGCAACTTTTCATAGTACCTTCAGCGTTCTGTGATCAACCGGCGAATGATGCAAAAACGGAACTTTCTTCTCGGATGATCGCCATCTGCAGAGCAGAACGCGCATGCGCAATAATGTCTGCTCCTCGTGCTGCAAAGAGGAGGATGCGAATGAACACGTGAGACTTCATTTCCGGTTTTACTTTAAAACGGAAAGTTAACTTTCGTTTTTGTTCGGTTAGTCGTTACAAATTTGCAGGCAGTTTTTAACGGAAAAACCGGAATTTTTTACAGCTGCATTTTGGGTTCAGTTTTGAGTGCCAGTGATTATGAAAATTGAAATTTTGGAACAATGCTTTTTATCACATTCTTGTTTTATAGTATTTCCTACAATTAAAATAAAAAAATAAATTTTCTATTAGAATTTTAATTTTTTTAATTACTATACATGATGTCTTGAATTATTATGCTTTCTAAACAATCAATCAATCAATGCATTAACAAGTAAATTTAAAATTCGAACTGATATTCTTCTTAGTACTTTTTTAAATTAGTTAAATTCAAAAAAAAAAAAAAAAAACATGCAACTATTCACTATTAAAGAAAATTTATAATCTATTTTATTGAAAATCTTAAAATTCCAAACATTCGAATTTTTAAAATCGATAAATCTCTGAATCACATATTTCGAACTTTTAAATGTATTCAATCAACTAATTTTTCGTATACTTTGAACGTAATCATAAATTATTTTTCTATTTTACTATCATTTACGTAGAATTATTTTTTATCGTAAAATTATCACACAAACAATAGCCTAGTTTTGCGAAGAATTTCTTTGAAATGTCTCATTTTTATGACGAGTTTATTTTCTTTCTTATTCGCTTATTTTGTGAAATCGTGATATACGAAAAAATAGCGTACGAAATAATGAAACATTTAAAAAGACATTATTTGTCGTTAACTGTAGCGAAGTGAAGAATAGTTTCATAGCTTATAAACTTCAAAACGTTTTTTTGAATAAATAAAAATTATTTGGATGTTGTTTCCAGATGAATTGAAATTAAAGATTGAATTTAATATGGAACTTTTTCAATTATAGATTACACTTTGCCATTTTTACTAATTTCTGAAAATTATATTTTATTTAAATTCTTATTCATATAGTGATATTTTTCTTAATTAGTTATTTTCTCTAAATCTTCTAGAAAGAATTAATACTGTCATAAGATTCAATCAATAATGTATACTGAATGCAGATTGATTCGTCAGTTATTATAAACATAATTAAATCATCGTGAGTTTTGTTCATCGGAATCTAATTTTATTTTTAAATTTTACGGTACATATATTTATATATATATATATATATATATATATATATATATATATATATATATAATTCCGCCTAATTTTCGTGTTTAAGTGAATATCATATTTGAAGTATTGGTGTATTAAAAGAAGGGGGAAGTGGAATGTATACTCTCCTAAATAGTTTTTGGTTTAACCGGTGATTTAGTAGGTAGATTAACCTATTAATTTGTCACAAAGGATTATCCAACTATTTGAAAGTGTAATAGCCAAACAGAAGATTTAAAAATATATTTATCATAATTAACAAAAAATTCTTTATTAAATTTTCAGCCTTAAAGATTTTTGTTAAATTAATTGAGCTATGTTTAGGCTTGAAACAAATTAGTTTTCATTGAACGGTGCAATAAGTGAAGTAATTGAAAGACGACCTGTGTTTGACCATCACTCCTACTTCAAACAAAGGGCAACCATTGAGCGATTCGTTATAGTTGGACCAGTTTCTTTAGAAGTGTTCCTAAAGATAAAAAGGTTTAAAAATGAAAAAAAAATTATCTTTAAACAGCAAAACATACATTTAAAAAGAAAATTATTAGTATCCTATTTTCCCTTTTTAAAAACGTATTTATTTCTTTAAAAAAACTGCAATTGTAAAGTTTTAAAAACTGTAAAAATTTGCATATTATAACCATAGATATTTCTTTCAGATCTATTTGTAAAATTATGTTTACAATATTCTATATTACTAACCATTCTGATACCAAACCTCTAATCCAGTTCTGTAGTATTCGATTTCAAAAGCATTCATATTTCTAGAACATTTTCTACAGTAGATAATATTTTTAAAAAGTCTTTTTTTCTCTATATAATGGCAATTCATTAACATAGTTTTTAGATTAAATGAAGGATTTCTTTTATTTTATTCATACGTTAAATTTTTTTTATTCTGTTTCATTCGCGAACTGATTAGATCTCCGACTTTTAGTGTATTCAGTAAGTATTCATCATTCAAAAATATATGCGTTCAGAAAATTGTTATAAATTGGAGCCAGTGCCTCAGTTCACTAGGAAAGAAAAATAGATTTTATTTAAATCATTGAAATCAACAAATAATCACAGGGAGCATCTGCCTCAAACATCTACTTTGCAAAGGGCTCTAAATGAGACGAATGTGACTAACAAATTGAAAGAAAATTAAAATTCTCAGGATGGAGATGTTCAAATAAAATCTTATATTATTAAATTTTATAGTTGTTTCTTAAAAATATTAAGATTTACAATTATTCTATCTTATGAGAGAAAACCAGCTGAGTCGTACAGGCAGGAAAATAATTATGTAAGAAATTTCAATTCTAATAAACAAGATTCGAAATTCAAACAATGTAAGGCCCTTAATAAACATACCAACCACAAATGTCCTCGTATTTCATTGAATACGAATAATGCCAATTTTAAGAACAAAATTATGATAGCGAACGATTTTATAATTGTAAAAAATAGCATTAAAATAAATCAGAACAGATTATAAATAATTGAATCAAAACTGACGATAATAATGGGTTAATTCAAGTTGTAAGGGTTACATTTAAACTCTGCCTTCCCTTGACAAATAACGACAGCCAGGTGGCGCTACTTGTTCTTGGGGTAAAGGAGAACGTTTTTTCCAGAGTTCTTGTTCCCGCCGGTTGGTCCCCGAGCCATGGATACACGTGGAGTCAGGGAAAGCCTTTCCCTCCTTTTATGTCTAGTTCCTACATTATGTATTTTTGTTTGTGTGTGTGTCTCCTTGTGTTGTGGAACTTCATGAACATTAAAATATCTTGTTCCTGTAACCATCAAAGGCTGCATTATTAAGTATTTCACAACATGGGAGTATTACAAAGTGGAAATAATATCCTTAAATTTGGTATAAATTATAAGAACCTGTTTCTCTTAAAAGTGTTTGGAGAAATAATAACCCAGTAAGCTTATTTTTAATTTTTAATGCATTACTTATGAGTTATTTAGATTCTTTTTGAAGCTCTTATACCAACTATGACTGTAGAGAAATTAAACTTGTAAATTATTTTCTATCATAAGCCATTTTTTTGTGTGTGTTTGAAATAAACGAACATTCATTACTTATATATTTTTGATGATAAAATATATTTTTAGAATTTTTTTTAACACAAATTATTGCTATTTGTGTATTTTTGATTAATTCGGAACATTTTAGTTGCATATTTTGATTTTTGAAATTGTAACGATTACATTCAAAACAACTAACGGTTTTGAAGTATGGTCAGCGTATCCACAACTCAACATCCGAGTCTTACCTTCACTAGCATGATTTGTAAATCTCAACAGTCGTAAGTACTGCTCAATGGTGTTCAGTTGAACTGAATTCTAAGTGTTGATATCTCACATTACCGAGCAGGATTTGGCCTATCTTTTATTGAAAAAAGGATTTATTGGTATTAAAGTCACTTTTGGAAAAACCAGAATATTTTGTGTCAATCTTGTTAGGCCCACTGGACTTTTAGTTGTATTGTGCTCACTGAAGAACTTTATTGCTAAATTTTGTCAGACAATCTAACTGGTCAAAACATTGCTATTGATTCCATAACTGTGTGGTATTAAAATAAACGAAAAATAGATCCACCTTTTATATTACATGTCCGAAGCAATATCTGAAGAAGTGTTTAACAAATAGTTGGTGATGTAAATTTTGGGACGATTAGTGGTGTACACAAGGGTGGGGTTTGGACAGTGGCGTAACGGAGAACATCAGGGCCCTTGCAGTCAGGTTTTGCACCCCACAAGCCAGATCTTTCAAAGGATTGCAAAATGCCCCCCTCTTTCTCGATGCGGAGGTGCACGTTAGGCCACTGGGTTAGGAGTTCAATCCCCTCACATAGACCAACAGATATTTACTTTTTAACATAGAGATTACTCCTCGGCACTATTGTCTCCCTGCTTTTTAGAATAGAATTTAGACCCCCCTATGAAAGACTTCAGTGTGCGCCATTGGTGACAATTCACAGTAATATGAAAATATTTCTGAAATTAAACGCAAAAATACATAACAACGATTAGCTTGTTATGTATTTTACATTATAACGAAAGCCCTCCCGAAAATAAAATTAGCTTCCCTATCATAAAAACAAGTGATTCTCAAATTTGATAGCGGGAGTTTTTTGGAAGATAAGAAGTAATCTGTGTCGATATGCTGACCCAAAATGCATTTTTGATCATTTCTGTTTACGAATGTTGTCGTCTTATTTTTCCCCAGCACACGTGTGAAATTTTGTATGGTACTTTTATTTTACATAAATACATTTATATAATTAATATTCAGTACAATTATTCCTAACATTTTTTTTTCTTCAAAATTATTTCAGTTCCTGGCATATCTACACTACTGGCCACCGTAAATGCAACACTGAAGGAAGCACGCAAATAACATGAAATTTACAACATGCATTAGCGGAGGTGAGATAGGCAAATGATTAAAATTTCAGCGCAGACACACATCACGCACGCCTGTGGCGCCAACTCAAAGCGCTATTTAAGGCTTGGAAATTTCGACGATTTCAAGTTCTGTAATTGTGTTTTTCTTGTGGTTTTTTCAAAAAAAGATCAGTTATGTCTCGTAGAAAACAGCGATCAGCTTTTGATCAAACATCTGAGTTCGACAGAGGAAGGATAGTGGCGTACCGAGAGTGCGGATTATCTTTCAGGAAAATCGGTAGCCGTGTTGGACGAAACCAAACAACTGTAATACGGATATGTTACCATTGGATGCAGGAGAGTACGACGGACCGACGTGGTCGATCACATCCACCTCAGTGCACCACTTCACGTGAGGACAGGCAAATTGTGCGCATGGCAGTGACGGATCGCTCAGTCACATCACGAACCATAGCACAGCACATTGAGTCTGTAATGCATCATTCAGTGTCTGCGCGTACCATTCAACTCCGTTTACAGCAGAGTGGTCTGTCCGCAAGACGTCCATTGCTTGGTCTACCCTTGACGCAGAACCACGGACGTCTCCGCCGCAATGGCGCGATGAAAGAAGGATGTGGGCGGCAGAATGGAATGAAGTTGTCTTTACTGACGAGTCACGCATATGTCTGCAAATCCACGATGGTCGGATTCGAGTCTGGAGATACCGTGGAGAGAGGATGCTGAACAGGCACCACCACACTTGTCCTGCACCGGGTATTATGGTATGGGGCGGTATTGGATATCACTCTCGCACTCCTCTAGTACGCATTGCCGGTTCTTTAAACAGCCAGTGCTACATCTCCGAGGTGTTGGAGCCAATTGTCCTTCCTTACCTTCAGGGCTTGGCCACAGCCATATTTCAACAGGATAATGCGCGACCACACGTGGCACGCATTGTCCAAAGGTTCTTCATCAATCACCAGATTGAATTGCTTCTCTGGCAAGCTCGCTTTCCGGATTTGTCGCCTATAGAAAACATGTGGTCCGTGGTTGTTCAACGATTGACTCAGATTACACCCCCAGCTGCCACACCAGATCAACTTTCGCAACGTGTGGAAGCTGCTTGGTCTGCTGTACCCTAAGAACACATCCAAAGTCTCTTTGAATCAATGCCGAGGCGTGTGGCAGCGGTGATCTCCAACAATGGTGTCTACTCTGGCTACTGATTCTGACAGGAACCACACTTCACAGAAGTCTATAAATTTAATCATTTGATACTTGGTCAACATGTTATCTACACAATAAATTTTGTTGTGATATATCTTGTCTTTCTTGTGTTGCATTGTCGTTGGCCAGCAGTGCGTTAAATTACTAACCTGAATACATGACAGATCTGCAAGTTATGATTTTTGAATATTGAGCAAAAGTTTTGACAAAAGGTATCCATAACAAAACTGTACCTATGTCCAGAGTACGACCACAGTAGCTTAGTGGTCAAGGTTACGGACTCGTGGCTAGCGAGGCTTCGAATGTCCGACCGCTGTGCCCGTTAAACCTGCCGGGGCTCAAGTATTTCACCTTGCCATGGTGTGGAAATAAGTAGAGGGGGTGTCAGTTCAGTTGAACTTGGTCACTTCCGAACTGAACTTCGTCGCTTGAACTTGGTTCAAAATTATGAGGTTTGTTGCCAATAGCCCACGTGTTGCCTTAGAGTGGGAAATTAATAAATACATTTAATACACTAAACCAAGCAAGATTTTAAAGGAAGAGTATATGTGAAACAGGGACGAGAAAAACAAGCAATTTTCAGCAGAAATTAGATACAATATTTTTGTTTCAAGAGTAGGAAAAAGAAATTATTAAAAAAGCATGTTATATATTATTATGAGCAAGCTTGTGTGCGTGTGAATACTCTCTATATAAAATTATTAAATAATCTTTACTAAAATCATTTACAGAAGTCATTCATGGATTTTGATTTTTAATTGAACATTTTACTTATAGGCGTTTATCTTTTCTGAAAATAAATTACACTTTCTGTTTCATTTATATTTTACAATACATGTATATATATATTTGAAGTAATAATTTTATTTTATTTTACTTCTTTTCGAGCATCGCCAGCCCGTTATCAAAACTACTTAAGTTTCGATATTTTCAACTATACCATTTAGGTGTTTTTTAACTGCTTATTTTAGAATAACGTAACTATATTTACACATATCACATGTGAGTGTCCATTACTTTGATTACTTTAGAATTTCCGTCATTTCCTGTCTCAAAAATTTTTTTAACTACTATTATTAGGTGCTTTTATTCCTTGTCACTGCTAGTTTCCACTTCCAAGAGAAAGGTTTACTGCGCAACGTGTCGCTTAAGTTCAGTGAGAATTTATTTCTAGGATTTTATACACCTTCGGTAGATAAATTTAATTTAAACTCTCAAATATCTAGTTTTTAAGCCATGTCATTTTATTCAGTATGCTGCCATAAGCATTTTAATCGGAGAAGGAATTCATACTTGACTTCCATTGTAGTATCTTCTAATGTCGTATTTGTTACCTTTGTAACATGAATCATAATGAGTGGAGGGTGTTTGTTTTAAACGATTGATTCTGATCCTGAAAATTTGTATAGCATTTTTATTAAGATTTGAAACAAATTTCTTAAGGTTTAAATTAATGTTAATTTTTATTGAAAGTTTTTTTTTTCTTTATGGTAATGGTAAAGAACAAACCTATATTCGGCACAGAATTACAAATTATTATTTTTTAACCGTTTTTTCTTATAAAATATGAAAATTAAAAATTCTTAAAAATTTCTTATATATGAAAGAAATCGTCATTAATTTTTACAGATTTAAAGCTTCAGATACAATTTATAGATGTGTTATAGTATAACTATACGTCAATAGTGAAGGTTTTTTTTTTCATTTTTATCGAGAATTTTTTAATTTATTACTGTCACACAGAAATACACTCAAGAGCCAAAACATTATGACCACCTGTCAATAACGAGTTGGCCCACCTTTGGCGCGCAACACAGCTTTAACCGCCTTGGGATGGATGCCTCAAGTCCTTGGTAGATGGCCGGAGACAGATTGTACCAGATGTTTAAGCAACGGTCACGTAAATCCGAGATATTGCGAATTGGTGGTCTTTGAACTCTGAGCTGCCGTCCCATGACATCCCAAATGTGTTCACTCAGACTGAGATCCGGTGAGCTAGGCGACCAGGACATTAACTGAAGTTCAGCATCATGGTCCTGGAACCACTCCAACACAATTTTAGCCTTGTGACACGGGGCGTTGTCCTGTTGGAACATTCCATTTCCAGCTGGAAAAACAGATGCCATGTAACTGTGCAACTGGTCCGCAATGATGTTCAGATACCCTGTAGCATTCATGGTCTGCTCTACCACAACCACGGATCCCAGAGACACCCAAGAGAACGTGCCTCAAAGCATAATACCGCCACCACCAGCCTGTGTAGGACCTGCTGTACATTGAGGGAGCAACTGTTCGCCTGGAAGACGGCGTATCCTGACACGTCCATCCGCGTGATGAATGACAAACCGTGATTCATCTGACCAGGCAACTCTCTCCCACTGATCCACGGACCAGTCGCAATGTTCCCGGGCCCAGCGCAGGCGCACTTGGCGAAGACGCTTGGTCAGCATAGACGCACGAGGTGGACGTTTGCTGCGTAGCCCCATATTCAACAGTATCCGCTGAACAGTGTGCTCCGATACTATTCTACTTGGTCCTGCATTGTATAGGGCTGTCAGCTGAGCCACTGCCTGGCTCCGGTTTTGCTTCACCATGCGAGACAGTCTCCGACGACCTTTTTCTTTGATAGCGTGTGGACGTCCAAATTCATGTCGTCCACTGCTGGTTTCACCGTCATTCATCCACTTTGCATAAGTACTAACAACTGTAGATCGCGAACAACCCACGAGTCGTACAGTTTGGGAAATACTTTTTGCGAGCCTTCGAGCCATTACAATCTGCCCTCTATCAAAGTCGCTCAGATCCGCAGCCTTTCCCATCACACACAGAAGTAAGTAAAAGATTGATTCTTCAGACTCTCCAGCAGCAGTTAAATACCACCTCCACCTGATCACGTGCCTTCCACATCTCCAGGCGAGTTCATTACAAAATGTAGGGGTGGTCATAATGTTTTGGCTCTTGAGTGTACTTTTTATATAGTCATTTCTTATAACTTTCTATTAATTTTTTTCACACCAATGTTACTTTATCTTGCGGGATTTCTCTCAAGTTGTTAATAAAAGATAAATAACGTGTCAGTAAAATTCTGCGAAAATGACAATCACTTGAAAAATTATGAGAGATATTTCATATATTTGCAGCATTTAAATTCTAAACACACATTTCAGAAATTCATATTTATTTAATACTGCTTATTTCCTTCTGTCTTATTGTGAACCCATTATTTAAATTTTTTTCAATCATAAGGTTGATGCAACCTTTTTACATTTTCTTTCATTAATCAATTTTCAAATGAAAGAGTTCCATTTCCGTGTTAAATATTCCACTTTTCTCTCTCTCAATCAAGGACGTCTTATAGCCTGGGCCAACTGGGCCCAGGGCCTCGCTTTCGGTGGGAGCCTCGTTTCGTTCTTGAATCTATTTTAATAAAATCATGATCTGGATAATTTTAATGGTCAAATATTATTCCCGTGCATATTCACCGAAAAACAGGGTATTTCAAACTGCATGTCAACTGGCAAAAGTGGTAAAACTATATTATTATGTGATGACCGTTGTCCATGTCTAGGACAAAAACCAGAAACATTGATTCAACTCATTGAGTCGAAATACGGCCATCGGTCGAACCGGTTGGTGCCTAGAGTTTTGAGATTGTGAGTCGAGCACGTTTATTTGTTCCTAATGACCGTTTGAACGAGTATTTGACAAGGCATGCTATAGACTGTCTACTTTTAAAGATCTCAAGTAGGATCTACTTTTGCATAGGTGCAAATTAAGTTTATTAGAGTATATTTTATTTACACAGATCTATATGGATTTAATAAAAATCAGTGAAATAAAAACGCTCACAAAAACTTCATGAAATTTAATACGACATTTCTAAGTGTTTTTGAAAAACAGAACATTTAGGGAGTTCCTTGAAAATAATCTGATATTTTTCTTTTCATTGTCTTTTTTAGCATCAAATGGTCACCAAATTGTTCAATATCGTCCATTTTGTTAATTTCACCATTGGCGACCCAAACTCATTGATTTTAACTCACACTGATGTATACTCGTCATCGAATTCCAAAGCCAACTGATGAGAGATTAGATGTTTTTGTGTGGCAATTGTAGGGGTGGAGAGGGAAAGTAGCTTAGATAAACGAAACTGGCTATTTCAAAGCTAAGTTAGCCTCCTTTCTACGTAACATATGAAACCATCTCCCCTTTCGTTTCACACCCCTCTTAAACCTCGCCTGCGTGGACGGAGTTTTTCGCATTTTGTTCATTCCCAGAAGGAAAATCTTTTCGTGAAAAGAGAAAAAAATGCTTGAAAATACATAGTAGTTTTTCGGGACCATTATATTATTTCGTGTTAACCGATATTTCGTCTTAAGCTTTTATCGTGCTACACGTACCTTTTTTTACTTTCCCCCTCAACCCCATCCCTCAACGTTTATGTCCAAAAACACTTGCTTATAGCGAATTTCTATTCGACAAATTAAACATGCTTGCCAAATTTAAAGTCTGTAAATCTAATAGTACCAAAACGGGGGAATTTTTATCTGTAATTCCTCCACTACTCCCCTTGGTAGTCGATTTCCGTAAAACCCGTTTTTAGCGAACCACTTCTGAACAAAGGAAATATGCCTACCAAATTTTAAGCTTTTAGATCTAATAGTAAAAAAAACGGTAATTATAGATAACGCCCTCAAGGGCTAAGGGGATGTTATCTATAACAGGCGTTATAGAATTGAAAAGGAGGGGGGGGGAGACTATAGATAACATCTTCTGAGCCCTGGCAGCTCCCTCTTAAGAGTCAATTCCCGCAAAACCCATTTTTAGTGGATCTCTATTCATTAAAGGAAGCAAGCTTTCTAAATTTCATCTCTGTAGGTTGAATAGTTTTTTTAACAGTAATTTTAGATAACGCCACATTAACCCTCGAAAATTCCCCCGGGAGTCATTTTCAGCAAAATCCGTTCTTAGAGGATGTCTATTCAACAGCTACAAAAGAAACATGCTGACCAAATTTTAAGTCTGTAGGATGAATAGTTCCAGAGTTCAGGTGATGAGTGACTAACTTTTTATTCAAACAATCAAGCTCTTTTTTTTTTCTTAGGTAAAGGAAGATTTTCACAGGCCCGAGGTTCAAACCCCGTGCTGCGCAAGGTCGACTCAGCTTTTCATCGCTTCAGTGGGTCGATAAAATTAGTACCAAGCTAGTTTGGAAACTAAACAATGAAGGTTTCGTGTCCTAAACCTTACCGGAGCATCAGCTCATGCACCTCAGCACCCAAGGCCTCGTCAACTGAGTTGGGCACGGTAGGCCTTGGCTCTTATGCAGTGGCGTAACGTCCACCCCCGCATTCTAGGCTGCGTGAGTGAATATTTACGTCGCACTATTTCGCTACTTGAGGGCTTTTGGCGACGGACCTCGTTATTTTGAACCATGGTTAAGTGACGAGGTTGACATCTGAGCTGGCATTCTCCCTCCTAACTTCCACACCACACCAACGAGAGGACGATTGAGCTCTCGACAGATTTAACGAGCATACACAGCGAGTCTTCAGCGGTACTAGGCTCGAACTCATGACACACCGTCCACGAGTTCGTTATCTTGACCGCTAGACTACCGAGGCCACCCAGGGTTCTATGGGGTCCAAAGCATATGTTATGATATGGTTTTGCAATCCTTTGAAGATACGGCCCAAACTTGACTTTGCAGGGGGCCCTAATATTCTCTGTTATGCCACTGCCCTTATGGGTTGTTGCGCCAATGAGTTTTGCTTAGGAAGATTTTTAAATATTACCAGAAATATTCAAACTCTTATAAAGAATTTTCACATTGTATCTTTTTGCCACCTATATAAAAGATGCTCTCAGTAAAGAAGAAAGGAAGGAAAACGTATGCTTACAAAAAAATTTTCATTTAATAATTAATTACTTAAGATTTTTTAAAAGAACAATAATAACAAAACTCTTGCCTGACTGTATAAAAACCATTCGAAGCATTTACGGTTATTTCTTGCGAGTTGGCATAGATACAAAACTCAGAATTAGCAACAACAACAAAAAAACATCATGGAGAGACTTGATAAACTGTTCCATGAATAATTTATTATTCATGGAGATTCTTATGCATTGTTGTAGTACGAATTTCAGAGCTAACTCGTGTGAAGTATGCGGAACGAATACCAATCTAGTTGTACATTTTTCTACAAAGACTACGAGGAAGAAAAAATATTATTTTTTCCTGAAAGTGCGGCATCCAAAAACAAAAATAACACTCGCTGTCAAACACAGACATTATTTATTTAGATTAAACACAGTTTTATACCAAAACAATTTCAGTATTTTCAACCTAGATTGACAGATGGAATAAATGGTATCTTTTCCTCTTTTATCGATAGTTGATTCTAAATAATAGCTATAAATATTTATATTTTAATGAGTAATGGGGGATGTGTTTTTCGCATTTGTATGTATTCAGTATGTATTTTAAATGATTTTCTAAAAGGATTGTATTTGTTGTGATTGATATAGTTTAAATAAAACTATTTGCTTTCACAGGTCGTTACACATTTTTTTTAATAACAAGGTTGGTTTTTTGGAAAAATAAAATTTGCTATATTATTTAGTCTAAGTTTTCACTTTCAAGATTTGAATTTCTGTATTGCAAAATATTGAAAAAAGTTTAAACATTGTGATGCTTATAACTATAAATATTTCCATGATAAAGTTATAAAGTCGAATTGTGTGATTTCCATTTTTTTTCTTTCACAATTCTTTTTTGAAATAACAAAGCATAAATTAAAATTTTCTGAAAGTAGGTTTTTCAAAATATTTTTATTTGTTTATACATTATTCTATTTTGCCTCTATTAACTCTTTACTAGGCCGTGTTAAATATATTTACCACCAAATTCATCAACTTAAGCTCTTTATCACTCCTCTTCATCTGTCTAATTTACAATTCATTATAAAAAAATTGTAGTATTTACAAACATATTCCATAAATTTGTTGTGTTTTCTATGTATTGATCTCTGTTTTCATAAATTTCGAGGGAAATAATGTGTTGAAATTTTTAATTTCCTCCTCATCATCTACGAATATAAAGTATTTAATAATCATTATTCCTTTGAAAGGATGTGGTATTTACAAAATATGTTTTAGAAATTTCATGTGAAGGGGGGGGGGGGTGATAAAAGGAAACTATTAAGGAAAACTATAAAAATGCCTTTCATTGGCACAAAGTAGGTTGTGGTAAACATATTTTCACTATACAAAGGGATCTTAAAAATCAGAATAATTTTACCTATATATATATATACATATATATATATAAGAAACTAAATTAATTCCCTTACTTAAATCAGGCTCGTCCCCGTAAAAAATATTTTAATGTACCATCGCTGCAAAAAATAGCCCGATAAAAAAGGTGAAAGTAATGATAATTCCGTAAGAAAATTCTTTATTGCCTTTATTAGATTTAGATAAATTTCTCTCAACCAGAAAAGTTCGATCTTATTTTCATTGCTTTATCAGCTGTGTATTCATTCTGATCAATAAAATCTGCTTCAGCAGCAATTTCCCAATTATTTATTGAAGTTATTTTTGAAAGAAAAAGCACTAAAGAATGGAAGTGGTTCGTGCTTTCCAGTTTCATACATAACACAGTTCTAAGACGCAGTCTACAGGATAATTTAGTGCTGTGTGAGCCAAAGTGATTAATTCCACTTCGTGTAGTAAAAACATCCCTAGTCGTAGAAGCTGATGCGTTTTGCGCATGGAATGTTTCGTATTTAGACTATCACATCACTCAATAAGTCCCGGGCCTTACTAATAAAACAGCAACTTGTAGGCAAAATTGAACTTTTGATATCAAGATGCTCCCCTTCAAGAATAATATATTCAGCCCAGCGCTCTTCTAATTTTTTAATACCATTTTGTAGAACGATTCATCTTCGCTGTCTAAGTTAGGCTTCAACTTCGACAATCACTTCTTTATTTGTGCCAAACCTCTTTCCCTGTAGCATTCTTTTAAGGTCTGAAAACAGCAAGTAGTCCCTGGGGACATATCTGGACTGTACGGAAAGTGGGAAAGTAGTTAGAAGTGCAATTCATTCAATTTGACCATCGTTTTCATTGATTTGGGGCACGGAGCATTGCCTTGGTGAAACACCACTTTTTCCTTTTGCATTTGAGGGCGTTTTCTCTTTATTTTTTAATTCAGTTGATCCAATAACGGCATGTAATATTCACTATTAATTGTTTTTCCTTTCTCAAGGTAGCCAATAAACAAAATTTCCTGTTCACCCCAAAATATGGAAATCATATGCCAGCTGACGTTTGAGTTTTTGGGCGCTTTCACCGGCTGCTGTCCACTCAGCTGATGATCTTTTTGATTCAGGCGTGTAGTGTGTGTAATCGATCCATGTTTCAACCAGTGTCACGTAAAATATCCTGTTTAGATCACTTAAACAGCTCCGAACAACGTTCTGAATCGTCAACTCATTGTTGTTTTTGATCGACTGAGAGCAAACGCGGCAGCCACTTCGAATACAGCTTTCTCATCTACATATGATCATGCAAAATAGTGAATGCACTGCTCTTTAAATTCTCTGCTATCTCATGCAACTTTAATTTACGATAGACTAAAACGATTTTAAGAATTTTTATTATGTTTTCCGGAACAACTTCAAAATTTGGTCGACATGAACGTTCAGCGTCTTATGTGTCTGTGGGACCTCGTTTTAAGTCTGAATACTAACTTTTAACCGTTTTTGGCGATGAAGCAAAGTCCGAATAACACTTATCAAGTCATTGTTTTGCTTGAGCAGTGTTTTTCCCCAATAAAAACAATTTTAATCAACACACGAAATTCTTTTTCATCCATGGTTTCTAAACAAACAAAAGTTACTTCACTAAAACCACTGTAACTTCTCAACCAAACAAGATTTTTTCACAAAATTTTGACACGTGTCGTTTGAAAGTTAGGAAAGTTAGAAGGTAGCGCCCTCTATATGTTAGGCCCGGGACTTATTGAGTGATGTGTTAATAATAAGAAAAATGAATTAGTTAAATAAAAATAACTCTTTTTAACATATTGGTTATTGGGCCTGTGAGGTTGCGTTGATAGTGAATGGCGTGAGAAAAATGTAGATTGCTTTCAGAGAAGCCAGCTTTTCTCATAAATATGATTCAAAAGTAGTGAAAAAGATGATTGCGTGCATCATATTGATTCCTAAGTATTACAAAACGCATTCTCCACAGAATATTTTGATTACATACTTGCGCGTGATTGGCACTGGAGGTAAAAATGTATCTCAAATGCCACATTACGCTCTGGCACGTGATGCATTAAAAAAAAAAGAAATGGGGAAAACAAATGATAAACGAATTGGTTTGGATCATTTCTCCAAACTTTTACTTCCTTCTATAGCAGAACCATGCTGAGGACATGTCACCTTTTGCACATGTCTTTCAACTCTTCCTCTTCAGAATCCGAAATTTCATGGGCACCTTGGTGTGAAAAGGATTCTTCAACACTGTCATAACTATCATCATTCTTGTTCTCGTTCTATAGAGAAACCTCAGTCAACGAATTTGCTATTTCATCACCTGTTAGATGTTTATTAGACTGCATTTTTCTATATTTGAGGCGCAAATACCCTACAGAGCTATCGTCTCCACGATTCATATTTAAATTAACATTGGATTTTAATATCTGGGGATAATATAGCAGTAACATGGTTTGTCATTAGCAATCATATTGTAAACATGGTAGTTAATGACAAACTATATGATTATAAGCAAGATTGAAGTGACCAAGATGACGAATAAATATGTATCTTGTTCTCTATTTTTAACACCCTTTTATAAGCTTCACTTGTATGTAACGGAATCTTTGAACTCAATATTTTTACCCACTTTAAAAGGTCAGATTAATTCGAAAGTTTGTTCTCTTGTCCAGGACGGATGCAATACAATAATTTAATAATTCTGTTCCATTGTCTGATCAGGATAATCAGGATTACTGATTTTCCATTTTCAGATACCATCCTGCATCTGGCGACTCATTTCAGATCCCATTTCCAGATATGGCGACTAAAAGATTTAGTTACAACTTTGTTTGATTAACTATAAACGGGTGTTTTTTTAGTTTTTTAAACAATAATTTATTATTTCACATCACATAAGTACAATTCTCCGAAGTTGAATTCAAAGAAAATTGTTGTAATTCTGCACAATAGAACGTCATTTATCCGAATGAATTGGGACCGGACACCGTTCGGATACGCGATTGTTCGGATAACCGAAAACCGAATGCGCTCCATACAGTACTGATACCGGACACTATACAAATATTGAATATCATCACATGCGGGAAACGTGCTTAAAGAGAAAGCAAAATAGGTGCAAAATGTCGCAATTTTACCTTGAATGCGGAAAATAATCACTTATTTTTCGCTGTACCATTGTACACCTTCGTTTCTTCAATGCAAGGTCTCTGATTTACTTCTGCAGCAGTAGTTGAGTAGGACAGCACTCTGATTGCTGTTCGTACCACTCCATAGCTGTCTAACGCAGAAAGGTGTCAGCTTTTGCTGCTTTCGTTACTGTTGTCCTCGTCTTCATGCGTTTCATCGACGAGAGGGTCGGCTTCTTCTTGCACGGAAGTCACAATTTCATCATCATTTAGCATTTGAAATTCACAGTCTTCTGCATCGCATGCCATCCAGATTTCTACATCAACAAATCTCAACAAAAGAGCACGTATACACCCCCTCACTTGGAATTAAACTGACCTACTATTCCGCGCAGATGTTTACAAAACCACACAGCTGAAATTCCCCAAATATCCCTCACCTTGGGTTTTCCCGTCACTTTTGGCATCACAGGAAACAAATGTTGAGCATTGCACTGTTCGAAAATGGATCCGGACTTAGGTTCGGATATTTGACGCTCCGGATAATAAACGTTCGGTTAAATGACGTTCCACTGTAATTGTAATTGTTGAAGCTGGCACCTTCTCCAAATTTTCACACCCCGCCTACGAGTGGACTTTGAGTCACGACAAATTGAACGTGCATCAGCTCCTCTACTCGGCCGCCCGTGACTAAACACCGCTGACCACGAGTTCGCGACCATGACCACTAGGCTACCGTGGCCGTTGCCAAACATCTGAACTTAACTATAATTTTGATGAGATTGTTGAAAAAGTTTAAGTAACATGAGAGTATTTGTTGTGACAACAAATTATCTCTTTGCAGTGCACCTTGTTATCAAAGGAAAAGCTTTGTTGCCATAAAATGATGATAAAAAATTGTAAATTAAATTATATTAAAAGAAAAATTAATAACACAGATTTTTTTAATTTCAGTCGCTTGTATCAGCAAACAGCACACGTGCCAAAATTTTTATTTAAAACATATGATTTCAAACATCAAAAACAGCATTTTTTTCGGACGGTTATTATATATTTTCTTATGCTAAATTCTCTCTCTCTCTCATTCTTTATACAACATCATATATTCAATCGTAAATAAAAGTTTTTCCTCTTTGGAACAGAAGTGCCCTTGAATTTCTATACTTAAAAACGCCGAAATAAAGATTTCTTCAGCGTGGTCAAACTATTCAGAATGAGGTTACGTTGATGCGATTGAAGAGAATATTAATTACCTGCTTTTAGCAGTGATTTTGACAAGAATCAACTTCTCCCATCTTAAGTAAGAATATTTATTACTCTATGACAAGGACAAATTACGAAAAGGAAGCTGCTTTAAAATCTACCTGAGCAAGTTGTCATGTTTTTTCGTTGCATTATTTGAAATGTCTAAAATGATCATCATTTTTATTATTAAAAAAAACAATTATAACAAAAGTGTTTTGAAAAGTTCGTACGTATCATACCATAGACCAGGGAAGGCGAACCATTGCCACGCGTGCCATTGATGGCACGTGGCACAATATTTTGGGCACGCTACCGATCAAAACGGTTTGCTTTTTAGTTCAGAAGCTATATTATTACAAAAAACTCCAAACTTGTGAAAAACAACTCAAAGATGTGCGTGAGAAACCAGACTGAGAAATAGTTATTGAATAATTTATTTCCATAATTTATTTTTCAATCAAGGAATTTTCAGTGAGATTTTCTCAGTTCAAAGAAATGTCAAATACGCTCAAGTTCATTATGAACCCTGATGGGGCATCATTTAATAAACTGAACTTGCCCCAATTCGATTGGTTGGAAATTGAAGAATTTGAAATGTGCATGTGATTGATTTCTAGTCTAGTTCAATATGGAATCAAAAATTTATTGAAACAAGGAAAAAGCTGAAATTGATTGAAACAGAAAGATTAACTAGCAATATATGTAAAAATGCCAGTAACGAAATTTTGGAAACATTAAATTCGATTCCAGACACATTGAACTGTTTGGAGAAGCAGGCTCATATATACTATTTTAACCATATTTTCATCGACCTATCCCAACGAGTCATTATTTTCAGAGATGAATAATCTTAAAGACTCGTTTAGAAACCATTTGGCAGATTACTTCAATTCAGTACTTCAATCTGCTAAAGTAACATCTTACAACCCTAATCTAAATTATTTTTGTGTCATCTAATCTGCAACACACACAACAGAAGTCACACTAATGTTACTTAAATTCAACTACACGTATAACTGAAACATTTACTACCATACATTGCAAAATATATTTTTTCGTAGTAAATAAAGAGTTTTTTGGGTTGTTTATATTTATATATATAGTTTTATTATTTTCCCAATAATCACAAGTCAAAAATATTTGACTGCATGTCTATACCTCATTAAGCATTTCTTAGATAAATGGCACGTTGATCCATAAAAGTTCGCCACCCCAATATCCTCAAATTAGAAGACGTCTTTTAATACTGCGATGAAGAACCAATGGGCTGCAATCATGTGATGTAATAAATTGCATGATAACTGCAATCGTGTTGTCAAGCGGTTCAAAAATTCATGTGACGTCATAGTTACAGGATATAGACAATCACGTGTTTCCAGCCTATCAGTTCATGCGTTTCGCTGTTGCCAACTTTTGCTTTTTACAGAATCTTTCTTTTAAAAAGTGCATATTTTTTTAAAACAATAACGCGCATAAGTAAACAAAATGCATTTGATTTGAAAATACACGGAAAAATAAGATTCTTTTTCGAAGTTATACTTCTTTTAGCGCGATAGGGAAAAATGATGAGTGTAACTTTTTACGATGCGCGCGCACACAGTCACAACACCGATGCGCGAGCACACCGTTGTCTAATAACTTTGGAAGTTACTGAGTAATCTTGGCTATATGGATGTCGATCGAATTGGCGTGCCCCCCCCCCTCACATGTATTTGATATCTATATGCTTGTGGTTGGGATAGGGGAGGGCTTGCACACTAAAATATCAGTCCTCCATGTTATTCCTATGGGATAGGAAATTTTCTAACATGCCACTTTTTTGGTGCTTGGGGACAGATATTTAGGGGATCGTAATAACTATTGAAAAAACCATGTCTCTTGGGAGACATCCCCCTGGTGCATTCCCCCCTCTACAGCTTTTTGGCCAATATCTCAGCACTCGAGCCTCACAGTCCATTCGGACCTGGCTCATTCGATCCCTCTCTGTTTGCTCTTCCAGTTATTATAATTTCATGCTCATAGGGCTATATTTCTTCCATATAGTTTTTAATTCTTTTAAACTTTTTAAATTTATTTAAATTCACAATATCTTGGCTCCTGTTTAAATCTCGAACTTGAGATTTGAACCAACTGTTCCACTAGTCGAGACCCATCCAGTCATCCACTTCATTCCAATTGTGTAGGCATGGGGAGGGCTTAAGCACTAAAATATCATGCTCCCATGTTAATCCTATGGGGACTGGAAAAAATTTCACCCCCCTAAGGAATTGAGCTCGGGACTTGATTTTTGGAGGTCCACCATGTTTTCGTATTACCGCGAGCTTTACGTGGATTGGCCCCCGTGTTAATGGTCCTATTGTCCCTGTGCGGGTGTGTTTAAATTTATTTAAATCGTGATTATCTCGGGTTTGGCTGGTCCGATTGACTTAAGGTTGGTGAAAAACTTTTCTAAGAATCTTAATACTTGAACATGCTTACCAATTCATCAAATTTGACATTTTATCAAAATTTTACATTTATAAATATGTCTAACGTCGGTTTTAAATTCAATGGAGAACACGTGTTTGCATTTATCATGTGATCGCCGTGAATTTACCGTTCCCACTCACGTTCAAACATGATAATAATAACGATAGCAACATTTGGAGACTTTTTTTGAATTAGCGATATCTTTTCGTTAAGCGAAATTAATCGACGGTATAATACATAAGAATCGTTTTAAATTATTTATAAAAGGTCTTAATACTTACGTTTTATTGCAACCTATTAGCAACATTAAATGAAACGAAGCACCTGGTTGCCAATTCAGAGAGAACGAGACATGGGAAAGCGGGGTTGCTAACGGCGAGTTATTTATAGAGTTGGCGGTTGTTGCGATAATACGGAAGTACCTTTATATACGATTAAACACTATATAATTAAGTAGAAATGTTGGTTAAAATTAAGCACAAAAGTGCAAATTTTCGATTACTTATGGCCTATTTTAAAATAAGTCGCCAAATTATTCAAAACTCACAAAAGAAGTTTATTAAAAGGTGTTTGGCTGTACAAAATCTTTGTCGAATGAAAACAAATACTCTTAAGTTGGCAGTTGAGCAGTACTATTTTTAATCGGATTTTTTTTCTTTTTTTTTTTTACCACAAATAGTCATAGACATATTTACTTGTTTTCTTTATAAGATCACAAAAAGCATCTGTTTTTTTTGGAGGTTTTTTTTATTTGTTTCCACGCAAACAACTTTAAATCAAACATCAATGTGTCAAAACTTAAATAAACTGTAATTACAAAGAGATGGTGATTGAGCAATTTATATTTCATGTTATAATGAGTAAGATATTGAAGTTCTAAGTGAAGTTCTAAATTAGCGTATAAAACAAAACGTTACAGCACTCTCCTATCATATAATCACGCACTTTCGTGACAGGTTTAATTTAAAACGTGTTTCACCTCTTGTTGAATGTTTTAATCTTTCAACTTTTTTTGTCAGGGGGAAAACATATAAACAATTTTTTAAATCGTTTTTGCAAAGGGACATTAGACTTATCTGAATTGAAAGAGAGATAACAAAAGATACTATCTTAAAATGTAAAAATGAATAGTAACGTCTTACGAGTTTAGGAAACGTTTTTAAAGGTCAATGCCAGTCCAAAAATGCCGCCAATACATGTCTGAAAAGTGTCAGCAACCCCAGGAAAATAAATAATTTGACCGGAAAAGAGACAGAGCATTAAAAGAGTTGAAAAGGCTTTTCTGTTAAAAAATTTTAGGTGTGTTTTTTAAACTCCGCCTGCTCGTACCTAAGAATTGAAAGTGATGTTAATCGAAAAACCGGTTCCACGTATGCACGAGAAGCACGTGTGTGGGATTTGTTTTTACTTGAGAAAAAGATTGTTAGATTGGCTAAGTGATCTCTAAACGCTTTTGGATCAAGATACTAGTTCACATTGGGCTGTTAGTAAAGCAGATGAATACATCCGGGGTCCTTTAAAATATATTCCAATCTAATGTTTCCGGTAGCATTTTGTGACAAATTGGAAAGAGGATCATAATCATATGACTACCCTAGCCCCACCGCATTAAACATATTTAAATGTATTACTCATCTTTGTTCAAATCAGCTCATTTTCCTGTGGGAAATCTATTAAAATACTGAATATTTCTTGGGTAAATTGCTTAATATCCACAATGCGAAAGGACACAATTCATAATGATTACTTGATAGATGCAGTCACGTGTTGTGCATTGAATTCAACACTGACTTGAGAAGACTTGTATTTGTCATTCTACTCATAAAATTTAAAGAACATTTTAAATTTTATGAGTAGTTATTTAAATAACATTTTAAATTTTATAATTGGGTAAGAAGTTCAAATTCTTCAAAAAGCTTTCAAATTAAAAAAAAAATCCGATATTATATTTGTACTCAAAGTTGTGTATTTGTTGATCACACACACACACAATGTGCGTTATTAGTGCTGACAAATATTTACTTTCTGATAGAAAGTTTCAGCAAAAAGCAACAACAAAGTGCGTGAACTGATTGACTGGAGACATGTGGCTGTTTTCATCACGTCACATTGTAATAACCGCTTTGAGGTTATTGGTGTTTAGGGGTTTGAGTAAAGTTCAGCCATAACTAGTTTAAACACAGACTTATTAGTTCACTATCTTAAATCTGACAACTCAGAGTAGAAAATTCACCACTACTAATTATAAGAGCAATCACACTGCTAAAAGATACTTAATATATCATCTAATTCACTTACACTAGGTCACAGTTAGGACTTCTACGGTATATTTCACCTAAATTTCTTTATTTGCTGTACGACCTCCGTCGTTATTATTAATCTCAATCTTATAACTTCTTCGCCAATTAGCAATAATTGATCAGCCAGAAACAACTCTTTGACTAACTATCAGCTGGCTCTCGACTAACTCTCAACTAACTTCGCGTATCTAAAAGTCAGTGTCGAAATAGAGCTACTCATTTGCATCAATCAAATCTTCTTTTTCGGGAGAAAGTTTTCAATAGAACAACCGTTAAAAAGATATAAATTTACCCCAAGAGGATTAGTTACATGTTCGCGAATAGACCCGTTACAACATGAACTTATGTACTGATTGGCTGAAAACACATGATTATAGTTACCTGTAACTATGACGTCACATGAATTTAGCCCATTACCAAACGTTTCGTGAAAAAATAGTTCTTTTTATATTTAAACAAACTACATCACAAACTATCAGCTCTTGAGACTCAAATATAAGCTTATGACGGATCTATCCGCGACTATATTAACACCTTCGGGACTCTTCTGGGGAAAAATAAATTAATTCAACCAACTTTCGCCGACCAAGAAAGCCTGATTATGTAAATGAAGTATATTATATAAATTCTGCTTTCGCGAGTTTGTGAGTAAGTAGGTTGGAGTTGGCAAGTAGGAGTTAGCATAGAGTCTTCGAGTTAGTTTGTTAGTTGAAGATTGAAAGAGATAGTGGAATTATTAAGAGGTCGTGGAGTCGTCCAAGAAAACGGATTACACCAGTGAATCCAACGACATTGATCAATCCCGATAAAGATCACCTGCAAGATTCCAGTGTAGGATCCGATGCCTAAAGAGTTCTGGTATCGTGAGCTTGATTAATAAGAAGTTAGCTCATTAGTGTGCGACGTAGTTATATTTGAGCGTATTTAAGCTATCTTAGATTCAGTTGAGGGTCCGTCGTAGTATCCCCGTGTTATAAAATCTCACCTCCGCTCTCTACTATTCAATCACCTATCTTAATTAGATCGTTATTGTGTCTGATTGATATTTTAGTAACAATAAATTAATTATCATGTCTGATGATCATTCAGTTTCTCCCACACACCTAGCCGGATTTACAGGTAGACAAGGGGGTTCAGAGTCAAGCAGGAACCGACAGGTATTACAAGCTTTCTATTTGAGGAAATAGTTAGAGAACTAAAATGAAAATAGGGAAATAAATGTAAGAGATGATAAAATGAAATCGATATGCGAATTAATGACTATATCAAAATCCAGATTAAAAGTATCTCATTTCAAATCTGCCTCTCTCTAAACTCTGGAATAGAAGTGGAGACAATTGTTCTTCCACTACCATTTGGACATCCCTCATAATTTATATATTCGTTTCCATCTAGAAAGTTTTGCAGTGACCTGAACTGATTATGGTCAGATGGTAAAATATCAGGAATATATGCTGGGGGAGGTAAATTTCCTAACCCAACTCTGTTATTTTTTATGCGGTGTTTCTTGCCACATGTAGTCTAGCGTTGTCATGATGAATATTGTCCTCTTTTCTGTTGGCCAAAAACGGACGTTTATGTTGACTTACTTTTTTTTAAAACATTAAGTTGAGAACAGTAACGACCCTTCCATTTTCTTTCAGCAACTCACAGTGCACTATACCCTAGCTGTCTTCCCAACAACACAACATAATCTCCCCTTTGTAAACATATGCTTTTTTTCTAGCCACGTGTTAAAGCACTTTTCATCTTCAATCACCAAGGGGTCCAAAACTGGTTCTCTTTCCTGACGAGCAAGATTTGAAGAACATATCGAAATTCTGACCATAAAATTTTTTTCGTTTAATTCGTTTGGCACACAAACAGACAGGGCCGCCGCGTGGGGGTGGCAAAATTGTTCACCGCACAAGGGCGCCTGGGGCAGGGGGCGCCAAAATTTATAGTACTTATAGTTTTTTAATTTAATGTTACTTACATAAAAGTTGTTGAAAAAAAACTTGCAATTTTGCATGTTTTATATTTTCTTAGCAATAAAATAAGATTTAATTTTTTTAAATTTTATATTTTAATTTAAATTAATTTTGTTTTCGTTTCTGCGGATTGTTTTCGTTTGTGTAAAACAAAATTTGATTTCCGATACCAAAAATAAAACGCTATTATACGGAACGTGTTCAAAATCTAAGAATTTGTAACATGTAACAACAGAAATTGGAGATGATTTGTATCAGCATAAATTTTTATTCATTATATGCTGAGAAGATGTTGTGGCTCAACGTCGTTGTTTTGTTTGCTTTTTGTTTGCAATGATAATATATATACATTTTTAAAATTATGTAAATCGCTTGGTTTTTCTTCTCCAAGTCATATTTTGCTTTATGTATACTGTTATTAAATTGTTCTTAAAACTCGAAATGAAATCTTTATCGCAGCGTTTCTCAAACTGTGGGGCGCGCTCTCGAGGAGGGCGTGATAACCCTACTTAGGGAGCGCGAACGTATTGCGAAAAATCGAAAATAAAATATTTAAATTAACTATCAACTTGATAAAATAATTTACAATTTAAAATAATTACAAAGTAAAATATATTCTTATATAATAAAAAATAAAGTACACAATCAAACTGATATAATACGCACTACATATAAATGTATCAGTTCTGCACAAAGTATTTGATAATTAATTTATCAATATTCAATTAAAAACAAGTTCAGTAATTACTAGTGACTGTCTTGGGCTTGTCATATTCAAAATTTATTTACAAAACTGAATATTTATCTAATTAGTGCGCTTATAATTAAAGTCGTATTGTATTGTAGTTTTACCATCAAAGTACACTCTTATCCATAAACTAAGGATAATTCAGAATCACACAGAAATTGAACTCTAAAATAAAAATTTCACCGGTAGAATTATCACACACATCTCGAAGAAGAATATACAAATTACAGGAAACCACCAGATGGGGGGATAATACGTCACAATGACGAGAGTGTAAGAGAGGGGTATATAAGGAATTGTGGCAAAGAAGTAAAATTGTTCACAAGCGCTTTAAAAGCCTTTCAGTGCAATAACCGCATAGTTATGGCACAAAGGAAGCATTTGGATGATTTCTTACGTGGTAGAATTATCGGACGACTGGAATGTGGACGCATCCAACTAGAAGTATCCGCGGAACTTGGAATCGCCCAGAGTTTCATCTCCAGGCTTTGGCAACGATTCAAAGATGATGGTAATGTGAGTAGATGTTACAGCACAGGTCGCCCCCGAGTTACAATGCCGAATGAGAACCGGTATTTGGCAGTTACTGCCAAAAGAAACAGACGAAGCACAGCATCAGACCTGTCTCGGCAGCTCTCTTCAGCTACCGGTACGACAGTTTCAAGGCAGACCGTGTACAGACGCTTAGGGCACATTGGTCTATATGCTGGTAGGCTTGTCAGGTGTGTTCCCCTTACCACAACTCACTGTCGCCTGCGATTAACCTGGAGTAGAGAGCATGCATTGTGGACACCGCAACAGTGGTCTTGTGTGGTGTTTTCCGATGAGTCCAGGTTTAGTTTGCAGTCTGATTCTCGCCGAACTTTTATATGGAGAGCGCCATGTACCCGTTACCACCAAAAGAACACCATTGAACGACACCATTACGGTGGTGCAGGATGGTTCGTTTGGTGAGGAATTATTCTTGGTTCCAGAACTGACCTGCATGTTCAGAGTGTAACGATGACAGGCCACATCTATCGGGATGTCATTCTGAAACAACATGTACATTTGTTTCGGAGCGCCATGGGTGCTGAATTTCTGTTTATGGATGACAACGCCTGTCCTCACTGTGCAAACATTGTAGACGAATGCCTTCAATCGGAGGATATCACCCGTATGGATTGGCCAGCATACTCACCGGACTTGAATCCAATAGAGCATGTGTGGGATATGCTTGGCCGACGAATTGCAGTCCGTCAACCCCCTCCCATCTGTCTACCGGAACTTCGGAGGGCATTGCTTGATGAGTGGTGTAATATTCCCCAAGATCAGATTGATAATTTGATACTCAGCATGCGTAGGCGTTGTAAGGCCTGTATTGCATCGTCCGGGAGACATACTCCGTATTAACCATCATACTAACCATGTTATACTGTTTTTTGTAAATAGGTTCTTTTTTGAAATTTGCTCCAGGGAGTAAAAATTGCAATTTTTATTAATTATGTCAAACATATAGCATCTTTTTTGCTCTTTATCTTTTGTTTAATAAATAGACTTTACAAATAAGTCAAATTTGTTTTGCTTCTGTCTCTTTCTTTGCCTGAACTTCATTATCCTTAATTTATGGACATGAGTGTAAATAATATCTATAATATTCTTCATTTTTGAAGGAATGGAAAATATTATGCCTGAGTGTAAAACTTGATTTAAATAATATAAAAAATATTAATTGGAGCATGACAGTCTTAACGCGACTGTTGCTGGGATGGAGGGACTTTTTTCCTGGAAGCTCATATGAAGTAGATGTCTGATACTTTCGATATCTTGTTTCACTAACAACTGGTTCTTTCTTGAAAATATACCGATTTCCGGTCTAAAATTCACTTTATTTTATAAATTCTTTGAATTTTCCTTTATAAAAAATAATAAAAATAAATGCAGTAAAATATTCTTGATTCAAATGATACTACAGAAAAACTAGCTTTCAGAAACAGAAATATTTGCTTTCATAATAAATAAAGAAACAAAAGTTGATTGTAAATTAATGTTTACAACATGTGTAAATGATAGAAAGGCTGGTTAATATGAAATTTTTGCCTTAATTTTGTAGAATTATTCTTTGTTGAAAATTTCATTTACCTTTTTGTACAACGTTTGTGATGTGATTTATATTTGCACAATTCATCATATATTCTGAATATAACACTGTGTATGTCTTGTATCATAAAAAGATTTAAAAATTCATATTTATCGTTACCAGATTATTCACTGAACGTTTGGTTACTGAAATACACACATTTGTGTTAAAATTATTCTTACTTTTTGAGAAACATATTACTCTGGAATACCCTACTCATATCGTAAAGCATTTTAGATTTACTTCACATCACAAAAAGAAGGGGAAAAAAGGTTTTTTTTTTCATTTTTGAGAATTTTTTATTTTATGTACACGATATTTTACTTTTTCATAACTGTAGAGTATTATTAAAAAAAAATCAACTGATATACAACAGTTCTTTTGAACATTGTACAATCGTAATATCTTAAATATAAGCCAACATAAAACAAAAAGTGAACCTATAAAAAATTGTTAATGTACTTTATGTACGTTATGGAACAGTACGTAATGTACATGAACTTTTACGCAAAATAATTCATGTCAAGCATTATATTCTGCACAATATTATTTTTTTTTAAAAAATAGTTGAATAACAGTTTTTAAAAAATGATACTATCTTTCGTAAGGTATGTATACGATGTAACTTTTCAAACATACAAAGATAAAAAAATATTCTTACATAAGTATTATTGCATAAATTTTCATTAAATTTATAAATTTTTTATGTATAAACCTACAAACATTGCCAAACAATTCAACCAAATGACAAAGAAATTGTAAAATTAAATTTTTAGATATTCCTCTAATAATCAAACTGAAGGGAATTTTAATGAATTGCAATCAGAAAAAAAAAATTTTAAAAAATATTCTCAGTAAAATCAGGTTGTTTTGTAATTATTAAAAATTTCTATGAAAACATTAATTTACAGGCAGAAAATTTGCAAGTTTATAGAAGAGAGTAGCAGAGTGAGTACCTGTAACACATTATATATTTTGTACAGTTTAAATTATATGAGTATTTGTATTAAGTTAAATAAAAAACAGTACGCGTCAGCACCATAGCTTAGAACAAAGGATCTCAAACTTGTCATGTTTTTCGATCTGGGCCCTTGCTTGCTTAATATTGAATTTTCGCAAATTCATGAGCTTCAAATGTGTTTTGGACAGTTGGTATACTGTGGTAGCTCGCTGTTGTTTTAAAAACACATTTACTTTTCTATCTGTAGTGAAGTGTTGTGTGAAAAACTAAAAAATACATGTTAATTTTAAGCATTTATTAGATAAAAGTTAAAATTTAGTACCTGTTACACA
This sequence comes from Trichonephila clavata, assembly GCA_019973975.1. Classification (NCBI taxonomy): domain Eukaryota; kingdom Metazoa; phylum Arthropoda; class Arachnida; order Araneae; family Nephilidae; genus Trichonephila; species Trichonephila clavata. The sequence continues at coordinate 510,287 of BMAO01014348.1, forward strand.
GAATAAGAGAGTAAAACCAAATGCTTTTATGACGCTTTAGTTACAAATTTTTAATACTTTGCATAAATTTAGTTAGGTTTTACCTTAAACCTCCTTGGTTAGTAATGAACAGTCTATTTTTTTCATAAAAAGAAACAAATTAAGAAAAACTTTTATCTTTCAAATTAACAAAATATTTCAAAAAGCAACTTTTTATTTATCTCTATAAAACCCAGATAAATTTTACCCTTCATTGGGCAGAACTCGATTGATCTATTTCTGATGTACAATTTCAATTTCCAAATAATCAAAAAAAAAAAATACTAATAATTATAGCTTTTTTCTTAAATGTTTATAATTATTATGTACCTGAGATGTGTGTGTGTGTGTGTTTTCAATATTTCAATTGCTTATAACAAATGCTTTTTAGTAATTTGCATTAATATTGGTAAAATTTACTTAAATATTTTGAATCAGCAGAAAGAAGAAAAAATTTCACACTAAATTCTGAAAAATAAATTTTCTGAAAAAAATATTGTTTCTAAATTTTCAGTTAAATTAGCTTCTTTACCTGAATCTTTATTTAGTAGCAAATGACATAAATGGGCTTTCGACTTTCAAATAATATATTGAGAGAAAATCATATGATGCATTTTGTAAATGAAATGAAAATTAAATTTTTTTTTATTTAGTGCATTAAATATTTTTTTAGAAACATGTTCTCAAAAAAATTAACGGATTCTAAAAATGATAATGAAAAGCACATTGATGGATTAAATTTAAAAAACTGGAGTGACAATGAAGTTTTAAAACATTGCAAAGAATTAGAACAAAAATTAACGGATACTAAAAATATTAATGAAAAGGACATTGATGGATTAAATTTTTTCGAAGAAATAAAATCTTTGAGGAGGATATGTCATCTATTGATGTTTTAAACTATATTTATGAAAACAATCTTATCGATACATTTCCAAATATTGTAATAGCTTTACGGATTTCTTTAATCCTGCCAGGTTCGGTGGCTACTGGAGAACGAAGTTTTTCAAAACTTAAAATTGTAAAAAACTACATGCGATCTACTATGGCGCAGGAGAGATTATCGGACTTGTCAATTATATCCATAGAGAGCGAAATTTTGGATAAATTAAATATAAAGGAATTGATACGAGCATTTTGTAGCTGCTAAGGCTAGGAGAATCAATATATTTGAATATATTTTCTAATTTTTATATTTTACTTTAAAATTTTATATCATTTTTGCTTTGTTTTTAAAATTTATGAGATAATAATAAAAAAAGCAATAAGACAAACGTGTTTTAACATTATAATTTTGAAGCTTATCAGTTCGAAAGTCAAATTTTGAATACTATAAATGAGTATTTCACATTTTATTTGTAGCACTTTATAAGAGTGCAACAGAACCCCATGAAGGGGCGCCGAATTTCAATCCGAACAAGGGCGCCTAATACCCACGCGGCGGCCCTGCAAACAGAGAGTTTGGACACGAAACGAAGCCTTTTAATGTAATCCAAAGCAGTAGTCTGATGAAGCCCACTTTTGTGGAATTTAACGTGGGATTTGTCCTGATTATCTTGCGTAGCACTTCATCATTGACATCTGATGACTTTTCAGATCTGGGCTCATCTTTCAAAGAAAAATCACTCGAACGAAATTTTGCAAACCATCTTTGGCAATCTGTTACTGTGGCCTCTCCAAACACGTGGTAAACGTTTTTATTTCCCTCCATCGCGTTATTCCCTTTTTGAAACTGAAACGAAGTGCACTTTTTCTTCACTCAGTGAAGAAACAATTTTTGATGACAGTTTTGCAAATTTAAAATTAACTAAAATAGGGAAAATATAAATCATTAATAGTATGCTAATCTAACTATTAAACCGGTTTCAGTCATATCAGAATTCTTGCTAAGGATCGGCAACGCATACAAGTGTACATATTCAAAAACGACAGAACTTTCACTTACACCCAATACATACAGTTGCCGACTCTGGAAGCTATAATGGCTCTGACCCGTTTGTGCATCGAGTCGAACTGAGCTTAGGTGATTGATTCGGATAAGTCATTCCACGTTGCTTCAAGTTTACACCACACTATCAATTGCAGTGGCTGAGAAGCAGTGTCAATTCAGTTTCTCAGCAACCCATGACCAGATGTTTTCATTGGGTGAGAGGTCTGGAGAACGTACTGGCAAAGGCAACAGTTGGAAACTTTTTCTCTGTCGAAGTATGTACGGACATGATGAGCAAGATGTGGACTTGCGTCATTTTGTTAAAAGGTGACGGCTCTAAGAGTCGTCTCTCACTGTCCCCAGCCTTAAGATCTCAGAAATATAACGATGACAATTTAAGTTACCAACGACGGTTATTAGAGTTTATGTCATGCACCCGATGGCTGCTCATATTATCACGCCAGGTATAGGTTCCATATGACGATATCGAATGAAAGTACACCACGTGCCTTTTCCTCGGTGCCTCCTGACACAGATATGTCTATTTTGATGCTGTGAAAAAAATTAGGACTCTACTGGAAAGACGATGTGATGTATCCAATTTTGTCATTAGCGCACCACCGTCGCCACGCGTCTTTAAGCTGCAGTGTGGAGGGTAGCTGCCGTATTGGTCACCATGCAGACATTACTTGTGCAAACACCTTGTGCAACGCATCGAGTGTCCCACATATAGCAGACAAACATCGTCGTCTGTACAAGTCGTTGCGTACGGCAAGCATTTGTGCGGATACTTGTAGTGCTGGAAGCAAACCTACTTCTTGATTCAAGGTTTACTATGGGATTGTATTACCCTGTAAGGCTGACATAACAACATGACGCCCTCTCAGGCGTTAGTTACTGAAAGTCATTGAGATCCTGCATGTAAGACATTCAGTAAGACCGTCCCCAACCCATCGATTCCATATTTGTTGGATTCCATAAGCCGCACTGTTGATAGGTCTACAGATATAGAAATACGAAACGTGCTGGAAGTCATCTTCGTCATAACATGAACTTCTCGCAAACAATCACCATTCAAATATGGTTTCTGACTGGGAAACTGCTGCGTAACTTTCCTCTTATGCAGAGTTTGAGAAGCCGTTTCTCTTTCTTGTATCGTTCAATTGTTCTTAAATACCAGTAGTTTATATATCTCAGTGTGAATGAATCAAATTTGTCAGTATCTTGAAAATTAAGAATGAAATTGATAAAGAAAAGAAATTGAGAGATACATGACATTTGAAAATATAGGCAGATTTTCTATTTAAAAAAAATAAAATCTCCCCAATTAATAATTTATAAATATTAATGAAAATATTTAATGATATTAAATAATGCGTGTCCAGACTTTTAGATTTAATTTTCAATTCATGTTTCTTACGAATTCCTGTTGAAAAGAACATTTTTAGCGCGTTTTTCACGTAGTGGAACAAAAGCGCTATTAGGACGCAAATTTCGTCTTCGTTCCATATTTTGTCGTACCTTTTTCTCAGCCAATAAGCAACCAATTGACCACGTATTTTGGGCATTGGGTCACATTTGTGCCTTTGATGAGCCGAATCATATTTAAATTTTCCCATAGTTTTCCCGAATTTTCCTACTAATTTTCCTGAATTTCGCTAGTTTATAACAAAATTTTCTCAAATTTTACCTAGTTTTCAACAAAATCGTACCAAATTTTCCATAAAATTTTTCAAATTTTCCATAAAATTTTTCAAATTTTCCCGAGTTTCCATGAAATTTTCCGAATTTTCCACAAGATTTTCCTGAATATCTCGGGATTTATCCCAAATTTTACTGAGTTTACACAAAATTTTATTGAGTTTACACAAAATTTTCCCGAGTTTTCCTCAAAATTTCCCCCGAATTTTCCACAAAAATTTCCTGAGTTTTCCATAAAATTTTCCCGAGTTTACCACAAAATTTTCCCAGAATTTTTAGCGCGTTTTTCACGTAGTGTAAAAAAAGTGCTATTAGGACGCAAATTTCGTATTCGTTCCATATTTTGTCGTACCTTTTTATCAGCCAATAAGCAACCGATTGACCTCGGGTTTTCGGCATTGGGTCGCATCTGTGCCCTAGATGAGCCGAATCATATTTAAATTTAATAATTTAAAATTTTTTTCTTTAAAAAAATGTTTTTTAAAATTAAAATTATTATTATTATTTTTTTTAAGTATAGTTCTCTCTCTCTCTCTACTTTCTGTTAGTAAAAAGTTCATTAGTTGCATTATTGTGAAATACAACATGTGAAAAACGCTCTAAAATTACTTGGCCATGCCAATGATTGGTATCTTGTTTCATGTCGCAGCCATACTGCATTTTTTTAAATTCAGTTTTTACAGTACTTTAAAAATTTTCTAAATTGTTTTTAAAAACTAAAAACGAATGTTGTGTGTGGCATTTCCCTTCAGGGACGATAGTAACCTGCACTTATAAAAAATATATTATATTGACTTTTAGACCGACTATAAATTTAATCTATAGGGTACAATCAAGGCTAAGTTTAAAAAATATCAAACCGGCGTAAGATCCAGCTAGGAGTATGATAATTTTTTTCATATTCGTAACCTGTTATTTATGCTGGATAGAAAACTTTAACCGTACTTTGTGATGTTATTGATAATAAATGAATACGTGTTTATATTATATTGTGTACATTATAATTTTATATATTTAATTTATGAATTATTTTTTTAAAAAAAGTTCTAATAAATTCTTATTATGAACAAATATCCTGAATTATATTTTTCTCGTTCAAATTCATTGAAGTCTTTTCACTGACCTTCAAAGGGTCTATAACCCTTTAGTTTTAAGAATGTCTGATTTAAAGGTTATAGTTCGGTAGAAATGGATGAGATACAGACATTTTTATTTCTTTTTAGAGAGCTGTTCATTGTGTTATATCTAATCAATTACAACAATAAATCATTTTGAATAAAAGGCTTTTCCGACAGAACAAATGTATTTATGTGAAGTAAAATAACAATGTAATAAAAACTGAAATGTCTTACGATTTTTAGAGAGAAGAGAAACAATTTAACGGAGCTGATAGAAAATCATAAATAAATCAAAAGGATTTATTTTTTAAAAAAGAGATATTTAAAAAAAAACTTTAGAAAATTATATATTTTGGTTTTTGAAGTAGTGCATTTATTTTTTTTAAAATGATTTTTTTAATGTATCCTAGGGGAAGGGATACCTACTGTCCGCCTAACGATGTACCAACTTCCATTGTACAAACTATACAATTGTACACACTGATTGCTCAAATCGTAAAACTGTAATTTCTATTAAGTAGTTCTAGTAAGTAGTAAAAGTAGTTGTATTTGTTTTCGATATATCCTTTCAAATGGAGCTGCGGATAGATAATTGCGACTGCAATCTAGCACGTTCCCCAAAGCAGGTATCACTTTTTAATGTGGCCCACTATAGGTGGATACAAATGATTTATTTTTTTCGATATATCGCATGCAGGAAAAAAAATAAATTTCAAGTCTTGATCTTGTCACAGGTCTATTCGGATTCTTCTTACTAAAAGTCCTCTTGGGGAAAAATGGGTCTTTAAATTTTAATCTATTGAAAGCCTTCCTTCGAAGAAGAAGATGCGAGTATATTAATTAAGACTTATATATAAAGATTAAATTTTCGAGTTATATGTATATAGAGAGAGGTTAGACTGTGCTACGGCTAGCAGTGATTGATTAAACGTGAATTAAGGCGTGGATACTTCGTAGCTCATAATTGTAATATTAAAGTTGACGATTTGTCAATTAGGAATCAAATTAGATTAGGTCGTTAAGTATTAGAAGGTATTACCTAGACGCAAGTGATCTGGTTTTTAAAGTCTTCTCGTATTTCGTCTATCTCACTATAGCTTTCTATATTTGGTATTTGGGTGCATCTCTTGACTTTCGTTAATAGAATTTGTGTTGTTGTTCATAACTGAAAATAAATTGGAGTTATATTGACTAGGGCTAATCTTCCTTCCGACCCCCCTAACACTAAGGGATGTCATAGCTCATCCCTTACAGTCTCCGCATCTTAATCTGTACTTCAATTTAGTGCCTTTTCAAAAACAATGCTCCTAATAACTTCTTCCTCAAAATTCCACTGCATTTTTTCCCGTCTTTGATTCTGTGTTCTGACAGGGCCACTTACAAATTGTCCATAAGTGAATATTGTATCCTTCCATGTTACATATAAACCGACTTTTTCAAAACTCTGCCCCTGAGATTTATTAATAGTTAGGACAAATGCCAATCTTATAGGGAATTGAGTATGTGTTTCAGTGCGAATGGCATATCAAAGTCCCCTCCAGTGTGATCCTTGGTATACAAACAATTTAGCTTTTCTTATGTCCTGATAAAATTTCACACTGCAGAATATTCTTCTGCATATTTTTCTCCGCCAGTCTTGTGCCATTACACTTTCCATCAGTTATACATTAGTTTCTTAATAGCATGACGATGCAGCCTAATTTCAAATTCAGTTTAGTAGGGTACATTCCCGATGGAGTTAGTGATGATAGATATTCAGGTGGATACTGTAGCACAGAGGTATTATTCTAACTGTGTTCCAAGGAATCCTAGGGTTCCACGAGTCACACACACACATAAAAATAAAAAAGAAACGTATAAATATGTATGCAAAATAGATTTACGTTCCCTAAAAAGTTTGCATACCCACGAGAATTTAAAGCTCATCCCAGTCATTAAGAAACTGAAAATTTTATTTATACATAATAACTTTATTTTACAATACTTTTTAAGCATTTATCATATTATAATAAAAAAGGAGAAAAAGCTTATCTTTTTATATATATATTATACTTACTAGAACAAGAACATTTTATTGTTTACTGTGCCGGGTTCCACAATATAATTTTATACTCGTTAGCAGAGGCGGATTAAGGTAGTTGGAGGCCCCTGGCAGTAAAAGGTTAGAGGCCCATGGGCTTAAGAATTGAAAAACTAAAATAGTGAAAAGAGTCACTTGCTTTAAATTCTCAAAATAAAATATATCGCTAAAAAAAACTCATCGGCTGAAGGAAAAATCTGAACTGTACATTAAAAAAAATTTAAAAACCTTACTTAAGCATACAGTTTTGCTATACAGTTTGATTTCTCTTTGGCAAATTCATCAATTATTTTCACCATATCTATTTTGTCCAAAACATTTTATTCTGTATATAATATGGGCATGTTGTTCATTTTGTCTTTCCTCCCATAGTACTTCTTAAATTATTTTCTAACACGTTTTAAAACTAAGAAAGATCATTCACCTGATGCATTCGATATCAATATTAAAAATATTTTCAAAAATTTTTCTACGTTAGGATTTTTTTTACATTTTGATAAATTTCTAGCGAGGTTTTCATTGTATCTTTGTTTTCTTTTCATTTCTTGTTCCAAGGTGGCGTGGTTGGTTTGTCGCTGGCCTTTGCACTCATAAGCCCCTACCAGCGCTGGTGGCCCCTGGCGGTCGCCAGGTCCGACATCCGCTTAATCCACCACTGTTCGTTAGTGCAATGTCTTGCAAAATTAAATAATTTTCTAATGAAAAATGCACCTTTTTCATTAGTGGAAAAAACACAATAAAGGAGAGTGAACATCTTATCAGCATATTAACAGATTCATTGTTAAAAATCTAAATTTATGCAAGAACAGCGCCTAAATTTTAGGTTGCAAATTCATGCAAAATATACAGTATTTCTCACACAGCTATAAACATTTTAATGCCATTACAAAAACAAGTCTAGAAACAAATGAAACTCAGAATATATAATGTGATAGCAGTTTTTCTCAATAGACCTAGACTTCGTCAGTTTGTGTGAAAAAATGCAAGCACATATCTCAGTTACTAAACATAATGAATCACAAATTAATATGATCAATGATTAAATTATATTAAAAGTAGATTAAAATTTTTTAGTAATAAATGAAATACTTTTTTAATTGCGTTTACAGAGATCTATTGTTAATCTATTTAAAATACTATTTTAAGATATGTTCTTCTAACTGTGTGTGTGAAATAGGGTTCCACGAAAATGCGTTCTAGTTCTACGGGTTTTATGAAAACATCTTCTAGTTCTAGAAATTCCGTGCGTTGAAAAAGTTTGAACACCACCGCTGTAGCATGACATTCCATTGGTGATCGCCATCGTCGCCGCCAAGAGATCAGCCAAATAAATTTATTACAGCATCACGAAGAATTGTTCTCATATTTAGAGACAAAATACATAGGTTATTGTTTCTGATTTTGGTTAATCTCATGAACTATTGATTGTCATAAAACTCAGTTTAGCTGGGTTCTTACTCCATCATTCAGCAACAGGTAACGTTTAGTTCTGGCAATGATTAAGAAGAATTATTGAACTTATGATTTAGTGAGTTTTGTTGTTGTTACTGATGCCACCTGTCTGACGATGTCAGATCGAGGCCCTCGAATTTCCTCGCAGCACAGGGCTAGATGTACGCCTGGACCATGCAGGTGACAAAACGAGTTTGCTCGGTTCCACCCCCAATTTTGAGGGAGAACACCCTGGGGGAAGGTCAGGGGACTCCCATCTCTCTTCCCTTTCCACCAACCTTACGAGAGGACTTGTGGTTCGCCGGCTATTTAGAGTACCCCCATGCCACAAAGAGGTACTATACATTTCAAACATCTATGTCTTCTTCGGGATTCGAACCCAGGCCCTACGGCACAGCAGTCAGCGTCGCTAACCACTATACCGGATGGGCGACAGTGAGTTTTAATTACAGCTGATTGTTGATTAATCTCGCACTGAGAAGAGGCATGAGTTTTACTGAAGATGAAACCCATAATTATGAACAGTGGCGTAATTAGTGTTTCGTGGGCCCTGCATCAAAATTCTTTATGGGACCCTTTTTGGAGACCCTTAACATTTTACGACACATTTTGGGGCCCTGTATCATTGATACGGCGGTAGCTACGCCCCTTATTATGAACCCCAGTTAAGTAATGAGTTCTCTGACACTCTATTCTCCTAAATTTCCTCACTAACTCCAACGCGATATGTTTGAGCCTAGAAAGATTAAACGTCCTCAGCAGTGGCATATCGGGGAATATTAGGGAACTCCTGCAAAGTCACGTTTCACCATCCTGGGTACCCCACCCCCTGATATGGGGGTGTACGTTACGACACTGATCATCAGTTGTCCAAGTCGTCGTCAGGATTCGAACGCATGACTCGACAAGAACAATGCCGTTTGGTTACCATAGCTGCAATTTCAACGGTGGTGGGAAATTCTTTTGGCTTGAGAGCCAGTGGCGTAACGTACACTCTCGCATCATGGGGGCCCAGGATTCTAGGGGACCCAAAGTCTGATGGTATGGTTTTGCAATCCTTTGTTTTTCCGACATGGGGCCCTTTGCTGGGGCCCCTAATATTCTCCGTTACGCTACTGTCGAGAGCCCTATCGTAGAAGCGGAGGATATTGGAGGGCTGCTACTTTTTTAAAAGGATTGCATTGATTGATTCACTTTGCATCTCAGAAAATGCATAAATTGAACCATAAAAATCAATTAATATGTTAAATAAAATAGTGGCAGTATTATTTAATTCATTTTTTTGTGCTGATTTTATATCATCTATAGCTGCGAGCACATTTAGTTCTCGAATTAGTTTCATGAGACAAATGTACCCTATCTCACTTTGCGACGGATCTATACGCGGCTCAAACTAACTCCTTGGGGATTCTTTAAGGGAAATATTTTACTCAACCAACTTTCACCGAAGGTAAGAAAATGTGATTATGCAAATTAAGCTTATTATATAAATTCTGTATTCGCGTGTTTTGAGAGTTAGTGAAGTGAGGATCTAAAATTATTAAAGTGAGGATTGAAGATTACCAAAGTGAGGATCGCTCGGATGCGAGGTGATCAAGCCAACCTTTAGTGTTCAAGACCTCAGCTTTAGAACTTTTGAATGACAAGAGTTCAGGTATTGTGCTCATTATTTAAATAGAAGTTAGACTTTTAGTGGGCGTCCGAGTTAAAAACGAGCTTGTATAGGTTATCGTAGAAATTATTTGGATGTCCGTAAACATTATCCCCATGCTAACTGGTCTCACCTTCGCGCTCTAGTTATTGATCAAAACTATCTTAATTGGATTATTATTGTGTCGGTGTTGAATATTGTGATAATAAAACAATTTTAGTGAATCATGTCGTCTGATCAATTAGTTCCTCCTACACATCTAGCCGGGTCCGAGAGTGGGCAAGGAGAGTAGAGTTAGAGGGAAGTACAAATAGTCCCTCATTACAACTTTTCAGCAATTTTTTTTAAATAGATTGAGATTCCTTCATGAAAATCTTCCCACAGCCTACAAGTTAATGTCAACCACAACTTACACCTATATTACTTTCGTTGATCTTAATGCAAGAAAACATTGTTCACAAATATATGTCGATACAAATAGAGATGGCATTTTCTGTTTATTTGTTTTTCTGATTGTCTTGGCGAGCCTCGTGTGATCCGCGGGCCGCTGTCCCCCCCCCCCCAAACTAGCATATAAGTTTCAAGATCTTCGCTGAGGAATCAAAACATGTACGAATGAGAAAAAAAAAAAATCTTGTTTTAAATGTAAGGGTACCAGGGCATCATACACAGTCAAAAAATTGATTTTTCAATTTCAGTATTGAAAAATAGTGCATATTTTTCTGAATCTGAAAATGTATAGTACTTATGTGTTAGTTAATAAAATAACCTTAAAATATAAAATAAGTAATTGATAAAAATGTAAACAAACGTTTACAAATGTTTAGTTTTTTTCATTTTTTCTCCAAAGAATAATTTTTGCTTTTAGATACACTTTAAAAAAAACTACTGTACTATATGTTTCCAAATTTTTAAAATTTCTATACAGGATAACTGTGCATATAGTGAACCTGTTTTTTTAGTCGAAGTAGTACATGTTTTTTTTTATTAAACAAATAGCTTTATGAGTTAAAAAAGGGGGGGGGATTAAAATTTTCAAAATCACAAAGTTTTATAGTTTTTTTAAAGAAATTATCTTAATATTTTACTAAGAAATAAGTTCACTATATTTTGTGTATTGTTTTACATATGTGCAAAAATATTTTACATATATTCTTTTTTAGAAAAGGGCACCTAAACATAAGAATGTATTATGAGATCTCAAAAATTATGTCCAACTTTAATGAAACAGAAAAGAAAAAAAATTTTTAACTAAAAAATTATTTTTGTATTTCTACAGAATGATTAAAATACTTTATTAAGATCATAACAAAATCTAAGCTCTATTGGAAATTTTTAATGACCTGTATCCTATAAACAAAGAGTCTTATTTTTGGTATTTTACTCTTTCGAGCAAGTCCTAGTGCCCTTAAACTGATTTTAGAGGGCACTCATGATAGACAGAGGCTACATATGACTTCAAAGATGCAAGAGCTCTCTTGACGTGGATCTTTCTTTTGCATGACTATTTATCATTTAATTATTTGCCATTTATTATTTTTAATTTTTGAAATACAAGTTCTTGAAACATAAAGTTAAATTTAGAATTACCCTGTACACACACACACACACACATAACCAAAAAAAATTTTTTTTTTTTTTTTTGATTAAGATTGATCTCTTAAAGTTCACAGATCATTTCTTCAAAAACTGTATTAAAACTTTTTTCAGACTAAAAAAAAAAAATGCTTTATTTTCTTCACAGTAGTTCTTCTAGAGGTCATCAAGTCGGAAAAGAAAAGACGCGACCACCACCGGCTGTCCTTGACATCTTGCTGTTCGCATGGCATGTCGTAACCGATGGTGTTGGAATAGAATATATTTTTGTCATTTCGTTCCACATTCTGATGAAGAAATTGAAGAAAAAAGTGAACTATATTCGTTCCTATCGCAGCATGAAATGTTGATTTTCTGAGGAAAGCGAATAGATAATTAGTTATTAATGAGAAACAACAATGTGCTTTGTTTAGAGTTCCTATCTGAAGCAGTTTATTGTTTCTGAATCGAAATTTCTCGTGATTACGATTCCCGTGACGTTCAGCCAATAGTTCGTCTGCTTAAAATGAAATGGAAATTTCTCCACGTCTTGTTTTGAATCTAGAGCAAGAATTACGAAATTTTAGATTTGGAAATTGATTGCGATAGGATGTTCTTGAAAATATTTTAAAAGTTATCTTTTTTTAAGTGTTACTCACCATATACAAGAACTTTAAAATAATATAGTACAGATAGTTTTTATAGTTTAAAGTAATTAATAAAATAAAAATTCGATTTCTTTTGAAACTCTTGAGTAAGTAGTTCTGCTAATTTTTAAAAGTTTGTTTAAGAAAGATTATTATTCTCTTATAGTTTTATCGTTTTGGGGAAATTAATTCTTATAGTTTTTAACAACAACAACAACAAAATGCAGTGAGGAAATAAATTTTTAATTTTTGAACCCCTTGTGTATCATGTAACCATTAGTGGATACATGCTATGGATAGGACAAAATCCCATTCTAACCTCACGTTAATACATGGCTAGTTAGAAGTAGAGTCAGTGCAAACAGGAAACAGTATAAGGTAGATTTTCTTTTATTGGAATTGTATAAAGTTACAAAAGTTAAGTTACTAAACGTCTGGGTTACAAAAATTTGAAAAAAAACAACAACTTGAAAATTGAAATTACAAATCTTCGTGAAATTGTTCGAAATGTTCCTTGGAAAGAAAAGCTTTTCCACATTCGTTACATAAGTGTATTGTCATTTATGATCCATTTCTTCATCTTCTTCGTCCCAAAAAGATAAATATGTACAGTGGCGTAACGGAAAATAACTGTCCCCCCCCCTTCCCCCACAAATTCAGGTCTTGGGCACCAAGTCGGGTCTTATAAAAAAAAATACTTGCTAGAAAAAATCTGCGTTCACCTACTACTGCTTACATAAACAACAACAAAAATTTTAAAAACCGAAATTTGAAATTTTTTAAAATTGTATTATATAAGTTCATTTCAAGTATTGAGAATAACAAAAGTAAACTCGGATTGCTTTTATAACTTTTAAAATAACCTGACTGAAGCCATTTGCGTAGATTTTCTCAAAATTCGCTTTGCATTTTTTCAGAATCGAATTTTTAAGCGATTTTTCAATTGGCGATCTAAAGTCATTCTCTTATTAGATATCTTTGATCCAATAACCAAATAAAAAACATTTTTTTTATTTGCTGTAATTCCCGTGACGAGAGAGATACTTTTCTTCAGCGGGTTTTCTTTTTAAACCTAAATTACTGAGAGATAAAACACAAATCAGACTGAGAATCGGATAAAATACTAGGAAGATATAAAAATTCATCACTTATTATTACAGTACTAGCTTTCATGGCCCGGCGTTGCACGGGCTATTACCAAGGGTATAACTTAATCCACACGTGTTAATTTCCTCCTTTCTTTCTGACGCCAGCACTTTTGTGTGTGTGTGACGCGTACGATGTGAGTGTATGGTCCGTGAGTGCGTATCATGGCTTTCTCGTATAACGTTTCCCCTTCTCTTCACAAAATAAGCACTTCCAATTTTATTTTTCGAAATTACTTTGATTCTTTCCTCTCCGCTTAGTCCAGCGTTGCACGGGCTTTTACCGAGGGAATAACTTGATCCCCATGGGTATTTCCTGTTTCTTTCAGGACGATGGCACTTATGTGTGTGTGTATGCGCGCGGTGTGAGTGATTTCTTTAACTATGTCATAAAACCTCCCTTTTTCGAAATTTGTTCTTGTTTGGCGTGGTGTGGTAATTAGGAGAATTGGGTGAAAGCTCAGGGGTCGTCCTCGTCACTTGACAATGGTTGAAAATTTCGAAGTCCGTCGCCAAAAAAACTCTGGAGTAGGTGAACAGTGCGACTTTAAAAATCCCTCACTCACATTTCAATTCTTTCGTTGGAATTTTTTAGGCCCCGGAAACGAAAATGTAGCTTTTTTAAAAATAGTTGTATGTTGAAAAAAGACAGAGAAGTAGAAATTTTTATAATTACAAAATTTCACTACTATTTTAAACCTTGAAGTAAAATTGAGAGGATTTTTTGAAATGTTCGACACACGGAAAAAAAGTTTCATGCAATTACCTTATGAATGAAGAATTTATTAAATGATTGATTTAAGTATTTTGAGTGTTTTATTAAAATTCGTTCAAATAAGTTTTCGGCTTTTTATTTTTTAAATCACTGATTCTGAAAGTTTTAAAAATCATTTTTATTTAAACGCAACGATATTGATTCATATGAGAAAAATCATAAAATATGCAAAACATCATTGTTTTGTAAAAAAAAAGTTGTTTTTTTCTATAAAATTCTGTATATGCGAACGATGCGAGTAATTTCTTTAACTATGTCATTAAAACTCCCTTTTTCGAAATTTGTTCTTGCGTTGGTGTGGTAATTAGGAGAGACGGGTGAAAGCTCAGATGTCGTCCTCGTCACTTGACCATGGTTGAAAATGTCGAGGTCCGTCGCTAAAAACCCTCGAGTAGGTGAACAGTGCGACTTTAAAAATCACCCACTCACTTTTGAATTCTTTCGTTGCAATTTTTTATCCCCCCGAAATGAAATCGTAGCTTTCTTAAAAATAATTGTATGTTGAAAAAAGACAGAAAAGTTGAAATTTTTCAAATTACAAAATTTTACTATTACCTTAAGTCTTGAAGAAAAATTGAGAGGATTTTTTGAAATGTTTGACACACGGAAAAAAGTTTCATGCAATTATCTTTTTGCAATGAAGAAATTATTAAATGATTTATTTAAGTATTTTGAGTGTTTTATTAAAATTCGTTCAAATAAGTTTTCGGCTTTTTATTTTTTAAATCACTGATTCTGAAAGTTTTAAAAATCATTTTTATTTAAACGCAACGATATTGATTCATATGAGAAAAATCATAAAATATGCAAAACATCATTGTTTTGTAAAAAAAAAGTTGTTTTTTTCTATAAAATTCTGTATATGCGAACGATGCGAGTAATTTCTTTAACTATGTCATTAAAACTCCCTTTTTCGAAATTTGTTCTTGCGTTGGTGTGGTAATTAGGAGAGACGGGTGAAAGCTCAGATGTCGTCCTCGTCACTTGACCATGGTTGAAAATGTCGAGGTCCGTCGCTAAAAACCCTCGAGTAGGTGAACAGTGCGACTTTAAAAATCACCCACTCACTTTTGAATTCTTTCGTTGCAATTTTTTATCCCCCCGAAATGAAATCGTAGCTTTCTTAAAAATAATTGTATGTTGAAAAAAGACAGAAAAGTTGAAATTTTTCAAATTACAAAATTTTACTATTACCTTAAATCTTGAAGAAAAATTGAGAGGATTTTTTGAAATGTTTGACACACAGGAAAAAAGTTTCATGCAATTATCTTTTTGCAATGAAGAAATTATTAAATGATTTATTTAAGTTTTTTGAGTGTTTTATTATAATTCGTCCAAAAAAGTTTTCGGCTTTTTATTTTTTAAATCACTTATTATAAAAGTTTTAAAAATCATTTTTATTTAAGCGAAATGGTATTGTATTGATTCTTTTGAGAAAAAATCATAAAATATGCAACATATCATTGTTTTGTAAAAAAAAAAAAAAAATTATTTTTTTTAAAAAAAGATCATTTTTAGCATTTTATTTTTTTAATCCCCGATTCTGAATGATCAATAATGATTTACAGAAAACAATGCTTTTTTATTTAAAAAAAATGTATATTTAAAGCAACAAATAAAACGTTCTGATATAATATATTAGAAAAAACCAAGCATATTCATTATTTTAACAATAATTACTTTTTATAGCTTAAAATAATACAAGGGGTTTGTGTGTATGTGTGGTATTTTCATTTATCAATCAATCGTTATATGCCGGTAGCTTAAGTATAGTCCAGAAAACTATAATCTCTTGTTTTATCCAGAAAAAAACAGATTATACAGTGTTAATTTTACATAATTAATCTAGTAATGAATAATAGAAAAATATATTGCTTTAGTTTCTTAAAATATATATTATTTTAAATCCATTTTCTAAAAAAATTAATACAAAAACTCTCACCGTTAATTATTGAAAGGATTATTCATTTCTTCATTGCGTTGTTTTTTAATGTTAGATTAAAAATATATAAGAATAAAAAAGGCTGGAAATATTTATTTACATTCACTGTATAAAATCATTCAAAAAGAAAATAATACTATGTAACTAAAATATATTTCAGAATTATATTTTTTTAAGCTATTTTATTCCACTTTTCTTAAAAAAGTCATTCTTTAAGAATGAAGAAAACGAAAATCCACAACAAAACTAAAACAGAGACAAAGCTAGACTTGCTTTATGTTCAATGAAAGTTACATATAGTAAACACAAATTCAGAATAAAATAAAGTTTTAATCAATATAATGCAATGATTTTCAACATTAAAACACCCCAAACTAAACTACTAAAAAATAAAGTTTCAAGTTTTTTTTTCACTTTTAAAAAAGACATATACAAAATCAATTTAAAGTTTTGCACTAATCTAATACTCTACAATTAAATACGTTAGGTTTGAATAAACAGTATACCTTACGTTAGCTGTAGGGAGGGGGGGAAAAGATATGATTTACTTTTCACGAAGCAACAAATCCCCCGTCTTTAGTTTCCCTCTCCCCCACCTCATGTATTTCATTTTCATTTAGCGAAGTCGTAAATAACGTACATTTATGCTTTTTTCAAGTAAAATAATATTACGATATTTCGAAAAGCACTGGAAGGATTTAAAATGAAAATCTGGTCAAGGTTTATGAGTATTCAATCAAATGAAGCATAATGAGAGAAGAAAGCATAATGGAAGCAGTTTTTTTATTTGGAAGCATAATGGAAGCAGCACAGTTTTTTTATTTCTTTTTGCATGGAATCATTTTTGCATCATACAAGGAACTCTCCTTCTTAAAAGTTGCAGTATAAAATAATCAATCTTTAAATAGCTCATCCCAGGATGCAGAAATCAAGTAAAAGGTAAGAAATACTTTTTTTCTTTCGTAAGAATTTCACATCGAAAATTATTTTACAGTGTTTTAGTGTTTGTTTTTATTTAAATTGCCAGGTTAGCTGTCGTTAGATTTCCCATTTTAATGAATATTGTAAATACTCTCTAATGTTATACATTATTTACTTCGTTTACTCAGACTCCGGTTGATTTTGTATTTAGTTATATGTTTAATATTATATATTTTTACGTGATGTGCAAAGGCACATTATGTTACGGTTTGGCAATCTTTGTATGTATATGTATACACTTGCTAGAAAAAGTTGCATTCACCCGTAACAAATCATACAAAAAAGGTAAAATTTAAGAGAAATATAATTTTTTTCTAACAATATTTCATGAATTTGTTTACTATTATTTAAATATTGAGCATGCAAAAGAATTCGTTAATTTTGAATTAAAACTACATAAGATAATGGGAGTTACGTAGCAAAGTACACAAATCGTAGGCAGAAAAAGTGTGCGTTCACTATTTGAAATATTCTTGATTCTTGAAATTTTTATCAACAGGCGTAATAGGTTAACCGAGTTTTTGCATTCCGTTATCAAGTAAAATAGCTAATGAAAGTTGTGACGTAATAATTTTAATGTTTTTGTGAGACACGAAGCAATTCAAGAATATGAAAAATAAAAGGAAGGAAATTAGTATCAGTGAGAATAAAATCATTGTGAAAATATGGAAAGATAGAAAAAGTTGCGTCGAGATATTGCCTGATCAGTTGAACGGCGGTATTCATCTATCCAGTGTGTTATTAATATCTTTAAATCTACAGGAGTTTACAAATCTAGACCTCGTTCAGGTCGTCCATCTAAACTCAAAATCAGAGAAAAACCAAGAATGATATCCTTGGTGGGAAAAAAAAACACTTTTAAATGCAACTCAAATAGAAACTGACATCCACGAGAAGTTTAAGAAAAGCATTTGTGCGGATACTGCAAGAAAAATCTTGAAAAAGGCTGGATACCGTAGTCGACTGTCTTGCAGAAAGTCTTATATTTCAATAATCAACTGGCTGAAACGGATAGCCCCCTTTTGCAAAAAAACATATTCATAAGCCTCCGGAGTTCTGGAGGACTATGATGTTCTCCGATGAGGGCAAATTTTGCACTTTTGGCATAAAAGGTCGTGAATTGGTATGGAGAAAACTTTACACAGCGCTTCAAAAAGTGCATTTAGAATCAACGTTAATGCACGGCGGCGGTAGTGTTATGGTGTGGGGCATAGCGAGCAATGTGGTATTGGAAAGTTGGAATATATCGAATCAATTATGAACTAATAGGATTATCTCGATGTCTTAAAAACAGTTTAAAGGAAAATGCTACCATACTTAGCCTAGGATTGTCGTTTCGTTTCCAACACGACAACGATTCTAAGCATGCCACTGAGATTGTGAAGCTTTGGCTCCTGTATAATGTCCCAAATCAACTGCACTCGCCTCCACAGTCACTTGGTATGAATCCTATAGAACACTTATGGGATTTTTTGGAGCGTAGAGGATTCGTCAACACAATATATCTAGCAAGGATACTTTGAAGAGTGTTAATAAGGACGAATGAGAGAAGATAAGCCACTAGACTTGTTAATTCAATGCCGAAATGACTTCAGGATGTTTTCAAAACACGGGGTTATCCAACTGGCTATAAAACAGCTTATTATCCTTTTTTTAAATTAATTTTATATTTACTACTAAAACTGTAAAAAAACGCAGAATTTTTCTACTCTATTTTTGTTGTTGTCGCTACAAGCCTGTCTTTTTTTAAAGCTATGAAAGCAAACCAAGTTTACTTTTGTTGTTCTAAATGCTTATAGAATGAACTAAATAAAATTGTAACAGTTACATTTAAACTCTGCCTTCCCTTGACAAATAACGACAGCCAGGTGGCGCTACTTGTTCTTGGAGGAAAAGAGAACGTTTTTCTAGAGTTGTTGTGAAGTCGGACGGTCCCCGAGCGATGGGTACACGTGGAGTCAGGGAAAGCCTTTCCCTCCTTTTATGTCTCATTCCTACACTATGTATTTTGTGTGTGTGTGTATCTCCTTGTGTTGTGGAACTTCATGAACATTAAAAATATCTTGTTCCTGTAACCATCAAAGGCTGCATTACTTAATCTTTCACAACATGGGAGCATTACAATGGCTGCCCAACGTATTTTCTTTTACCGGCCTTTCACGATTTTATTGGGAAAAGTGAAAGTGTTATGTGTGTGCCAAGAGGAAAAAATCATCGAAAGTGTGTTGAATAAAAAGTGAAAGTGTTATGTGTGTGCCAAGAGGAAAAATCATCGAAAGTATGTTGAATAAAAAGTGAAAATATCTTATGCGAATTCATCTTATGTCATTTAAAATGCGCGAATGGTGCTTGCAACATATATATATATATATATATATATATATATATATAATATATATATAATCTGTTCTTTTAAAGGAAAAATCTCTTTCAGAGATTGTGTGGTTGAAGAAAACGAAAAATTAAATCTGTGAGTAGATGCAACAAATCTTTTGTAAATAATATTGAAGAATGTGATTGTGTATGTTTCTTAAAATATTAATATATATATTTTGTTTCAAATAGTTTAATATTCTTGTTTATTCTTATTTCAATCTGCTGTTGAAAATACCTTGAAATTTAAATTGTGAAAGATCATTTCTGCTTTCAAGCAGAAGCAACTTGCTTAACAATATTCATAAATATATGTGTGTTTTAAAATAATTGCTATATAATAATTTGCTACAAACAATTGCTATATTGAGTAAACGATGAAATTCTTGTAAGTCGAATAATTTTTTTAAAAAAAAAGTTCAAATATTAAAAAGAAAAGAAGTACATGAGTATCCACTTGTGACGGGTGCTTACGCGTTTCACTAACCTTCTCTCGAATTCTTTAAAATGTTTTATTTCAACCAATCTCCTCCGAGAGCCAAAAGTGTGACTTATGCAAACGAGATATTTTCGGGTTTAGCGAGTTCGAAAAGGATATAAAAGGGAGAAATGAAATGAAGAGAAAAATGGGAGACTTTGAGAGAGTAGTTTTTCTAGTGGAAATATATTCGTCGGGAGAAGTCTATTGAAAAGTATTCATTAAATCGGTTCGAGACGGAACTGAGAGATAGCTGAAATTGAAGCCGCTCATTAAAGCAATCCAGATATAGAAGAACCTGCCTGAATAAAAGGTATCAGGTCAGTTGTTTTCATAAATTAAATATAAATGTGTAGATTGATTGTACGCGTCGTTCTCCGTGGATTCAGTTAGGATTCCGTCGTTCATAATCGAATTCTTCTCATACTCCACTGTATTTTGTTGATCTTAAGGTTTGAATAGTATTTGTGTAATCTCTCAATTAAGAAAGGTCAATAAATAAGATTGATTTATTAAATAAGTTGTAATTAATTATGGATCCAACATATTCAGATTTAGATAATACGCGAAGGGGAGTTAATAATCTTAGAGGTAGTGATAGACTACGACACTGGCGCACAACCGAAATACCGGAATTAAGAGCAAGTGCAGGAATTAGAGTTTTGCCGGAATTATTTTTTTCGGGTAAAGAAAATGTGTCTGAGTTTATTTGAAATATTGACGACAACATAGCCTACTATGAAATACCGGCGAATCTGGCATGTACATATTTAAAGGGTCATTTAATTCGGAGAGCGTTAGACTGGTTTGAGGTTATTGGGTTCGAGTGTGTAAATGAAGAAGCGACTGCATTTGCAACGCTTAAAAAGAAATTGTCGGATAGTTTTCCTGTAGTACGGAATAAATCAGAGTTAGAGGCTCAGTTTTTTTCATCGAAACAACGGAGAGGTCAAGCCCCATCAGCTTTTTTTTTCAGCTATTAAAAATCCATAAAGCTTTAAATTTGAATTATGATGAGATAAAATTGGTCGATCACATAGTAATGCGACTAGAACCCCAAATAATGGATTAATTAGAAGTTCGAAACCCCACAACGAAAGCTCAGTTGGTAGAGTTGGTAGATCGGTATGAGGAGCGTCATAGCTGCAGGGAAAACCAGGGTTCGAGTAATAATTTTGCTAGACGAAGTTGGGATATGAGTAGGAATCCTGAGGAAAGAAGGAATAATAGAAATTGGAGAGATACAGGGGTCGGAAATAGTCAAAATGATCAAAGAGGGGTGCAAATAATTTTTCTCGTCATAATTATCAAAATCAAGGATTCGAGGGAGGAAATCGCTACAATCAACCAAATCAGCGAACAGACCGGTATCAGAACCGTAGGATGGTGGTTAGGAAGGGTCCTAGTGATGATTCAGCAAAACAGAATTGGAGGCGTGTTGATTGCAACAGCGGAAGGCAGAGAAATGCCAATTTAAACTTTCTAAGAGATCGTGTTGAAAGAGAACCTCCTAATAGAATTACACTTAATTCATTACGATTATCACCAGTTGATCTTCCGTATGTAACGATTCTATTGCATGATATTCTATCGCTTTTATAAAAGCGCTCTGGGATACAGGTGCGTAAAAGTCATTTATTTCAGAAAAAACATACCGATCATATTTTTCTTTTTGTCCTATTAAAAATCGTTAGCTGAAGTAGTTACAGCTCAAGGGTCACAATGCAGAAATTTAGGCACAGTTTAGTTAAGAATTAAAATAAGGGAATTTTCGAAGTTGTGGAAATTTCATGTGATTGCTGAGATGCAATATCCCTGCATCCTAGGTATTGATTTTATGTCACATGCAAAGATTAGTTTGAACTTTCTTACAAAATCGTTAATCATTCCGGATTCGCAAATTGAAAAAGTGGCAATTTCGGACGAACCGGTTCAGATAGATTTATCAAACACTAAGTTAAATTCAGAACAAAAACAGAAATTGCAGATTTTGTTTAAGGAATTTCATGGGTTGTTTTCAATTAAGCCTGGTCTGACACATGTGTTTTGTCATGAAATTGACACGGGTGATAATCCTCCTGTTTTTTCGAGACCTTATCGCTATGACAGGGTCAAACAGGGTATCATTAACTACCCTGTTCAGAAGATGTTGAACGATGGAACGATAATTCCAACAACATCGCCCTATGCATCTCCAGTTGTTTTATGTCGGAAGAAAAACGGGTTGCCGTTAGATGACCCAGAAGCTTATAGGTTTGCAATAGATTATAGGAAATTAAATGAGATCACGAGATATCCGCGATATCCGCTACCAATAATTGATGATTTGATCACTAATATTCCACACACCAAAATTATGTCATCACTTGATTTACGCAGCGGATACTTTCAGATGGCAGTAGACCCCAAAGATATTCATAAGACGGCGTTTGTTACAAAAAATGGTACTTTTGCATTTACTCGCATGCCATTTGGCCTTTCGGGGGCAGCTCCAAATTTTCAAAGGGCAATTGAAATGATACTTAAACCAGTTCTCGGGCGTTTTACCCACTGCTATATGGATGATGTTATCATTTCATCTCCATCTTTTGAACGCCATGTAGAACACTTACGAGAAGTATTCAGATTGTTGCAGGAGGCTGGTTTAACGTTGAATCGTGAGAAATGTCATTTCGCGAGGGAACAATTACGTTATTTGGGTTTAGTTATTAATAAAGAAGGAGTTAAAACAGATGAGGAGAAGGTAAAAGCAATTATTGAAATGAAACCTCCGAAAACTGCAAAACAGGTAGCAAAATTTTTAGGAATGACGGGTTGGTATCAAAAGTTTATTAAAAACTACGCAGACATGTGTGAACCCTTATATAATTTAAAACGAAAAAACTGTAAGTTCCGTTGGTCGGAGTCAGCGCAGGAAGCCTTTGATCGTATTAAGAAAGCACTGACAGAAGCTCCAGTGTTACAATTACCAGATTTTTCCCAAGCTTTTGAACTCTATACGGATGCTAGCTCAGTGGGGGTAGGAGCAGTATTGACACAGAATAATAGGCCTATTGCGTTTGCCTCAAGAACATTAAACCGCGCTGAAAGAAACTATAGTGTGACGGAACGTGAATGTTTAGCTGTCATATGGGCATTAAATAAATATCGCACGTATTTCGAATCCTTGCCGGTTAAAGCGATGACAGACCATGCTGCACTTACCAAATTAACGAATGGAAAGAATTTGTCGTCTAGAATGATAAGGTGGACTCTTAACTTGGCAAATTTTAATGTAGAATGGGAACATCGCCCAAGTTCGCAAAATTTAGTGGCTGATATGTTGTCTAGAAACCCGTTAGAAAGTAATGAAGAACCAAAGGTGTCTTGTGCGCTGATTAGATCGTTAGTATTATCGTCTAGAGAACAGTTGAGAGAGGAACAGAGAAATGATCCGGAGTTAGGTCATATCTTACAGTTTTTAGAAAATCCGGACGATAGTTCCATTAATGAGTCAATCTGTAGAAATTGGTCCCGCGACTTTAAATTGATAGATGGGTTGTTATACTATGCAAAATATACAACCACACTAGGTGAATTAAGAGTATTTATACCTAAAACATTACGTAAAGATGTTATGCGAGAATTCCATGACTCGCCGATGGCAGGCCATTTAGGCAAAAAGAAAACCTACTTAAAATTAAAAGACGAATGTTATTTCCCGTACATGAGGAAATACATTTATAAATATGTAGCAACCTGCGACCAATGCCAAAAATTCAATTATAAGAACGGATTACCAACTGGTCAATTAATTCCGATAGTAACGAATTTTCCGAATGAAATCGTATCTTTAGATTTATTAGGCCCATACCCTGCAACTAGTCCAGAACGCTATAGATTTATTTTAGTAATTACAGATAATTTTTTTAAATGGGTTGAAATAGTTCCCTTAAGGAAAGCTTCGGCTAAAGCAATTGCCAATGCATTTTTTGAGAATTATATTTCGCGTTATGGAGCTCCTGTAAAGTTAATAAGTGGCAATGGCCCCCAAATGATATCCGAAGTTTTTGAGCAAGTATGTCGCAGGTTGAACATAAAACACGTTAAAACCACAAGCTAATCAAACGGAAAGAGTTAATCGTACTCTTTTAAAAATGATTTCGAGTTTTGTCGCGGATAATCACACTAACTGGGACCAATTTCTGCAAGAGTTCAGCTACGCTCTTAGGACAGCAGTACATGAGATAACGGGTAAAACACCGGCGGAATTATTTTTAGGTCGAAATTTAATCACCCCTTTTCAAAAATTAGTAATGGTAACTGATGGGTCAGACTTAGTTTGTGGGAACATAGAAAAATTGTTTGAGGGGGCTAGAATTCATACAAAGCGCCAGCACGAGAAGTGGGTGAAATATTATAATAAGAAGAGGCGTGAAGTTAATGTGAAGGTTGATGATCTAGTGTTAGTTCAAACTCACCCGTTGAGTTCGGCAAGTAAGAAAATAGTGGGTAAATTTATGTCAATGTTTGAGGGCCCGTATAACGTTTTGAGTGTAAAAAATAATAATAATTTAGTAATATTTAAATTTGGTAAAAGAATAACTGTTAATGTGGATCATGTGAGAATTTACCATCAAAGAGAAGACAGTGTTGCCGAATCGGAAAGTGCCAGAAGTAGTGATCATGGTGCAGTGGCATCAGACAGGTCGGATGATGGGCAGCCGAGATTGGTGCAATCGGAGAGTGATGGGGGTTGTCGTGGAGGATCGAAATCAGGAAATTTAGAAGGTAGTAGAGATATAGTTACGAATAGACGCGATGGAGTGGAGGTGAGAAGAAAAAAACGTGTGCGAACGGAGTCTGCTGTTTCTTCGGGGGGTGATGCGTATAATTTCAGGAAGAGAAAACCTCATTAGACAGAAAGAGAGAAAAGAGGAAGATCACTCTCTTGGAAGGAAAACATACAGAAGAAGAAGAGACCAGAGGCCCAGGTATCCCGAGACAAGAGAAAGTTGACCTCGTCAATGCCGTCTCGTCCCTCCAGAAAGCGGTATAGAAAGGTGGAAGAAAGTAATTCTGAGGGAACGATTCCAGGACCATCCCGCAGTGAACAGTGGACATCAGAAAGAACAATTCCAGGACCATCCCGCAGTGAACAGTGGAAATCAGAAAGAGCAATTCCAGGACCATCCCACAGATTCAAATACAACAAACCCCAACAAGAAAGGAACTGCCCTTACAACCTTCGGAGCCGACGTCGAGTGGACAGCCGCCAAATTCCAATTCTCACAAGGGAAAAGAACGCCTCAGCAGGAGCATATCAGCTTCAGCGGACTCAATGGAAGAGGAGACCCAGAAGGTGGGAGCGCAGAGAGGACAGCCCTAGGACAAGGTCATCCAGTACAGAGGCCATGGTTGGAGACAAAGCCTATGCAGATTGGATCTAAAGACTAGCCAGGTTGTATAATTCTAATTTGTTTATTTTTCCTCTGACAGACAGTTCGGAGTATTTTCCATGTGGGCTAGTCTATTTTTTTTTGTAAAATTACCGTACAAAAGTTACTGCGTTGTGTGTATTTTCATATCGGTTGAAAAAGCTTTTGTATTTAATTTTTTTCCAAATTGTGGAAAAACATTTGTTAAATTGCAATTGTTTTGGTACACTTTAAAGACGAGGCTTTATATGTGAGATTACTTGTATTGTTTGTTGTAATATATTCTATGTAAAAAATGTATATATTTTTGTGTGTAATTATTAAGATGTATAAGTAGTGTCTGGTTTCTGGGCGACGCGTAATTAGGAATAATAACAAAAAACATTAACAGCGCAGCGCGATTGATTGGGAATTTTTTGAAAATGAAACCAGATAAAGGTTATTTTGTTATGAAACTATATATATATATAATATAATGTATGCCATATTTTATGTCAATAAGGAAGTTGTATAAAAGTTCTGTGAATTTAATATCATATTTTAGAAAAAATTGACAAGGTTTCCTTTCAGGGCAGCAGTCCCTGAACAAAGTGATGAAAGTGATGTCGTACGAAGATATTATTGTAAAATTTTTTTTATTTATTAGCACTTAAGTAAAGTGCATGATCAGGGTTTTTTCCTTGAAAGGTTTTCCCCTGATCTTCGCCCGAATGGGATGCACTGTAGGGAATGTATGTATGTAAAAGATCAATAAATTAGAGTGGAGTACCCCTTTGAGTAGTCATTTCTGTGCGCTAGTTTAATTAAAGTTTCTAACTTAGAGAGTTAAAATTTTCTGCAAATTCAGTGTTTTCAAGCATTCTAAAGTTCGTGAGTTAAAACTTTCTACAAGTTCAGTATTTTCAGGCATTCTAAAGTTCGTGAGTTAAAACTTTCTACAAGTTCAGTATTTTTTTAGGCATTCTAGAGTTAGTTAAAATTTTGTGCAGGTTCAGTGTTTTTCAGACGTTAGGTAAATTAAGAGAGTTCTTTCAGGTCGTTTAGACCTTCAATAAGTCACGCTTTTTTTCTCGGAGGGGGGTTGTGACGGGTGCTTACGCGTTTCACTAACCTTCTCTCGAATTCTTTAAAATGTTTTATTTCAACCAATCTCCTCCGAGAGCCAAAAAGTGTGACTTATGCAAACGAGATATTTTCGGGTTTAGCGAGTTCGAAAAGGATATAAAAGGGAGAAATGAAATGAAGAGAAAAATGGGAGACTTTGAGAGAGTAGTTTTTCTAGTGGAAATATATTCGTCGGGAGAAGTCTATTGAAAAGTATTCATTAAATCGGTTCGGGACGGAACTGAGAGATAGCTGAGATTGAAGCCGCTCATTAAAGCAATCCAGATATAGAAGAACCTGCCTGAAGAAAAGGTATCAGGTCAGTTGTTTTCATAAATTAAATATAAATGTGTAGATTGATTGTACGCGTCGTTCTCCGTGGATTCAGTTAGGATTCCGTCGTTCATAATCGAATTCTTCTCATACTCCACTGTATTTTGTTGATCTTAAGGTTTGAATAGTATTTGTGTAATCTCTCAATTAAGAAAGGTCAATAAATAATATTGATTTATTAAATAAGTTGTAATTAATTATGGATCCAACATATTCAGATTTAGATAATACGCGAAGGGGAGTTAATAATCTTAGAGGTAGTGATAGACTACGACACACTTCCTTTTTCTGTGCTTGTGTTAGTTTTAAACTATGATTCATCCAGAAAATGTGATGTGCTGAATAAGCAAATAAATAAAATAGGGAGTAGAAAGTTCAAGGTTGTTTGCAAAATGTTCATTATGACTGAGTTCTATTTATTTTTTTATTAATTAATTTATTTATTTTTTGCTGATAGAATAATAAGCATATTTTAAGTGTTTGAAGGTATTATGGTATATTTTGGATATAAATGAATTATCATTATAAGGATTTTCACAATCAATTAAGTATTTACAATTGTCATTATTTAAAGTGTATATATATTAGGTACTTTGAGAATTTCATATTCCTAATTAAGATTCACAGTGTGATATATTTAGCCTTTAAATGTTTTTCATGTAATAAGTATGTACTTTTAGCATAGCATAACATGTAGTGACAGTTTTTTCAATGAGCTATTGTGTCTCATAATTAACTTTATATTTTGATACACAGCTGAGTTCGTGGAAATTTATTTAGATTTTCACGGGATCTTTTTATATGTTATGAAATGTTTCTCTTATTTATGTTTTTTTCCCTACAGGGAAGGCAGTTGTTAATGAGTAGCTAATATGTAATAATTGCTTATTGGGATAACTAACTTAATTTACAACTTCCAGTATACATAAAAAACCTGAATTTAGTTTTATTTAAGAGATAAATATGGCTTTCCTCTCAAAGGGAAAAAAAGATAGACCTCTATAATTTAGGAATTGAGCTACGAGTTGATGTAACTTCAAATGATAAAATCATCGATTTGCGTGAGAAAATCACTTCATGCTCATTCTTTAAGGATAATGAGCAGTTTGTGAAAGAAATGCTGGATAACATTGTTGATGAACGTAAAGCGCTTGAAGATGAAGCCATAAAGAAAATAGAACGGGAAGACAAGTGTCTAGCTGAGCAGAGAGCATTTGAGCTTGAAAAATTAAAAGCAAAAAATCCTCTACCGTCCTTAGGTAATGCCCCTCAAATGGATTCTAGCCCCATGAGGCTCGACCTGAAAACAGTATTACCCACATTTATTCCTGATAAAGATGACATGTCATTGTTCTTAACAGTGTTTGAAAGACAAATGAAGCTTTTAAATGTACCTGCGGATTTTTGGGCATCACACTTAATTGGAGTCCTTCCAAGTGATATTGGCAGATTAATTGCAAGAGAACCAGAAGAGATGTTTAAAAATTATGCCCACATTCGCAATATTTTATTACAAAGGTTCAAACTGACAGCTGACCGTTTCAGAGTTCTATTCAGTAGACATCAGAAACAGGATCATTCCACATGGAAAGATTTCTTTTTTGAGCTCAGAACCTTCTTTGTCAACTCTTTTGACTCGTTGAAAGATCTCATCATTGCAGATCAAATTTTTAAAAAATGTCCTCCCGAGTATAAGAATCATTTCCTTGACAGTTGGAAAAAACTTAATGATCCAGTCGTGTTAGCTGAAAAGCTGGACTCGTATGAAAATGTTAAACTTCCTTCTCAAAAACTAACAAAACTCCCCAAACCACCAGAGTTAAATAAACCTCGGTTTCCTAGAAACACGGGCAATCCGGAGCTTAGAAAGCCTAATTTATTCAAAGTTGAAAAGAATGTTTCCGGTAACCACAACAGTACTTCTGTTAACTCTAGCTACATGCCAGCACGAAATATTAACACTGGTTGTCACCCACCTATTTCTTGTTATGGTTGTGGTAACCCTGGATTTATTAAATCAAAATGTCCAAAATGTTTACAAAAAAAGAGACTGCCTCTGTCAATGTCATACAGATGTGCACTTGTCTTACCACTTCAGTAGCTCTACTTGACATTCAAGTTTATGAAGCTACAGGCACAGTTTGTGCTGATACAGGAGCCAGCCAGTCAGTTGGGGGAGAATTAATGTTTAACTTTTTAAAGAATCGTGGACAAAAATTCACAGAGTTTCACCTTTCTATGTATTTAGCTGATGGTCAGCAATCCACATCCCTTGTTAAAAAAGCTAAAGTGCCAATCACCATAGGTGGACGAACTTTCCAAACTGATTTAATTTTTTTGCCAAATGCAAAGGGTAACCGCACCCTTCTAGGTGTTGACTTTTTAAGGACATCAGGAATCGTAATGGACATGCGTAATAATTTTTGGTATTTTGGTAACAAACCAAGCTTCAAGATACCTTTCTCAAAACATGTTCCTTTGCCTGTAGACGACAGCACTGCCAAAATAAATAGTAGTTCCTGTCCCGCAAATTCAATTCTTAGTGATGTTCCATTACAAATCAAACCTGTTGATGAAACTGAGATTGATTATCTCCATTTGCGAGAAGAAGAAGGACAGGCCCTGAATGTAGAAGAAATAAATTATTTGATGGTGCTACTTAATGAAAGTAAAGATGTTTTCAGAGCCGGGGGAGAACCAACTCCATTCGTGAAACACTTTATAAACACAGGTGACCACCCACCAGTTTCAACTGCACCTTATAGATTATCTCCAAACAGAAAAGAACTCTTAAGGAAAGAAATTGATAAACTTTTGGCTAATAATATTATAGAAGAATGCGAGTCCCCATACGCAGCTCCAGTGGTTTTAGTGCCCAAGTCTAGTTAGGTTGTGCATAGATTATCGTAAATTAAATGCGATTACTATACCTGACAAATATCCCCTGCCCCTTATGGATGCTCTTTTACATGATGCAAAATCTTCTGCTTTTATGTCTACCCTAGACTTAAAATCCGGTTATCATCAAGTAGAGGTTAATCCAGCGGACCAGGACAAGACTGCATTCGTTTGCTCTTTTGGTACATTTAGGTACAAAAGAATGCCCTTTGGACTTCGCAATGCCCCAGCGACCTTTCAGCGTTTTATGGACCAATTTCGTAATGGATTGCCAAATGTAAATATTCTGGTGTATTTAGACGATATCGTTGTGTTGTCTGAAACGTTTGAACAACACATTGAGGTCTTAAGAAGGGTCTTCGACAGACTTAAAAAAATTAAATTATGTGCTAACAGAGAAAAATGTAAGTTTGTTTGCTATTGTGTAAAATACCTTGGATTATGGATAACTCCTAAGGGAATAGAGGTGGATCAAGATAAAACTGCAGCGATACAAAACATTCCTTCTCCGAGAAATCTAAAGCAGCTACAGTCATTTTTACAGACCTGCTCATGGTATAGAAAATTCATCCCGAATTTTTCAGATATTGCTAGACCCCTTAGCAACTTGACAAAGAAAATTACTGCTTGGAAATGGAGGGAAATTGAGCAACAAGCATTCCAGACCCTCAAGCAATGTTTAATAACCCCGCCAATATACTGAAGCAAGATCCTAAAAAGCATTTTATCATCCGGACGGATGCAAGTAGTTACGCCCTAGGTGCAGTTCTGCTACAAGGAGAAAGTCCCGCCAATGAACAGCCAATAGAATATGCCAGTAGACTCTTAAGCTCTGCTGAGAAGAATTACTCGACAACAGAACGAGAAGCCTTGGCTGTAGTCTGGGCCCTTAACAAATTTAGAGGGTATATTGAAGGTGCAGAAATTACAGTGGCATCCGACCACCAACCATTAAAGTGGCTGATGAGCTTAACATCTCCAACCGGAAGATTAGCCCGTTGGGCACTTCAAATACAATCTTACAATCTGAAGATTGATTATTTTCCCGGAAGATGCAATGTTATTGCAGATATGCTTTCTAGGCCAGCGTCTAAGGACGAAGAAATTTGTGAATTAAAAACTATAATTATTGATTTCCCGACAAGAACAGCTAATGATTTAAGAACAGAACAATTGAAGGATCCTGAGTTAGAAAAGATAATTGATTGCTTTGAAAACCCCAACAAGGGAGTTGACTTTGCCAATTGGACTGGGAGATGGTACGTGATGAATCAGGGAGTACTATACCGGTACTCACCTCATGTTGAAGTCGATGAAGCTCAACTAGTTGTCCCTACTCACGAGAGACAGAAGATATTAAAATTGCACCACGATGTTCCCACCG
Source organism: Trichonephila clavata (assembly GCA_019973975.1). Taxonomy (NCBI): domain Eukaryota; kingdom Metazoa; phylum Arthropoda; class Arachnida; order Araneae; family Nephilidae; genus Trichonephila; species Trichonephila clavata. Next base: position 541,289 of record BMAO01014348.1, read on the forward strand.
CTGGACATTACGATGCTGATGGTACCTTTTCTAGAATTTCTTCAAAATATTATTGGACTGGTATGAGGAAATTTATTGCCGATTATGTGAAGAGTTGTTCAGAGTGCATTAGATATAAAGCCACAAACCAGAAACCTGCTGGTCTTCTGCAGACCCCTGTTCCAGCTCAACGATTCGAGAGCATAGCTATTGATCTTTTTGGTCCTTTACCAGAAACGAGAGAAGGTATGAAGTGGATATTCATAGTGGAAGATTACACCACAAAATGGGTAGAGTTATTTCCATTAAAGCAAGCTACTGCTAAAGAATGTGCTATAACACTTCTAAATGAAATCTTCCTAAGGTACGGCGTGCCCCATCGACTAATATGTGACAATGGGACTCAATTTGTAAGTGCGGTAATGCAGCAGTTATGTTATGTCTTGGATATCAATCAAAGTCTCATTCCCGTATATCACCCGCAGGCAAATCCAGTAGAAAGAAAAAATAGGGACTTGAAACCTCGCTTGGCAATGATGGTAGGTAACAACCATACATTATGGATTGAAAAGCTACCAGCTATTAGGTTCGCATTGAATACTGCAAAATGTGAGTCTACAGATCACACGGCAGCATACCTAACCTTCGCCAGAGAATTACGAACTTTAGACCAAGTAAATACTGATCTACGATCTGTCATCCATAACGATAATTTTGTACCTGAATTTACACCCTATTTAAAACGCTTTGAAGGATATATGTCACAAATTAAAGAAAATATTGAGATGAGTCAAGATCGTCAAAAAACATCTGCTGACAAATCACGTAGACCAAGTCCTGACTATAAAGTTAATGATCTAGTATGGGTACAACTGCACCCATTAAGCAAAGCGAGTCAAAACAGGAGTGCCAAACTGATGCCCAGGAGAGACGGGGCTTACATTGTGCTATCCCAGAGATCCCCCACCACATTTGTAGTAGCTAGTTGTGACAAACCTGACGAACCTTTAGGTGTCTATCATGCATCAGCTTTAACACCTTTTCTGAATGTCACACAGACCCAGTCTCCTGTAGTACCTCTCAGGAGAAGAGGAAGGCCTCGCAAACAACCATTGATTCCTAGAGGAACTGCTGGAGAGAATGCCATATTGTCTGATAGTACACCACGTCGCCGAGACGGTCTTCGGCGGTGTAGGGGGAGAATGTAACAGTTACATTTAAACTCTGCCTTCCCTTGACAAATAACGACAGCTAGGTGGCGCTACTTGTTCTTGGGGTAAAGGAGAACGTTTTTTCCAGAGTTCTTGTTCCCGCCGGTTGGTCCCCGAGCCATAGATACACGTGGAGTCAGGGAAAGCCTTTCCCTCCTTTTATGTCTAGTTCCTACATTATGTATTTTTGTTTGTGTGTGTGTCTCCTTGTGTTGTGGAACTTCATGAACATTAAAATATCTTGTTCCTGTAACCATCAAAGGCTGCATTACTTAATCTTTCACAACATGGGAGCATTACAAAATATAATTTTAAAACATTTTTAAATTTTTTTTCCTTTGTTTATGTAAGCAGTAGTAGGTGAACGCAGACTTTCTCTGGCAAGTGTATATATATATATATACACTAGCTGACCCGGCCACGCGTTGCTGTGGCTTTGTTTTAATACGTTAGTTCAATATTATTTTAAGCAATTCAATGCAGTCAAATTAATCTTCGTTTATAATTTTGGAGGGTTGAAACAAAGTATAAAACAACAAATCATTTTAATTTTGCATTTCATTCATCTCCTATTTGAGTGTAGTATAAATGCATGAATTAATAACGAAGTCGTTAAGTAACAACATATGAAGATTTAATTTTATAAATGTGGCGAATAACGTTGATTCTTCGCAATTTTTAAAATTATTTTTATCATTTTAAAGAAAAACAAATATTAATTTTATACAGCTAATTGGTGCACAATATTTTTCGGTAACTCGTATTTTGCTAACTCAAATAGATTCAACGGTTTCCGCACGTGTGAGCATGTAACATCTAATTGCCCATTCGAGAAACATAGATTTCATTTTTTTTTCAGGGATGGAAGTCCAAGAATCAAATGAATAATGTTCGGTTTCAGATTCATTTATGGTCATTGCGAAAGTCAAACGCGAATCGGAATTGAAGCCTTTTGAATGGTATTAGAGATTCTGACGGTATCAGTGGAATACGTGGCAACAAATTCCGTAGTAGCAAAACCGAACTTTCGTTCAAACATTACATTCAAAATGTTTGCATCAAGAAGTTCCCGGTATAATTTTTTGATGATCAAACGTACACCTTTGCATTATCTAGGTGAATTTAAGTTACGCAGATAATAACCAGGGAACCAACCGAAGATTATGTGGTGATATTCCTGATATATCTAGAGAATTCAAAAACTCGGTGGAAAAATATATGGTTTTGTTTTCATCAACAATAGTGTCGATTGGTTTAAAAAACTTTGGATCAACTGACAACAACCTTGTGTCTGAAAGTTTATTTCATCACAATATCGACATTTTTTCTGATTAAGTAAGAGGATTACAGAGGCAATAATTATCAAGATAATTATACAGTATATCCGGAAAGACACTCTCAATCAGTTCCTTTTTGCCTAAAGAACATTACAGAAATCTTCTGGGTATTTCATGCATTATGTATTGGGGTGAAGTTCTACTTCACCATTTCCGATATTCAGTAGTTGGTTAGGAAATATTTGCTCAGATTGATCATCTTGCAAATGTTCTCGCGTGTTTATGGTCAGTCGAAGTGTTTCCACGTTTCACCATCAAAACGATTGTTTTAAACAGGCGTTAATTTCGTGAGCAAAAGTAGAGCGTGTTATGGCTGTTAATACCTGTCGGAAATCACCAGACAGTAATACAACAGCAACACCGAATATTCTCTCGTTGTCATCTAAATTTTGCAAAGCTCTATGTAATGCTTTGAGTGAATGTTTATGGTTCATGGTACACTTATCATGATTGAATTCATTTGCAATACTATAGCCAATCTACTCTTTTTTTCAATGATACATATTCAATCTTGTATTTTATGAATGTCCAATGGCAGCTGATGCGGAATGTGCACTTTTCCCGCCATCTAACACAGTGACAACAATGCCCGAAGATGCAATTTCCCATTGCAAACATATTTTCGCACGACTGCACCTGAAAGTTTAGTTGCTACAGGGAATGAAAATCCGGAGGTGGAACTCAAACACAAAGACATTTGACCTCATTCCAGCAATATCCAGAAAATTTACGAAAGCTTTTGAAATGCGTATCCAGATTCTCGTTCCCACCCCGAGAAGTACTCGATGCCCACTTTCGACGCCCTTGCTCCTTAAGTTCAGTCTCTGAAGGGGGACATTTTTTACGGTCGGTCGGCATTATCCGGCAAAGTTACGGGAGTTTCTGAAATCCAATTTCACATTATTATTGTTTCCTATCCAGAAAAACACCAGGAAAGCATTTCTCTCTCTCCTCGAGAATTTTGAAAAGCAAGCCTTTTCCACAGTTCGTGCAAAATACTTTCGTCTGGCCTTATTTGACTTAGATATGAGATTATATTGAATTGGATTGAGAATATTCGGATCGGCAGTTCCGAAATACAATCAAGATCCACTATGTCGGCAGTGGCCGCGATAGAAAAGTGGTCAAGGCATTGGATCATGGCTAGCGTGTCATGAGTTCGAGTCCAGCACCACTGAAAACCCGCCGTGTAGGGGAGCGATTCACGTTAAATCTGTCGAGAGTTTAAACGTCCTCCCGTTGGTGTGGTGTGGCTGTTTGGAGAGGGCGTGCCAGCTCAGGTGTCGTCCGCGTTACTTGACCATGATTCAAAATTACGCGGTCAGTCGCCAAAAGCCCTCGTGTAGCTGAAAAGTGCGATGTTAATATTCACTCACTCACTCATTTTACGTCTGCAAGATAGGCTGGTACTGCTGTCCGAGAATATTCCGATCCCCCGGCATTATCTGGCAAAAATACAGGAATTTCTATATTTCGATTTCAGACTCGCTTAAACCATCTCAAATTACACCAGGAATACACTTTTCCCGCGGCAAGACTTTAAGGGTGAGCTCCTGCTTAGGATTGCGTAAGAAACAACCATCCTGAATTACCCGGCAAAGTTACTGTTATTTCTTAGATTGAATATCTCAGATTTGGTTTATCCGTTTTGAAATACACCACGAACAAAGTTTTCATGATCCAAGGCTTTTAAGGCAAGCCCCTGCTACGGTGTGTCTAAAATAGGGTCGTCTGGCATTATCCGGCAAAGTTATCGAAACTCTTAAAATTCAATTTCAGATTCTCATTTCACACTCAGTGGAAATGCACACGGAGCTGACTTTTGATGCTCCCGCGCGAGCAAGTTCAGTCGCTAAAGATAATGAAAATCCGGACGCGGGATTCGAATCATTTGCCTTTTCTCCTAATTCAGACAATATCCGGCAAGTTTAGTGAAGTTTCTGAAATATAATTTCAAATTATCGTTTCCCGCCCCTAGATACAACTGGAAATTAGTTTTGTTCCCTTGAGCCGGCAAGTTCAGTCCCTGGAAGGGGCATTAGGGTCGTCCGGCATTATCTAGCAAAGTTATGGTTATTTTTTGAAACTGACTCAAAAATCGGATTCCACACCCCGAAATACGCCAGGCACTTAATTTTCTCATGCATTTGGGTTTGCAATATCTGCTTCCACAGATAAATGAGCAATGCCACATTTTGCGATTATTCCCTTACGGGAATCTGGCAACGTTTTTTCCAGATTCTTCACATTTTCGGCAATAAAAAAATTATGGCGTGATGAATTGAAATAAAAACCATCCTATGTTTTAAGTTGGACGAAATGACACACAGTATGCAAAATTATATTATGTTCGGTTGAGTAGTTTCGGAGTCCATTGCGGACAAACACTGTGACACGTATATTTTACATATAAAGATATGTATAAAAAATGTATATATATATATATATATATATATATATATATGTATATATGTATATATATATGTTTTTTGTATATATATATGTATATATGTATATATATATATGTTTTTTGTATATATATATATATGTATATATATGTTTTTTGTATATATATATATGTATATATATATATGTTTTTTGTATATATATATATGTATATATATATGTTTTTTGTATATATATATATGTATATATATATACATAAGATCCGCCTTGGGGCCCAAGACCTGGCCTTGCGGGGGGGGGTAGTTATTTTCCGTTACGCCACTGACTTAATGTATCTTTATACATCACGTAATAATATTTAATATTAAACTTATTATTGAATACAAAATCAACTGGAGTCTGAGTAAACGAAGTAAATAATGTATAACATTTATTAAAACGGGAAATCTAACGATAGATAACCTGGTAACTTGAATAAAAATGAACTCTAAGAAAGACACGGACACTAAATTAATTTTCGATTTGAAATTCTTAAGAAAGAAAAAAGGTATCTCTTACCTACTTCATTTCTGAATCCTGGGATGAGTTTGCCCTAAAGTTCCTTCCTTTTCTAGCATAAATACTACAACTTTTAATAAGGAGTGTTCTTTGTGTGAAGCAAAAATGATTTCATGAAAAAAGAAATAAAAAAACTGTGATACATTCCATTATGATTTCTTCTCATTATGCTTCATTTGATTGAATACTTACAACTCTATCATCAAATAATCTTTTAAAATGCTCTCTGTGCTTTTCCAAGTATTGTAATACTATTTTATTTGAAAAAAACTTAACAGATGTACGTTATTTACGACTTCGCTAAATGAAATTGAAACACATTGGGGGGGGGGGGCTAAAGATGCCAATAATTTACTCTGCTGCTTCTTAAAAAGTAAATCATGTCTTTTTTTTTCTCCCTACAGCTAATGCAATGTATACTGTTCTTAAAAAATGATGAATTTTTATATCTTCCTAGCATTTTATCGGATTCTCCGTCTGATTTTTGTTTTATTTGTAAGTAATTAAGGTTTAAAAAGAAAACCCACGAAAGAAAAATCTCTCTCGTCGCCTTGATTACAGCAAATAAAAAAAAATGTTTTTTTTTTTTATTTGGCTGTAAGATTAAAGATACCTAATGAGCGTATTAAAATTTTAGATCGCCAATTGGAAAATCGCTTAAAAATTCGATTTTAAAAAAAGTAAAGGGAATTTTGAGAAAATCAACATTGATGACGTCAGTCAGGCTTTGGGCCCCCTAGAAGCCTTGCCCCTCCCTCAGTGCGGGAGTTCCGGGGGTGTACGTTACGTCACTGAATCTGCCTCAGAGTCATTGTCGTATTCATCAGTTTCCAGCAAAAAAGCAAAAAAGAAAGAGAAAAGTAAAAAGCAAGAAAAAGTAAAAATAAACAGCAAAAACAGTTATAAAAATTTTAGAAAACGAAATGAAACATGAACCCCTATTTACCCCCACAAAACTGAATTACTAAACTACTAATAATATTCATTTTTGTTTTATTTATTTAGAAAATAATGCTTCTCTACAAACGAACTTTATCACTGCCTTTTTATGTAGCAGCCACCTCAAGCGAATATGCAGTTGCTGCAAAACTTTAAGAAATTTTTAAGCATGTAACGGGTCTATCCTCGAGCCTCCTACTTATCCTCTTGGGAAAAACTATTTCTTTATATATTGTTCTATTGAAAACTTTCTCCCGAAGAATATATGGTTTATGTAAATGATGGAGGATATTAAGTATTAACTTTTGTTTAACGTGTATTTAGTAGTTAGAGATTAGAGGAAAGTAGCTGTGAGCTAGTCGAGAGTTGCTTGATGATTAATTGTTGAATAATTAAAGATTATTAATTCACAATTTAGGCAATAAGTCGGATTAGATTAATATCTACTAGAAGTCGAATAACTGAGAACGGAATTACGATTATTTAGAACGTGTATTACCAAAACGTTTTAAGAGTAAGTGATTCGATTTATATTTAAATCTCTCTTTTTTTTTGCTCCAATACTTAATTAAGGATGCATTTCCTACCCTGGGTCATTTGAATTGATTGATAGAATTATAAAATAGATTCATTCACATTTTGGCTGATCTTATTTCTAACTCCAAAGCACGGATGGATGTGAGAAGACATCTATCACAAGCATGTAATTCAAATTTTTAACAACAATGTTTTTTTAAAATTTTTTCTAAACATATAATTTTTGCAATAAAAATTTTTACAATTTATGTACCCAAAATAATCATAATAACTTGACACAGTTAAAGGGTTAACAAATACGAAAGACTAACTAAAGTAAAAAATTTTCCTCGTAGACTAAAAATTGCCTAAGAGTATGTTTAATTGTTTTTACAAAGAGAAAACAGAAAAGGGGATTGTTTTTTTAAAACTTTATTAAGAACCAAAGTAATCGAGTATGATATATTGTGTCACTTGATTAGAATGCAAGTCATTCGATGTCAACATGAAGGATATTGCGTCGATTTTCACAGTTTTGAATCATGGTCAAATGACGAGAATGACATCTGAGCTGATATATCCCGTTATATATCCTAACATTCCACTTATATAATGTGAATATTTTGAAATTCAGTCCAATTTAACATACATAATCTATTTGAATTTTACAGGCCACAAAATTCGTGAGTTTTACCACATGATGGCTCACTAAATCATATAACTTGAGAATATTATGAAAAATAATGAAATCAATCAAATCTTAGAAAATCATTCGAACTTTTTAGGTTTTAAGAGTTTTGAGACATTGATATTTCAATTTTTAATGCATTTCTAATAAGTAAGAAGTATATTCCATTGTAAGAAAAATTATAATTTATGTATGTTACTGCATGATAAAGTTCATTTTATATTTCGTTTCACAACATTACTTTTCTAAATTAGGAATCTGTGTACTTAGGATTCCAACCAAAGATAACTACTGTTTCTTCTTAGAAGAAAATTGCTATTTTGATCAATAGAAAGATTGATAAATAAAATTCTGCTTTGTCCAGAAATACGATGTCCAATTACGATATTTGCTAGTTTCCCGTTTCAGACCCTCTAAAAGTCCTCAACAGGAAAATGTGTTTTCTTTTTCATCTCATAAGTATTTTCAAAAATTAGATATTATTCATGGAAGATACATCGTCCAAGTGAAGGTCACGCGCATTCTTGACAGAAAAAATGACTAAAAAATTATTCTTTTCTGAACTTCCTGGGTTTTCATTTATTTCATCATCCCTTCAACGGCCTTACTTTGTCTGGCACAAAGGTTAAACAGACACAATGGAGTGTTATTCAACGCAATAGAGTCTCCCGTGTCCATCATCTTTTATAAGCTTGAGTTATCACAAGCGTTTAATATCAGTAAATCCGACGGAAAAAATAACTTATTTGTGACGAAATATTATTCGTTTCATTCTTTACGACATCTCACTTATTGTCCGATTTGTTCCTTTTGTTTCGGTGGCTCAGAGTTCGAAAGATGGAGCAAATAATTAATTAGAAACAAAAAATATTTTATTTAAAATTGGACGAATAACAAACAAAAACACATATTCATATGTAAAAATATTAATTTTTTTGCAATCTAATATCTAATCGAATTACTCGGTAAAAACAACTTTTTCTATTACGTGTCAAAAACACAGTCAACTGCAGAATTCTCTCATTTTGATTCATTACAAAACTGATGCCAACTTTTGCAACAAAACTAATAATACTAAACGATTAAATATCAGTGAATAAATTAAACAATAAGAAAAATTATAGTTGTATAAATTATTAAATCAAAGCAGACGATAATAGCCTGAAAAAAAGAATAATTTCCAACGTGAATAAATATATTAAAATTAGTTTTAAAGAATATACATTTCATATTTATGTATTACATATTTTGATTAATATTCAAAACTTTAATAATTTGCGTAGTTTCTTTTTTACATATTGCAACTCCCTCGGATCCAGATAACGGGTAAAAGACTTTGTATGCTGTCAAATAATGTAAGTTATTTAAAAAGACTCCAATGCTCTTTGCTTTCGCCATTTTATCGAACAGAATTTTCAAAAAAATTTTTTTAAAGGAACAATGTGTTTTATAAAAAAAATAACCATCGATGACAGATAATGGTGATACATGACCGAAATGTTACGAATTACGTAACTGCATTCCATAAGTGGATTGATGTAATTTTACCTATCTTGTTCGAAAGTATGATTTGTGGTAAAAAAAATTCGAATTTAATATACTACCAGGCCATTGGGAACACATGTCAAGGATTTGAAACTGGCATTGACGATTTCATTCCAAAATTACGTGGATACAAGTAGCGAGATAGATTAGTAGCAACAATACTTGTAGGGATGGCTTCATTATGCCAGAAGGTCATCTCTAAATCGCTTAATAACATGGTTTCTGCAGCAAGACAAATCAGGACCTTGAATAATGGTCGTTATGTAGATAATATTCTCTTGTATCTGAATTCTTTTGATGATCGGTATCAACTGGATCCAGTCATTCAGTGGATTGTAATACCTATATATTGTGTTTTATAAGAATATACATATCGTTTACATTACAGAAAATTGTTCTACGTTTTATTTTAATGAAGAACGAGATAAGTTCCAGAAAAAAGTAACTTTAATTTCAACATAAGATTAGCTATACCAACACTGCTTAGAAAAGTTTGAATAATACATATGCCAATACATTCGTCAATGTGAATTCGTCAACATACTGGCGAAAATCAGAATTGGGAGTTTTAATGTGACATACACTAAATCTTCCAAAAACTGTAACTGCGTGTGTGCGTAGTTGAGCTTTCAAAGTAATTCGAATGTTCACGTGAAACCCTAAAATCTGTATCACAATACACCCATAGGGGAACTGATCTTATATTTACAACCTATCCGCTATATCTTCCGGCATGTCATGAGTTTTTGAGCCCCAATGCCACTGAAAACTCTCCATATAGAGCACGTAATATCAGTCGTGATTTACTCATGTTGGCATGTAAGGAAAATTTGGAGAACCAGATAAGGTGACGTCCTCGTCCCTTGGTGAGGTCCGTCACCAATACCCCTCGTGCTGCTTTATAGTGCGACGTTAATAAAAAAATTCCCCCTCTCGCATCTATATCTTGGTGACTTTTAATTCAACATTTAATATCAATTTGTTATTAGTTTGACCTCACAAGTTTGATTAGCAAGTTTGATTCCTCTGTATATTAAGATGCAGAGGGTGGATTTCATGGGCCTCAAAACCTCAACTTCACACTTTTTTACACTAAAAAATGGATACTATACAACAGCGTGTAAAACTGAAAGGCTAACTTGGGCCAAACAAACAAGACTTAACTCTTGGTGGGTCTCAAAATTCAATATTTATATAAACGAAATTTTATTTCGAATAATATATTAACATGAACAAGAAAATTTAATGTTTACGTATACTTATACTTGACATCCCTTCTCTGTTACTATCTTTCCTATTTCAGGAAAAATTTTGATATTTTATTATGTATTATTGTGTGCCTATATACTGGCTATACCGCAAAAAAATATTCGCTGAGGGTCGTGAGTTTGACACATATATCAGGTAAATGTAGTAAAATGTGATTCATTAAAGTATGGTAATGTATTTAAAAATGATTTATCTGTATTTATATTTTCTCTGAATTTATTTCTTTTTTAAGGGGCCTAATATTTTTTTTTCTGTCCCGGAGGCCTCAACTTATTTCTATTCACATGTGACCTTTATTTCTTAATCAAAGAAGCGTACAATATTTGTGCAGCAATTTTATACAATATTTATAAACTAAACTAAACTCATTGGCGCAACAGCTTATGAGGAGCAAGGCCTTCTGTGTCCATCTCAGTTTTCGTAACCTAAGGCGATGAGGTGCATGAGCAAATGTTCCGGTCAAATGGTCAGTCTGACGAGATACAATATTTATATTACGTACAGTTTTATACACTATTTATACAATACACAATTCTATGCAATATTTTTACTTTTTAAGTTTTGCACACTATTTATACAATACACAATTGTGTATATACTATTTATACGGTATATACAAAATTCTACTCAATATTTATACAGTAGTATACAATTTTGTACTAAATGTATTTTTGTATACAATGTAAAGTTTTATACAAGTTTTCATATAATATTTCATTTACACATTATACAATTTTATGCAATATACAATCTTTTATACATAATTTTTTTATACAAAATATAATTTGATACACCATTTTTGTTTTTATATTTGTATTTTATTTTTATATTGTAAAATGTCCTATATTTGCTGTTACCACAGCTGTTTTAGATTTATCACTTTATATAGATTATTTAAAGTTGAAGAACTTTTTTTTTATTTTGGAAAGAGGGGGGGGGGTATAATTTTTCTTTCTCTCGTCTGTGGGAGAGGATGAAAATAATAAGCACATCAGTCCCTGAACACACTTACAGTTAAAAAAGAATTGAATAGATTTAAATTGTCCAAGTACTCATTAAAGGCCTCATCACACATATACATATTTGGATCAATTTTCCTTTCAACCAAATCTTTTGAGCAATTTCTACACAATTGCCATAGCAACGGCTTCAAACAACTTTTCTTTATGAGTTGAACGAATTACTCGAAATTAAGATTGTTTGAAATTCCAGCCAATGGGGTTCTTCGTCTCCCTATGTCATAAACAAGATGGCAACCTCGGCTTCGTCAAACGCATCAGAAGCGGTGTATATTTTAATGGCTTACAATATTTTAACCAGAATGGCACTCCATTCCTGTTTACGACCGTCAACAAAAAGGCGAGCGGAATAAAAGAAATAATACTAGATGTTCATTTTTTGAAGCAGAAAATTCGGCGAGAAATTTTTCAATGTGAAGATAATGTGCGGTTGACGTCAGAGCGTATCGTTTTTTTACGGCGACTTTTCACTCTCACAGCTGCTCGAAAAATTTACTGAAATAGTTGCTCCAGACATGCGTGTGTGATAAGACCTTGAAAATTTATGTTTGATGAAACAACTATAACAATTTGCCATGAGAAAGACATCTTGTGTAATGCTAGTTGAGAAGAGAGAGTTTTTCAACATATCTTTGTAATATTTATAAGAAACAGAACTTTTCCTTTAAAAGATAAATACAATAAAGAAACAAAATAATTAAGATACCAAAGAAAGAGAGAAAATAGTAATTTTTCGTATTTTGGATGATACTGTGCTGTTTTTTTAAAGTGTTTTATTTAAATATCGTTTTGTATATGCATCAGAATTACGGAAGAAAAAAAAATTCAAATATAAATTGACTGAATTGCAACAATTCCAAAAGTTGACCGCAGAAAATTGCTTAATACGAAACAGAGAAGGGACTGAAATATTTTTTCGTGTTAAATGATATTGCAAAAACGAAACATATATTCAACAAAATTAAGTTTATTAGAATGCATTTTACTTACATAAATAAGTATATATGCATATATTTAATAAAAATCAATGAAACAAACACACTCACAAGAACTTAATGAAATTTAATACAAAATTTTCAAAAAGCAAAACATTTATTAAGTTTTTGGAAAATAATCCGGTATTTATCTTTCCATTGCTTTTTTTAGACGCAAATCGACAACAAATTGTACGATGTCGTCCATTTTGTTATTCATTTCACCACTGGAAAGTGCGTCTAAATAACTACCAATACTTTTCATGACGTTCCGCAAATCGTATGATGTACGAACATGAGCTGCATAATTCATTTCATTTTCAACGACGGAATCTGTCTCAATGATATTTCTTGAGCTTTGAACAAACTCCAAAATGTCTTTGTCTGCCATAATTAGAGCTGTACATACATTATCATCATCTACTTAAACGAATTCTTCCGATGATACAATCGGACGGTCCAATAATACAGAAATTTTCGCAAACATCTCATTAATTGTTGACTCAGTTCCAATATCCTCCTTCTCCAGAAGGGAAATCTTTTCGTGTTAAGTGATTTTCGTTTTGTTTTGAGAGAAATAAATGCATGAAAATACATAGTAATTTGTAGGGACCATTGTATTATTTCGTATTAACCGATATTTCGTATTAAACGTATTTCACTGTAGTTTGTTTTGGTTCTTTGAAAGTTTAATTTAATTCTGAATCATCAGTATTCTAAAACTGTCAACGCCTTCCTGGTTCCCTATACAAAAGTAGGACCACCTGCGAACCCTTTAAGTCGGTAATTTGTTTATAGCACACGTTATCAAATACTCGTACAAACGGAATTAAATGTGCGTAACTCACAATCTCACTAACCTAGGCATACTCGGATTCTACCTAGTGCCATCTTTCAATTAAATGAGTAATGATGGTGTAAGCTGAGGCTTGGCACGAACGGTGAACATAACATAATAATGTAGTCTTGCCACTTTTGTCAGTTGGCACATTCTTAGAAATTTCCGGAGACTTTTTTCGGGGATAACATTTGACAATTAAAATTATTCGAATCACGATCTTACAGAGGCCGAGACTTTGGGCCCGGGCTCAGTTGGCTCATGTCTTAAAACATCCCGAAAACTATAATATATCCTAACACTTTTATATTGCTTTCGCAACTGCAATTTGAATCGGGTTTTTTCTACATTTTGGATATCCGAGTACCGGTATTGCGGAAGACTAACTTGAGCTGTAAAGTATGATTTTTGTGTTGATAGTAAGTAGTTCTGTATATTTAATTTCTAAAATTAAGAAGAGAAAAAGAAATTATTATTACTAAAATGGGAAAAAAATAGGTAAAAATTGACAAAAGATAGCATAAACGTGGCCCATTATGCCCCAAAGGTTTATGAACAAATTTTCATTTTTTATTCTAATGTGTTGCTATATTATTCAATTTTGAAATGACTTTCAGGATAAGAGATATTTTCTTTTTTACAAAAACTAGAGCACTTTATCTCGGTTACAATATGAAAATGCTTAAAAAGACAGTGATTATATTCACATAAGGGCCTTTAAATTTTGTAATAAAACAGTGATTGATAAATTTGAAGGTTACAACAATTCTACTATTACACAGAACTTATAGAAAAAAATTGGCAGTTATAAAGACTGCCGTTGGAAGTAAAAACTTAGAACTTTTAAAATAAAAATTTGAAATTTCATAATGTTTGAATTAAAATTATCACCATCCATCTGGTTTTCACATCTATTGACACTCCGAGCAACCACTAAATGCATGTTTATATGGTTTTTTTTTTTTTTCAAATATATTATGGGCTGTACAAGATCATGACAAAATATAAATGCAATTCAATTGAAATAAAAATTAATATACAATCATATTATTTATGCATAGTATTTATATTTACTTAAATTTTAATGTACTTGATTTTAACATTATTTTAACTGTTTGCATCATTGTCATCATTCGTTTCAACAATACTTAGACTTTACTTTCAATTATTTCATTTTTTTTAAAAAAAAGATACAATAGGCGTATGGTAACTAAAGTAAGAAATGGAAATGTTTTATTCAAATTTATCTAAGTATCGCGTAAAAGCCACATCGATCGTCGTTTTATATTTTGTAGTACTGAGTTTTCGATCATTGGACATATTTAAATTGTGTTTCATTTAGAAACTCAATGAGTGGTAGAGTTTTATCATCTGCAAAGTTAATATTGAAGTCTCCCCTTAAAATCATCGGTACATTATCCTATTTTTCGCCAAATCTTTTTTCGAGTATTTCAGAACCTTCTTTTGTATAAATCATCCAATTTTCGAATAAAAATGGTTGTATCTGTCTCATAGATTTTCCAGGCGAAATATAAACGGCAACCATTAACATGTATGCTCCATGCGCATACAAACTTTGACGAATGAAAATATCGATAATCCTTTCTTGTTGGAGATGAATTCTAGAAAAGTTTTGGTGACTGTTTGTAGTGTATTGTTTTGTAACCTTTTCAATTCTAACGTTAGATCCTCTCGATGACTTGTTGATCTTTTATGATGTTTATCTGTTTCTGAAGCATTTAGAGGTGTTCCTGTTCTACCAATCCAAAATGTCTAGCTATTGCTAATATTTTCTTGAGTAACCAAAAATAAACCTTGAATCCTCGTTATTTTTGTTAAAGCTACGTAAACTAATTCTCTAGGATGTTTGCGATCGTATTCGTAGACAATAGCATCATAAGTACCTCCCTGTGATTTGTGAAGAGTCATTGCCAAAGCAGAAATTAGGGGGAAATGTTAAGGATCTAAGCAAATATGAAAAACGGATATTTAAAATAACCCTAATTCCCTGACAATATTTTTTCGTAAATTTCTAATAATAAAATTGAATGATATAAAATTATACATAATCATTTTGCAAAAAATAGAAGAGCATATACTTCATTTTTGACAATTTAAAATAAGAAATAATGATTTCGAAATATTAAATTTTTAAATAAAATAAAATATTTAATGGAATTAAAGTCGGGGCCGTTTTCAATATTTCAAACTAAGGATTTTAATGATATAAGGTAATAAACTATAATTTTGCATTTTTAACCATATTTTAAACATCAACACATTAATCTTGAATTATTATTAGATTTTATAAAATTTTTAATTTCAAAATCCACGATAAAATTATGATTGAGCAACTAGATGTCTGTTTTACCACGGTAGTAAGAAAACGTCAAAGCCAATGTGAAATGCTAATCCGGATTGCGTGATGCATTGCAGAGGTTAAATATTAGAGAATAAATAATACAAAATTTTCAAAGGCCAGAATAAATACGACGATTTAAAATAATTTTAAATAATACAAAATTTTTCAAACGCCAAAATAAATGCGAGTATTTAAAATAACTTTCTGTTATTTATTTTTTATCTTACAAGTATTAGTATATTTATTTAGTACTCACTACTGTACTGCACAATAATTCTTCAATTAAACGATTCAAATAATAATCACACAAAAACACTATTTTAACAATGCACAGTATATACACATTGAACTTTTCACTAAATCCATTCAATTTCACTTATAAGATATACACAGCACTATACGTCAGCCGTATAGCTACAGAAAAACTGCTATAAGCATGTCGGTGACGCGAACGCACGAGATTTCACCCATCCAAAAAGTGTCTAAAGCGAACAGCACACTGCGCATGCGCTAGTCAGAGCATGTCGGTGACGCGAACCCATAAAATTTTCCCCTACCAAAAAGTGCCCAACGCCGCTAAAGAAGTTTTCACTTCAAAAATTTCAGTTAATTATAATCAAAACTTTTTGATCATTCGCTGGCTTAAAGTAATCACATCTGCTTTTACTAAAACACTTGTAGTTTTTGTTCTAGTAAACGGAAAATGATAAACTTGGTATTTTTATAAAGCTAATAAGATGGCCCATAAAATAAAATCATAAAAAAAATCGTCAATTTTTTGCAAAATTTACAGTTTTAGAATAGTCGGATATCTTAAGTCGGTTATTTACATATAGCATACGTTATCAAATACTCGTACAAACGGAGCTCGTAACAATTAAATGTGCGTAACTCACAATCTCACTAACCTAGGCATACTCGGATTCTACCTAGTGCCACCTTTCAATAAAATGAGTAATGATGGTGTAAGCTGAGACTTGGCACGAACGGTGAACATAACATAATAATGTAGACTTGCCACTTTTGTCAGTTGGCGCATTCTTAGAAATTTCCGGAGACTTTTTTCGGAAATAACATTTGACGATTAAAATTATTCGAATCACGATCTTACAGAGGCCGAGACTTTGGGCCCGGGCTCAGTTGGCTCATGTCTTAAAACATCCCGAAAACTATAATATATCCTAACACTTTTATATTGCCTTCGCAACTGCAATTTGAATCGGGTTTTTTCTACATTTTGGATATCCGAGTACCGGTATTGCGGAAGACTAACTTGAGCTGTAAAGTATGATTTTTGTGTTGATAGTAAGTAGTTCTGTATATTTAATTTCCATTTTATTCCTATTTTTAAGCCGTTGTTGAAATAGTTACACATTTTACCCCAAAGACTATATACTGTTTGTAATAGTCTCGAGCAGTGCTTCCCAATCTTTTTATCGCCGCGGACCGGTCAACGTTCGAAAATTTTTCTTCGTCCAACAAAGTGGGAGACTGTGGTTGTTTATATTTTAGATTGTTTTGATGAAAATATTTTAACTTAATTGTATTAAAAAGTGCCTCCAAAATATAAGATACAATTACACCAAAAAATGAATATAAAGTAATTTAATATGGAATATAAATTGATTTACATTAAAAGTCACACAATCCCTAGAGAAATACACCACAATAAACAAAATAAAGATAGTTTCATGTTCCTTGTGCGGCCGGTACTATTTAATCTATGGGCTTCTACCGATCAGCGGCCCTGGAGTAGGGGACCACTGGTCCCGAGGACTGAGGATCTCTGATCTACAGTAAAATCCGGCTTATAATGCGTATTTTACACATTAAAAATAAGATCAAAATTTACGGGTGCCCGTTATACACCGGGTATAAAAATGAAAGCTTTAAGTGAGTGAGTGGATATTAGCGTCGCACTGTTCAGCTACACAAAGTCTTTTGGCGACGGACCTCGTCATTTTGATCCATGATCAAGCGAGAAGGGCGACACCTTAGCTGGCACCCCCTCTCCTAACTACCACACCACACCAATGTGAGTAGGTTTGAGCTCTCGACAGATTTAACGGCGCTATACGGCGGGTCTTTAGTGGCACTGTGCTCGAACTCATGCTATGCCTGCCATGATACGATACCTTTACTACTTGGCTACCGTGGCTCCATAAAAGCCTTAAAAATAAGAAAAAGATGAGCATCGAAAAAAATTTGACTTCTACATTGATCAAAATATTGTTTATTTAAAAGAAATGACAATCCTTATGAACGTAAGGGGTTGTAGTTCTAGAAATATACTATTTTTTTCTAAAGGTTGGAACAATACCTCGAATAGATGAGCTCAACATAAGAACATTGCGTACATACTTTTCAAGTTTCTTCATAAAAAGAAGGGGCGCGTTGTACGCGAGCGCGGCGAATGTTCCTAAAAATTAAAAATTTCAACTTGAAAGTATAGGTGCGCTTTATACGCCGGATTTTACGGTAGATGCAGGGATGTTTAAGGCATGAATCCAATGGACTCGTGCCCAAGGCCTCGGCTTCAGAGAGTCCTCGTCTCGTTTTCTACAAATTTCAGTGTAGAAAAATGTCGAATTTAAAATGCAGAAAACGAATTTTCTAATAAAATATTTTATAATGGATTGGTTTGTAGAAGGTTGCATGTATTTGCGCCCAATTCGATCAGAGGGTCGTAAGTGAGGCTTACTTTTGCATTTGGGCTCAGGTCTTCCAGAA
The DNA here is from genome assembly GCA_019973975.1 of Trichonephila clavata. Classification (NCBI taxonomy): domain Eukaryota; kingdom Metazoa; phylum Arthropoda; class Arachnida; order Araneae; family Nephilidae; genus Trichonephila; species Trichonephila clavata. The sequence continues at coordinate 559,660 of BMAO01014348.1, forward strand.
GTTTTAAGACATCTTTGTCTAAGTGACTTCATTTAAGTGAAGAATGGTTGTTCAGAATTTTAACCTGGTACCTTTTGAGTACTTCTTAAATAATTAATTTAAATCAATAGACTGTCTTAAAAATAAATTAGATGCGAAATGTTACAATTTTGCTAAATTTACAAACATTATCCACTCCCCCCCCCCCCCCGAAATAGATTAACCAAATTGTTTTCTGTCATTTTTATATTGCTTAAAACAAAGAATTATCCTCAGTTATTAACTACGCCACCTTTTATAGTTTAGATTCATCTCATTTGTAAGATTATTCTCTGTTAATAAGATTAATCTTGCGAGGGATCAAAGCTTGTTATGGTTATGCAACATTGCCGTCTGTCTGTTAAGTGAAACATGCTTGAAAAAGAGATTGAAAGTGATTCCTCGTTCATTTTTCATCGCACGGAATCTGTTCCTTCGTAATGCTCGTAGATTAGAGATAAAGATCATTGCATAAAAACCGCTCGAGGCATCGGATGTATATATATTTTCTTCCTTATTGTCCAATCACAATCCAAAGAGGGAAGTAGACAAACAATTTCCTCGAATTAAAAAGTCTCCATGTTACGGGATCTCTCCTTTCGGAAGCGAAAAAAAAAAAAAAGGCATTGCGAAATTTAATTATGAAACAGAACTTTCTCGAAATATACTTCCAAATACACACATCCAAAGGAGGAAGAGCACCACCGGTGTCTAAAACGTAAAGCGAAAAATAGATATGTGTATCTGGGTCACAAGAAGAAAGTGTAATTTAATTTTTCTCCGCTCACTTTTTGATGAAAGATGAGGCGTAAGTACGGGGAAGACTCGACCTATTTCACGCCCGTAGGGCCAACGACCGAAATGTGAAGGCGTTTTCCGATTTTGCGAACTCGTCAGACCCACGGGTTGAGAATGGGTCTCCCCTTTCCCCTTATTGTTACGAAATGGATGTTTCTGCAACAAATGAGGCGAATCGGGGAGAGACTAAAGGACGATAGAGTCAACTGTTGTAAGTAAGATTCACGCTGCGGGTAGGATTCCATGACGAAATCGAAAGATCGATAGAGGATCACGACTTACAGGGATCTTCATGAATAAAAGTTAACTAATTGGCCCCAGAAGGAAAAAAGTTTTGAAACGGTTTCAAATGTCCTTCAGTTTATCTAAGGTTAAACTTGTTACATTTTTTGAGAGTTCTCATCAATATCAGATACAACTTCCCCCATCACATGGCAGATATACTCCTTTTTAAATGAATTCGTGTTATAAGAATCACAACGATCAACGATGCTGTGGGGCCCCAGTGTTTTACTAGGGGGTCCACAAAGGGAGAGCGTTCATTTAACGTTAAGAATTCCCTCTTTTACATCGTGGAAAAATTGAAAGATGTGCCATTTCTAGACAAGACCACTAATGGACTTCGTATTGTACGAACAGGAGAACGATTTTTCCTCCATGTTAGGCGAATTTGTCTTATATGAATTCATGTTATAAAGGAGATTACTGTATACATATATGACAGTTTGTTTATTGTTCTTTAGTTGTATTTTAATTCTATAAATTAATCGTTTATGGCATGCAACAAAATGAAAAATAATTGATTTCTTTGCCATGTCTGGAGAGATAGAAAGATTTAATCATTTCATTAATTTCATTTCATATAAAACAAGGAAAATAAGGGATATTGTGTTAAAACTTCCAAAAGAAAATCTAGACTAACTATTCTAAGCTTTCCGAATAATAATTGCATGGACGCCAAATTAAGTCCTTTCCACACTTTTTAATGTAGAAGTGTGTGAGCGCGGCCTATTTTGCGCCGCTCCTTCACCGTTTTGCGTACCTAAGGGTGTGGGGGGGGGGGGCAAAGCATCACCAGAAACTTCCATAATAATTATTATTTTATTACTATTCAAACACAATCAATCACAAGTGAAACTACTAAAGGAGACCCTAAGAGTGATACATAAAGAGAGCAATCTATTTTAATTGAACAACTCTAAGTAAACACATCTACACGGAGAAAAAAGAAATACTCAAAAATGACTACATGGACATGCTCAATTTGAAATGAGTTTGTTTATATCAAATTTGAACACATGCCTTTACAAATATGAGACATTACATATACTCAAAATTTCAAAAAATGGTTAATTAACACTATCAAACAAATTAAAAAGATATTCAGGATTAAAAAAGTTTTTTTAATATACTGGCTACATATTTTAAAGATTGGGGTTCAACAACAAATTTAGTTCTCATAAATCTTCCGAACTATTTTTCGTTTCTACCACGCTACCCGCGGACGAACACATGAGTACTAGATTGTTTTGATATTGTAAGGCTTTTATAGGAATTTAGCGGGAAAATGTATTAAAAATGCCTTTTTTTTTTAGGATTACTTAAAAAAATCAATTTAAGGTATGTGCCTACCCTCGGAGCATTTTATTGAAACAAATTTTCAACTAAAAAAACACTTTTTTCTTTAAAAAGGGTGTGCATAGAACTAGGAATTAAGGTTCAAGTGTAGTATAGATACTTGGCGATGTCAAATTTTTTTGGTGAACAAAATCGATCGCCAAGCTACTTCACTTAGCGATAGGATTCCCGAAGCCAGAATGAATTCGTTATCTCACCAATAATATCTATATAAAAATCGAAAGGGCCCTCTCCCCTATACTACACTTGAGTCAGGAATTAAAATACAATTCCACAAAATTTTAAATTATTTTGGATAGATTGGGAATTTTTAGTTAAAAATTGCAGTTACAGTAAACCTTGTATTGAAAATTCTAATTAATATATTCAAATAATATTAAAACTGCACCCAAATAACATCCTTATCTGTGCCTAGAGCGATAAGAGTTACATTATTTTTTTGAAATTTGTCAATTTTTTAAAAAAAAAGCATATTTTTTCTCACTAATTGTATGTGCAATAAAATGCATATATGCATACACAGAGATTATAGTCTATAATACAAATAAAATAAAATAAAAGTTTTCTTAAAATGTTAATTCAATGTCTTAAAAAGAAATCCATTTGTGAACTTTACCGTGAAGCCAAAAAACATAGTTTCTCAGACAATGCTTTTAAAGATTTAAATACAATATGAAAAATGTTCTACTAGTTGTACATTTCTTAAACTCACCATAATTATAGCTCAAACTCTTTAGCTTCATGTTTAACTAATTTTCAACCCTTTTGCTGTTTTCTGGAGAGTTTTATAATTATAAAAATTGTCGAGTTTAGTAAAATTTTCATGAAAAATTGCAATTAGGATCTTTTACACAAAATTCTAATGAATGTATTCAAATAATATTTATACAGTACATAAATAATGGAACATCTTTATATATTAGGAATTAAAAGATATGTATTACTTTTAAAAGTTTTTTAAATATGCCAAATTTTATGCAAAAACTCGATTTTTTTAAAAATTAATGATATTTTTTACATTTAAATGCAATGAAGTACATAAATACAGTGAACCCCAAAAGTGTTCGTACACTTGCAGTTTCCTATAAAATTTAATGATTTCGACTAATAAAAATTAATGTATAGAAATTGTAATTTTTTTATGATATCTACAACTTGTTCTTAATGGAATGACATAATTATTTTTTTAAAAATAGCATAACTATTATTTTTAAAAATTAATAATCAAAAAGCTCCTGAAAAATTACGCCACTAAAGTCTTAGAACACTTAACAAAAATCTCAACATAGCTTTAAATATTGTATTTCTTTCTTAATTTAGAACTTAATAGGATATCTTTTAGTGTCCACAACAACTTTTGGACATCTTGATATAGATTTAATGAGTTTTTGTAATTTCTGCATCGATTTACCTCCATGCTTCTGTGGTTATTATTTTTACTTCCCATTATGTGTTTATGTCATGTTTTTTTTATTTTAAATCTAGTTCTCCCCAAATATGCTCTGCTGGGCTAAATAAATTGATTGAGGAGGTGTTTTCACAAAATTTTGGGCCAGTTATAAAGACACCAGCGGTGTACATTGAGAGCAGTACGCTTGGCTTCATTATCCTGTTAAAATATGAAGTCGTGTTCAATATCAAATTTTGGACAGACAATTTAAAATTTCTCTTTAAAATATTTGACTAGAGCTCATGATTCTCAATACCATCAAAAATTACCTAATTCTGTGGCTGATTTACGCTCCCACGCAAGAACACTTCCACTTCCATGGTTCATTCATCCAACTAGATTCTTGTGACTTAAGTTTCAGAAAATTCAAAATTGACAGGAAAGTGATTGGGATGACAGAAAATTCAACATTTTTGGTTCTGATGGGCATATAATAGTTTTAAAGGAAAAAATGAGGCATTTAATCCAGTGAATTTATGTGGAACAAGAGCTCCTCCACCTCCATGATTCAACACAGAGGTGTTCTTGCGGGGGAGGGGAGGTGTAAATAGGCTTCAGGAATTAGGTAATTTGGTATTTTTGATGGTATTGAGAATCATGAGCTCTATTTAAATATTTTAAAGAGAAATTTTAAATTATCCTCTCAAAATTTGGATATTTCAGACGACTTCATTTTTTAACAGGATAATGACGCCAAGCGAACTGCTCTCAATGTACACTGCTGGTGTCTCTATAACTGTACCCAAAAGTTTGAAAACACGTCCTCAATCAATTTATTTAGCCCAGCAGAGCATATTTGGGGAGAACTAAATTTAAAATAAAAAGAAAGCATGACATATAAACACATAATGGGAAGTAAAAACAATAATCACAGAAGCATGGAGGAAAATCAATGCAGAAATTACAAAAACTCAATAAATCTATATCAAGATGTCCAAAAGTTGTTGTGGACACTAAAAGATATCCTACTAAGTTCTAAATTAAGAAAGAAATACAATATTTAAAGCTATGTTGAGATTTTTGTTAAGTGTTCTAAGACTTTAATGGCGTAATTTTTCAGGAGCTTTTTGATTATGAATTTTTAAAAATAATAGTTATACAATTTTTAAAAAAATAATTATGTCATTCCACCAAGAACAAGCTACAGATATAAAAAAATTACAATTCCAAAATATTAATTTTTATTAGTCGGAAACAATAAATTTTATAGGAAATTGCAAGTGTACGAACACTTTTTGGGTTCACTGTATATACACAGAGATTAGAGTTTGATTCATAACACAGATAGAACTAAATAAAACATGTTCTGAAAATTTAAATTCAATATCTTAAAAATATTTTGTGTAGGGATCAGCATCTGGTTTTGTTAACTCCAATTCCAGTTTACTAATTATGCTATAACTTTGCTTCTAGATATCATAGAAACAAAAATAGAGTGTTTTTGAAATCTTAAATGTATAGTCTTTAAAATAAAAACACAAAAGTAATTTTTGAAAATTTTCACCAAAACTGCGAATTTTGGGTAGTCACATATCTTAATGAAATTTACTTGATTCATAATAAGTCACATTGTTGATTTTTTGGGCACTTGCTTATAGGCAAATAATAATTTAAGTATTCCTTTGCTACATTGGAATAGTTTTATTTTCATATTGAACTTTAAAATAGCTTGCATGTCTTGAAAAAGGCAAGCCTACAAAATAAATTTTTGTTTTCAATTAGTAATCTTTTTAAGAGACTAATTTCTTGTAGATTTTAAAGAACTTTTCTAGCTTATTGGTAAACATATGGAAAATGTCTTAAAAGTTCTCATAAAGAAATTATTTCATTACATTTATTTTATGGTTCCTTTATTGTGACTATAGTGTTTTGTTTATTTGGATGAAAATAAATGAAGTATATATATCAGATTCATTATATTTAACCCAATATAAATATATTTTATGCTTTTACTCATTAAAGAAAGGTAGAGAAAAATTATGTTTTTACCATAAAATCTGGCATATCATGTATACCATCGTATTACATGCACTTATACTTTCAAGTAGCAATTTTTAATTTTTATGTTTATTTGCTGAAAATGTGCACCCCAATTTTCATGAAGAAACCTGAGATGTATGCGAGTCATGCTCTTAAAGTTTGAAAGTCATTTATTCTAAGCTTTAGTAAAAAATAGTATACATCTAGAAGTGCAACCCTTTAAGTTCATAAGGAATGCCATTTCTTTTAAATAACCATTATTTTGATCTATGTAGAAATCTAATTTTTTTTCCTGTGCTCACATTTTTTAAAGCTCTTATTTTTATACCTGGTATATAACGTGCACGCATAAAATTCAATCTTATTTTTTGTGTTAAAAGTGTGCACCATACACCAACCAGATTTTACGATACATATTACCACAACAATGCCAATGTTCAAGATAACGTGCCAAGTTGGTGACCCTGATTTTGCATGTGTCGTATGCGCCAGATTGACTACCATGTGTTGTATTACATATAATTTCACCAATATGGTTGCAATATTATGAAAGTACCAAAAATTAATACAGCTTGGGTACAAAAACTCCTGTATGCAGGTATGTTGTACACAAGTGAAAAAACATAAATCTTGGTACTTACGTATTATCACAACCAATTGGTGACATTATATGAAACAAAGCACCTGTTTGCCAATTCAGCACGTTCAACACACAGGAACTCGGAGGGTACTTGTGTATTTTTGCGACAATCGCTGACTCTAAATAACTCGCTGAGTTGGCCACCCCGATTTCCTATGTGTGGTACACACTGAATTGGCTGCCAGGTGCTTCATTTCATATAATATCGCTAATAGGTTGCAATAAGACGCAATTACCAATCAGGGTTGCCAACTTGGTGTGTTATTATTAGATTTGGCATTTGTTGTGATAATACGTAATTTGTTCAGTCTGACGTATTTGAAGCACAATTAATTTAAATTATAGTTTTAAGAAACATGCTTTTTTATCAAACTAAAAAGTAAGAAATAAATCTTAATATAAGAATAAAATGATTAACTAGAAAATTAATGTCATCGTGGTAAAGGCGTGGGGTCCTCTGTACTACATTTTTACACTAACTCTGCATTTTGGAATAGAACTAGTAAGAAATTATAACAATTGATATTGAGCACCCCACTCTTTTATATGCAGTTATTATTTTTCCAGTTTCAATTTTATTTTTTTCTGCTTTTTTCTTGGCATTTCTAAATACCTTTTGTTCTATTTCTTTAAATCCTGGCATTCATATTTTTCTAATTGGTTTTCTATAAAAAAAAGTACTTATGTTTTTGCTTCTTAATGTAATTCCTTTTTTGCCAGGAATAAGCCAATCTTTTAAATTATTGTCATGTTGAGTTCTTAGTGGGAGACCATCATCATTGATTGAATACTATTGGATGCCAAAATTTTTGCAGCGATTTCAAAACCACTTCTAAAAGATGTTTAATGTGTAGTGTACTGATAGCAAATTAGTTCCTGTATATATTGTTCCAATGTGTGGTATTTTTTTAACTGTTGTTTTTATAAATGTGAAATTCAGGTAGACGTGCAATATTTATAAAAATTGTATTTTTTAAATCTTTTATCTTGTTTCTAAATTATGAATGCTTTATTTTTAATTTGCACTAATTTCATTTCTGCTTGTTAGTACAAATCTTGATTTTTAATGTTTCCACTCATAATTTGTTTTAAATTTTGATATAGCTCTGAATTTTTTTTTATACATATTTTATGGATAAAATTAATCTATGAATTTCATACATTTCGCACTTTCTGCCAAAGACCATTGGTTTCACATTGTAGCTTTGTCATTATGTTCTAAATACTTATACAGGCATAGCATATCACTACATGTGTTATGCTAAATTTTGTAGATAGTCATTTCAAAAACTATATAATTATGAACAACCTTTGTAAAAATTTTACTCTAATGAGAACTTTCAAAATTCCTTTCAGAACCAGCTATCTATAAATTCTGCAGTAAATAATTTAGATGACTCGCATATCCTAACATGTAATTTATTTGAAACAACACTGTTTGAAAGCCATTTTCACTCACATTTTGTAACTCAAAGACATGATTTGATAAAAAAAATTAAAAAGTTGTTTATTTATGTACTTTTACACACTTTCCTATATTTAAAATGTATATTATACACTAAAACATAATCTGTTCTGCACAAATAAGGATGGAGTTGACTATAATATGGATTAGATAGTGTTTATAAAAAAAAAAATTCACTTATATTCTTGTTTATTTTTTATGTATATATGTATGTGTACAATTTCCAGAATAAATATTTCAGCAATATGATTTTGGTTTGTTTTATTTTTCTTGTTAACAGTGAATAATTGAAAAAAGGTATTGAAAATAAAATTCTGTACAGCAAGTAAAATTGCTAAATTATGATTCTATTGGTCCTTATGATGTTATTTTTTCTTCTGAATGGGTGCTGAAAACTTCTCTAAAAGCTCTTTCCATTAGGTTAAAAACTAAATGTGTGTTTTGTTAATGCAAAAATGTACTGTTAGAGTTGTTTTTACATTCTTCTAAGGACTAAAATTTTTAAGTATTTTAATTAAAAAAACATTAACTTAAAAACTATTATATTTGTTTTCTTTGGTGATAGGAAAGTGTAAAATCAGTTGCTTTAACAAAAAACGAGCTTAGTTGGTAATATAGCAATGCATTTTCTTTATTTCCATGTGGATAGGTTTCTATTTAAACAAAACAATTGATATAAAGAGTACTTACACACCTGGGCCTAATGAGTGTTACTTTAGTCAAAAGGTTTTTTTCTTCAGGTTACATAATATGTAAAAAAGCTATTTATTTCTGGCATTGTTTTGAAATTTTTACTTAGAAAAATCTGTTATTTATCATAATGTTTCCTAGATATTTCTAATAACTTATTATTGAAGGGCTGAATTTTTTTAAATAAAAGTTAATTTTCTGCTTGTATATGATTTTAAGGAAACAATATAATGCTTCTAGAGAAACATAAATATAAATAATGAATCAAATTGCTTCTGGAACTAGTTCAAAATGCATACACATTTGTTTAACTATTACATCGAATTCATTTTTGCAGTTTTCAAAGATTTATATTTGCGGTAAAAGTTCGAAGACATGCAGTTTGTGATCAAATAATAGTTGCATTTTTTTTCCTCGAAAAGTAATATTTTTGTTGATACTTGCGTATTGTCGCCACCGTATTGGCGACATTATATAAAACGAAGTACATGGTTGCTAATTCAGCGCGTAGGACACATGCGAAATCGTTACTGCCAAAATTTGGCGAGTTATCTTTAACTTAGGCACTTTCGCGATAATATGCGAGTACCTTTTTGTTACACACAATAAATGTAAAATGAATTTTGATTTCGAAGTTAAGTGTAAAAATTTCATCAAATGAAAATAAAATAATACGTAAGATGTAGAAAGTGAAAATTTACAACTCAGGTATCACATTTTTAAATCCCTTAAGATTTGGGTTAATAAATATTTTTCTGTTAAAAATTCATATTAGATCAACAGTACCGAAAATAAATGCTATTCATACTCATTTTATTGTTTTAACTCATATTTGATACATTAACAGATTCAAATATAAGTGCATTATATACTCATATCGATCTTTCATTCTCAAAAATTTGATCCCGTAACAGGTTCAAAAATGAGAATGTACTTGTGTCTCAATATGAGAATATGCGATTCTCAGATTTGAGTAAGCGTGCATCGGAGCTATTTTGAGAATGTGAAGTATTCAAAAGTGAGCTGTGTTTTCTCTCAGTTTTGAACATCGTTTCTCGCAGTGTAAGTGAACAAGCGCAATTGATCTGATTAACTAAATCTGATTCAATCTATCTTAGATCCTTAATCCACTAATTTATTGTCTTAGCAACTCCTTCCTTAACTCGCGCTGATACAATGAAATATTCTCACCTACAAATCACCGCAACAAATCTCCTGCTCCTTCTATCTTACATCTACAAAACCTAGACTTTTCTAGTCAAACTAACTTAAATATCAAAGTTTCTTCTTGAGAGGTTGTGAATTAACGCGAATGCTGGCCCTAAAGTTTCCCCAAGAGGATTAGTGCTAAGGTCACTTATAGATCCGTCTCAAGTGGTTTTAATTAAAACTCGTACAAACTGCGGTAGCTAGTAATTTTAGTAAGAGACAAACAACATTTTCAAGATCCCCGAAACGTTATTCCAACATCTCTTTTTCATAACAATCGAGCGAACAGTTTTTTGAACAGAATGTTGCCATTCATAAATGATGATGTAGTTATATTTATTGTTGCCACCAGCAAAAAAAATTATTTTGCAATTTTATAATTAACGTTGCTATCCTAAAACTAAATATGAGAAGTTAAATACATTTTCAACACTAAGTACAAAAAACCTTTTGGATCACCAACAAACGAATTTTAAATAAACTCCACATTTTTCGTCCTTATTAATATTTTTTTTATTTATATTTAATTTGATAACAAAATGATTATACGCGTCATGATTATAACTCCAGTAAACCATGAGCTCATTTAAAACTCCCTCCATTCAAGGTTTCACTTACACGTTTCTTCACAATTTTGCTGATATAAAGCGAGTAAAACGGTATTAATATCCAAGTTAGTTCATTTTGGTGTGGCAACGCTCTGTTAAATAAATCTGACCAACTTCGAAATAAATGGTTTTTATACACATAAAAAAAGAAATTGCGGTTCAATGCAAACAAAGTTCTTCTGAATTTGGTCTAATTAAGGTATCCGAACACGTTCGAGGTACTTTTTAACAAAATAGCATACTAAAACATTATAAATGTTCTTTTAGGACTCAATACCAATAAATATTACTATTTAACTATCAAAATTTAAAATAAATGACCTGAATTATACAAAAATCACAATTATAAGTGAAATTTTAGCAATATTTTTGAAAAACTTCAAAGCAGTTAGAGTAAAAAGTAATAAACATAAAGTATTACTAAAACAAATGAGAGGCATTTATCTAGAAAATGTACTAAAATTTTAATTTTTCATGAAAATTTGAAAATTTTAGAGCTGATTGAGTAAACATTATAAGAAATGTTACCTTTTTTATGAGACCCTTATTTAACTAACAAGTTATAACTCAAAAAGTATTCATACAATAAAATATATTTTAGTACATTCTCTCGAAAATAACATAAATATCAGGTTTAAAAAGTTTTATAGAAATGCATTCGTAATATTTTGAGTTATCAGACTCGCCTGATAGATTTTGAGCAATTTAAATGCCCACTTCTGGTAGATCGAAAACCCACTTCCGGTTTTTCTAACTTTAAAAAATTGATTGTAACCTGACCTCTAGGTAGAAACAAAATAAAGTATGTTTCGTAAAGTCAAAAGATAGCTCTATTCAATAAAATAAAAAACAAAAATATCTGTCTTGACTGAATTTGGTCATTTTCAACGTGTTCGGATACCTTAAATTTTGAATTACATAAATGATGCAACATTTTAACTTAAGAAATACTCTGCTAATATTTTTCATGAAAATATATTATCCCCAAAGATCGAATATATTTCCGAGATTTCGCGCAAGTTTTGATAAACTATCTTCCAATTCGAATCTGTTTTCAATAACGTTTAGTCAACGAGCAGTTTTACATGACGAAATTTAGCTTATTAAATTCAAAATATTAATGTTTCCTTTGCTAATTCACACATATATTGGCGCAACAGCTTTTTATTGGTGGTTTAAATAGACGCCGCCTGCAGATGACTACATATCACTATAAATTTGAACTATTCGTTCCATAAATATTTAAAATATACTGCAAATTCAGCTGTTTACTTTTGTAATAGAAGGCCATTTCATCAACGATAATGAAAAATTGAGAAGAAAGTAACAATTTCATAAACAAGTGTCGGCTCGAATACAAATGTGCAAAGCTTGGAATAAATAAATAATAATAAATTCTTTATAAGGTTCGCTGAGTTATTAGAAATATTATCCAATATTGCTTTCTGAAGAAAATATTTGGGATTGATTTTATTCTGGTTTATATTAACGCGTTGTACATTAAATAAACACAGGGATTTTTGGAGACGGACTTCGTTATTTTGAACATTGGTTAAGTGACAAAGACGAAACTTGAGTGAGTGAGTGAGTGAATATTAACGTCCCACTGTTCAGCTACACGAGGGCTTTTTGGGGACGGTCCACGTAATTTTGAACCATGGTCAAGTGACGCGGACGACACCTGAGCTGGCACCCCTCTCTCCTAACTACCACACCACACCCATGGGAGGACGTTTGAGCTCTCGACAGATTTAACGTGCATCGCTCCCCTACACGGCGGATCTTTAGTGGTACTAGGATCGAACCCATGACAAACTAGCCATGATCCGATGCCTAGACCACTCGGCCACCGCGGCCACAAGACGAAACTTGATCTTGAATTCCAATCTTTCTCACGACACCAATGTCAGGACTTCAGGCCATGACAGATTTAAAGTCTATCAGCCCTTCTACACTGCGGGTCATAAGTGCACCAGGACTCCAACTCACGGTTCGCCGACCAAAAGTTAGTGACCATGATAATTCGGCTATCATGGGGACAGAAAAAAGTTTAAACGAAGTTTCAAATATGAATTAAATCATAAACTACATAACGTTAAAGTCACAGATATAAAGTGACATTAACTTCCCTTCGGTTATGATGAATTAATAATAGTTCATGACCATTATCCTCAGCTATTAAGGCCGCTTATTCTTTCTCTGAGCAGAGATTATTCGACTCCCATATATAGCCCCATTAAATATTTTCCCCTTAAGATACGTGACAACCCAAAATTTGCCATTTTGGGGGAAATTTTCAAATTTTCTTTTATGCTTTTATTTATTGCCCATACATTTTAGATTTTAAAAACACTTTATTTTTGTTTCTACGATATTTAGAAGCAAAGTTATAACATAATTAGTAAACCGGAAATGGAGTTTACAAAACCGGAAGCAGATTCTTACTCAAAATATTTTTAAGAGGTCTATCTGTGTTATGAATTAAAATCTAAGCTCTGTGCATATAATTATGTACTTTATTGCTTTTTATGAAAAAAATCCTAAATTTTTTTTAAGAAAATTGAGTTCTTGCGTAAAAATTGACATATTTCAAAAACTTTCAAAAGTATTACAAATCTTATAGCTCTAAGCACATTTAATGATGTTACTAATGCATTGTACAAATATCATTTGAATATATTATTTAGAATTTAAAAGACAAGGTTTACCGTAACTGCAATTTTTCACTTAAGTTTCACTCAAAATGCCCTATATATCCAAAATTATTTTTAATTTTGGGGAAATTGTATTTGAATTCCTAGTTTTATGCCCCATTTCAAATAAAAAAGTGTTTATTTAGTTGAAAATTCATATATTTTAAAAAAAAGTGCTCCAAAGGTAGTTACATACTTTAAGTAATTTGTGCAATATTTTACTAAACAATTTGAATCTTTTGAAGAATTCTTGTCCTAAATGAGTATGAAACAGAAATTAGGCGTTGTAGGTGTTGAGAATGATATCATTCAAAATGGTTTTATCGAATTCGCCCTTTGACCTGACACGCCTGGAACGTATACACAATGAGCAATACAAACTTACCTGGAATAATAACGAGGTGTAGTTTTGGTGGAAGGTGAATTGTAAAAATCAAAATAAGGTTGCCACTAAATAGTGGTTTGTTTTTTTTAAAAAAAAAACAGGTATTTTTTTATTTTATTCAGAAAGGTTTGTATTAGCTTATATATAATCTTCTTTCTGTTTTTAGTAATAAAGGAATTCTAGAATAGTGAATTTTTAAAAAGATAGTCTTGATAGAAAAGAAACTATAAATTTCCAGACAAATAAGGCGCTTTCTTCAAAGGATAAATTTGTACACAGAAAGAAAAAAATAATAGAAAATTCTCAAAGTAGCTTCTAAAAAATAATTATTGTTCTTAATTTCCTTCCTAAGAATAACACCCTTTAGGCGAATAATCTAAAAGATAATGATTTGCAACTATTGTTCTGGATAATAATGCTTTTCTGAGAAAACAGGGAGAATCCCGTTTTTAAACACACGCCTTAGGTAAATTCCAAGCTTCTTCTAGCAATAGTATTCTGTTTAACTAGTCAAAAATATTCCATTGTAAAAGCTGCTTCTCGTTTTTGTGTCTCATAGTTAAAAAAAAAAATAATAAATAAATATTTCAACGTCATTATTGCTGAAATGAAATTTAATAAAAGTTATTTTTCGAAATAATTGCTTTAAAATGCTTTATATTATAGAAATCGAGTGTTAATCAGCGTGAGACAAAATTTCCTGTGAGATCATGCAAATATATTTTTGTAACTAATTATAAATAGTTTGTTTTATTTTGTTAAAAAAAAATTGCCCATTATCTTTCTTATCAAAACTATATAAAAATATCATAAGGATGAATTTTAACTATACTTAAGGGTAAGCGGACCCATTTTTCACCAGTATGAGTAAGTAACTAATTATATTTTCAACAGTATGAAAATATAATTCATTTATATATTAATAATCAACAAATATAAGTAATATTTCAACTCTATGATGCATAATTCGCGCTTCTATTCCTCAATTAAATCCACTCTGTAAAAAATGTGTGAAACGCGTATTATCAAATTTAACCAGCAATGACAAAACTTAGTCCTTACTTATATTAACAGTCATGGCAAAATGAATTGGTGATAATTAAATTGAGATTCCTTTCATTAAACTTTCAATTGATTACAAATGCTTTGTGCATTATACACATATTTATTTATCAGGAATAAGAAAAATACTACTTTTGCTTTTCGAATTATTGCGGTTTATATGAAAAGTAATCAAAAGTTGAAATATATTTATGTTTTAGAAATAGAAGTAGAAGTGTGTGAAATTTCGATAAACCTTATATCGATATGGAGTTTCATTATAAAAATTGGAATAACCAACTTTTTTTGCTATTAGTTTCAAAAAAAAATTTTCGCGAATTAAAGAGCTGCAAAGGAATATTTAAATTACATATGCTTTCTTTATTAATATTCGTTTACATTTTAGAGTCAAGTTTTTATTTTAAAATAATTTCGGCTAATATTAATAACTTTAATTTTATAATAGTTTTGAAAATAATATATGTCTTAAATATAGTACATTTTTTCTCTGTTTTGGGAATATTCGAATGTTGCTGCATATTTAATTGTCTGTAATACAAGAAAATTCAAGTCGTAGTTTATGTTTTATTTAATATTTTTTTGATATTTTCAACTTTGAATATTTTAAGAGTAAAAGTGGATTGAATCCATTGTTCAAAAAACCGATAACACATTTTGAATGAGGGATTCTATTTTAAAAATTAGAATAATACAGATAAAAAATGATATTAAGAATGATGAAACACTTGTTTGTTTCAAAGAAAAGAGCAGTAAAAAAATATTATCATCAAATTTTTATCTAAAAAATTTACTCTAGAGAATAAGAACAGACACAAATATATATTTATCATTGTAAGATCTTCTTTTTTTATTTTAAATAAAAAGGCAACTATGCATTCGTGCATAGTATTAAAAAAAAGATTTTGACATAGATAAATCCGGACACATAAATTAAGTTTTTGTAAATTGTCATTTGTTTATTTAACATGCTAAACAGGGTTAAAAATATTCCTAAAGGAAGAAAGTTATTTAAATATTCTTTCTCCTTGTTTCAGAAAGAGATTTCAGTCAAGTGAATTCCGAAATTAAATGGAATATTCTTCAAAAAGTATACATTTACCCTCTAAATAATTTTTTTTATATAGCGTTGATTCTATCATAAGAATATTATTTTTAAAATCTGAAATAACTCAAAGTTACTTTCACTTTTAAATAGGATCGAGAATAATAACAACCCTCTCTTTTAACTTTTTTTATTTTATTCAAATTATAAAACTTGACATTAGAGCTAACGATTGCATTACAATTGAACTGTCTTTTTTAACTCCGTTTGGAACCGTGATTTTAAAAATGTGTACAAATGAATAATTTTTTGATATTTAGTGTCAGTTGAAATAGAATATACATATTCTATTCAGTCATTACAATAAAAAATATTTAAATTTAATTTGGGGGGGAAATATGTAGAAAGAATGACATATTTTCAAAACATTCCCTTTTCATGAAAAATGCTTCTTATAATAATAATATTTTGCAAATATATAGCTAGCTCTTCTACCGTGGTTGAAAAAAGGTTTTTGAAAAATTCACATTATTTTGAGATCTACCAGAGCCATTGAGATAATAACGGGTGATTCTTTGATAAAGTTTCTCTCTACTGTGATCTATTAAAATATGAAAAAAAAAATAATAAATAAAGTTGTAAAAGTATACGCTTCAATTTCATAAAATTATATATATTTTAGTTTTTCACTTCTAAATTATATTTTTCAAAAATCCTTGTTCAAAATCTGTACAGAAGTCTTAATTATATATATATAGACAAAACATTATTATAGTTGCATTTTCCATAAAAAAAGGAGCATGTTCTGAAAATATACCATTCTTTCTTCCATCGTTGCCGAAAAAATGCATTGAATTATATTTTTTTCTTATAATAATGTGCTTAAAATAATTTCATTGGTATATTTTAATACGTGACATTAAATATCAGGTAAAATTTTCCATCTCTACGCTATTTCAAAAATCACGGTTCCGAATAAGGCCAGTCGCCTTAAGTTAAGTAAGAAATCAACCGAAAAAATCTAAAACTAGGGTTTCTAAATTTAAGATACAATGAAACGTTTAGGAATCAATTCTGTCTCTTGATTCTTTAAAGATTATCACCATTCCTTCTGATTGCAAATGATTACGAAGAATCTGAACTGGTTTCCAAATGATACAAACTGTGATATTACAGGAAAAGGGAGAATTCTTTTTTGAAATAAAAAAAAAAGATGATGTGCTCACTAAGTAAACGGCGTTGCCATTTAAAAGAGCAAAATTGTACCCTTTAAAAGCAAGTCATTGGCACAGGAAGAGATGACAGTATGTAGAATAAATCACAGTGGGAAGCAAAACAAATTAAAAATAAATCTTATGAAAGATAAAAATTCTTGCTTGCTAGGAAATTAGACACATTTTGAAAGATATTTTTATTTCTATTTAGATTTAAAATAATAATTTATTTGATGATTCATTTTTTTTTATGGAATAATTTTCCAATTATCATATAAAAAAAGACATTAAAAGTATTCTAGAAAAATAATTCACTGGAAACAACATCAAAAAAGGGCATATATATATATATATATATATATATATTTGAAATTCTTATTTTTGGTTTCTCTGTTTTACTTATATTCCGTCCTCCTTATATAAATATCTTCAATAAATTTCTCAAGGTTCTTTTTACGTAGACTACACCTAGTATTAAAGTTAAAACTCGTGTTTCAATTTTAACATTTGATAAGATTACGATTTTTTCAGATGTTGTTTATTTTCAAAATGATTCTATAAATGAAAATTCGAAAGTATTTTCTATTGTAATTAAAATTATTTTTAAAATTTTTATTTCAAAATTATTTTTAAATTTATTAAATTATTTTAAAAAGTTGTACCAATTTTTAAAAAAATTTTTATTAAATTATTTTTAAAATTAATTTTACTATGAATCTGGCATTAATTGAAGGTTTTTTTTCTGAAAAAACGAACTCCGCAGTCATTTAAAGGCATAAAACTAATATTTTTCAAAACACAATTAAATGGGATGAATTGCCTTGACATCATTCCTTGCGTTTAAAATTTCTTTATAAACTTTTTGTTACATTTCAAGATAATTTTTAAAATTATTGTATGCAAAACTTTTTATCTTCTATTAAGAATCTGATAATTTTCAGTTGAATCCTATTAATATTTAATGTTAATTTTAACAGCAATTTAACAGCTACTAATACTTTTTAAAACCCATTTAGATGAGATAAGTTTCCTTGACATCTTTCCTTTAATATTTCTGCATAAATTTCTTCCTGCATTTCAAGATAATTCTAATTCATTCTTTTTTTTATTATACCTTAGGCAGAATTCGAGTGAATTATGATAAAATATATAGAAAAAGTAGCTTCAGAAAATTGACCTTGTATTTTAAATTAGATATCTTAATTTATTACTTATTAGATAAAAACAATGGTTATGAATAGATTAGACACAATGTGTGGTCATTAGAAAAATATTGGTCACTACTTTAAGCAAGATGTCATACTTTAAAATGCGTTTTACTCGAATTGTACTTTTTTGAAAATGTTTAAACGGGGATAGTGATTATTCAAAAAGTTCTAAAAATTATCATCAGAAATTTTTTTGTGTATGTTCTGTATAATAGTAGAAGTGTCTTAACCTTCAGATTTATCAATCACTGCTTTATTACAAAATTTACAGTCCCTTATGTGAATATAATCACTGTTTTTTTAAGCAATTTCTTGTAATAGCTAAGATAAAGTGCTCCAGTTTTTTTTGTAAAAATTAAAAGAACTCTTATTCTGAAGGTCATTTCAAAAATGATTAGCAAAGCAACACATCAAAATTGAAAATTTGTTCATAAACTTTTTATACAGAATGGGCCCGTTTATGTAATTTTTCGTAAATTTTGACCAATTTTTTAATTTTATCAATTTTTTCCCTTAAAACACTAAAAACCACGAAAAAATCCACATATCTCCATTTTTTTTAAAAAAAGTTCTCGCAAGTAATCGGATACCTTAAGTTAATAAATAATACGAAGCAAACATTGCAATGTAATAATATTAAATTTTTTTTAATGAAACAAACACTTCGTGATATTGAAAAATACACAAAGTGGAAATTGCCAAAAAGTTATGCAAATTTCAGCGTAAGCGCACTTCATTTGACACCAGTGATGTCAAATGTGCAGCTCTCTTACTCACTTTGAGAAGACTCTCCAACTTTTTTTAATTCCACGGACCGGTCAACGTTTGATAATTTTACCGCGGCCCACTGAGAGGGGGGGGGCGTTGATTATTTATATTTTAGATTTAATTATTTTAATTTAATTGTACTTCAATATGCCTTCTGAACCAAATGCAATTACACCAAAAATGAATATAAAGGGACCCCTTAACCAAGAGGTACTCAACCTCTATTTTTGCCAGGATGCATACATATGGCAGATATTTCACGTGGGCCGCAACATAAGGGTTGATTGGAAAGAAACACTATAAGACCAAGAAAACTTTGGACTATTGAAAAAAAAAACATAAAAAACAATAGTGATTCTTTTTTTTTAGATTCGAGTTATGAGTTCTTATACATCCGACATAATTGTTTTCCTTCTAATACTGGTATAACTGAAGAGTTTTATATTAGTAAACTCTTCCATTTTTTTTTTCATTTTTCGCTTGGGAGACATGAAGGATAATTAAAACTCAGTTTCACCTATAAAATGGTCGCTACTCCTGCTCAAGTCAGTACAGTGAACGCATTCTCGTTACTCGTCCATCAAGAAGACTGCCAATGACCCCCTCAGAGCAAACGACTTCTTTTGTAATGGTACCAGCCTAGAATGACGTTGATGACGAAATGGCTCAGGGTTCTGCTTACAGATGAGGCAGTCATGTTTCTGTTTGTCCAATGATTGTCGTAGGGTACGAATAAGGGGCTGATTTGTCACAGATCCAATTCAAACACATCCGTGGAACGCTCTACCACGCGATAAAGTAGCATCATGATTTGGGACGTCATCACGAAACATGGCGACTCATCTCAAATTCGTATTCAAGGCACTTTCTAACCTTTCATGGGTGATGTGCAGCAACCGGTGATACTTCCCTTTCTTCAGGGGGTGCACAATGTCATTTACCAGCAGGATTACTCCCGACACTATACTGCCCTATTCTCCACTATAATCTGCAAGCTGAAAAGATGCTTCCATGGCCACCATTTTCCCTTGATCTCTCACCAATCCAACACATCTCAGATATTAGCATGTCACCTTAGGTTCGTATGCAAGGCATTCTGATACACTACGGCCGTTGACTCTATCATATTGGGGGTACCCATTACCTTTTAACACAAAAATTACGATCGTTCTCGTAGTTTTAACCGTAGTTCCGCGACCATGACCACTATTCTGCGGTAGATGGGTGGTCATGGTCGCGGACTAGCGATCGGTGTTATCGAGTGGCGGATTCAAGTCCCATTACCACTGAAGATCTGCCGAGTAGATGCAAAATCTGTCATGGCTCAAAATCCTTCTATTGGCGTGTTGTGGAAGTTTAGAACCCCGTCACTTGACCATGGTTTTGCGATCAGGAGCCGTTGTGTTCTTTTAGTGTGTGACGTAGATTAAAATGAAATGTGAAATGAAATCTCTCTTTCATCTGTCTTTCCTCTTCACTTTCGTGCCCTACACTTTAATAGTAATTTAGTAACGGCAATTAATACATTTGTTTACATTACGGTTCATTCACAAAAGACTAGGTTGTCATAACAAACAGCGTATGAAACAAAAGGGGTTAGTTAACACGAAAAAGCGTAAATAATATATTGCTGGGTGGATGAATAGAGTGCCTAGCCCTTTCGAGCTTTAACCTCTAATCGTTAGTATTTTGAGTGACTGTAACGTTATAACTCTTGCCTTTTGTTAATTAATAATTCTAAATATGTACAACAAACTTTAAGTAAATTAAGAAAAAAAGACTTTAAAAATATTAAAATGCATTAAAAGCTTTAAAAATAACTTCAAAATCAGTGCGAAACACTGAAAATGAAATCAGATTCAGGTCAGTAGGTGGGCGGGAAAAAGCGCAAATAAATAAAAAATATATAATTGATTTGTTATTCAATTTTTCAGTTTAGAGAGAGGAGCTAAAATCGAATATTGTTAAATAAAAAGAGCATAATGATTTCGTATCTGAAGAGCAATTAATTTATTCTGAAAGATTTCGATTTATCACAAGGTAATAGATAAAACACACACATAAATTAAAAGACAAAATTATTCTTTTCCCTATGCTTCCTTTTATATATAGGTTCCCTTTTTTTTTTTTAAAGTAATTTTATTTCCTTACTACGAAAAGAATAATCAATCTTTCAAAGAAAATTTATTTCACTTTCTTATAAGGTAGAGAATAATATTTTCGTAGAACAAAGAAGCAAGAAGATTATAACTAGTTTAACTGAGAGGATGTACTTTAATATATTTCGCAAGAATTTCCCCCTCAAAGAAAAACATAACTAGAAATAACACATTTTTTATATTTCAATTTTCTCTGAATTTATTCTTCTAGGTGTACAGCAGTAATCACATTTTGACTTTCAAAAGATAAAGAATAGTAGAAATTTTAATTGAAATACAAGTTCCAAAAGTGTTCTTGCATTAGAAATTTCCCAAACCAGAAAAAAGGCTCATATCAAAATGAAAATACAAACTCCATCATGTCAGAAAGATAGCAACAATAAATTTCAAATAAAAACTTTATCTTTACAATTCCATATTTAACTTCATAAAATCAGAAATTACAAATCGCCAGTCGATTTGAGATGAGCTGCAGTAGAGAGGTTGTAACCAAATTTATATTCAACATATATCTTATATTCAGCCTGCTTATTCTCATGGTGGTTGAGTGCGATTTTGTAAGCGCCTTATTCGAGTATATATGTATATATATATAATATTATTTTTATTATTATTACATATAGCTTATAGCTATTTTAGTACACCAGTAAAATATAATAACTTTATGTCTATATTTGGATCTAGAATCTGGCAATAACTTGAACACAGATTGAACGTGGTCTATACATTTTTGAATGCAACTTTAGGTAAGTTAAACTTTTTTTTGTAATGGATTTAGAGCTTCTATCAAATACTAATTAATAAAAAAGAGTATCTAATTTTTTATTTTATATGTTCTCCATTTTAATTTATTCTTCGCGATAACCTTTCTTTTACCTTAGAGTTGAAAAAAGAGCTATACAATAGTGATTAAAATAACAATTTTATATCTGTTCAGCAAATGTATAATGGATTATTTTAAAAACTACAAAAAAATTCACTAAATGTCTCTTGAATCTTTGTCAAAAGACTTTTGTATTTGGTTATATCGAACTTTTGTAGATCGAATCTCTATTTGTAAATTGTTTATTCTCTATAGTTTAGTTTCAAGGAGAAATCTTAAAAAAAAGCTTAAAAAATATAGATAATTATTCTTATTATTTTTTGCGTACAATATGTGTTGGTAAATAATAATTTTTTTTAGATTCACAACCGATTAAAAAGTTGTAATAATTAAAAAAATAATGGAATAATAATAACACCGAAAAGGAATTGTAGAATACTTGTTAACGTAATACACTCATTTTCCCTTTCGACATTCTGAAATAACTCACCTATTTTAGCTAATTAAATAATGAATAGAATTAATATACTTCATTGTAGGTTTACTTTGCCCAAACTATGTGACATGGTATTTTGTCCGCTTCATTATTATACTGTTAATCTACGTTCCTTTTGAAATTAGGGATACGCGTGCAAACAATGCTTTTGACACTTGCTTTATGTGACGCAGGAAGAGCAGTAAAGTTGTTTTGGAATCTCTGTGACCCCTTTATATCATTGAGTAACTGATTGATATGGTCAATTTCTACAAGAATATAACTCTCTCCCCAACCCCATTTTGTTGAATAGTTGACACAGAGTTAAATAATGGAAAAGATGGAATGTGTTGTTAAACAATAAGATCTAGAAAGTGATAGGTTTCGCAATATTTATTTTTCTGTACTAATGAGTATAGTTGGCGAATTATTGAATGAGGTGTTTTTTATAATGTATTAAAATGTGTCTTAATGGTTCAAGTTTTCTGGGGCTAGTTTCCCAACGCCAATCTAGATCTAATTTTTTGAATTAGAAGTTTAGCTCATTAGAGGAGGTAAGAGGTTTAAAAAAAGTTTTATTTAAATAATTATCTTTAAGAAAAAATCTAGGACTTGAAATAAATAAAAAGGGAAAAATGTATTAAAAGGAAAAAAATATTTTTATACAATAAATGTTAACAAAGGAAAATTATTTTATTTAGGAAAAAAAAGTGTTTCTTAGCGTTAAACGTGATACAATACACATACCAAGTCGTTTTCATGGACTTGAAAAATCTTAATGTCTCAACAGCAAAACTTTTCTAAAAATATAAATAACGAAATTTCAGCTCTTGTGTTTCTATTATGTATCACACCTTCAATTTAATATGAATCGATACAATTATCATACAGAAAATTTCAAAATCTTTCATTTACATCCGAATCAGTTTTTTCTTAAAACTATTACAACAAAAAAAGTAATAAAAGAAGTATACTCTAGGATAAATTACGTATATCTACAGTGGTGGCAAAAGTCCTGAACACACTCATTTTTTAGCGTAATTTTTGTCTTTGACTTCATTTTGCGTTGTAAAATTATCGCACTATCTTAAATATTGTTATTGATTATAATGTATTTTTGTGCTGATTTCAAATCTACTACTAGTTTCTTAATGACTAAAATATTTTTTGTAGTAAAGCTGCCTGAAAACAATAAGGTGAAATATGTGCAGAATAGAACAATATAGAATAACATAATATGCAAAGAAAAATAACACGAAAATTGACAAATACGGTATATTTAATAAGCATTTTGAAAATTACATTGTTGTCACATGTTAGAAAATCAATATTTTATGGGCCAGCCGTTTGCTTTAATTACGGCTTTACATCTTTTTGGCATGGAATGCACCCATTTCAAAAGAAGATCTTTCGTGACAATAGGGTTGAAGGAAAATATTAAAGCTTCAATTAATTCACGTTTGTTTGAAGGTTTTTTCTTTGAAATTTCATAACCAATTTTAAACCATAAGTTCTCTATCGGATTAAGGTCGGGAGACTGTCCTGGTCAGTTCATTCTATTCACAGCATGGTCTTTCAACCATTTCTGGACTACCTTTGCACGATGACAAGGGGCGTTATCGTCCTGAAAAATCCATGACTGATTCCCAAAAAGATCTCTCGCATTTGGTAGCAATTTATTTTGTAGTATTTCAATGTAATAAATGGCTTTCACTGTTCCGCTAACGATGTGAAGTCTTCCAACACGATGAGAAGACATACAACCCCATACCATCACTTTTGTCGGGTACTTTACTGTGGGCTTCAGACACTGAAGGCTGAATTCCTCATGAATGCGTCGTCTTACATAGGCACAATTTTGTTTTCTAGAAATGCAAAACTGACTCCTCGTCACTAAATATTACCTTTTCCCAGTCTTTAATAGTCCATAATGAATGTTTCATTGCCCACGTCAATCGCCTCTTGCGTTGAAATTCAGTCAGTAATGGTTTTCGGCGCGCTTTACAGCCTCGTAACCCAATTTCCAGCAGTTTTCCTCTAACAGTTCTTGGGCACACACTCACATTTGATGTCAAAGTCTATTGTTTCAAAATTTGCGAGGAATTAAGCTTTCTGTTTGAAAGTGAAATTCTGTGCAATAACCTGTCTTTAGGTAAAGATGTTTTTCTTGGTCGTCCTGATCGCCCCCTGTCCGCAATAAAATTTGTTTCAGAAAATCTTTTCAAAGTTCTCACAACAGTAGAAAGGCCACATGGTACTTTAGCAGCAATTTGGCGCATAGAATAACCTTCTTCCTTCAAATGTATTATTTTGTACCTTTTATTCTCAGGCAGATATGAAGATTTAGCCATAATTCTCCAATATTTTCCACAAAGGCACTTCAAATTGCTTTCAATACACTATTTTCCACTAGCACACACAACTGCATTCAATACAATAAACCACGTTTCACCTTTTTCTTTCAACTCTTTATCGCTGGTGGAAAACACACTCACTCATTCTTACAGTGACCTTGTGCTTTCTTGTCAAGGTGTTTTCAACATATCAATGAAACTATTTACTTTAGATGAAATCTACAAACAGATTTGAAATCAGCATGAAAAAATACTTTAAAATCAATAACAATATTTAAGATAGTGAGATAATTTCACAACGAAAAATGAAGTCAAACACAAAAATTACGCTAAAAAATTAGTGTATTCAGGACTTTTTGCCACCACTGTATATATATATATTGAAAATATGTTAATTCTAAAATTGAGAAAAATAACAAAAAACCGCATGTAAAGTAAAGGATAGGATTTCTTCCGACAGAGCAATTCAGTTCTCACAACGAGATCTGGGAGTTTTTATGAGGACAATAGATTCCACTCCAACACCAAGGGACTTTTTAGCTCTGGTAGTATTTTGTGAGGGGACTGGTCAGCTGCAATTGTGCTGCCAAGAAAATCCTAGACATGTTCTATGGGTTTCAGGTTTGGAGATCTGGCTGGGAGTTCCATCCTCTGAAAATCCTCAGTCCTGAGTTATTCATTGACCCTCCGAGCTCTGTGTGTCTTCCATAAAAGTGAACTGCATGCTAACTGCTCCTCTGAAAAGTCTCACACACAAGGCTTTAATATCTCGTCCCTATACCGCAGAGAAATCAAGGTACTTTTTGAAAGACGCACAACTCTACACCGATCCAGCCCAGTCTATTTCACACACAGTTCTATCTGTACCCATACTATATCCAACAGCATGGTGACGATGTTGGTGAGCTCCGTTTGTGAACATCATCTGTGTATAAATTGAATATCGACTTCAGTGCAAAAAATAGGCCCACCGCTCCCAAGTCCAAGGAGGATGTCTGCATCAGGGGCGTGACGGAGGATGTTGAGAAACCCTGCCAAGTCAGGGCTTTTAATATTTGATAAATTGGTGAAATATGGACTTAACCTCTTAAGGCTCCTTAGAATCTTCGGCGCTCCCCCCCCCAAGATGGGGGGGGGGTTTGTACGTTACGTCACTAGTCTGCATCATGTCAGGCAGATTCTCTTGTGATTAGTGTTAGTGAATGGAATGTAGAGCATTTGACATTTAGCATAAAATCTGCTTCTTTAAGCCTTTCGTAAACAGTATATAGTAGAACGTCGTTTATCCCAACGTTTATTATCCAGAGCGTCAAATATCCGGACCAAAGTCCGGGTACGTTTTCGAACAGTTCAATGTGCTCAACAGTTGAATCGCGTGAGGCCAAAAGTGACGAGAAACAACAAGAACGAAAGTAGCAAGGGTCCATCAAATGCTGACGTGTTTCCTACGTTAGAGACAGCCATGGAATGGTATGAACAACAATCAGAGTGCTTCCCTACTCAACTACTGCTGCTCAAGAGAATCAGAGACCTTGCAGCGAAGAAACGAAGATGCACAATGGTACAGCGAAAAATAAAAGATTATTTTCTACAATCAAGGCAAAATTGAGACATTTGGCACCTATTTTGCTTTTTCTTCAAGTACATTTCCCTCATGTGATGATTTTTAATATTCGTATAGTGTCCGGTGTCATATTCTCCAAGGATGGCATTCAGTTTTCGGTTATCCGAACAATCGCGTATCCGAATAGTGTCCGGTCCCAATGGATTCGGATAAACGACGTTCTACTGTACTTCGAAATTTAGGTACCAGAAGCAGCTGAGAGCTCATTTTTGAGTTGAATAACTCTTGAATAATTCTCTTGAGTTGAATAATTCTTGTGCCTTGCAAAAAAAAACCGAGTTTTGGTCATCCTAGTTTGTGGTGGCTCTAGGACTAGTAACTGGCCTTCTGAATATTGCCCTGGTCTTCTAGATTTGGTTTCATAATCTGGAAACCACATTTCAGGACACAATGAGCTCTTTTGGAATGGACCTGCCACCCAAATGCTCTCCATTATAATCTCTCAACAATATGTTGTCTTTCAGCCATTGCTTCCAAAAATAATTATAAGCGCTTAGAACAGGGATCGGGAGCCTTGAAGCTGTGTGTGCGGTGCCAAACCACTGTATACTAATATAAATTGGAATCTCATTCAATAAAAAATAATTAACTAACCAAACGAAAGGAGAGAAAATTCAGGAGGAGCAGAGAGAAAAGACAAAGAGATTTGACGTCATCAGTTAACTTTGCTGAGTGCCACTAAAAAAACTGTATCACATGCCCATAGGTTACCGACAAGTGGTTTGCAGATACTATCAAAGCTACAATCACACAGAGTTGTGTTTGAAGTACTTTTTTCATCAGTTTTCTCAATACAGTAAAACATCGTTTATCCGAACATTTATTATCCGGAGCGTCAAATATACGAACCAGAGTCCGGATACATTTTCGAACAGTGCAATGCTCAACATTTGTTTCCTGTGAGGCGAAAAATGACGGAAAACCCAAGGTGAGGTAAATTTGGGGAATATTAGCTGTGTGATTTGGTAAACATCTGCGCGGAATATTAGATCAGTTTGTTTCCAAGGAGTGTATACGTGTTCTTTTGTTGAGTTTTGTTTATGTAGAAACCTGGATGGCATGCGATGCAGAAGGCTGTGGCTTTTAAATGCTAAATGATGATGAGATTGTGACTTTCATGCAAGAAGAATCCGACCCTGTCGACGATGAAACGGATGAAAATGAGGACAACATCAACGAAAGTAGCCGCGTTTCTGTGTTAGAGACAGCTATGGAGTCTTACGAACAACAATCAGAGTGCTGTTCTATTTCAACTACTGCTGCTCAAGAGAATCAGAGACCTTGCATCGAAAAAACGAAGGTGTACAATGGTACAGCGAAAAATAAGTGATTATTTTCCCCAATCAAGGTAAAATTGCGACATTTGGCACCTATTTTTCTTTTTTTCAAGCACGTCTCCCGCATGGGATGATTTTTAATATTTGTATAGGGACCATACTGCATGGATCGCATTCGGTTTTCTGTTATCCGAACAATCGCGCATCCGAACGATGTCCGTCCCAATGGATTCGGATAAACGATGTTCTATTGTATACATAAAATAAAAGAGAGGTAGAATTTTATTAGATAATAAAGATAAGTGTTAAACTTATATTTTTACTTTTGTTGTTTTAATCGCGTATCTTATTATCATATTTAGTAGTTTCTGAAAATCCACGAAAATGTTTTTGTTCCTTAACTCGGGTGCACCATCAAATATATATATATATATATATATATATATATTAAAAATCTGAAAATTCACAATTGAACCATTAAAAGAGTCCTAAAAATATAGCCAGAAATCGGGGGAGAAACGAATTCCTAGAGAAACCATCATTATTTTTACTCTTTTGGATGCATTTTATTGCCTTTAAATCGAAACAAACATTGGTCGATTTTGAGGCGGAAAGTAAAATTTCCATAGAATTAACATTGCATTTACGGTTTCAAAATGGTCCGTAAACGGAAATCTTAAGGCTATAATCTTTTATGTGTTACTGTGGCAACAGTGGCTAGTCTTAGGAAATTATTGCGTTTGAACAAGCATGTAAACGGTTTTTCATTATTGGCTGCATATCGAGGCATTTGGCGACTTTTTTCCATTGGATGAAATTAGCTCACGGTATAATATGTAAGTACTCACATTTTACACATATTATAAAATCCTTATATGAAGTATATTTTAGTCTTCGGTGTAGTTCTTTATCATTCTAATAATTCATGCATTTGTTTGTTCTTTGAAACAGAATTACAGTTATTTTTAAGTAAAATATTGCAAAAAAGTATGGCTTAAAAAATTAATTTTTTGGCAATACGGTTTGCGTTCTTACTTTTCGGCATTGTTAGTGATCATAGTTTTATCCAACGTATATCTATACAGTGTATTCAAAAAGTTCCAGGACTGCCGCTAGTAAAACAGTACAGGTAGCGCTATCTCTGCGCAATTCATGGAGCGCGTAGTAACAACCTTCTCCGACGCATGCGCGAAGTTTTATTCCGTTTGGATGAGTTCCAACTTCTCAGCGTTCACTCGAGTGTGGTGTGTTATAGTGGTCGTGTCATCGTTAAAAAATGGAGCAAAGAACGAACATTAAATTTTGTTTTAAATTGGGTAAAACGGCCACAGAAACCTATGAAATGATTAAAACTGTTCATGGTGAGGAGGCTATGAGTCGTTCGCGTGTGTTTGAGTGGTTTGCAAGGTTTATAGAGATGGAAGAGAAGCGACGGACGATGATGAGAGGTGTGGTCGTCCACGTTCGAGTCGGACTGATGAAAATGTCGAACGAGTGCAATCGTTGGTGCGCTCAGACATGAGTGTAGGGTCTGTTTTTACGATAATGACGGAGGATTTAAAGAAAAAGAAACTCTGTGCGCGCTTTGTGCCACACACTCTGACTACGGAGCAAAAAGAACACCGAATTGCTTCTTCCGAAGATTTGATTGCCGCGGCCGATGAAGACCCTAACTTTTTGATAACCATCGTCACCGGAGACGAGTCGTGGTGCCTCGAATATGATCCGGAAACTAAACGCCAAAGTTCGGAGTGGACAAGTCCGGGAAAGGGTCGACCGATGAAAGTTCGTGCGTCAAAATCAAAAACAAAGACGATGCTGCTCGTGTTTTTCGACATTCGAGGAATTATCCACCACGAATTCCTTCGACAAGGGTCCACTGTCACTGGTGCCTTTTACAAGGATATGCTACACCGGCTACTGAAGAGAATGCGGCGTGTGAGACCCGAAATGTTGGACAGTGGAAACTGGTGTCTCTTGCATGACAATGCACCGTCACACAAATCCATCATTGTTCAGCAATTCTTGGCGCGCAGGCAGGTTGTAACCATCGACCCCCCCCCCCATATTCACCTGACCTGTCCCCTCCGGACTATTTTCTGTTTCCAAAGTTGAAATTGAAGATGAAGGGACAGCGGTACGCGTCGGTAGAGGACATCGAAGCGTCAGTGACAAGGGACCTGCAGAGTGTTGCAGTCGAGGCGTTCCAGAAGGCGTTCAAAGATCTTTATACAAGATCCAAACGTTGTATTGAAGTGCAGGGGGATTATGTAGAAGCTTGATATTAAATAAACTTAATTTTGCTGTGTTATGTTGTCTGTGTGCATTCAGTCCTGGAACTTTTTGAATACACTGTATATTTTATTTATTTTAAATCATTTTTCTATTCTGTTTATATTAATTTAATTTTTATTCCGTTAGAGGCTACATAATATTATCTATTTATGGTAGTAATTGGAAGTATGAATACTTTATGATTTTACAGTTAATTTTTTTTTTTTTTGTTCATCTGTGTTTCAGGTCGTCCCAGTGACCATAGAGCAGAAGCTTACAACTGGTATTACTTTTCTGTCATAATATTTTCATTCATTCTTTTTTATTTATCCTTATTGCATGTTAATTTTTTCTTTTAGAGTCAAATGTTTGTTTCTGTTAATTCCTTTTTTACCTTAAAGCCAAATTGAAGGTCGTTTAAAAATATTAATAACGTGAGCATTCTTTGAAAAATATTCTACATTTTTGGTAACATTATCTTGCACCGAACTTAACACACATAAAAATATTATGCTTGCTAAGAACCGAATTTTATGTTTAAAAATTTAACCCGTGCGAGAACGAGCCCTTCAGCTAGTGTTATTGGCCGCGGTAGCCAAGTGGTCTAGGCATCGGATCGTGGTTAGCATGTCATGAGTTCGGTCCCAGAACCACTGAAGACCCACCGTGTAGGAGAGCGGTGCACGTAAAATCTGTCGAGAGCTCAAACGTCCTCCCGTTGGTGTGGTAGTTAGGAGAGGGGGTGCTAGCTCAGGTGTCGTCCGCGTCACTTGACCATGGTTCAAAATTACGCGGACCGTCCCCAAAAGCCCTTGTGTAGCCGAACAGTGGGACGTTAATATTCACTCACTCACTCACTCACTCAGCTAGTGTTAAATAAAAAAAAAATATTTCGATTGTATAATTTATAATTATATAATTTCATTATTATTGTTTATTATTTCATTATTATTGCTTTATAAACACATATTTCGATCATAAATTATTATTTAGAATATCTCATAATAAGTAAAAATAGATAACACTGCTGATTCCGCATTTGCATCTAATTTGATCCTAGTCATTTCTTGCTGTAGTCATAGTTCGCATTTAAACAAACTGAATCAATAATTTTCTGGTTTATCTCATAAAGACAGGTCACTATTACAGTTACAATTCCGCATTGAAATAACACGGATAGAAATTCGTTATTGAAGGTCTCTGGAGCTCGTTTCAAGTTAAATCAGAGGGTTATTTTTATCCTTGCATATTTACATTCACTGATGACCGTAATTATGGACAAATGTTTTTATATTTTATTAGTCACTCAATCAGTGAATTGTGAAATATGATATACGGAAGCATTTATAACTGTATATTTGTTAGATTCTGGGAATTACTTTAAGTGTTTTCAGAAAGGCTTCAAGGGAACTCACTGATAACCGTTGTCTATAATGTATCAAAATCATTAATTATGCAAATACTAAATTTGACACAAAAAAAATGACAATTTCTTAGGACATTTTGAGAATATTTATTTTACGTTTATATGCTTTACACAGGGTATCCTAAGTGGCACCGATGGTTCAATGATAGGATGCTCGTTTCCCAATCGAGTGACCCGAGTTCGATTCCCGGTAGAAGCAATTAAAGTGTTTTAAGACTTGCGTGGTTGTCAGAGATGTGACATTAACTAAATCAACTGGATGAGTGGTTTCCCACTTACCCCTCCACCAGCGTTGTTGCGCTGCACTCATTGCGGACTGCTTTATATTCTTATGTAACACTTCAGCTAATTATTCTTATTTTTTTCTACTTATTATGATGAGTGGATGGTAGAGATTTTTCTCTAAGGTTCCACGTAAATGTATAACCGTTACCGTTTACAGAGTACCCCAAAAATAGCACTCAAACTCTGCACATCTGGATGTGGTCGCGGTAGCAGAGTGGTCAAGGTATCGGATCATGGCATGCATGTGAATGAGTTCGAGCACAGTACCACTAAAGACCCGCCGTGTACAGGAACGATGCACGCTAAATCTGTCGAGAATACGAGAATGCTGGACTTATCCCGTTGGTGTGGTGTGGTAGTTAGGAGAGGGGTGTCAGCTCAGATGTCGTCCGCGTCACTTGACCATGGTTAAAATGACGAGGTTCATCGCCAAAATCCCTCGTGTAGCTGAGAGGTGCGACGTTAATATTCACTCACTCACTGTGCATCTAGATTCCTTGTCGAGAAAATGTTCAAAAAACTGTACTTGCGCGTGAGTGAATGAATATTAACGTCTCAGCTACACGAGGGATTTTGGCGATGAACCTCGTCATTTTAACCATGGTCAAGTGACGAGGACGACACCTGAGGGGGCACCCCCTCCTCCTAACTACCACACCACACCAGCGGGAGGACGTTTGAGCTCTCGACAGTTTTAACGTGCATCTCTCCCTTACACGATGGGTCTTCAGTGATACTGGACTCGAACCATGGCACGCCAGCCCCGAATCCGTTACCTTGACTACTTGTCTACCGTGGCCACAAATCAACAAGAGTAAATATTTAAAAAAAATAGAAAATTAACTGATATTAACTTGCAGGCTGTGATGAGAGCTTCAACAATCAATTTCACTCCAAATTTTAAAAAAAATTGTAGAAAAAATGCGATAAAGGGTACAATTGGTTAATTAAAGGGATTCTAAAATTAAATGCGCTTGCAGCTATAAACAATATAAAAATAGCGCAGTAAAAAAATAAATAAAACTGCCACTATTTTATTTAATTTATATTTATTGATTTTTTCACCGGTAGAATTCATACCTTTTCTGAGATGAAAAGTTAACTAGTGAATGCAATCAGTTTAAAAAGGTGCAGCCCTCCGGTTCTCTCCGCTTCAACAATGCGTGCCCTCGAGTTAAATCAATTGCCCACCCCTGACACACAGAAATCAGTTTTAAAAATGGAGTAGAAAAGTAGTCAAGATAAATGTCCTACTTTTTCAAAATGTAGGTTCCGTTACCTCAACTTCAGTTTGGTAATAAACTAAGCCTTCTTATTATTCGTAGAGCAGATAATTTAATAACTACAGTAAATTGCCCAAAATTAAAAAAAAACAAAAACATAAATCACGCATTTAGGGAGCAACACGCTTTCTGGAACCATTGTAACGGATTTATTCGCGTTCCTCTTTCTAATTCTCTTGGGAAAACACTTTCTTTAAATATTATTCTATTGAAAACTTTCTCCCGAAGAAGAAGATGTAACTTATGCAAATCAAGGCTTATATTGAAACATTAACTTTCAGGTTCGAGGAGAGAGATGTTAGAAGATAAGTGATAGCAGTGAGTGATTAACGTAAAGTATTAGAGAAAGTGTTAAGGCTTCCAAAAGAAAATCTAAACTAATTTTCTTAGCTTTCAAAAATATTATAAGGACACCGAATCACTTTTCCCACACTTTTAAATCGAAGTAGTTTTAACTAAAACTCGTGCTACGGTGGCTAGCAATTTGAAATAAAAGAGATAAATGTTTTCGAAGATCACCGATCAAAAAAGAACTTTATTCTAACACTAGCCGTTACCCGCCCGCTTCGCTGGGTATTTCATGATGTTTTATAAATTTTTACTGATTATATATATGTATAAATTATTGATATCTAAGTCCTAGCATTAAGAATTCGATTGTATTGAAAAATATACTTATACCTTTAACTGTCACCTGTTGACAAAAAAAAAAAAAAAAAAGGGCAGAACTCATCTAATTTGTATTTTCTAAAAATCTCTAAAATTGAAGTATAGAATGATGTTTGCTCTTTCGTAACAAAAAAAAACCAAGTGGATTCCCGCAAAACCAATTTTCTGTGGATCTCTACTCCGTAAATTGAACATGCAAGCCAAATTTCAAGTCTAAATCTAACAGAAAAAACAAAAGTTTTACTATCAATATTCCCGTAATCCCGTTGAGAGCCGTTTTCCAAAATAACCGCTCTTAGCAGATTTCAACTCAACAAAAGAAAAATGCAAACCAAATTTCATTATCATAGTCCTTGTAGCTCGAAAAAAGAAATTTTTTTTGTCAATACGTCCCAGTAACCCCCTGCAACCCCCCCTCAGAACTTGATTTGCTTAAAATGCATTCTTAGTGGATCCCTATTCAACAAAAGAAACATGCTTAACAAATTTCAAGTATATGGGTCTAACAATTAAAAACAGGAATTTTTTTCTGTAACTCCTCTTGACCCCTCGCAACCATCCTTAGGGGTCGATTTTCGTTTTACTCTTTGTTAGAGGAACTCTATTCCATGAAAGGAACATGCCTACCAATTTTCAAGCAGGATGATCAAATAGTTTAAAAATGGAAATATTTATCGATTACGCCTCTTAATCTCCCGAAATTAAGCTTGGTAGTTGATATTCGCGAAACCCACTTTGTAGCGGTCCTCTACTTTACGAAAGGAATCTGCTTATCAAATTTCAAGACTGTACGTCTAATAGTTTAAAAATGGGGATAATTATCTATAACGCCACTTGAGCCCCCTCAACGCCACTTCAGGGTCTGTTTTCACAAAACTCATTTTGTTTGGGAATTGCACTCTATGAAAGGAATCTGCTTAGCAAAATTTAAAGACTGTACGTCCAATAAATTAAAAATGCAAAAAAAATATCAATAATGCCCCTTGAACCCCCGCAACGCCCCCTAGGTGTCGATTTTCACAAAACACATTTTGTAGTGTATCTCTATCCTATGGAGGAATCTGCTTACCAAATTTCAAGACTGTGCGTCTAATAGTTTAAAAATAGAAATAATTATTTATATCTGCCCTTCACCCCCCGCAACACCCCTTGGGGGTCAATTTTCCCCAAACCCGTTTTGTAGCGGATATTTACACCATGAAAGAAACTTACTTACCAATTTTCAAGCAGGTAGGTGAAGTAGTTTAAAAACGAAAATATTTATCTATTACGCCACTTAATCCCCCGCAACGCCACTTAGAAATGTATTTTCACAAAACCTTCGTATAGCTGATCTTTACTCTATGAAAGAAATCTATTTATCAAATATAAAGACTGTTCGTCTAATAGTTTAAAAATGGAAATAATTATCTATAACGCCCCTTAAGTCCCGCAACGCCACTTGGGGGCAATTGTCAAGAAACCCATTTTGTAGCGTATCTCTACCATAGGAGAGGAATCTGCTTACTAAGTTTCAAGATTGTACGTCTAATAACTTAAAAATAGGAATTTATAACGCCCCTTAAACCCCTCGCCCCCGCAACACCCCTTGGGGTCAATTTTCTCAAAACCCATTTTGTAGCAGATATTTACTCCATGAAAGAAACTTACCTACCAATTTTCAAGCAGGTAGGTGAAGTAGTTTAAAAACGGATATATTTATCTATTACGCCCCTTAATCCCCCACAACGCCACTTAGAAGTCTGTTTTAACAAAACCCGTTTTGTAACTGATCATTATTCTACGAAAGGAATCTATTTATCAAATTAAAAAAGTGTACGTCAAATAGTTTAAAAATGGAAATAATTATCTATAACGCCCCCTAAGCACGCCCCCTGAAACGCCACTTGAGGGTCAATTTTCACCAAACTCATTTTGTAGCGGATCTCTACTGTATGAAAGGAATCTTCTTACCCAATTTCAAAGTTGTACATCGAGTAGTTTAAACTTGGAAACAATTATTTATAACGCCCCTTAACCCCCCCCCCCGTAATGCCCCTTACGTTTCGAATTTCGGAAAATCCGTT
Organism: Trichonephila clavata; assembly: GCA_019973975.1. NCBI lineage: Eukaryota > Metazoa > Arthropoda > Arachnida > Araneae > Nephilidae > Trichonephila > Trichonephila clavata. Next base: position 595,243 of record BMAO01014348.1, read on the forward strand.
CTTAGCTGATGTCTACTCTATGAAAGGAACATGTCTACCAAATTTCAAGTCTGTAGGTTGAATAGTTCCAGAGATATCGTGTTTAGTCAGTCAGTCAGTCAGTGAGTGAGTCGCTTTCTCCTTTATATATATAAAGAATCGAACAGAACAACTCGTGTTGCCATTCGCAAAAAACTAAATAGCAATACAATTTTATTACTAGCGCTGCCATCTGAAATTTAAAGTTTGTAATATGTAATTAAAAATAAATAAATAATATATTTTCAATAGAAAACTTGGTGAAAGTGTTCCATAGATTACTTGCTTAATATTTAAAACTGACGATTTGTCAATTAGATATTTAAATTAGAATAGCGTCGGCTTGAAATTGATCAACTTAGAGATTTAGATTGTGTATAGCTAAGATATTCCTAAAATAAATGATTAAATTTATAATTAAATATTACTTATATCGTCTTCCTCGCTTTTGCTCCCGTAATTATTTTAAGGTGCATTTCCTAATCTTGGGTTGTTCAGGTTTGTTAGGTTGTTGAGACTAACTCTCGCACACTGATGGATATCCATCACACCATTTATCACTACAGATTTAGCAGGATTTTTGCTTAAGCTTTATTTTGAATCGGTTCCTACTTACTTATTATTACTTATCTTGTTAGTTAAGATAATACTAAATATTATTACAACTAGAAAAATCAGTCACAACTATTTTTCTTTCGTGACCAGTCTTGAACAGAACGCAAAACTAAGAATAACGACGCTTACATCTTCCTCTTGAATAAGTGAAGTAAGAAGTTTAATCTCTATTCGATCTCCATACAAAGGAAAAGTAATTAATTGCTTCACTGCTTTTAACAAGACTGGACCAAGGCTTTTTTCCTTTTGCCGCTCGAACAATCATCGATTAGAATGCGGAAAGAGTGAAAATGGCAGATGGTTCTATTTCCTTTATTTATTTCTCTAGACTGAGGGGATTTTTTCCCCCTTTTCAACTACACCTGTCGGTGTAGTGTCACATATTTGCTTCATTACGTCTGCTCATCCCTGATTGATAAGCTTTATATTTCAAGAAGCTATTCGAGGCGGGTTTTTTTTCAGTGATCTAAATATTTTTATTTATCCTCAGAATTCAATGATGATTGTAAATTATTTATAACTCTCTCTATATATTATTGCGAATTCATTACGACATATTTTCTTGGATACAAAACTGTTATACGTCCAGTCTTGACCTATGTTTCTGTGACTTGCACCCTTTCAAAGAAAAAAAAAAGAGACCAATATTGCTATTTGTGAGAGGAAGATTCTGAGAACCATTTTTGGTGGAAGTAAAGAGGGTGAGTTTTATAGGAGAAAAAATGCAGAAATTTACAAAAATTACAAGGAATTCGATGTAATGAAATTAAGTAGAATCGGATATGCTGGGCATATTTGCCGATTGCATACAACTAGCCCAACATATAAGATCTTCAAACATAAACCTATGGGTAATAGAACTAGAGAAAGATCAAGACTTCAATGGCTGAACTCCATTAACGCTGATTTCAAGGCCATAAAGGTATGGAACTGGCAATAGGAAGTGCTTGGAAACATGTTCGGGAGAAGGCCAAGGCCCTCCCAGTGCTGTTGAGCCAATGATGATGACGATATTTTTCTTAGAATGAATAGAATGTTACATCCTCTGTAAACTGCCAACGAAATAACACCGTTTATCCAAATCAATTGGGACAGGACACCGTTCGAATACACGATTGTTCGGATTACCGAAGAGCGAATGCGATCCATGCAGTATATGATACTGGACACTATACAAATATTGAAAATCATCCCATGCGGGAAGCGTGCTTGGACAAAAAGCAAAATAAGTGCAAAATGTAGCAATTTTACCTTGATTGGGGAAAATAATCACTTATTTTTCGCTGTACCGTTGTACATCTTCGTTTTATCAATGCAATGTCTCTGGTTCTCTTCAGCAGCAGTAGTTGAGCAGGACAGCTCTCTGTTGTTTGCATCACTCTATAGCTATCTCTAACGCAGAAATCGCGTCAGCATTTGCTACTTTTATTGTTGTTGCTGTCCTCGTCTTCATCCGTTTCATCTTCGACAGGGTCGAATTCTTCTTGCACGGAAGTCACAATCTCGTCATTATTTAGCGTTTGAAATCCGCAGTCTTTCGCATCGCATGTCATCCAGGTTTCTACATCAACAAAACTCAATAAAAGAGCACGTATACACCCCTCACTTGGAAACAAACTGACCTAATATTCCCCGCAGATGTTTACCAAATCACACAAATTAAATTCTCCAAATATCCCCCACCTTGGGTTTTTCTGTCACTTTTGGCCTCACAGGAAACAACTGTTGAGCATTGCACTGTTCGAAAACGTATCCAGACTTTGGTTCGAATATTTGACGCTCCGGATAATAAACGTTCGGATAAACGACGTTCTACTGTAAATAATTTCCTTGGTCGCTATATGGAGTTTTACTGATGCAGACATGCAATGACGTCTTAAGACTTCTTGAGGCCCTGGATCCCTATGCAAAAATAGGGCCCATTTGCAATTCTTTCGACAATATTAGCATACTTTCCAGCTACTTATACAAACGGTAACTCTTAATAGTAACAAATAAATTCTCGTGACTAACAGTCTCATAAATCTAGGCATAAACTGACTTGAATGATTGCCGCTTTTCAGCTAAATGGTGGTGTATGATGATTGGTCTTGGCCTAGATAGGACAACAGACATGACACAATATTGTAATCTTACTATAGTTTGTAATTGGTATATAGTTGTATATTGGTATATGCAACAATGAGTTAACTCTCAATAAAAATTTGACGACGTAACTCTTTTTTTGAGTGAACTCAGGCAGAAGTTTAAAACACCCGTTAAACGTTAAATAAAAAGAACTAAGGATAGAGTGAGTAGATATGTGGATAGTTACTACCTCATCACGAAATCTCCGGAGCTGTTAGATGTACAGACTTGAAGTTTGGCAAGCATATTTCTTTGTTGAGTTGAGATCCGCCAAGAACGGATTTTGCGAAATTTTCCCACCTAAGGGCGGGTGAGCTACGGGAGCGTTTTTTCAAAAAATATCTTTTTTTAAATTATTAAACCTACAGATTTGAAATTAAACAAATTGGTTTCTTGTATCAAGTTGAGATCCAATGATTCTGGTGGTGTAATATTTAAATATACTTCTGTTTTAGAAATTTAAGTTCTGTTCTTTTTATATCAAGAGTTCTGTTATTTTTATATGCTTGCCAAACTGGCTATACGAATGCTTTTTTTCCCCAATACAATAGAAGGCTTAAGGTATCCGACAACTTACGACAACTTTTTTTTTTTGTTGAAAAAATGGAGATATGGGGATTTTGTTGTTGTTTTTAGATTTGTTTGGTGCATTTTTAGAAAAATACACTAAAATTAAGAAGAGAAAATGGAAATATTACTAAAATGGGAACAATTAATAAAAATTGACAACAAATAACATAAATGTGCCCATTCTGTACCAAAAGTTTATGAACAAATTTTCAATTCTAATGTGTTGCTGTGTTATTCATTTTTGAAATGATCTTCAGGATAAGAGATATTTCAATTTTTACAAAAACTAGAGCACTTTATCTTAGTTATTATATGAAATTTGCTTAAAATAACAGTGGTTATATTCATATACGGGACTGTAAATTTTGTAATAAAACAGTAATTGATAAATCTGAAGGTTAAGACACTTTCACTATTATACAGAACATACACACAAAAATTTCAGGTGATAATTTTCAGAACTTTTGAATAATCGCTGTCCCCGTTTGAGCATTTTCAAAAAAATAAATTTCGAGTCAAACGAATTTTAAAGTATGACATCTTGCTTAAAGTAATGGCATCTTCTTTGACTAAAACACTTGTAGTTTTTGTTCTAGTGAACGGAAAATAATAAACTACTGCTGTTTTTATAAAGCTAATAAGACGGCCTATAAAATAACATCATAAAAACTTTGTCAATTTTTGGCAAAATTCACAATTTAGTGTTGAATCCTTAATGCTAGGATACCATTGAAACCGTATATAATCGTCATACAGACTGCATTGCTCGGGATCTAGGGTTCAAAGCCTATGTTATCTATGTTATGGCTTTGAAAATTCTTTGTAAGATCTGGCTTGGGGCACAAAACTTGACTTGGTAGGGGTGCTCTAACATTCACCGTTATGCCACTGTCTCATATAACGTCAGGAAATACCCTGAGAAGCAAGCATGTAAAGGCTTCAATGCGCAGCAATGTATTGTTTCCCTTAAAACTTGAAACAAATTAAGGGACTAGAACTTTTTGAATTTCAGCTATGGTAATTAACTATTCCTTTCAAATTATCATTGCTTTGTGTTTAAAGAAGTTTTTTATTTCTGAAATGATAAACTGAATTACAAAAACCGAAACTAGTGAAATAAAATGATTTCCATATGAAAAATGTTACTTCTGCATGCTTTAGTAGGCAAAGCAACCAATCAATTGATTAAAACTGATATAATGAGGCCCAATCTGTATTTTATATGTTTTATTGTGTATTATCTTAGAACGATAATACTGTTTCATAACGTCTTCACTTATAAAAAAAATATAACTCCTCTGTATTCTAGCTCTTAGTTTAGACTACGCAGATAACTAATTCCACTTAAGGAAACCAATTTTTTAAACTAACACATAGTCAAGAGTCTAGATGAATGATACTTGAAAAGTTGTTCTTGCATGACTTAAGCTGAAACGAGCCTAGGAAGGCGTGGGCTAAAACTACCAATTGCGTAATTACAAATTTGATGTAAACGTGTTTTCACTTGTGCATGTTTCTTTTTTTTTCTCAAGTAAATTTATTTTTAGTTGGTCATGAAACTCATTAAGAACATTGAAATAATCCTTCTGTTTACTTGTTTTATTTTAGTTACAGCAGATTACATAAAGTTATAGATTTAGTAAAAATCACTGAACACGAAACTCGGGGGACTGAAATATTTTTTCGTGCTAAGAGAATTGCGTGCTAAAAGATATTTAAAAAAACATATAATCAACAAATTTAAGTTTGTTAGAGTATATTTTATTTACCTTGGTTTGTTTATATGCATGTATTTAATAAAAATCAATGAAACAAATACATTCGCCAGAGCTTAATGAAATTTAATACAAAGTTTTCAATATGTGGTAACGTTCGGTTCCCTCTTACCTCGGAACCCTCTTGTCTACTTGTTAACCCGGCTAGATGTGTAGGAGGAACAGAATAATCCACAGACATGATTTCCAATGTAATTAATTTATTCATTCTTATTAACAATTATCAAGCAGACACATTACAATTCTAATTAAGGTTTATGATTTATAGTAGAGTGCGGAGGTGAGATTCTATAACACGGAATACTACTACAGACCCTCAACTGAATCTGAGACAGCTTAAATACGCTAAATTATAACTACGTCGTACTAGAATAACTAGCTTCTACTTGATCAAATGCACAGTACCTGAACTTTTAATGCATCGGATCCTACACTCGAAATTTCCAGGCACTGTCTTCGGCTTGATCAAATGACGTTGGCTCCACGCTCTGTAATCTTTAACTAATTCCACTGCTTTTCAATCTTTAACTAACAACTAATTCTCAAATTTATGATAGCTTCTATTTGCCCACATTCAACATATCAACTTTAGCGTGTCAACAACAAAGTGTAAACAACTCGCTTCCCTTACTGCCAACTCGCGAAAACCGAACTAATATACCTCATTACATAATCACGTTTGCTTATTCGATGAATGTTGGTTGAATTAAATATTTTGCTTAAAGAGATAAGAAGGAATTAGTGGAACCGCGTATAGATCCGTCACAAAGTTTTTTGATAAACAAAACATTATTGCGTTTTGGGGAAATAATCTGATGTTTTTCATTGCATTGTCTTTTTTAGCACCAAGTTGTTCCATTTTGTTATTCATTTCACCATTGGAAGTACGTCTAAATAACTGCGTATACTTTTCATGATGTTCCCCATTTTGGATGACGTGGGAACAGGAGCTGAACTATTGATTTCATTTTCGTCATCGAAATCTGCATCAAACATACTTTTTCAGCTTTGAGAAAACACCAAAATATCATTGTCTGCCATCATTGGGGCTGTCTGTATACGTATTATTATTATCCACTGGAACGAATTCTTCCGAAGATACAGCTCAATAATGCAGATACTTTTCTCAGACATTTCATAAAGTGTCCACGCTCAGTTTCAATATCCTCTTTATTCTAGAAAAGTAATTTTTTCCTGTTAAGTGATTTTCGTTTCGTGTTTAGAGGAAAAATGCATAAAAATACACAGTAGTTTGTCGGGACCGTTGTTTTATTTCATGTTAACCGATATTTCATCTTAAGCGTTTTTGTTTTAAATATATTTCTCTGTAGTTTATTGTTATGTTTTTCATAGCTACAAACGAGAGTCTGGGGTCAAAGATACATTTAAATTCCTAATTCACTCTTCAGATTTTCACGCTACGAAGGAGTTTAAAAGATTTTGTAGCATTCAAAATGCAGCTGTTATCATTACAGATTCACTGGTCGTGGTCGTGAAAATGTGACTAGCGTTATTTTTTTGGAGTCGTGTGTGTGTGGGTTCTAGTCTTGATATCCCCAACGACCTGTAGTGTACAAGAGCTGAAGTGCGTTAAATATTCTGAAGAGTAAAATCACGATGTCTTTTAATAAGTTGGCGTAATATTAAATTTTCGTTTCAAATATATTCGTGCTTATTTCGTTATTATTTCTTAAAATTATCATTTTAGTTTTTATGTTAATCTGTTAATATTACGTCATTTTAAACAGTTATTTATTTATTTTTTTGCATTCACTTTTCCTCTTTTCTCTATATACTCTCTATATTACGACCCGCATGTGCAGATGGCGCTAGTAGTCATCTTTTGCTTATAATTTGTATTCAGTATTCCTGTAGAGTGTAGACTCTTAACCACAGAGGACGACGCACCAACCGTCGCTCAATAAACAATCAATCCGCCGGCTCTTTCTTTGAGTAGACAAGGAACAATAACTAAAAAGAGTCTGCTTATAAACTGTTCATTTGTAGTCAATAGACATTGGTAGCTATTTCAATCCACTCTACATTAAAAATGCTTTTTTTGTCATGTTATAATAAACTTATTCATTTGTTCACTTTTTTTGATTCTGACTTTTCTTATTTAAAAAAAAGTGTAGAAAAGTGTGATTTATTTCATTCAACTGATTCTGAAAAAAGTAATATAAAAAAAAAACTTTAAGTCACCTCCTACTTAGGTCAGCAAATAAAATTTTTAGTTTAGTTACTTTTTATTAAATGGTTTGAATCCTATGTATTGACATAGGACATAAATAACACTATTAAGTGACAACATAGAAAGCTATTTTCCATGTAGGGTGTTGGACTATTCCTTTTGTGTCTGTTACTGTTAATTAATTCATTGAATTCAATTATTCTAATGAAATAGTACAGTAAAAAAGAAATCACATTCTCAGAAATTAGGCCATACCAGGTGGGATTCGAACCCTCGACCTTTGGATGGACGTCCAACGCGTTATCCATTCGCTACAGGGACACAACGAATGATTTTCCTTTCTATATAGGCTGTTGGACTATTTTATTTGTGTTACTATTTATTCATTTTTAATTTAATTAAAGAATTAATGTTTGAAAAAACTGTATAAATATCAAGTGTCCTCCACTACAAGTTTTAAAAATGTATTTGAACTTAAATGGATGAATAGAAAGTATTTTATTAACGATTGAATATATGTATACATATAGGGAGAGAGTGAACTAATAGTAGGAATTGAATTAAATGCGCAGGAAATTAACACAGTAAAAGAAATAAAACTGCCACTATTTTGTTTAACTTATTTTTATTGATTTTTATGGCACAATTTATATCTTTTCTGATATGCATGGTTAACTAACACTCACACACACACACATACATACATACATACATACATGTATATATATATATATATATATATATATATATATGAATGCAATCATTTTACAGAGGCATGGGACTTCGGTATCCTCCACTCCTGCAATGTGGCTTTCCATCCTAAACAATTGCCCATCCATGTGCTAGAATGATTTTCATTTTTTTTAAAGATCGGTCATCTCTCGTGACTTTTTAAAAACAGATACAAAAGCTGGAAATTAAAGACTCGACACTAAAAATACGTAAAGTGCAATTTCATTTTTTAAAATCAGCAAAGAAAAAAATTAATCGTGTTATTCACCTCATTTTAAAAAGCAGAGCCTATTTTAAATTTAGAAGTAGGCAAATATTGTGATCCAGATTTTCACTTGGTTAGAAAATCTATCAAATAATATCCTTCAAAATAATCATGATAAATTGCGATACATCGTTGTTTAGTTAATTCCTAACAGCTGTGAGATTCAGGTTAAACAAACATATTACTTTTTTTTTAAGTTCTTGAAGTACAAGCTCACCAACTTGTAGTACATTATTTTTTTTTTAATTGACGAGATTCGAAAGTTAACTTTTTCCTCATTGAAAACACATTGACTTCTTTTCACCAAAGTCGTTTATAAAATTAAAACGCTCCACTAGCACTATAAATCGGACATCGGAGGAAAAACAAAAGCTACTTCCTCGAACCTGCTATTTACCTTTTTGTTTGAAACTGGAGTTCCATCACACAATTTTTCTCTCACATGTTCTAGACTCGTGCATATTACGTCAAAGAGGCTCTCAAATAGCCCAAAGTGGAACGTAGACCTGATTAGAGGTCCGAACCTGATCTATAATTAGACAAATGTCAGGAAGTAGGCACTTCCTCCACGTCTTACATATCGCCTGTGGCTCAAATGGAGAGAGTTTTTGATGCTTCAGTTTCCCTTTTTCGGCTTGTCTTCCGCATCTCTGAGATCCACGTGATGGCGATTAAGGCGACCTACTTTGGAGAAAAAAGAACTTTTCCTGGTTCCTTCAACTTTTCTTACAAGCTGTTATAAAGAAATATTCCATGTGGTTCAAAGGGTAAAATGTCATTTGCTGATTTTTTTTTTCTCATACAAAAGATATAAAAAAGTGCAGCAGTACATTAAAATTCTTAACATGAGGTGTCCATTAGTCGTAACTAGTTATTTATAACAAAATAGCGATGGGAGGGGAGAGTATAGAGGTATGTTTAATACTAGTTAAAATAGTTAGTCTTTTATTATTATTCAAGTGCAATGAATAGGTTGTTATTAACTTCGTTAATGGTTTCTTAAAAGGGATAATCAATACATTCAATGACTGATTAATTATTGGTTAATTTTAATTAATAATGATGGTTTTTTTCGGATTTTACTCCGATAGAACTAAGTTTTTCCTGAACTGAGCCATGTTTGTATTAGGTAAACTTCTCCTATATCCCCCTATGACCAGGGTAGCCCAGTGGTCATGGTCATGATCTCTGGCAGGTTTGTCATGAGTTCAAGCCCGAATGTTGCTAAAGATTCACTATACATAGGGACTGATGCACTTTTTATCTGTTGAGGTTTAAGGGAAGGGAGGAATCAGTGTGGAAGTACGGAGAGGGGAGTGCCAGCTCTAAGGTGTCGTCCTCGTTATTTGATCTTTGTTCAAAATTACGACGTCCGTCGCCAAGAGACCTCACGTTGCTTTAGTGTGTAAAGTTAACAAACACTTATTTACTCACTTCTAACTATATTCTGGATTGTTCGGGTCTTCAAACAGAATCTTCTTTCCAATCGATTAATATTACTTAGTCCTATTAGTTATTAGGGACTTTCAGCAATCATCATTTTATGAGTGTTGAAACAACGATTATACAGTTCTAGAATGATGTTTTCAAGTTATTTTGAATAAGTTAATAAGTTTGAATAAGTCATGACGAACTGTTTTGCAGGATAGTTTTCTAAATACAAAGCCTCTTATTACCACCCATACGGTAGAGTGGTTAGTGACGCTGATTGCGGTGCCGTGGAGCCTGGGTTCGAATCCCGGAGAAGGCATGGTTGTTTGTGTTGTAATCTCTTTCCTTTGTGTGTGTTATAAGCCCAGGTGTGATACATTGTGTGGTGCACGAGGTTTATAAGTGTTCTCAATTAAAAAAAATCCTGTTATTAGAGTTGTGATAGCAGTTGGTTCCTGCTTACATCTGAACCCTCTTGTCTACCTGTAAACCCGGCTAGATGTATGAGAGACACAGAATAATCCAGACATGATTTTCAATCTAATCAATTTATTAATTCTAATTATTAATCACACACAATACAATTCTAATCAAGGTAAATAATATATAGTAGAGTGCGGAGGGAGATTCTATAACACGGCGATACTACTACAGACCCTCAACTGAATCTAAGCTTAAATACGCTCAATTATAACTACGTCGCACACTAATAAACTAGCTTCTACTTAATCAAACGCACAGTACCTGAACTTTTTATGCATCGGATCCTACACTGGAAACTTGTAGGCGCTCTCTTCGGCTTGCTCAATGTCGTTGACTCCACGCTCTGTAATCTGTAACTAATTCTCCTCCTTTTCAATCTTCAACTAACAACTAAATCGTGTACATTATGTTAACTCCTACTTGCATACTGCAACATATCAACTTCAGCGTGCCAAGTCCAACGTGCCAACTCACAAATTCGCGAAAACAGAATTTATATAATATTCCTCATTTACACAATCACGTTTCCTTACTCGATGAAAGTGGGTTGAAATAAATATTTTCCTTAAGGAGATATGAAGGGATTAGTAGAACCGCGTATAGATCCGTCACAGAGTGACGACGAAAATATTGAAAGTTTTGCTATAATTGCTGAGCTATTACTTTTTGAACCATAAATGCACATTAATTAGCCTTTTTAAATAATGATTGACAAAAAATATAAGAAAATGAGCTTTCCATCTTTATCTTGAAAAACAACTCCAGTTTTCAAAATATATTAAGAGTATTAGGATTTGGTTTTTCACCTCTCAAAAAAAATGCAGAAATGCATGTACAGTAGAACATCGTTTATCCGAATCCATTTGGACGGGACACCGCTCGGATACGCGATTGTTCGGAAATACAAAACCGAATGCAATATATGAAACCGGACACTATACCGATATAGAAAATCATTAAATGCGGGAAACGTGCTTGAAGAAAAAGCAAAATAGGTCCCAACGTCACAATTTTAACCTTTATTGTGGAAAATAATCATTTATTTTTCGCTGTACCATTAAGCATCGTTTTTCACCGCAAGGTTCTATCTCTTCAGCAGCAGGTTGAGTAAGACGGCACCTGATTGTTGTTCGTACCCACTCCATAGCTGTCTCAACGGAAAAGGCGTCAGCATTTGATGGACCCTTTGCTATTTTCGTTGTTGCTGTTATTGTCGTCGCCTCATCTGTTTACATTGTCGGCAGGTCGATTCTTCTGTGTCGGTTAATCTGTCATCATTAGCATGTTTACCAAATCACAACTGAAATATCTCAAATTACCTTTTGTACTCCAGCACTTTTGGTCTCACACATGAAACAACTGTTGAGCATTTACTGTTCAAAACATATCCGACTTGGTTCGATATTTGACGCCCGAATATTAAAACGTTCGGATAACCGACATTCACTGTATTAGCTGAATTAAATCCGGATTGAACTTTTCCCCTGCGGACGTTTATACTGATTGCTGAGTTGTATATTAAATGATTCCATTCCTTGATGCTCATAATTTGACAATTCTATTGATCTATTTGATCTTTAAGAAAATTGTGTTTTTTAAAAAAATTTCTTGATTTTCCATGATAATCCAGTTGAAGAAGTTTCATCTTAGTAAAAAATTACAAGAAAACTCATATTGCTCTATCACTTCAGTTACTATTATGAAAAATAATGAGACAAAAAAAATCGCTCAAAAGATTGACTTGGACATCAAGTCTTTACGTGAAAGTTTTTGAATGAAAAGTTGAAAACAAGGTGACAAAATTAGAGACCTTTTCACCACTTGATTGTGAATGACAAAAGAATCAACAGAATAGGTGAAATAGTAACCTCTGCTTTAACATGAAACAAAAACAGCTTAACTTCTGAAATACATTAATTTGTTGCTGGACTAGTTTTCACCTATTTTTAATTACCTGCTCTAATGTGATTTTCTAATACTATAGATCGAATTGTTTCCCCTTCACCAAATTGAAATATAATCCTAATCATATTTTAAGCCACTTGGTCATGACTAAGCGTAAGTTTATTTGCGGAATTACTCTTTTCTACTTATAAGGACCTTGCCTACCGATTCCTCTTTGAAATGTCTAGTGGCTTCTCATGGATAAATTTCGACAGAAAAGAATATTTATTCTTACAGGTTGGTAAATCTTGGTCTTGCCCGTTGATGATTCACAGAGTATATGCTCAACTTATACCATCAGGGTGGAGGGAGTTCCATGTTTCAGAGTGATCACCGGACATGATTACCAGCAGGTCCATCTATCTAAGATTGGCCCGTGTGATTCACCGAGATGCTCTATCTGTAAATCCGTGCCAATAACTTGTGAGCGTCTATTAAATTGCGCCTCGGTTCCCCTTACTACTTCCTATTATCTCGCAAGACAGCTGTAGAGTTCTCCTTCCTGATAGTGCAACATCTGTTTTATACTGGACTGCAAGATTCCTTATGTCCGAGAGGACGTTGGGGGTTATAATTTTAAAAAAAACTTATAAGGACAATTAACCTACGAAAATCAATCTCCTTAATCTTTCATTGAACAACTTACAAAATTCCGAAACAGGACTTTTATTTTGATCAACTGCATTACTCATACACTATACATAGGTGGATATTTAAATTAAATTTTAGTAAACAAGCTAGCAAGAGAGCGTAAAGTTTTAATATTAATGCGATCTTTTAAAGAATAAATTATAGGTAAAAAAGCAGGCTTTTATAGTTAGTTCATCGAACTAAAAAGTAAAAAACAATTTTTAATGTAAGATCAAAATGATTAAGAGAAAATGAATGTCATTGTGGTATAAGCGTGAGGTGCTCGATATCAGTTGTTATAATTTCTTACTAGTTCTATTCCGAAATGCAGAGTTAGTTTTAAAATGTAAAACAAAGCTCCCTACGCTTTTACCACAATGACATTAATTCTTGTTCATTTTATTCTTATATTAAGAATTATTTTTTACTTTTTAGTTCGATTTGCAATCAAGGCGTATTTATTTAGTTTTTTCAAACTATCATTTAGTTTTTTCAAACTATCATTTATTTATTTCCATTTTCAGAGAAACTGGGCAGTTTTTTTTGGTAAGAAATTGCTGATGTATCCTTCCCTTTTTCAAATAAAGAACACTTTTTTTCTTTATTGTATTTATATCAGCCATGAGCATTTTGTTTTAGGGTTGTAACTGAATCTTTTGTCGCCAAATTTTAAAATAGGATCTGGAATTAGTTGCCAAATGTGGAAATGGGAAATCGTTAATCCTGATCCGAACAACTATTATTTTATTACTATTCAAACACACTTAATGAATCATAAGTGAAACTACAAAAGGAGACCTTAGGAGTGATATACAAAGAGAGCACTATTCTATGAACAACTCTGGCAAACAAATCTAAGTGAACAAGCGCAAGTGATCTGGATTAACTAAATCATATTCAATCTATCTTAGATCCTTAATCACCACTTATTATCTTGCAACTCTTTCCTTCGCACACGGAATTGTAATAATGATATACCAATGAAATATTCTCACTACGACCTACCGCAACAGCTCTCCTGTTCTTCTATTTACATCTACAAAACCTAGACTTTATGTAGTCAAACTAATTTAAATATCAAGGTTCTTCTTGAGGTTGTAATTAACGAATAAGGCCCAAGTTTCCCAAGAGGATTATTAGAACAGACGCAAGCATAGATCTGTCACACCTTCAGTCAAAGATGGCAGTCGCATCGAGCCAATTTGCAATGATTGTAAGTCGCGTACATTTATTTGTTTCTGGTTATTGTTTGCAAGGAGTATTTGACAATGTATACTATGTACTGACTACTTTTAAGGGTCATAGGTGGGGGACCAGGACTTACTTTTGAGTAGGGGCCCCAGGGCATCAAGAAATCTTAAGATGTCCCTGGCCATGATCTTGTACCTGTCTTTCAACTTGGCATGCAAAATCCATGGCTTCTTGAGCTTGACGCCATATTCTCAGCATCCCATCGGCGTGAAGTAGTCGGAATTGTGACTGATCACTTCATGCTACTGGTTTTCAGTCCTCTAGAGTGCTAATTATTCTGGCCCAAGCAAAATGTGCAGCCCGATAGCATGCATTAAGCAATAGTATTGTCATGGGTCTACGCTTTAAACTATGAATTTAAAGGTACCATCATCTTTTATAGTTTCAGCGTGCCAAACTTCGTGCGTCCGAGTCTTTCCATTTCCAGTTACACCACACGTTCATATACCTACCCACAAAAATTCTTACATTTGCCAATATATAGATATTCACTGTATTTTTAATGCGTATATCATTTTTAATACGCAGTATTTCGAGAATTTTTTAATTTTTACTCCATTAATAACATGTTTTCAACCCAGCATATTCGATTAAAATGATTATTTTTATAAAATGCAACCCTCAAATTGTCACGGGTCTATTCGGATTCTTCTTACTAAAAGTCCTCTTGGGGAAAAATGGGTCTTTAGAATTTAATCTATTGAAAGCCTTCCTTCAAGGAAGAAGACGGGAGTGTGTAAATTATGACCTTGTATATAAAGATTACCCTTTCGAGTTAAAGAGAGAGAAGTTAGACTGCTACATGGCTAGAAGTGATTGATTAAACGTGAAGTAAGACGTGGATACTTCGTAGCTCATTATTGTAATGTTAAAGTTGACGATTTGTCAATTAAGAATCAAATTAGATTAGGTCGCTGAAGGCATTGTCTAGACGTAAGTGATCTGATTTTTTAAGTCTTCTCATATCTCGTCTATCTCGCTATTGTTTTCCATACATGGTATTTGGATGCATCTCTTAACTTTGGTTAATAGAACTTGTGTTGTTGTTCATAACTCAGAATAAATTGAAGTTATATTGATTGTGGCTAATCTTCCTTCCGACCCTCCCACACTAAGGGATAACATAGCTCATCCCTTACAAAATCAAATTTGGAATTTAAATTTTATTAGAAAAGCTTTAATTTGTAAAATACCAATTTTTTCCCCTTCATTTTTGTTACAAAAAAAGGTTTATTAGTTCAACACGTTGCAAAGAATGTCAGTAATAATGATCTAAATTATTAAATTTCCAATCATGATATGCATCATCTCTTTGATAATTATTTAACTTTCACACGGTAATTAAAAGTTAATAACATGCGCAAAGAATAAAACTAGCGTTGTATTTTGCAATAATGGCATTCAACCCCAAAAGAATTTAACAAGGAAATATCCACTTGAAAGAAAATGCGTATTACGCCAGGATAGAATATATATTCTCTCACGCAGTGCAATGAGAAATCAAAATACTTTGCGTGATTTTGAAACTAAAATTATGCAACGTCTTTTTAATTCTATAGATTATGCACAGTTTGATTTTTTTTCACTTTTCTTTGACAATTTTGCTGATAGAAAATTTCGTTGGTTTGAAATATTGTTTCTGTAGACAAGGTTATTCCACAATTCATGCAGTTTATGATAGTTATGGATGCTTATTAATTTAATGAACCTATGAATTGTACGAGATTGTAGTTCAATGTGCGACTAGTAATATCTTAAATAGCATATTAACATGTTATAATTTAAAAATTCTTTGGAAATCAGATATTCAGGAAAGTATTCTCAATTACTCTCTTTGGCCTTTTTCTTTCTTCATCTACGTTCTATACTAGGGGTCGGCAACCTATGGCACGCGTGCCACATGTGGCATGTGGTGCAATTCTCAGTGGCACTCTGCACTACTCTACAAATTTGTCAGTTTTTGAGTGCATGGATGTTGATAAATTTGTAACGGGCCTTATTTGACAAACATCTTCAGAATTACGGAATTACAAAAAAATGTGACATAGCCCCAAAGATAAATTTACAGCTATTTTGTAAATTATTGAATATCATTATTGGAGAGATTTAATTGTTTGATTAGAGAAAGTTGCAGGTACTCTGCTTTTCACTTTTGGTTTTACATATCTAAGTAAAAAAATCTTTCCTCATATGAAAAACTGAACAACTGTATGCTCAGAATCGTGTCACATTGAAAGTCGCAAATTCTATTCCTGATTTTGTGATATGAAAATATAGAGCGGCGCAAGCATTCGGTTTCCATTAATAATTTCTATTGATCTTTTTCTTTAACCATTAGGAAGGGAATTACTTATGTTGTCTATTTCTCATTCTAATAAATATGTTTAAAAGTACTAATATATGTACAATTTTATTACTTTTATTTTTGTTCAAGAAATGGTTATATTCTATGCTGTTTATTTTTAAGAAACATCTTTAAATGATGCAAAATTAACACATAATAAAACTGTAAATCTATAGGATTGAGCTATATTCTCTAACTCTACATGTATTAGAGTGGGAATCGAAAGGATTCAAACATGTACTACTGTATGGCACGCTGAATCCCATAGGTAGATGGGTCACAGCTAAATGGTTGCCGACCCCCCTGTTCTATATATATATATACCTTTCTATCTCGCTCTCTCTATGTATAACTACTAGATATTACATTGGGTATTTCATGAAGTTGTTCAATTGTATATTGTTTTTGAATTATTGATGTATCAATCCTCGTATTCGGCTTTTGATTGAATTTAAAAACGTTTCTACAGCTCTGACCTCTTGATTTAATAACAATAGATTGCATAAAAGAAATTCCTCAGAGAAAGTCTTTCTTTTTTCGAAAATTCATTCGCAAAAATATTTTCCACTCTAAGCAGAAAAAAATTTTAAAAAATTATAGTTTAAAAAAACTAAAATACATCCTTTTATCATTCATCGAACTAAGTTGTAACTTAATCCTTTAGTCGCGTTAAAGTGGCCGCGGTGGCCGAGTGGTCTAGGCATCGGATCATGGCTAGCGTGCCATGTGATCGATCCTAGTACCACTAAAGATCCGCCGTGTAGGAGAGCGATGCACGTTAAATCTGTCGAGAACTCAAACGTCCTCCCGTTGGTGTGGTGTGGTAGTTAGGAGAGGGGGGTGCCAGCTCAGGTGTCGTCCGCGTCACTTGACCATGGTTCAAAATGACGCGGACCGTCGCCAAAAGTCCTCGTGTTGCTAATCAGGGCGACGTTAATATTCTCTCACTCACCAGTCGCGTTAAATATGGAATTAGCAGCCAAATCTGGAAATGGGATCTGAAACCAGTCGCCAGATGCGGGATAGAGTCTGAAAATAGGAAATCGTCCATCCTGATGATCCTGATCAAGACGATGGAACTAAATTATTAAATTATTGTATTGCCATCTGTCTTGGACAAGTGAGTTAAATTTCGAATAAATCTGACCTTTTAAAGTGAGTAAAAATTGAGTTCAAAGATTCCGTTACATGCAAGTGAAGCTTATAAAAGGATGTTAAAAACGTCATCACACTTGAAAACTTATCTTTTAAGGACATCTTCGTCTTTTTCCTTTGGGAGTAGATTTCTACAAAACCTGTTTTAACAATACAACAGCAACAGAAAAAAATACGTCTATCGGTATTATAGCTGAAAATTGGGATTTTTTTCTTTTTGTTTTCCATAACCCCCGGGAGTCTATTTTCGCAAAAACCGTTCTTAGCGAATCTCTTCTCAACAAATGAATAATGTCTGCCAAATTCTAAGTCTGTAGATCTAATAGTTTCAGAAATCGAGTGAAGAATGTGTGAGTCGCTTTCTCATGTATATATAGATGCAGTTACTTCTCTGTCCGTATCTACTTGCGCAATATATATATATATATATATATATATATATATATAATCAAAATTTCTCTACAAGAGAGAGATGAACCACATGATCAATACACAAAAGAATATCGATTGCCAGATAACAATACAACAGAATTAAGAAGGACATATGAATATATATATATATAATATATATATATATATATGAGAGAGAGAGAGAGCTCGCTGGTATATATTTATTCAAAACCTTCACCAACCAGAGTGATAAATTTTTCGATATAATGACAGATAGATAAATAAATGGTACGTTAAATCTCTCTTTTCTTTCAAAGACTTTTATTTTAAATGGCGTTACTTGCAAAAATGTACCAAGAAATGTAATGCTTACTAAAAGAAAATATAGGGATAAAATAGCAGGACTAAAAAATGTACTATCTGAACAAATTTAAAAAAAAAAAAAATAGCGAATTTTCTTGCAAAAGCTACTTATGTGGCAAACTTGATAGTAATAAATCAAAGCCATAGGGGTGATAGCGAGTTTATTTAAGCAACGTAACATTTATAATTTGCTCTGAAGGAAATGTAAAGTTTTTAAATGTCTGTTGGTTTTACAAGACTATTAGGGGAGGGGGTCGGGAGAGCAGATAAAATAGAAAAATGTACATCGAAATAAATAGATGCAAGATAAAAATTTACGTAAGGTAAAAATAAAATCATGTAAATAAATGCAATGATTTTTTTAAAGTTTTGCTTTCTAAGAGTGAGTGAGTGAATATTAACGTCGCACTGTTCAGCTGCACGAGGGCTTTTGGAGACGGACTTCATAATTTTGTACCATTGTCAAATGACGAGCACGACACAAGAGCTGGCACCCCTCTCCTAACTTCCATACCACACACACTAAAGGGAGAATTTTGAGCTCTTGACAGATTTAACGTGCATCGCTCCCCTACACAGCGGGTCTTTTAGTGGTGCTGGGCTCGAACTCATGACATGCCAGCCACTATCCGATACCCTGACCACTGGGCTACCGTGGCCTCTTTGCTTCCTAAGAACTTTTAATATTTATATTTAAATTCGTCTTTATTATCATTTTTTGTCGGACTGTCTCATTTTTTTTAAATAAGTTCAGTTCAGTTTAGATTTTATGGGATATGGAGCAACAATGGCTATTATCTCTTTTTTTAAAATAAAAATTCAGATATTCTTTCAAGCAAAAAATAGATCACATATAGAACAACATGAAAAGCTCTTCACTTCAGTTTGAAATAATATAGTTCAAAATCCCCTGATTAAACATTTTTAAATTATAAAAAGATTTGAGAAAGCCTTATAGGGTTCATTTCGCCTTTTTGGCACCATTTAATAACGTTTTATTCATTCTGTTTATTCCACTAATTCAAGAGAATTCACGTTCATCTCCCACAAAAGTACTTATGCAGACATATGTAGTGAACTGCATTTTCTATTTTAGCGCATAACACATTTCTTTAGCAATCGAGTAAATATTAACGTCACACTATGCAGCTATTGAGGGTTTTTCACGACGGACTTCGTCATTTCGAACCATGGTCAAATGACGAGGACGATTCCTGAGTTAGCACCTCCCTCTCCTAACTTCCACACCACACACCAACGGGAGGACTTTGAGCCTCTACAGATTAAACGTGCATCTGACCCTCTGCACGGCAAATCTTCAGCGGAACTAGGATCGAACACTCTGGCCTGTTACTTTGACTACTAGGTTACCACGGCGTCCCCTTAGCAATCGGACAAGAGTTATAAAGTAAGCAGGAGAGATTAATTCACACTTCATTTTCCTGTCAATTAGTGGCATATCAATGTACTTACATAGCATCACACATTTTCTCCCTCACTTTGACGAAATATGAAGACAATTGTTAAAGACCCTTCTTATTTTGAGTCACGGTAGATCTGACGTGGACAACACTTGAGCGGGTTCCCATTCCCCCAAACGTTCACTCCTCAGCAACATACGTACTCAGAGCATCGATTCGAGGCCGGGGTAGCCTAATGGTCATTGTCACCGACTTGCAGCCAATGTGTCACGAGTTCGAGCCTTAGTGGTACACTGAAAACCCGCCGGGTAGAGGGGCTGATGAGCGTAAAATCTATCGTGGCCAAGTTCACCCATTATCGTGGTGTGGAAGTTCGGAGAGGGATCGTTGTCAGCTCAGCTAAGGTATTGTCCGCGTCATTTGCCTATGGCTCTGAAGGATACATACAGGAAAATCTAATGTTAAATATTTCTCGGAGTATGATAAGAATTTGTTGCAAAGAAATAGTTTTTTAATACATTGTTTTTAAAAGTCATCACAGAATGTTAACGAACAATGGAGGAAAATATGTCTTACACGCGAAATTTAAATTTACGATCAAAACTTTCATACTCATGCAACGCGAGCCGAGATTTTGAAATATGCAAAACGCAGATCATAACTGTCACCTATTCTTCGCAAGTTTTTATAATTTAATTGAGATTCGCACATATTTCCTTTCTATTTGTGACGGTTCTATCCGCGACTATACTAACATCTTGAGGACTATTCTGGGGAGAAATAATTTCAATTCAACCAACTTTCGCCGACCGAGAAAGCGTGATTATGTAAATGAAGTATCTATATACACTTATGTGCAAAAATTAAGGACGAAGTCGAAAAATTAGCATATCAGCTGAACGAAGAGGCAGAGCGGACAGAAAGACCAATCAGGAGATTAAGTGAGGTGATGTACGGTAGCACATGCGCAGATATGCAGGTAGACGTAATGGGGGAGTGTCTGAGAAGTAAACCATGTTGTCGGTGTAAGATTAGTATTTCTGGCAAAAAGATTGCACACCGTATAGCAGTTAAAATCACACCGATTTGCTGCCTCAGCGAGAAATGGCGAATAATCAATCTGTTAGACGACATCTGGATGCTTTTACCCGAGGTCGAATCATTGGGAAGTTGGAGGAAGGTCGCAGTGTGACAAGTGTGGCTGCAGAGTTCGGAATTGCTCACAGCATCGTTTCACGACTTTGGAGACAATTTCAAACTACAGGAACAGCTATCAGTGTGCTATTCAGTAGTGGTCGTCCACGAGGAACCACACCCGCAGATGATCGGTATATTGCCTTACAGGCCAGAAGAAACAGGCGGCAGACAGCGGGAGAAATCGCTAGACACCCGACACAGGCGACTGGACGACCGATATCGCGTTTTACCGTGGCCAGAAGACTGCACGGTGGTGGTCTGTTTGCCCGACGCCCTGTACGGTGTGTACCTCTAACGCCTGCCCATCGCAGAAGGCGTTCTCTGTGGTGCCGGGAATTGGAGAGACAATGAATGGGGACGAATACTCTTTACAGATGAGAGCAGATTCAGTCTGAGTAGCGATTCTCATCGCATACTCAACTGGAGAGAGCGGGGAAGCCGCAATCATCCCTCGAACATCATTGAAAGGGACAGGTATGGAGGTGGCGGTGTTCTTGTTTGGGGAGGCATCATGCTTGGTAGTCGTACAGACCTTCACATCTTCGACGCAGGTTCAGTCAACGGGACCCGTTATTATAACGAGATTCTTCTTCCATATGTGCGTCTTTTTAGAGGCGCTATGGGTCCGCAGTTCCTTTTCATGGACGACAATGCACCACGTCATCGCACAGTAGCTGCCAAACAGCTCTTAGAGAGTGAGGATATTGAACGTATGGATTGGCCGGCACGATCTCCGGATCTCAATCCCATCGAGCATGTATGGAGTTTTCTAGGCAGGCGCTTGGCAGCTCGTACCTTACCACCAGTAACGATTCCGGAGCTTCGATTGGCGCTGCAAGACGAATGGGCAGCAATGCCTCAACAACTCATTGATACCCTCATTCTCAGCATGGGCAGAAGCTGTGAAACCTGCCTAGCAGTCAGGGGAGATCATATCCCCTACTAAAGACCGGATATTTCTTGCAGGACACCCATCACAGGGATGTTTCGGCCTTCAGTCGCATTGCGCTCCATGCTACTGTTTCAATAAAGCTTCTTTTTATCCCTCTGATTTCTCTTTTAGTAACTGTTGCTTACATTACTCATGTCCTTACGTATTGGGGATCCTACGGTATTAAATGTGTTGATTTGGAATGCTTTTGTACAAAGTTATATTGAAAAAACCGTCTCGTCCTTAATTTTTGCACACCAGTGTATATAAAGGAGAAAAGCGACTCACTGACTGATTGACTGACTAATCACGAAATCTCTGGAACTATTCAACCTACAGACTTGAAATTTGGTAGACAGGTTCCTTTGATAGAGTAGACATCAGCTAAGAAAGGATTTTCCGAAATTCGAAACGCAAGGGGCGTTACGGGGGGTTAAGGGCTTTAATAATAATTGTTTCCATGTGTGTTTAAACTACTTGATGTACAATCTTGAAATTGGGTAAGCGGATTCCTTTCAGAGAGCAGAGATTCGCTACAAAATGAGTTTGCTGAAAATCGACCCCCAAGTGGCGTTGCAGGGGCTTAGGGGGCGTTATAGATAATTATTTCCATTTTTAAACTATTTGACGCACTGTCTTTAAATTTGATATATAGATTCCTTTCTTAGAATTATGATCAGTTACAAAACGGGTTTTGTGAAAACATACTTCTAAGTGGCGTTGCGGGGTATTAAGGGGCGTAATAGATAAATATATCCGTTTTTAAACTACTTAACCTACCTGCTTGAAAATTGGTAGGTAAGTTTCTTTCCTGGAGTAAATATCCGCTACAAAATGGGTTTTGGGAAAATTGACCCCCAAGGGGTGTTGCGGGGGCGGGGGTTTAAGGGGCGTTATAAATTCCTATTTTTAAGTTATTAGAGGTACAGTCTTGAAACTTAGTAAGCAGATTCCTCTCATAGGGTAGAGATACACTAAAAATGGGTTTCGTGAAAATTGCCCCCAAGTGGCGTTGAGGGGACTTAAGGGGCGTTATAGATAATTATTTCCGATTTTAAACTATTAGACGCACAGTCTTTATATTTGATAAAGAGATTTCTTTCATAGAGTAGAGATTAGCTATAAGAAGGTTTTGTGAAAACAGACCTCTAAGTGGCGTTGCAGGGGAATAAGTGGCGTAAGAGATAAATATTTTCGTTTTTAAACTATTTGACCCACCTGCTTGAAAATTGACAGTAATGTTTCTTTCATGGTGTAAATATCCGCTACAAAACGGGTTTGGAGAAAATTGACCCCCAAGGGGTTTTGCGGGGGGTTAAGGGCAGATATAAATAATTATTTCTATTTTTAAACTATTAGACTCACAGTCTTGAAATTTGGTTAACAGATTCCTCTCATAGGATAGAAATACACTGCAAAATGTGTTTTGTGAAAATCGATCCCTAGGTGGTGTTGCGGGGGTTCAAGGGGCGTTATTGATAATTTTTTTGCATTTTTAATTAATTGGACGCACAGTCTTCAAATTTTGCTAAGCAGATTCCTTTCATAGAGTGCAATTCCCCTACAAAATGGGTTTTGTGAAAACAGACCCAGAAGTGGCGTTATAGACAATTATCCCCATTTTTAAACTGTTAGACGTACAGTCTTGAAATTTGATAAGCAGATTCCTTTCGTAAAGTAGAGAACCGCTACAAAATGGGTTTCGCGAATATCAACTACCAAGTTAAATTGGTAGGCATGTTCCTTTCATGGAATAGAGTTCCTCTAATAAAGAGTAAAATGAAAATTGACCCCCAAAGATGTTTGCTAGGGGTCAAGAGGAGTTACAGAAAAAAATTCCTGTTTTTAATTGTTAGACCCATATACTTGAAATTTGTTAAGCATGTTTCTTTTGTTGAATAGGGATCCACTAAGAATAAATTTTAAGCAAATCAAGAGTTCTGGGGGGTTGCAGGGGGTTACTGGGACGTATTGACAAAAAAAATTACCTTTTTCGAGCTACAAGGACTATAATAATGAAATTTGGTTTGCATTTTTCTTTTGTTGAATTGAAATCCGCTAAGAGCAGTAATTTTGGAAAACGGCTCTCAACGGGATTACGGGGATATTTATAGTAAAACTTTTGCTTTTTTCTGTTAGATTTAGACTTGAAATTTGGCTTGCATGTTCAATTTACGGAGTAGAGATCCACCGAAAATTGGTTTTGCGGGAATCCACTTGGTTTTTGAGTTACGAAAGAGCAAACATCATTCTATGCTTCAATTTTAGAGATTTTTAGAAAATACAAATTAGATGAGTTCTGCCCTTTTTTTTTATCAACACGTGACAGTTACAGGTATAAGTATATTTTTCAATTCAATCGAATTCTTAATGCTAGGACTTAGATATCAATAATTTATACATATATAAGCAGTAAAAATTTATAAAACATCATGAAATACCCAGCGAAGCGGGCAGGTAACAGCTAGTATATATATAAATTCTGTTTTCGCTAGTTTGTGAGTGGGCACGTTGGAGTTGGCAAGTAGGAGTTAGCATAAAGCTTGCGAGTTAGTTTGTTAGTTGAAGATTGAAGGATAAAGGAATTATTAAAAGGTCTTGGAGTTGTCCAGGAAAACGGATTACGGAGAGTGGATCCTACGACATTGATCCAAGCCCGATAAAGATCGCCTGCAAGTTTCCAGTGTAGGATCCGATGCATAAAAAAGTACAAGTATTGCGAGCTTGATTAATTAGAAGTTAGCTTAGTAGTGTGCAACGTAGTTATACCTGAGCGCATTTAAGCTATCTTAGATACATTTGAGGGTCCGTAGTAATATCCCCGTGCTGTAGAATCTCACCTCCACGCTCTGCTATTTCATCACCTACCTTAATTAGATTGTTATTGTGTCTGATTGGTATTTGGTAATAATAAATTAATTAGATTGAAATCGTGTCTGTGGATCATTCAGTTTCTCCCACACACCTAGCCGGGTTTACAGGTAGACAAGGGGGGTTCTGAGTCAAGCAGGAACCGACCGCTATCACATATTGAACTGTAATTTTGCATAATAGGACATCAACCACAACAGAACTTAACACTGGCGTTGCTAGTCCTAAGGGGGCCCTGTATCAAATTTTCAAGAATGCTCATTTTTGAGGTCCCTTAACATGTTTCGATTTGTTTGTGTATATATGTTGGGGCCCCTGTAGCTTGGAGGCCCCGTGTCATTGATACGGCTGATATGGAGGTAGCTACGCCCCTGGAACTTAACCAAAAATAAATCTACAAGGTTCTGAAATTCATATATCAATCAATGATAGATTTCTGCAAAAAAGATTAATTTACATTAAAAAAGTGTTTATATTTGGCTTCCAAAATTGCTATCGAATATTCGAAATAAGGAGGAAAAACAGGTTACTTGGACAAAGAGAGGTATTTAATGCTTCTTTTCCTCATAAAAATAATCAAGCTCATCCAAAAAAACATTTATTATTACAGAATAATCGATGAGATAAGAAATTTATTTTTCAACATGAATAATTCCAATAAATCATAAAAAATTCAACGTAAACAAATGCAGATTATTACATTAACTTCCATTAATATGAATTGGTATATTCCAAATAAAGAGAATTGTTGATATTCATAGTTTGTAGAAAAGAAAAGTAGTTTCTGAAGCGTTTTTCTGTCGTGAATGAGAATCATTACTGGATAATTTGAAAGTAATGATCAATAATAGCTGTATGTTTTCTTCGGATCTAGGAGATGTAAGCAATGCATATATCTCCAGTTGTTGTCGTTTTTTTTGTCCGAAACACATTTCCTTATTTTAATTTAAAGAGTTTTTCGAATGAGCTTCTTTTTTTATTTCGATACGCGATCGATATATTACAGGATAATACAACAGTGAACTTTTCTATCCTTAGTTCATGAACTTTTGAAACTAAGTAATTTTTTATTCGTAACAATTTTTCCACATTTTCTTTTTTTAAGCTTAAATATTACGTGAACATTACGTCCCATGTCTAATAGAAAATTTGGTGAAAACCCAAAAGCAACAACAACAAAATAAGCTGAAAAATTTATGTATTGCTTTGGATTTTTATATTCTTGAAAAAATTGTGAAATATGAATATGTTTCTCTCTCTTCACTTCCATATAACAGTTGTTGTTGTTTCTTATGCCACCTGATCTTGACAGCGTCAGATCCAGGCCCATAAAATTCATCATGGCAAAGGGTTATATGTACTCCTGTCCTTGGCCGTAGCCTTGAGCACCATACAGGTGACAGTGCGATTCAACTCAGTTCCACCCCAATTTTGAGGGAGAACACCCTGGGGGAGGACCAGGAGCCTCCCACCTCTCTTCCCCTTCCACCAACCTCCGAGAGGACTTACGGCTCGACGGCTATTTAAAGTACCCCCCTTGCCGCGAAGGCACTATACATTTACAAACATCCATGTCTCCTTCGGGATTCGAACCCAGACCCTACAGCACCGTAGTCAGTGTCTCCAATCACTATACCGGGTGAGTGAGTGAGTGAATATTAACGTCACACTGCTCAGCTACACAAAGGCTTTTGGCGACGGACCTCGTCATTCAGCACCATGGTCAAGTGATGGGAACGACATCTGTGATGGCACCCCCTCTCCTAACTACCACACCACACCAACAGGAGGACGTTTAGCTCTCGACAGATTTAACGTGCATCGCTTCCCTACACGGTGGGGTCTTTAGTGGTACTGGTCTCATACTCGTGACATGTCAGTTACGATCCGACACCTTGACCACTCGGCTACCGCGGCCACAAACACTATAACGGATGGGTGACTCCATATAACAGTGAAGTAAGTTATATAGCCTAGACCAGTTGTTCTCAACCCTCAGGCCGCTGACCGGTACTGTTCGGTAGATCAAATGATGAATGATGTGAAATGTGAATGTGATGAAACTGTCCACAAAATTTAGGGGTTGCATTATTTTTTTTAAAAAAATCGTTTTACAAAATATTGCTTTCTAATGGACTAAATGCATGCCTATCACATGATAAATATAATCGCATGTTCACCATTGAATTCAAAACAAACTGACATTAGACTTGCATTTGTTCTAACTGAAAAAATTAGATAAAATTTAAAATTTAATAGTTAGGTAAAGGTGTCCTCAAATATTAAGATTCTTTTAATAGATTTTCAAAAAGTCAAAAAATATAGATTTCATATATACTTTTATATCGAGTGCATTTTGCTTACCTACCATTATTATTGGTGACAAATATGTAATTTTAAAAGAAATTTTTTGCAAAAAGCAAACGTGTTGGCAACAGCGAAGCGCATGAACTGATTGGCTGGAAACACGAGAGGGTCATTACCATGCGACTATGACGTCGCATGAATTTAGTCCATTATTACTGCATTATTCGTTACAGAAATGTAGCAGTTTTTTCTTGATAACTTAATAAAAAAACTATATCATTATTAAAAAGGGATTAATAAAAGTGTGGTAAATTAATGCTGCAAATTTGGAATTAATTACCGATATTTAAAATTATATTGCGAGAGAAAAAGATATTTCTTTGTTTGATATTGCATTGATAAATTATTAAATAAATAATTCACCTTTAGTGACGTCAGCGGGAAAATATAGTGATGGTTTAATGAACTTTGAATGCATGCTCTCTAATACTTTTTTGAAAAATATTGAATTGATATTTTTTGTAGCAGCAACTATATTCATTGGACAAGTCTTTTTTATTTTTATAACCATTCGATAAATCATTGAAGTGTATAGAGAAATATAAAAAGAAATAGCTCTCCCAAAAATCGGTAATGCTGTTGCATATTGATGAATGATTAAATAATTTCCAAAATCAACATTTTATTAAAAACAAGTTTGATGAACTAATATTTCTCAAACTGGTGAGATATTATTTTAAAATCGTCTAAGGTATAAAATTCTCATTTATGTATTTTTAGAAAAACACATACATCCATTATTTTCCCAGATGGAAAAAAAATTCTTTTTATAATAACCATCTACTTTCGAATTCATCTTGGATGGGAAAATGCAACAGAAATCAATCTTCCAAATAGCTGTTTATTCAACCATGTAATGATGTGTAAAATATAGAGACCTGAGTCTATTAGTAGAGGAAGTCTTTTTCAACTTGGCAGAGAAGTGAAAGTGTCCAACAAGGTGTAACTAGTTTTTTCCCCCTCTTTCTCTCATTTTTTTCTCTCAGGTGAATACACTGTTAGTGTGTCAGCCTGTCAGTCGGCGTTTCCTATTTTTGCTACACCCCTGCCGCCAACCCTACCCCCATTTTAAGAAGACTTGCTGTTATCGTTTGGTTAAAATTAGACCACCTGTTTTGATGAAAGAAAAAACAATTCAGCGGTGAGTGCTTCTGGAAGTATCAATAAGAAAGGGTTGTATTGTTTTTTATCACTTCATTTCGGATGGTAAACAATGTTGAAAATGATAAAAGAGGCCATTTATTAGTAATTTTTTTTCTTTACGTTTAAAATTGTAAAAGCTGGTTTGTGTTGTGTTTAGGAACAGTATTAAAAGTAAGATGTATTCGAAGTGTTAAAATTGAATTTAGGTGCTATATTTAAATGTGTAAAAATGACTTATTTTAAATTGAGTTTAACGGACGTTTTTTAGGTCATGAAGTTTTTTTTCGTTCAAGACAAAGGGGAGCCAATAATATGACATTTTAAGATTTTCAATAGTGAAGAAAATTTTTTATTCTTCTTTTGATAGCTCTATATTAAGAATGCAGATAATTTTTATTTATTTATTGATTACTCTTTATTGAAATTCATTGAGAGTTAGTTATATTTCACCATTTCTTATCTTCACTTCCAAAGTGCGTTTTCTAAAACAAAAAAACACTTTATGCAAAACAGAAAAATAGTTATTTTTCAATTGTGTTGACTAATAATAAATGAGTTCTATCTTCTTTGAAAACACACAAGAAATTTGTTTCTTCATTTAGAGCACACTTAGGTTTCACTTTGATTTTATAATATTACTAGCTGTTACCCACCCATTTCTCTGGATATTTCCTATTGTTGTATAACTATACATTGTTTGCATATGTTATTGATATCTATGTTCTAGCAAAAGGCTTACGATTGTATTGAGGAACATTTTTATATCCCCCATTTCTTGATTTTAAAAAAGATAAGATTTGAATTTCTGAGCCTGAAATATAATTATTTTTTAGGCTTCTTAACCCCCGCCACAGAGTTGATTTCCACATTTGCACCCCCCCCCCTCTTTCAAATTAATTTCCATAAAATCCATTCTTAGCTGTACTAGACAAAAGAAACATTTTTTACCAAATTTAAAGTCTAGATCTAATAGTTAAAAAACATGATTTTTTTATTTATATGCTCCCGGAACTCTTCTTAAAAATCGATTTCTGCAAAATCCGATCTTAATATGAGATCTATACTTTCTAAACTATAAGATTTATTCTTAACAAAAGACTCTTGTTTTCCAAATTTCAAGTCTTGATCTAATAGTTCCCGAGATTTAGTTATGAGTGAGTCACCTTTCTTCTTCATATATTATACATAGATAATCTGTACCTTACAAAAAAAATTTTTTACTACCCCCAAATTTTTAATTTCCCTCTTCTCTTCAAAATTTCTGAACATATAAAAAAAAATTATCTAACAGATTTTCTGTACCAATAACAACTTGCAGAAATAAGAATAGTTACAGTCTTAAGATGATTTGCACTTCACTTTCGAAGAAAATATATATGCCGATAAAAAAAGAATGAATTGAATTTCATTTTTTAATTTAGAGCGAAATATTTCGAAATTTCAAGGATTGTCTCAAATAGGATTGATGTCACATTTTCAATACCTCGATATATTGACTAGGTAAATTGGAACATTTGTAAATATTAAGATAAAGCCAATTTATTTTATTTATTGCTTCATTTGATACATTCTGTAGAATTTAAAAACATTTTTATGTGCTTAGTACTACTAAAATGTGCATTTTTATTCACACTACTTAATAAAGTTTGCTATCATATAAAAAGAACACACTTTTGAACATAAGAATAAACTTTTATAACGTATTGAAATGTACATGATACACCAAGTCCCTCGATTCTCTTATGAACTCCACTTCGAAGCTCTAAAACAGTTCTAGATTATTTCGTAAGATCTCTCAAATTGTTTTAACACGCGCTTATTTTTTTTTTCGTTAACTGTAAAACAATAGTTTTCAAGAGCAAGTTTTACTTTAAAAAAATTTACTCAGATTCTATGAAAATGAAATTAAGTAATTTAAGAGCAGTCATGATATGAAATGATAAATGAAAAAACGCATTGATGCAATTAAAATGCTCTAATCAACAATCTTATAGATATAATTTTACATAATATACGTTTAAAGGCTATAACAAACTTTTTATTTAGCTGAAGGTGTGTGAATAGGTATTTACATCAAGATATAATAAAATAATACAATAATAATACGCCGGTTGGGTGGCGTAGTTGGTTTGTCACTGGCCTTATACGAATAAGGTTGCGGGTTCGACCACGGCCCAAGTCGGTGAATTTTCGTGATGCAAAAAAATTGACTGTAGCTATTTCGCATGATTATACGGCATGTGAAAGACGTTTGAGTGCTTTCGGCAAAATTAAAATCCTAAGTACGGCTTCGCATCGCCAGAGTGCAAGTGTCTTCATCTGGAGATGAAACTGGGCGTCAAAATTACTAGCTGCGATTGGTATACCACTTATAGGGTGCCGCCCTAGAAACAGAAACTAGCTTCTGGGGAATGTACTAGGTCTGAAATGGTAAAACACCAATCTACAGCCCTTTAGAAATAAAAAAACAACACCCTTTCTAACAATTTATGTAACAAAACGTTTAATTACTTATTTCAGAAAAATTTTAATAAAATAATTTTTTCACGAATTCTTTTATAAATTAAAAGAATTTTTGAGAAAAATCAGTAGAATTGTATTAGAAAATTTTAAAACATGTCGATAAACTTCGTATTATTTTCCACGCATTAACTTTTTTTCTACTTGAATTTTTTAAAAAATATCAGCGAATTATAACTATAACTCAAAGTATATTACTAACAAACAATGTTTCTGAATACTGTAATTGTTGCTGATATCACTCTCTGCCTATTCTAAATTCACTTCAGCATTCTTTCTCGAAAAATAACAAACTTTTATTTTATAACCACTTAAGTTAATCACTCCTCATACAACCTCACAAGCTCTACTCTCTGTCTACCGCTCCTCTCTCGTCACTCCATCCCTCTGTTGGGGATGGAATGGCATAATACCGCTGATGAAACAGCTCTATGTTTTCTAAGCACATTTTCTTTTAAGAAAAAATGCAGAAATGACATGTAAGAGGAAAAGCTTTCTAAATGTAGATAGACATGAGTATAAGAAACTGAGGAGCAAGTTTTGAGGTTCATATCTCAAAAAAAAATATCTTAAAATTTCAAGAAAACTACAAAAATATTTTTTAAGCCTTTTAAAAAAGACCAAACAGGAGAGCTTAAAAATCGAAAATTATCAAAATGGCTATGAAAATTAAACATAAGCTTATTCTGTGCATGAATAATGATAATGATTTTTGAAATATTTTTTGCATTGATGCAGAAGTTAAAGGCAAAAAGGCGTTCAGAATTTATAACCCAAATAAACACTTTTTAATTCTAAGTATATGAAGTATAATTAAATTACGAGAAAACAGTAAGCTTTATGATTCTGAATAATACTACTTACTTTTGCTGGATTATGATCGTAATTATACTGCACATTTTCTTAAGATATTGATTCTTATATCTACTTCATTTATTATATTTTAATAAAATATTAATTCTTATATCTACTTCATTTATTATATTTTAAGTCAAGTTTACTATTTTAACGACATCTTCTGTATACTGACCTGTTTGTTTTAATTTCTTTGAGGATCAATTCATTAAATTTTAACACTACAATGGTTTTTTTTTTTAAATATTCAACTGAAACTATTTTGGTATAAATATTGTTACGCTTTTGAACGACTTTCGAATGTATAAAGATACCCGCAAATAACAAGCAAATTCCTTTAAAATAACTTGTAATTTTTTTTCGAAATCTCAAGTACAATTACAGAATTTTTATAACATGAAATTAATAACACACTTGTATAAATACGCAATTGCGCAAACTCAACCATCACACAAATATTGAACATTGTTGTGAATTATGGACCGGGTGGTCTGAGTGGGTGGAGTGTGGTTGACATTACCCTCAGACACCAGGTAGTCTCTCTCGATAGAAACCATATGTAACGGATTCTGTCTCAGTTGAATCTTGAACTTGGCTTCGGCATAACGAATTTTGCTGTTGTTTACTCGTATATTTTAAATCGGGCTCGCAATTCTTGGCTTCGGCGTAATAGCTGCCGTTGTTTATTAGGATTTTTGTCTCGAATATTAGAATTCTCTTTAGTTTCAGTCTAATTAATGTAATGGTTTAATTTGTTAAAGATTGTTAAGTTTATTGTTGAGATTTATTGTTACCATTAAATCCAGGAAAAGACAATTCTAGGACTCCAGAATACTATTATTATTATTTTATAACACCACACACACACGCAGCAGTATATTCACCACAAACATAGTAATCACAAGTTCGTAAAAGGTAAATGAAACGCACATCCTCTGTCAGATGTTTCATTTCAATGTTGCTTCTCTGCAACGTTTTTACATACACAGTGAAGCCATTCTAGAAATTTCTAGAGATATCTCTTCAAATAATCATCTTAAACTTTTTGAAATTTGTCTCCAGGCCTTTTGTCGCGATTTCTGGCGACTTGGGTGACGAATTTATCGCCAAGGTCTTCACACATATATAAGCCATCTTTTTTATTATAATATTTTTTAGCAGGGAAGCAAACATAAAAGGTTCAAATTTCCCTTAAAAATATTTTCAATGCATAAATATTTTTAAATGCAATTCAATAAATTTATCTGTTATATTTATTGTTGATCGTGGTATCTAGGCACTGTCCACTACAAATTAAATTATATCGGAAAACATGACAATTATTTCCATTTTTCCTACTTGGATTCAAAATGTGCATGACATTTTTAATTTCTCATCCTTCCATCGTAACCGAAATAATATACTTCCTGTTTGTCCTGTACACACAAATGTCTTTCCTCGTTCGATGGAGGGAAAATAAACTAAACTTTGTTCTAATTTGATGTACCTTCTTATGAAGATTATTTTTTTTAAAAAAATCATCAGTAAAAACTCGTTTGAATTGGGTTGTTTCCGTTGAAAGTATTTGCTAAGTACGTATTGCGATGTGTGGTATTTTTTCCCTTGAGCCTAATTGGAATTCTGATCTCATTGAGGTACTTCCGCTCTTTGTCGGAACTCCCTCTGATATATATTCAACGGAAATTTATAACATCGATTTGAATTTTTAAGAAACATGTATAATTATTTTCAAAATTCATTAATCAAAAATTTAAGGAAGTATTTTGAATCCTAAAACTATATTGAAAAGACCTCGAAGATACTATATAATTCAATAATGTAATAACCATAGTACTATATAATTTTAATTCTTGATTTATTGAAATTATCGCATTTAAGTATTAGTCTATCTTACAAGGGGGCATTCATTCCCTACTCGTCATCACCGATTTCGCTGAAATTTATAGAACATGTAGGGCTTGGCTAGAAATGAACGTACCCATAGTAGAAACTCCAAATGGCCACGCGTATAGAAAATAAAAAAATATTTCCTACCTTATGAACCATTTACTTTACACCATGCCGAGTATGAGTTGGCGTAGCGGAAAAGCTCGTAATACGATGATCGTGGTTTCAATTCTCAGTGTGTAGGCTTTATTCCCCCCCCCCTCTTTTTCTCAATTTTTATATTATTCATTTCCTAATTAAGGACTTTTGTTTTTACGAAAAATATCATCCCGACTCATGTAAATCATCAGTTGTCAGTGAATAAAGTTTTGAATTTTCATGTACAAAGTTTTTTCGTATGCGCTTTAATTACAATTCTTTGTTAAAAAGTCCAAAATCCCAATTTTTTACCTTTTCTGTGCCTTTTGTACGAAAAAATAAATAAAATAAATTATTATCTTCTTTGTGCTTAGTTGGAAAATGAATAAGATAAAAATTGAGAAAAAGAGAAAAGAATTCTACACACAGGGAATTGAACCCACGACAATCGCATTACGAGCCCGAGCTCTTATCACTACTCATACTCAGCAAGCGGTGTAAAGTAAATGGTTCACAAGGTACGAAACATTTTTATTTTCTATACGCTTGGCCATCTGGAGTTTCAATTACGGGTACTTTCATTTCTAGTCAAGCCCTACGTGTTCTATAAATTTCAGCGAAATCGGTAATGCCCCCTTGTTAACTTCTTAACTGGTTTGCCCGTACAACAAACGGGCTACGGAAGGTTGGCACAACCGGTTTCCCCGCACGCTGTACGGGCACTAATATTTTCTTTCTATCTTTGATTTGCACATATATTTCATTTTTATAGTGAGACTAGCTGACCCGCCCCGGCGTTGTACGGGCTTTTACCGAGGGTATAACTTAATCCCCATGTTAATTTCATCCTTTCTTTCTGACGCCAGCACTTTTGTGCGGGTGTGACGCGTACGATGTGAGAGTGCATGGCCCGTGAGTGCGTGTCATGGCTTTCTCGTTTAACATTTTCCCTTCTCTTCACAAAATCAGCACTTCCAATATTATTTCTCGAAATTACTTTGACTTCTTTGTTTCTTTCCTCTCCGCTTAGCCCGGCGTTGCGCTTTTACCAGTGAATAACTTAAAATCCCCATGGGAATTTCCTGTTTCCCTCAGGACGATAGCACTTATGTGTGTGTATGCGCGATGTGAGTGATTTCTGTAACTATGACATTAAAACTCGCTTTTTCGAAATTTATTCTTGCGTTGGTGTGGTGCGGTACTTAGGAGAGGTGGGTAAAAGCTTAGGTGTCGTCCTCGTCACTTGACCATGGTTGAAAATTTCGAGGTCCGTCTTCAAAATCCCTCGAATAGGCGAACAGTGCGAATTTATAAATCACTCACTCACTTTTCAATTCTTTCGTTGCAATTTTTTGATCCCCGTAAACGAAAATGTAGTCTTTTTAAAAATAGATGTATGTTGAAAAAAGAAAAGTAGAAATAATTCAAATTACAAAATTTTACTACTATTTTAAATCTTGAAGTAAAATTGTGAGGATATTTTGAAATGTTCGACACACGGGAAAAAAGTTTCATGCAATTATCTTTATAAAAGAAGAAATTATTAAATGATTGTTTTAAGTATTTTGAGTGTTTTGTTAAAATTTGTTAAAAAAAGTTTTTGGCTTTTTATTTTTTAAATCACTGATTCTAAAAGTTTTAAAAATCATTTTTATTTAAACGCAACGGTTATGATTTATTTTAGAAAAAATCATAAAATATGCAAAATATCATTGTTTTGTAAAAAAAAAAAGATAGTTTTCGGCATTTTATTTTTTTAATCACTGATTCTAAATGATCAATGAACTTTTTAAAAATCCTTTTCATTTAAATTCATCTATATTTATTCATTTTAGAAGAAATCATAAAATACAAAACAAAACTAATTAATTATTTTATACTAATATTGATTAAAAATATTCATTTAGCAATTAATTGTGACATGCCAATTTAGTGATTTTTGATATATTAATTACACGCAATTAATAATGAAGAATTTTTTATTTGAACATAGCATTTATTTTTTTCTAAGGAAGTTATGCTTATTTAACTGAATAATTCAAAAAAAAAAAATTTCGAAATGGGTAAATTTTGCGTTTTTATTATGAAATTATATGTCAAAAAAAGATTTATACATTAGGCATTATTTTAAAGTAAACTATAAGTTTTATGAAAGAGAACAAAAATTTTGATACTGATAAATATTTTAAATGAGTATCAGAAATGTATTGAATACATTTTTTCATCTTAATCTAACATCTATAATGATTTAATTTTGAAAATTATCTAAAGAAAAAATGACGTAAATTGAAGCAAAAATAACTTTTTCACTCGCATTTTTTTTTTACTCGCCAAATTTACTGATTTCCCCCTGTTTAAGGCAGAACTTTTTAGTGTAACCCTTGAGTTAGATGCGGTCGACGGTTAAACAGTTCAAAGGTCTTTGGCACAAAACTATTTTTCGACTCCAAGGTTTGGCTAACTGTAAAATCGCGTATTTTTTATTAATTTTTTTATTTTTAGGGCATAAGTTTTAAGTTAATGCTTTCAAACTTCACAAATTAATTGCAAAAACAAAGTACTTTGAAATAAAAAATGTACAAAAAATACTGTTTAAGTTATTTCTCAGAAAAAAAGTAGTTTACGAAAATCACAAATTTTTTTAAAAATCCGTAATTTTGAGGTAATTTTTTCAATCTTCGTATAGATTACGGATAATATTGCTTTACACATGGAAAAAAAGTTTCGTGCGATTACCTTCATAAATGAAAAAGTTATTTAATGCTTAGTAAAAATCTCGACTAATTTTTAAAAATTCTTTTAAAAAAAAGTTTTGGGAATTTTATTTTTTAAATGAATGTATCTAAAAGAGAAAGGCTTGAAGTTAATTAGTGTAGAATATCGTTTTAATAAGACGGAAAAAAAATTCATACGCAACGATTTAGAAATAATTTTCATAAAAAGGCATCAGTTTCAACTATTTTTTAAAAAATTCTTAAAAAATAAAAAATATCATTATTTTGCAAACAAAGTTATACCGTATCGTGGCAAAATAAATGATCTTTCCGATTCTGTAATTATTTTTTGTCTGATTTTAACAGGAAAAATTGGATGGCAATTTTAAGATGGTGGTAAACGTCGGATCACCGCTCGGCCCGAAACGGAATGGAAGTTCTGCCAAGTAAACAACCCGCAGGAGTAAAACAATTAGGCGTTTTAAGGTTTTTAATTAATATCTTTTTAACTAATTGCAATATCGGAATGAAAAATAGTTTACGTCCTATTCTCAGACCTACTGAATATTCGCACAAAATTTCATCAGAATCGGCCAAGTCGTTTCGGAGGAGTTTGGTTACAAACACTCTCTGTGACAGGAGAATTTTATATATTAGATTATTAGTGTTAAGTGTTTTTTTAAGCGATGAAGTTTGTCTCTGGTACTAAAATATTTCTCATCCAGGATTTTCTTTGTGGTGAATGCGGGGATTCTTCATTCAATGAAGGAATCTAGATTCTTGAAAATATTCGATTTAGAACAGGGATTGGTAAAGCAATATGCACTTTGTTGCTTGAGTAGAAATGAAAATGGAAACATAATCTAAAAAAGCCGATTTCTCGCCCATTGCAATGCAAGACTGAATATTGCACCTTGTTTCAAACTGTGTATGCATATATATGCGCTCACACACTCTTAATCTTCTGAAAAAGATGTACGAACAAGAAATTTTTTCTGTACTTATGAGGGAAATTCTTTAGATATATATATATATATATATATATATATATATATATATGAAACATTCTTCATAGCATGTAGAGTGTACTTTTTAGAGCAAACATTTAGCGGTTTTAGTGTTACACAATTATAAAATAAAAAGTAGTGTGAAAACTTTAATATTTTTTGAGAACACTAATAAACCCCGTTCACTACAAAGGGGTCTTACAGAAGAAAGCGTAAAGCACACATCACAAAGGAATTTTAAAGTCATGAAAGATTACAACACAAACATCTATGCCTTCTCCAGGATTCGAACCTAGGTCCTACGGCACCGCAGTCAGCGTCACTAACCACTATACCGGATGGGCGGGAAAATTTTTAAATTGAAAATGAAATTTCTTCCATTTTCGCTTTTTGTTACGTAATATGGTTAGTTATATGCAATATGTATAAAAAAATGTGCCTTTTTTGGATCCTTTTGGGCAAAAAAATTAATTGCTTAAAGGGCTGTGATGATTATATTGCTAAAATATCCTGATGGTTATGGTATCCTAGCAGTTATGGTTACGAACTCGCTGCTGGTGTGTTGCGGGTTCGAATCGTAGAGCCACTGAAGACCCGCCGTGTAGAGTGGGCTAATACACTTAAAATCTGTCGTGGATCAAAGTTAGGAGAAGTTAGGAGAGGGGTATGACTGCTCAGATGTCGTCCTCGTCACTTGAGCGATGTTCAAAATTACGAAGTCTGTTACCAATAGCTCTCGAGTTGTTTCATAGTAGGAGTTAATATAGCTCTCCTTCACTCGTGTGAAAGTGATCCATTTAACCACTAGAATTAAAGACATTTCAATGTCTTTCTTCTATTATTATAAATGGTTGTGGTCAGCTTTGACAAGTTGTGGGTTCAAGTCCTGGTCCCACTGAAGACCCTCCGTATTGAAGAGCTAATGCATCGTCCTCGTCACTTGACCGTGATTCAAAACCACGAGGTACATCACCCAAAACCCTCGAATAGCTGAATAGAGTGAAATCTATCGAGTCACAAAATTTTCATCTTGGCGTGTAGGAAAGTTTGGAGAGGGGGATGCCCACTCAAAGTATGGCTTACGTCACTTGACAAAGATTCAAAATTATGAGATCTGTCACCAATAACCCGTTTGAGCCTCGACATACTCACCATGCATCGGCCCCCTATGCACGGCGGGTCTTCAGCAGTACTAGGCTCGAACTCACGACACGCCGGCCGCTAGTCCGTTACCTTGACCACTAGGCACGGTGTAGTTTCAACGTACGACGCTAATTAAGAATCAGTTGCGTAACGATTGTAATGGTTTAACTCTCGAGGTTTACCTCTTAAATGTAACTTGCAATTTTTATGTTGTGTTGAAATTTTTCAACTGTCGCCTTCTTACTGTGAATGAGTGTTTATTAACGTCTCACTCTAATCAACAAACTAAACAACACGAATCTATGCATCTTATAATTTTGAGGGCCACGGTAGCCTAGTGGTCAAGGTATTGGGTCGTGGCTGGAGTGTCATGAGTTTGAGCCCAGGTCCACTAAAGACCTGCCGTGTAGGGGAGTGATGCATTTTAAATAAGTCGAAAGGTCAAATGGCCTCCCGTTGGTGTGGTAATTAGGAGAGGGGTGCCAGCTCAGGTGTCGTCCTCGTCACTTGACCATGGCTCAAAATGACGAGGTCCGTCCCCAAAAGCCTTCGTGTAGCTGAACAGTGCGACGTTAATACTCCCTTGCTCACTCACTCAGTCTTATAATTTCGAACTGCGGTCTAGTGACGAGGACGATACCGTAATTTCGAAATTCCTACACCATGTCAAAGTGAGGACTTTAAGCTGTGACAGATTTAACGAGCAGTCGCCACTCTGCTTCCCGAGATAGAGGAATTTCATTGGCACTGGGGTTCAAATTCAGGACACGCTGACCACAAGTCCGCGGCCATGACCACTAGGTGACCGCGGCCACCCACCATCTTACACAGGAAATGCGATATGCTGTTATGAAGTGATGTATAGAATGATTTGAAGTGAAGCTGAATATAATGATAATAATTTACTGCGGATCATATTACCGATCGTGTTTCCACTGTTTATAGTTGGTTATTTTAAAGAAGTATTTTCCAAGTATATACCTCGTGACTGTGCCGATGCTTATGAGGACTAATTGACTTTCATCCCTTCTGGTTATATCAGATAAGTAAAGTTTAGTTCTTTGTTATTGTACGCCATAGTTGATCTTCCCATCATAAACATAGGCTATCTAATTACTAAGATATTTTTGAGATAAAAATTTGGGAACTAGTTTGATATCACGGGACACGGCCCCAAACGCTGTTTGCGTGATAAAGAATCACGCCAAGCAACACATGCCATTGGAATGAAATTCAAGATGGAGGCGGCCTGGCAGTAAGGCTAGCCAGGAAAATAATTTTAAAGAACTGTTTTGAAAAACATTAAAATCGATTTCAAAAAGAATTTAGGAATAGATTGAGACTAACCAAGATCAATAAATAATCAATATCAATATTATAAAAAAATCATATTTACTAATTGTAATATTATGTAGTTTTCAATAATCTTGTAATATAACGTTATAGAAATTATTATACATAATATTCATATAATACTAAAAAGTAATAATTATTAGATATTCATATGGTATTACTTTTTATTATTTTATATAATAATCACGTAATATAATTTAATAGGTTTTATAAAAAAGAATAATCATCCTATTGTAATATAAGAATCGTACAGATATAAGAATACTCATTTAACATAATTATAAAAAACAACAAAGTAACTGTAAATAAATAACAATAATAAATAAATAACAATAATAAATAAATAACACATAGTAATAATATTTATAAAATAACAATTATTACAAATAACGTATATTATATGGTTATTACACATTATAATTATTGTATTTTTATATTATTAATAAAATAATTACATAATATATATTAAAATTGATAACGAATAGCAACTAAAAAGTACTGAAAGCTTGTTGTGTTCCAAAAACTGCCAATTTCTTCAACGAATTTCATCGAACAAGAAACGGAAAAAAAAAACATTTTTAAAAAGTAAAATAAATTGATATTAAACGATTTATAGAAATAGTTAAAAATATAACACTCATTCTTTTTCAAAAAATATCCTAGTTCTCACCAATGATATTGGAAATATCCATATTAGAAGATAGCATTAAGTAAAACATAAGACTGAAATAATAGTTTGATTCGGGATTGCAATAAAAATGGTTAAATTGTAAAAAAAAACGAAATAAAATCGTCTGAAATTAATAGGATTAATAGAACCAATAAAAATTATTTCTAATATACGTTATCTCCATGGCAGCCCCATCGCCAGACGATAAAAATATCAAGGTAACCATATTGCAATGTTATCGCCCATCTTGGCAAACATAAACAACAACTTGGTGCGGTGCCCCGTGATATCAAACTAGCAGAAAAATTTGTTTTGTATGTTTTCTACTCATACTTCCGTATCAGGTTTAGATAGAAATCCATCAGGTGCGGAACGATAGAAGTTACCTACTTAGATTTTAGGGTTTTAATCACAAACTTGCCCCAAAAGAAACCAAATTAAAAAGAAATGTTGTCGTGTGTTTGTGCCATCCGATTGACAATGTCAGATCGAGGATCACGAAATTCATCGTGACGAGCTAAAATACGTCTGTCGTTTTATAGACGCAGCTTTGAATACCATGCAGGTGAAAACACATTTCGAGGGGGGAGGACACCCTGGATATTTTCCGGGGTCTCCTACCCCTTTCGACAACCTCTTGATGACTTTCGACTCGCCACATATTTAGAGTCCCCCATGCCACACAGGCACAATACATTTACAAACATCCATATCTTCTCCGGGATTTGAACCGCATCTGATCATGGCTAGCGTGTCATGAGTTCGAGCCCATTACCACTGAAGACCCGCCGTGTAGGGAGGCCGCGGTGGTCAAGTGGTCTAGGCATCGGATCATGGCTAGTGTGTCATGAGTTCGATCCCAGTACCACTAAAGATCTGCCGTGTAGGGGAGCGATGCACGTTAAATCTATCGAGAGCTCAAACGTCCTCCCGGGGGTGTGGTGTGGTAGTTAGCAGAGGGGTGCCAGCTCGGGTGTCATCCGCGTCACTTGACCATGGTTCAAAATTACGCGGACCGTCGCCAAAAGCCCTCGTGTTGCTAATCAGTGCGACGTTAATATTCACTCACTCACACCCGCAATGTAGGGGAGCGATGCACGTTAAATCTGTCGAGAGCTCAAACGTCCTCCCGTTGGTGTGGTGTGGTAGTTAGGAGAGGGGGTGCCAGCTCAGGTGTCGTCCTCGTCACTTGACCATGGTTCAAAATTACGCGGACCGTCACCCGTGTAGCTGAACAGTGCGACGTTAATATTCACTCACTCCCGGGATTTGAACCAAGCCCCCCCCCCCCATCACAGCTGTCAGCGTTACTAACCACCATCTCATTTGGATGCAAACAAAATAAATGATTCATCAAAAAGTAGATAATTTTTTAATAACTAAAAGCGTAAAATTTTTTTTAAGTTAATATTGTGCAAAAATATAAGAGTAATTACAAAAAAAGTTAATTCTAAGAAAAGTTTTTTTTAAACTTTTCGCATATTGTCGTTGTCAAACCAATATCTGCTACGTGCACTTTTTTGAGATTTTGACTATTTAATAACCAAATGTTCGCATAAATAGATTGATATGTGTCTCTAAGCATTATACGGTGAATTGTGGGTACTAAAAAAATATACTATGTAACATCAGCCAGAATATTGTCAAAAATATCTCAAAGTCCTCAAATCCTTTTTGCACAAAGCTGATATTGGTTTGACGACGACGATATCTAAAAGGAAAAAAACTTTAAATTTAAAAAATTTTATTGCAATTTTCTTTTTATAATTTCTGTAAATATTCAGCTTGGAAATTATGGCGGTACAAAAATTTTGGAATACTAATGAACCCTATTTATTTTGTAATTTTTAATTATCTATCAGCATATCGGGGTAAGGGACATTATGAATCATTTGGAAGGAAGAATTATAGTATATTATATCTTCTAATTTTATTTTGGCCGAAAATTTTCGAGACTAATAATCAGATTCAAATGAAGTTTGAAATAAACTATTGAGAACCTTCTATACCAAACTCTGTAAAACATCAAAACTCCATAATAGAGTTTAAGAAAAAACCAACTTTTTAAAAAGTTAAACTATTATGTTTATTAACTTGATTAATTAATACAATTAAGCTAAAACTTGTTTCAATGGTTCCAAAATTTACCTTACTGAAGCCCTTAAAGTTCTTTTTAAAACTGAAGGAATCTGTAGAATTACTCTTCCATCCGATCATTTACGGTACTTTTAAGTGTATTTTTAGAATCCTGAAAACTCTCAATTGAGCACTAAAATAAGAACATTTTCCTTCGATAATTAGGAGAAAAGTAATTAGATGCTTTTTTCCGCTTTATATCTATTTCGGGTGTATTTGATTGCTTTAAAAAAATTAGTTATTTGGATGAACTTTAAAAAATGACTTTTTCGGACTTTAATTGAACGTGACGAGTTGAGAGGAACGTTTATTTCTCAACATTATAAGCATTTGAAACAAAATATATGGAACAGGATGATTAAAAACGTCTTTCTTAGCAACATTTTTTCAGTATTAGTGATAAATGATAGGACGAATAAAATCTAAATAATGTTTTAAAACTGTCAAATTTACATAAAAATATACAGAATCACTTTTTTTCGTGATATTCATAAAAATTTCTCAGCACTTCTTCATTTTTGCCATTTCATGAGGGCTATTTTGTAATAATTTTTAAAGGTTAAGCACATGATTGTGTAGGGAAAAAAATCTATATGAATTGATTTAATGTAAAATTAATTAGATTATTAATTAATCATGTTAAATCTTTATTTAAAAATTTCAGCGAAATAGTAGCTACTAAAGGATAATGGTTTGTAAAGTGAATTGTGAAAATATTTAGTTTCTTATAACAGCTATATATATTGAATTACAGGATGCGCGGAATCTTGTTTTGTCTTAAAGAGCTACGTATATATATACACAAGGAAATGCACACAATATATATATGCAACTATATACGTCTTCATCCTTTATTCACACACAAAATACTGGTTTATTTTTAAAAATTTTACTGAAAACTGGATATTTTTGCTTTGATGTAATTTATCTTTCAACAATGTTAAACTTTTTTGTGATACTAATGGAAGCTTCAAAGGAAAATTAAAAACACAATAGTGATTGAAAACACTCAGTAATTTTATAACATTACAATTTTCCTTGAACAATTTTCGGAACCTGTGTAAGTTAAATATCCTACATATTAGCTTGTGTTGCAACTTGATTTTTTCGTATCATTTGATTGAAATCAGTGCAAATATAAAATAACGTGTTGTTGTTTCTAATGCTACCTGTCTGACGGTGTCAGATCGAGGCCCACGAAATTCATCGTGGCAAGGGGCTAGGTGTACGCCTGTCGTTAGCTTTTAACACCATGTAGGTGACAGTACGATTTGGCTTGGTTCATACACGATAGATGGCATGACCACCTATCTCCACCTCCACATGGAACTGGAGGAGAGGAAAATATTCTCAAGCCCCCTGCACCCGTGGTTGCTGCTACGACCACCCACAAGACTTTCGGACCCACTGATTTAACGATCACGTACTCCATGTGTACTCGGAGGGTATTTGGTGACATGGGGCATGGAACCCTGGCCTTCCGGTCTGGTGTCCGATGAT
The DNA here is from genome assembly GCA_019973975.1 of Trichonephila clavata. Classification (NCBI taxonomy): domain Eukaryota; kingdom Metazoa; phylum Arthropoda; class Arachnida; order Araneae; family Nephilidae; genus Trichonephila; species Trichonephila clavata. The sequence continues at coordinate 639,380 of BMAO01014348.1, forward strand.
CTCATCACTAGGCTACTCACGGCTCCATTAAATAACGTAGAATTTTTTTTATTAATATCTATATATGCTTATCAAAGATATTTTAAAAACATTCAAGTAAACTATTGATACCACTAAAGACCCGCAGTGTAGAGGATGCACGTTAAATCTGTCGAGAAACAAAAGTACTCACGTAGGTACGGCGTAAAAGTTTGGAGAGTCAAGTGCCCCCCAGGTGTCCTCGTCTCGGATTCGTGGATGAAGAAGAACGAAGTTCATTTCTTAAAGCTCTCGGGTTGCTCCAGAGAGTGACGTTAATGTACGATCAATTAATTGAAATTCCATGGAGGACATTAATTTGTAAGTCAAATGTATTATTATGAGGGTTTTTTTTTTCTAAAGGTTTCAAAAGGAATACAAATTTCGAAATTATGGGAGAAAATTCATAGAAAAAGTGGCATAGAACCCCTTAATATAAATTTATACACCAGGGCTCGGCAAACTAGGGTACGCTTGCCAAATATGCCACACGGAGCAATTCTAGGTGGCACTCCACACAATTCTACATAGTTAAGAAATAAAGTTAAATCTCGCTCTGTCTGTCCTCTCTAAGCCTCATGCATTTTATTTAAAGGCTATTTCCTACTTTCAATTAATTTTTTTATCTTGAAACAATTCTGTTGCATCTGTTTGCGTGCAGTTTGTGTGTGATTTATTTATATATAAATATATAACAAGATCCTCTGTTTAAGTGACTCATTCTTAGCATTAAATATTCAACTCAAATCCAAACGATTGTATAATACATCTAAAAAGAACATCACTCATTGCTACGTCGCGGGAAAAAAATTCTTCAGAATTATTGAAAGAAAATTTAAGGAATTAAAAAATTTGGAAGATAAACTCTACTGATAAATCAACTAGTGGGAAATTGTATGGTTTCCATCGACTTGGAACCTCTGAATGAGTTCTAAAATAAGTATATGCGAAATCACAATTTATATATTTTGTGCCCTAAGAATTTGCTTCGTATTAAAGGTATTCCTGACCGCGGAATTCCTCTCCTGTCAGTTGCAATTGCTCAGTCTAATGGAAGCGGTCAAGGATTCGTCAAACGTATGTGTAAAATAAAGTACCAAAATAAGAATTGTCTTTGAGTGAAAAATGCAATAAAATGTAATTCAAAATGCCATTAAGCCTACCATGTTGCAACAAGAAGGTGAACTTTAATTTCTTATTCTTTTTACGTGAAAATTTTGTTTTCCTTAATAAGAAATAAATAAAAAAATTTTGGCAGGTGCAACTTTCATTTTTCTTTTCGTATTTTGAATAATTCCTTCAATGTCTCTCTCATTATTTTGTCAGAATAACATTTGCATTTTTAGGAATGTACTTCATTGATACAACAGCCTTATCATTAACTTTTTTCCATATTTTGCCTAAATAGCTTTGGTCATTCTATACAATGCCTAGGCAAAGTATGTAATAAATATCATATCTCATACTTTGCCTAAAAACGTCAGGCATTCTATACAATGCCAGCATTTCATACTTTTCCGGTAACATATATATGTACAGTAGAACGTCATTTAACAGAACGTTTATTATCCGGAACGTCTAATATCCGGACTAGTATTTTTTGTCAACTTCATGTACTTTATATGAATACGTTTTTGAACAGTGCAATGCTCAATTGTTGTTTCGCTTGAGGCTGAAAGTGACGGGAAAACCCAAGGTGAGGGATATTTAGGGAATTTCAGTTGTGCGTGATCTGGTAAGCATCTGCATGGAATATTAAGTCAGTTTGTTTTCAAGTGAGGGGTGTATACGTGAAGACGAGGGCAACAACAACAACAAAAGTAGCAAGGGTCCATCAAATGCTGACGCGTTTCTGCGTTAGAGACAGCTATGGAGTGGTACGAACAGCAATCAGAGTGATGTCCTACTCAACTACTGCTGCTCAAGAGAATCAGAGACCTTGCAGTGAAAACAAGATATCAATCATTGGCATGGCCAAGTAGTTTTAGCGCGTTTTTCATATGTTGTATTTTACAATAATGCAACTAATGAACTTTTTACTAACAGAAAGTAGTGTACTGTACCACTCCTCTAAATGTACTAGAGCTGAAAAGAAATGACACAAATCTGTATCAGCACTATAAAAAAGCACAAAAAAAATTTTTTTTTACAGAAGCTTAGGAAAATTCGGGAAAACTATGGGGAAATTTAAATAGGATTCGGCTCATCTAGGGCACAAATGCGACCAAATGCCGAAAACCCGAGGTCAATTGGTTGCTTATTGGCTGAGAAAAAGGTACGACAACATATGGAACGAAGACTAAGACGAAATTTGCGTCCTAATAGCGTTTTTATTTCCACTACATGAAAAACGCGCTAAAAAGGAAGGTGTACAATGGTACACAACATCGAAAAATAAGTGATTGTTTTACACAATCAAGTAAAATTGCGACATTTTGAACCTATTTTGCTTTTTCATCAAGCACATTTCCCGCATGTGATGATTTTCAATATTCGTACAGTGTCCGATTTCATATGCTGCATGGATCGCATTCAGTTTTTGATTATACGAACAATCGCGTATCCGAACTGTGTCCGGCCCCAATTGATTCGGATAAGCGACGTTCTACTCTTCATTGTAGTGGCATAACGTACACTCCTGCAATCTTCACCTCGCGAGGGTGGGGGGCAGGACACAAAAGGGCCCAAGTCCTGACTAACGCCAACTGACTTTGCAGGGGCACCCTAACATTCTTAGTTTTGAATATTCCCTCTGATATATTTTCCAAAATACGTCTGAAATTAATTATCAGATTTTTATGAAATGAAGGACATTAGCTGTTAAAATTATTCTTTATCTAATCTTACGGGGGGGGAGGGGAATTGTGGATCCCATAATTGAATTAAAAAAAACTTTGAAATTAATTACCTAACTAATTTTGAATTTCCTTCACTCATTATCAATAATTTATCCTATAATTTATTTTCAAAAAATCATCAAAAGTGATATCAATTTTATCCAGATACAATGACAATTGTGAAAGTGTCCCAATTCCCCCCCCCCCCAATATATTTCTAACGTTACCAGTTTTAAAACAAATAACGGAAAGAAGTTACTGCATCATAAAACATGAGAGAAAAAAAATTTAGATTAATTAAAATTTATTCGAAAACTCTAATTATATTTCCCGTTTTGTAATACTATATTAATTATTATAAAAATGTTATAATAAAGAAAAAAACTAGGATAAAAATTCAATAAAAAGTTGTAAATTCTGTGTGCAAAAATAGTACATATTTATTTCTCTGAAAAATCTCATTCAAACCGCAAAACAATTACACCTCATGCACTAGATATACTGAAGTCAAGGTCAAGTTGAAAGATAAATATATATCGCGAATTCAAAACACTTCTTTTTTATCTTCGGAAGCTAAATTTGGAAAGCGTGTTGAATTTCCTGACAAAGCCCACGCGCTTCATTTTCATTGTTTTTCCATTTCTCAATTATTACTATATCCAGCAGATTTTAAAAGAACAATGGATTTTGTGATAAATGTTGCTTTTTATGGAACCCGAAAACGCAATATTGTTATCTTTAATTTAAAAAAATATTCGAATGGATTCTATTAAAATATATTATGATATAAAGAGTTTTAAGAGTGTACGAATATCATAGGTTATTTAAAGAAATCCAAAAGCCATTGTCAAGTGACGTTTATACCTGGATGCATCCGTTCAAATCCTTCATCTCAATTTACAGAAAGGATTTCAATTGTTAAGAGTAAAGAATGAAATTTTTCACTTGGACGCACAAACATCGAATATTGTAATTGACTTTTCACCTGTTTGGTGATGCGTTTAATTTTACTGTTGTAGGAACACAACGGTGGTTTGTTTGTTTTCTCGGTGTTTCTTTTATTATATATCTTATATTTAGGACTGCGGCTAATTTAGAAACAAAGGCAGATAATGCTTTTATTTTTGAAATAAAAAAATATTACAGTATTGATATCTGTAAACAAACACTAATCAATATATTCTTATTCTTGTTTTAATGCTTTTATATTGCTTTTTATTAGCAAAGTTCTAAAAAAGAATTTAAAAAAAATAGTTTCAAATAAGTTGAACTGACCTGAATGAATATGTGTGTTTTTCAGTTCACGTGACAGTATTTTTTTTACTGCGGTCATTCAATTCCCAAGAATAAACACTCAAGCAGATTTATTGTATTTTTATAAGTGCGAAAACACTATGAAATATATATTACCGTTTCATAAATTTGATCATAATCTTGCTTTTACTATGGATAATATTTTTTTATGTATTCATTCGTTGTATAATTAAATGTACGCAAATGCACAAGTCTCAGCTGCCTAATAATGAATGTCATTGGATTCATCGGGTGGCTTTGGTATCCTAGTGGTCAAGATCACGGCCGGGTCGGGTCGTGGCCGGGGAGCCATTTCGAGCTTCAGTGCCCCTGAAGACCTGCCGTGCAGAGGCACTGAAGCACGTTAAATTTGTCGATCTCAGTCCCTCCGGTGGCGAGGTATGGAATCTCGGAGAGGGGAGGTGCCAGCTCTGGTGTCGTCCTCGTCACTTGACCATGGTTCAGAATTATGAGTTCCATCGCCAATAGCCTTCGTGTTGCTTTACAGTATGTCGTCAATAAACACACGCTGGCTCACAGATCCATCGGGAAGAATTACGCGGTCCATGATAAATAAAACAACGAGCTTAGTCATCAGTAGGCGTTGTGGAGATCTCAATTTCAACCCCTATAATCATACTTTTTCTTTCATTTGTAGGATCCATTGATTTTTTTTTTTTTGCATCATTTCACACTGCATTTATAGTTAACAGATTTTTGTACTCTCATCAAATTTTAAAACAAGAAACGGAAGAAAAATTATCAAATGTTTATTGTCGAAATACTTTGTCATCTTAAAAAGAGTTATTGACCTTTTTTCCATCCATTTTAATGTATGTGTTACATTGTTCAGTAAAGTAAAAGTATTATTAATATATATTTGACTTTATATATAACAATATTTCTACTAATACAGAAGATAACATTCAGCTTTTTAGAAAATTATATCTCACACCAAATAATTTATAAATAGTTCTAAAAAACATAATACATATAAACACAATACTGCAGTACTATTATTAAAAAATTTCGTTTTTTTTAATATAGAGTAATATTGTGGAATATATTGTAGAAAAACCTGGTCACATTTGTTTTTGAAGAAGGCAAGAGATTAATCAAATTATGAATAACTTGAAATGTTTTCTATAAATATTGTATCAAAAACAAGTGCCAAAAACTTCATTCAAAATATTCTTAATTCAATTTTTTCCGTATTGTTCAATTGTTTTTCTTACTAAATTAAGTAATATAACATAACTAAGGTCTTTCCATTTTTTATTTATCTGTGACAATTTTCATTATTGACGTGCTATCTGAGTACTATTTCATTTCGATGGGTGTTACGAATTACGATTTATATAAAAAGTAATAAAAACATATAGGAAGAATTGTTTCCGTATAGAAACAAGGGAAGAGTAACAATATTTACATTTTTGCGTATACTGGTAAATTTATGCAAGAAAAATGTAGCTTTTTTGCGATGTAAAAATACATCAATATGCAAACAATTATTGCGTGTTTTATTTATTTTTCCGTAAACTGCACCCATTACCTGGGTTATTTCAAATTTTATTTATTAAAAATAAAAATTCATACATTTACGGTTAAAAAAATTTTTTTTCGAAAGCAAAACTTTTCGCAAATATAAAACTTATTGCAAATTGTGCTTATTTTATGCATCTCTCATTTCATATATTCCATTTCAAAATAAGAAAAATTTCAAACTTCTTTTTTTAAATAAAGAAATTATGTCGAGAAATAGACTTTTATTTTTGTTTTGGTTTAAAGACGCATTAATGTGATTGTGAGTTTGAGATTATCTTTTGTAGTAGCTATGCAATACCACAATATGAAGTAACAGAATAAATGACAAATATTTCAATGCCTCACGAAAAATTTCAAAACTCGCTACAATTAGTGCATTAATACTTATCGTTGTTGAATAATGATTACAAAATAAGATTACATAAGTTCATTAATAATTCTTACAATCAGATACCGTTACTTAATATCGATATATCATCGATTTCGATTACTTCCAAAAGAATAAACAATGACTTCCGGTTATTAACATCTTGCACACATAGATGAGATTCTAATTCACAGAGGTCCTTGTGGTTTATAATTAGCTTATGATTGTGAAGAATTCTTAGAAGCTTCCTGGTTATTTTTTTCTACTCGCTTTTTTTTCGCTTTATTGATCATAAGATGACTTATTTTTGTGTTTTAAAACTCTTGTGCAAATCCTCCAGCAGGTGGATTAAAAGTAATTAAGGTAGTGTTGGAGGAATAAGTTATATTATTTGAAGACTCAATTTTTAAAGGTTGAAGATTCCAAATTTCACCCACTGATAACAATTGTAATTTTTTTACAAAAAACATTTAAAGAAGAAATTAATTGAATAAAGCATCGAGCTACTAGACGAAAAGAACATTTTTTTTAAATCCGCAAATTGTAATGTATATTTTCAATCTTTGGTCAAAACACGGATAATAAGACTTGACGTACCGGAAAATGCTTACATTTCAGTTTTTAAATGTTTGTCAAATTTCTAGAAATTTGCGAAAAATCTTAAGAAGTTTTGGGAATCCGATTTTTTAAATTAAAGGATCTAAGACAAAAAAGCGTGTACCTTTTCAGGATGTAAGCTTGAGTGATTAGGATGATGAAAAAGAGCTACTGCAGTGCTTCTCAAACTTTCCGTATTTGCGACCCAATATTCAATCATAATTTTCATCACGCCCCCCCCCCTCCATACAAATAACGATGTATTGAATTCAATGATACTGTACTTTGACGTTTTAAAGCTTCAATACGACTCTAACCTCTTAAGTGCCACCGGCGTATATATCAGTCTCCATCAATCCGTGCGTTACATTCCCCGGACGTATATATACGTCTTTCCGAAGTGCGATCTCTTCTGAGCACTACTATTTATAAAATTATTCCGAAGACTTTGGTATGCAACAAAAGGACCTTGACAGTATTTGCGAAAAATTTACTTATTTCAGAGAATTTGCTTATTTTTATTCCTTTTCTTCCACCCACCCCACCCCAATGCATCCCATACGCGCTCCTACGTGGAAAGCGAAGGCATTGGGGAGCGAATCGAGTAACTTTTCATCGGCAGTTAAGGAATTAATTATAAATCGTACTAATTATCAAGATAAGTGTTAATTTTTGCATATAATTTTAAAAATGATAAGCCCATGGGGTCACTGGAAGTTATTAAACTTATTTTTATAGTACTGTTAAATTAATTATAAAATACATTGCGCAATACTGATACATTTATAAGTTTATCACATCAGTTTAAATGTGTATATTTTTATTATGTCAGAATGTATTTTGTTCGTTTACTTTCCGTAAATTAATATTTTTTGAAAATCTTTTTTTTTACTTCTAAATATGCTTGCAGCCCCCTCACTGAGGTATCACGCTCCACCAGGGGGCGAACCCCACAGTTTGAGAAACGCTGAGCTACAGAGAGACTGGAGCTTTTTGTCCATGTAAACGCGTAAATATTGACTCGTTTAAAAAAAAAGTCACATAAACAGTAAAATATCGTTATTTTGCACACAAAAAAAGTTTGGCCGTGTTAGACCGAATAAGCTATATTAAAGTACATTATATATATATATATATATATATATATATAATATGTATTTATTATTATTATTATTGTGATTTGTTATTGTGATTTGTTTATTGTGATTAATCATATTGAGTTAATTTGTAGGTATGCTGGAAATTTCTGGTAATACAAGTTTGAACAAGTATACACATTCATTTGACGCATATTTGACCCTATATTTTTATCACTCATTGTTTAAATAGTGTTACATTGATAGGGGTTCGAGGATTTTATGCAAATCAGTCACAAAGAACAAAACAGTTCTTCAAGAACTATGGAGTTGTATTATTGAAAAACAATCCTTGAAATACAGAATTCAGCAGCAAAATTTGCAGAATAAATAACAGAAGGTCTTCACACCTTCTACAGCGTTCAGATACAACTATTAGTGCCTAAAATACAAGTATGTTAGCCATTATTCTCAAGCACTCGCTCGTCCTACTCAACAGCCAAGCTAATCTCTAGCCGACTCTTCACGATCAAAACAAGACTACTAATCGCTAGTCAAAACAATGTTGTTGCCAGAAGAGTAGATTGCAGGTACTGGAACGAGTACAGATGTGCAATACAGAGACTCGAGTCTCAGACTTCTCCTCTTTCACGTGCGGTACTTCTTGTGAAGAAACACCAACTTCCACTACTAATGACCGGCCGTGCTCCTATACAGTCCTACTCCACTGTCGCTACTGCCCTTCCATCTAAACGGCTCAACCTAATTAACATGACATCAAATAAGGCTGATGCCATTCCTGACGAGCTAAAACCTTGTGCTCTGGAAATGATCGAACAAAGATATCCAGCGAATGAGTGGTTCCATGTTTACACTGACGGGGCTCATAACCTGCCAAAAATAAACGGAGCCAGCTCGGGATGGTTCTGTCGGCTGTTTGAGAGCTCATTAGCAAGTGGGGGGAAAACGTCACCAACTACGATGGCGAGGTCTTGGTGTCTGTGAAGCTGCAATGCAATTACTAGCTGCTGGCCTAGCTCCTGCAAAAGTTGTCTTCATAGACTCCCAACCTGCACTTTTAGCTTTAAGCAGCAATACACCAATTGACTGCCATAACACAATTCAGAGTCGAACTAAAATTGCGGAGCTAATTTCATATGTTTGGATTGTGGCCTTTCAGTGGGTCCCTAGTCATGTTGGCAATGAGAGGGCCGACCAAAAAGCCAAGCAAGGAGCAGAGTCGTCTCAACCGGAAGCCCCCTTGACTCTCAAAAGAGCAAAGATCATGATTTCTACATTCATCGACAAACTTACTACCGTGACCCAAGAGCCTTGGGAAATTCTGGCCTCTGTGGGTCTAATCCCGAGGCACCTGAAGAGAGCAGAGGCTTTCACCTAACCACCGGACATGACTTTCGGGGAGCACACATCCACTGGCTAGGCCTGGCTGCTGACGAGGCCTGATCACTCTGCAGCCATGCCAGAATGGAAAGAGACCACCTTCTCCAATGCACTGGACTCGATGAATACCCAACTGATGGCATCGTCAATCGGTACTGGGAAGCTCGGCGTCAAATAGTCAAGAAGCCAAGCATAGGCATTGGGAAAAAAATAATAGTTTCGGCGAGAGTCTCCCTATTTATAGACCTCAAGAGAAATCTGCTTGCGTCAGAGATCGCGATTATAGTATATTTATCCACTAATTTCCGGAAGGAATCCATAGGGTCACGAACTCTCCAAATTGGTATCCAAAAATAAGGCCCACTTGGCTCTATCGCCAAGCTTCCATTGAATCGCCATTATAATGTAAGAAACGCCATTGCTTGCGAATATTACAAATTTTAACATAAAATAATTACAACGTAGAGTAACATAAACGTTTTACACATCCAAATATAAATTATTTTACACAAAATTCGAAATGACATTGACCTAGCAATTGAACTAAAACGAAGATTATTCATATTAGAGACACGATCGTGTACCCTTGGCTACTGATAAAAAACAGTGGCCTAAATGAATTTTTTGTACGAATTCCAACAAGAAAGAAATGCTACAAAAGAGTTTCTAGACATTTATTGAAAGTGTTTGGTGAAGATACAGTTTCTAATAGAATATACAGAAGAGATGTTTCGAAGAAGTTCAAGTTGGTGAATTCGACCTCTCTGATAAACTGCTCTCTCCTAGAGTAACATGACTTTCTGACAACAAAGGAGAGTGCAAAAAAAGCTTGATTCAGCTCAGCAAACCATTTTGGACGATATTTGGAAATTAGGATGGGTGTGAAAATGTTCGCGTGTTTGTGTGTGGGGGGGGGGGTAGATGAGTTAAGTGAGAAGAAAAACGAGTGATTGTCTCATCATATGCACATCTCTGCTTGCGCGGAACAAAATCGAATACTTCTTGGACAGGATGCCTCAATCATCTCTGATTGGCTAGTTTAGCGGATCTGCGCATGACCATCCTCGCTTTTGTCTCAACTCCATTGGTGCTTGGAGACAATAGGCTGGCGCGTCTGAAACCAACTCCAACGCCGTACCTTTTAAACCATCTGGAGGGCTATAAATCACCCTGTGACTTTGACACTGAGGGTATGTCTTTATCACGACAGGTTGACATTCTTTTTCCTTCAGTTAGTTCACTGCCCACATGTGCGAGGGTGATCCAACACAGGATGCTATTCACAGCAGCGTTCTTTCGAAATCTCACTGAGACTAAAATCGTCTAGGTGTCGGAGAAAGAAAAGATGTGGCAACATCAAAGCCGTTTTCAGAATAGATTCGCATCTGTTTTCCCCCCAAAATGAGAGAAAAATACCCGGCTTTTTTAAAAAGATACATTATCCCATCTGGGCATCCCGGTCACCCTGTTCATCAAACTTGACAAGTATTGTCGGGGAGTGTTCGACTAGTGAGCCGATGTCACATGAGGATGAAAAGTGGGTTACCTATGAAATCGTCGTAAGGGCATATTGTGAACCCAGAAAACCTGCCCCCTCCATGTCTAAGCCAAAGAACTCGAGTAAGAGAATGTTGTGTGTGGGTGGGACATTCGTGGACCAATACATTTTGAGCTGTTGAAACTGAACACAAAGCTAAATTCGGAGATGTATTGTCAGTAATTGGATAATTTAAAAACCTTACTTCAAGAAAAGTGGCCTGCTGTTTTTAATAGGAAGGGCATCGTAATGCTTTACGATAATGCCAGGACACGCGCAGACTGCTTTGGGGACCCGACGAAAATTCGCAGAGCTAGGCTGGGAAATTCTCTCATCCACCATACATCGCGAACCTAGCATCCTTATATTATTACCTGTTTTTGACCCTACAAAAAATTTTTGCAGTGCTAAAAATTTAAAAACGAAGAAAATATCAGGTAAGCATGGTTCAATTTTTCGCCATTGGTTATTTTTTAAAAATAGGACATACAAATTACCCTCCCGCTGGCAAAAAGTTATAAATAATGATGGGAATTATCTAATTCTGTAAAGTTTATTCAAGGTACAAAAAAGATTTTTTTTTTTTTTAATTCTGAAAACGGACAGGTTGACCTAATATCTTGAAATACTTATCTAAAAGGAACTTTAAAAAACATCCACTTCTAATGCAGTGATCTCAAAGTGCCATTTTACATAAAAAAAAGTTTGAAAGGATTAAAAAAGCCATTTATTTATTGTTTGCTACAATTACATATCAACAAATAAGTTAATGCGTTAAGTATATATGTATATGCATAAATTTTTTTAAGAGAATTAAAAAACCATTTATTTATTGCTTGGTAGAATAAATTAAGACATTAACTCATCAACAAATGAGTTAATGTCTTGTATTGACAATCTTTTATTGGGGGGGAGGGAGTAAATCTTTTTTCTGCTTCAAGATTTTTTCTTGTTTTTTTCTTTCATAAACCAATTTTTTTCTAGCATTTTTCTGGTTATCTACTTTCTAATATGCTTCATTAATTCTACAAAGTTTTAACAAAAAAATGCATAATTTTACTTTTTTGAAATTAGTTAAATTTAGTGCAAGAAAAGAAATGGAACAAAAATCTCCTGGTGGCAGCAATTTTTTTTTCCATTTAATACTCTTTCAGAAGAAAAAGTTGTCAATGAACTATTTTTTATAAAATTGGAATGATAATTACATATACAAAAAGTAAATATAAAGAAAAGGACAAATGAGTTAAGCACAATAAATCAGTTATTAGGTGCGCTTCAATATTTAAAAATAAGTATTACTTAATCTTAAAAAACAAAAAAATTAAAAATTACTTATTTTTGAAAATTTTATCTTTCAATTTTTAGTTTTACCTTTTTAATTCAAAGTAATTGTTACAAATTTATATTCATAATATTATTTAAGTTGCAGAGAAGGAGAAGAAAGATTAATTAAAAGGAATAGTTGAAAATTGAAAAAGATCACAAAAAATTCCTAGGAACGCGTTACTCACGTAGGTGCTTACGTATTATCGCAACAACTGCCAACTCTATTAATAATTCGCCAAGTTGACAACTCCGATTTCCTATGTGTTGTACGCGCTGAATTAACAACTAGGTTCTTATAGTTTCATATAATGCCGCCAATAGGTTGCGATGATGCGTCAGTACCCTAACGTTTTTTCAAAATAGTAAATTCCATGGGAGTTATAAAAACTTATAATTCAATAATAAATAACTTAAAGATAATTGAAATAATAAATAAAAAAGGACAAAAATAATAAATTAATATACTAAATCTATTTTAAATTTAATATTAAATGTGACGTAAAATAACCACGTTTCCACCTCTATAAAAAGAAATGTGTTTCCGTAAAGATTTTATTATTCTGTTGTGAACTGATTAAAAGAATAACTTGAAACATTTTAATGGTTCTCTCTGTATGATGAAGGAAAGTGTATAACTGAAAATATATTGTATTATTCTTCTCTACAATACCTTTCATACGAAACTAAACATTTGATTTCTTGAACCTTTCTTCTAGATGCTTATTTTTGTCACATTTAATCATTTCAGGTTAAGGGAAACTTTTCCCTCCTATTTCAAAATTAGTGATTGTCGTATTTATTTTTAACAATATCTGCACTTTTTTTTATACAGAATGTCAAAATATAGAACGTAATTACGTAAAAGGTTACACTTTGGGAAAGAACTTGACAAATCAATTGGCGCAAATAATAAATTATTCGCTGGCTGTACTCTGTTTTTACTTCAATTTATTGTGTCGAGTAATAATACATTCCTGAGTTTTTTTGTGTGCATGTTTTATGATATTCAAAAAGTGAAACTTTGTTCAAAAATAAATTACAGTTTAATAACTAAAAAACACGCTTTTATTGTGAATCGAACTAAAAAGTAAAAAAATAATTCTTAATATAAGAATAAAATGATTAACGAGAAAATGAATGTCATTGTGGTAAAAGTGTGGGGTACTTTCAATTCTTATAATTTCTTACTAGTTCTATTCCGAAATACTGATTTAGTGTAAAAATGTAGTACAAAGCATCCCACGCTTTTACCCCAATGACATTCATTTTCTCGTTCGTCATTTTATTCTTATATTAGAATTATTCTTTTACTTTTTAGTTCGATTCACCGTAAAAGTGTGTTTTTTTTTAAACTATAATTTCTTTTTCTTTTTTTTTAGTTCGATCTACAATAAAAACATGGATTTTTTTTTTTTAGTTTTTTAAACTATCATTTATTCATTGTTTAATTTATCCTTGAGTTTGATATTTGAAACCGGAATTACGTGGCTGCTGGAATTAGTCTTGCTCTTCAATGGATATTAATTAACGGGTCTGAAGGGTATTTATTCTCTCCGTTTACGGGCCTTTTAACACGAAAGTCTTTTAACGTGAAAAAATATTTCAGTCCCCACAGTTTCGTGTCATACGATTTTCACTGTATATTTCGTTATAAATTTTTAAGTTTGGTGTGTGGTGTTGGTGCGTAGAATGAAGATCGAATGAGATGTCCCCTCTGTCATCTTACTGGAACTTCGGACTATTAGTTTTATTTGGCAGTCTTTTAAATTCGTCAGAAATAGATACCCGGAAACGATCTCAACACGCTTACCTCTCCACATCATAAACAGTCAGGAAATAAACATACAAGCATTCATCCATCAATTATTTTATTTTAAAAGAAGCACGTTTATGAGGAAAACATGTATAATAATAAGAAAAAAATCGTTTATTGTATGTTAAGGAAGTTATTCAGTTTTTTTTTTAAGTACATACCAGTTTTTTTAGAAGAAAAAAGTTAATTATCGTATTTTATACATTAATGCAATAGGGAAAAAGGTATAGGTTTGAAAATTGGATTTATTCCTTATTTCTTAATGCTTCCTTATTACTTATTTTATCGCCTAAACATACACAGAGATGTTTATATTTTGAATTGTTGCTAAATCATAATCGGAAAACAAATTATTTTTTGAAATAGCATTATCGATTAATGCATAGTCATGTAGTAAATTGGCTATGTGCATCTAAAAAAACTAAACAATAAATAGAAGTTCTTAAGACAATAAAGCTCAAAGTTAAATGACCATAACAGTGTAACACCCAACTCTATGTCTTAGGAACTGATTGTTGGGGTATATATAGGGGGGAAGTTGTCTGACCTTAAAACTATGTTTGCCAATACCACCGAGCTAAAAAAATAAGAAAATTGTGTAAAAAAATTTTTCTAAAACTTTTCTATATGTAGTAACATAATACTATATGATTAATACTTAAGATACTATAATATAATTTCCTAAGCGCAATAACATGGGAAAAAAACATTTATCTACACACTCAAGACAATAAAAGTTAAAAATGTAAATAAATATATAAAACTTTAAAAAAAAACTAAATCGTACAGCATCGTGGAAATATTCATTTGTATTCCTTCAATATCAAAATAGGATCATACTTAAGAAAAAAATCATTAAAAATACTTTAAAAAATATTATACAGCTAAAAACCCCATGAAATCCATAGAAAATTTTTGTAAAAAAATATATTTTATTAGAAAAAATACTTATATGTATAGAGAGATAGAGAATTAAATCCTTAAAAGTCTAAATGAAAATAAAAATTCTCAAGTAAAATATTGTGGCCTCATCTCACCGTATGAAAAATGTATGGTTACAAGAGAGACGATCACAAGAAACGTTTTATGTAAATATTAAAAAAATATTTTTATAGAGATTTAGAATAATAAGCGTAACTATTAAAAATAGTTAAGCGAAAAGTTTGTGTGGCGGGGCCTTATTATTTCTTTATTTCTAAGAAAAATAATTTAATTTTTTTTCTTTGTGTGTTTACTTTTTTAAATGCTTTATTCTATTTCCGTTGTTTGTATTTCTCTCAAGTCTTTTCTACTTTTTTATTATTTATTTTTAATTCCAATTTTTTATTTCGTCCTATTTTGCCTATTCTTGCTTCGTTGTTCTTGAGTCGTTTCTATTTTTCTGTAAATAACGTAAAGCTTTGTGTTTCACTCTGTGGTAGACAAAATATTTTTAAATGATTTCTAAAATTTAACACATTCACCGAAGCTTTCCGCAAATAAACAAAAAGAAAAGTAAAGTTGGGAAAGATATTGGATTTTAAATATATTCCTCTTTGACCTACAGAGTTCAATTTATTTTAATCAATAATGTAATTTCTCTTTGAGTACTTTCGATTTCTACAAATTAAAGTTAAAAAAACATTTTATAAAAAATTAAGTGGGGTAATACTGAAGAAAATGCTTCAAAAAAATTAAAATTGCAAAAATTCATAAAAATTATA
The DNA here is from genome assembly GCA_019973975.1 of Trichonephila clavata. Classification (NCBI taxonomy): domain Eukaryota; kingdom Metazoa; phylum Arthropoda; class Arachnida; order Araneae; family Nephilidae; genus Trichonephila; species Trichonephila clavata. The sequence continues at coordinate 654,893 of BMAO01014348.1, forward strand.
AAACGTATAAAATGAATCACACACAGTTACGTTTAGTTTTTATGCAATATATTGAATGACCACTACCAGAAATGTAACTCCTAATAAAAGAAATTTAATTTTTATGTGTGTTTAACTCTGTTTGAAAAGAAGTTGCTTATTAATTTGATAAAATAATAACGGTTGTTTCAATTTCGCATCAAGTATACAAAGTTTTAAAAATGGCATACTTTTAATTTCGCAATAAAGGTCTTTTAGTCATTTTTATTTGTATGCAGTTATCTTGCTGAGATACTCACGAGCTATTCAAAAAACGGCCAGTGTAAGCAGCACGAATTAAAAATAAATAATTAGTTCAAGGTTCACAACATGTGCTAAGCATAATTGCTGCTATTTCTAATGGAAAAAAGACTGAAGGAAGAAAGAGAGAGACTTGGAAAAATTATGATGAAATTATTACCTCAGAGGAAAAAAGGTCTTTAGAATGAAAAAAAAAAAATGATAAAGTCAATTTTTCTTCGTTCTGTAATAAATCGTAAAACTATATATTTATTTTAATTTTAAATGCTATATTTTATATTGTTCAACGGATTACTTTTAATTGTGTTTCATACATAGCAAAAATAAATATATATATATATATATTTATGATAGGTAAAAAAAAACTTTAAAAAATATTGTAGTGTATATTACATTTACATATTACACTTTAGAATTTAATATATTCTCAAGGCAAAACATTGTATTGCTTTGTGGAAGCTATTTTTATACATTTTTGAAGCGTTTTTCAACTGTGGTGCGTGACCGCCATAGCCTAGTGGTCAAGGTAACGGACTCGTGGTCGGCGTGTCGTGAGTTTGAGCCCAGTGCAGCTGAAGACCCGCCGAGTAGGGGAGCAATGCACGTTTCATCTGTCGAGAGATCGAACATCCTCCCGTTGGTCTGGAGTGGTAGTTAGGAGAGGGGTTACAATCTCAGGTATCGTCCTTGTCGCTTGACCATGGTTCAAAATTACAAGGCCTGTCGCTAAAAGCGCTCGAGCGACGTTAATATTCACTCACTCAACTGTGGTGCGGTCAAGGTAACGGACTGGTGGCCGGCGTGTCACGAGTTCGAGCCTAGTACCGCTGAAGACCCGCCGTTTCGGGCGCGATGCACGTTAAATCGGTTGAAGCTCAAGCGTCTTCTCATTGGTGTGGTGTGGAAGGGGGGGGGTCACTTGACCATGGTCCTTGTCACTTGACTATGGTTCGAAATGACGAGGTCCGTCGCAAAAAGCCCTCAAGTTGCTGAATAGTGCCACATTAATATTCACTCAATCACTCTCAACTGTGATTGAGACTGTGTGTGGTACGTGGAAAAAAATCTAGGGGTAGACAGGGATGAAAGGATAGAACGTATAAGAAAAGATGCATTTTGTAATAGTAAAAAGATCTTATAGCAGGAGAGGATATGTGGCCGCGGTAGCCAAGTGGTCTAGGCATCGGATCGTGGCTAGCGTGTCATGAGTTCGATCCCAGTACCACTGAAGACCCGCCGTGTAGGGGCGCGATGCACGTTAAATCTGTCGAGAGCTCAAACGTCCTCCCGTTGGTGAGGTGTGGTAGTTAGGAGAGGGGGGTGCCAGCTCAGGTGTCGTCCGCGTCACTTGACCGTGGTTCAAAATTATGCGGACCGTCCCCAAAAGCCCTCGTGTAGCTGAACAGTGGGACGTTAATATTCACTCACTCAGGAGAGGATATGTGACGTCATGATTACTATTTGTCAGACTATGTAAATATGAATTCTGTGTATAATGATTTCATAGTAAATACTTTGTTATTATTGATATTTTACTTTGGAATTCTGAGAAATACCATATGGCAATTAACGTGTTAACTGGAATCTGAACCAGACAGTTGCGCCAAATTGCTGCGAGTTACCAATTGAAAATTAAGTTAGTTTCACGTTTAATAAGGACATTGATATCACGAAAGGCATAGGTGAATTTTTTAATGAAATATTTCTGACAAAAATGTACGGTGAACACGAAAAATGATTTTTAAGAAAAACTTATAAAAAAAAATTGCAACTTTTACATTTTGAGGGCTTTGGCTCGACTGATGGAGCTTGAGGTATTCTTTCAGATGCTTTATCTGCCTCTAATTTTTTAACTACATCTAGATGATGATATGAACACTTAAAATCCACCCAAATCTTTATATCTACACCCAATTGAGGGCTTTGATCCCCGAAAAGTCGATCTCTCCACAGAGAGAGAGAGGATGAACCTTTATCGAATATGGACTCTAACATGCGATTCGAATGTAACAATACCGATCATTAAGTTGATACCATGACCCATCGGCTAGTGAGGCTCTGTCAAGTTTTATAAAATAATATTTTTCACGATATTGACAGTAAAATATGGTAAAATAAATCATATTAAAGCTCACAAAATGTCCCACTGTATGAGGTGATACAAATAAAAAATTTGATAGTTCAAAAACATTAGGGACAATAATTAGGGATCTGTGTCATAACATAATTTGTTTTCTTTTAAAAATAATTATTCAAGGACTTGTAATTGCAATCTCATAATATGATACTTCAAGTTCTGCAGAACAAGATTGGACAAGTTTTAATGGAAATTCTACTGATTTGGAGGACATTGAAGGGGGGAAACAACCCACAAAACATGGGCAATGAATTAGTCAAATCCTATTCGTCCTTCAATTTATATGCATATATGCATAATTAAAATTTCTTATCTTAAGAATAAAGAGAAAAATTATACTGCTTCCATGTGTTCTTTAGCATTGAATCAAGTTACGTAAATGAGAAATAAGTAGATGTAATCGCGCTAAGTATGAATAATAGTATTATAATGTACAATATTTTCTTCCTTTAAGAGAGAGAAGAGTGTGTTCAATATACCCTTGTTAAACATTAGTAAGCTGAGGAAAATAATGTAAGGAAATTATTTTTTTTTTCAGTATTCGGAATATATTTCTCTGGATATGTGTGTGTACTAAAAGAATAAATCAATGCATATTAAGCCTTGTTAGGCTTAATGTATCACGAGAAATAATCATTTAAATATATAAATGATACAGGCTTGAATCTGACACATAAAAAGAGATCCATAAATAAAATATATATTGTTTTAAGAGACAATTTTAATTCAAAATCGTTTAATAAATATATATCCACTGAACTCGTATAATATTATAGAATGCAATGAATTTAACCCAAACAAGAAATTATATACAAGCTCACTGTCTCTCTCTTTCATTTTCGATAAGTGAACATAATGTTAGCTCTATAACATTTAATTTTTTCTTCTCAAATCTAATCTGTTATTTTATTTTAATACAATAAAATTCGTCAGAAAAGGCAGGAAAAAATATAAGATATATATGCTTGGATATTTACTTCAGAGTCTCATACGAGTATATAAATAAAAATGTATTTATTAGTTTATTATGGTAATGCAACTGATAAAATTAAAAAACTAAATTCATGACCGTCACATAAAATAATGCAATCATTTATTCATTAAATTCAAAACTGACATATAAGACTTGCACTTGTTGTTCTACTAGTAAAATTTAGATACTATTTCAAATTTTACAATTGAGTAAAGGTGTTCAAATATCAAAATTAAAAAATAAATTATTTTACTACGCACGCACTTTAAAATAAAGTTCATTTTTTCTATCTATGTGCATTATTGTTGTAAGTAAATTTGTATATTTAAAAGAAAGTTTCTGCAAAAAACATCTGTTGGCAACAGCAAGACGCATGAACTGATTGGCTGGAAGCACGTGATTACAGTTATGGGACTATGACGTCACATGAATTTAGCCCGGTAAAATCTGAGAATTATGATTTTGTAATGTAATATTTTTGTCAAGATTATTTATAAAACATTTTTTGAGCATAACGTATCGAACTGTGTAATCTAAACTATTCATTTTGCAGTAAAAATACATTTGATTTTAATTGTTGTCTTCCTCAATTTTTTAATTACACATATAGTTTTCTTGGTTTTTACTCCTTTATTTATTAGTAGTATTTTCAATATCCTTCAATAATAACTTCACAAACATTTTATCTTTTTGATGTGTAGCATCTTTACTCTCGGTTGCTGGTTATTTGTTGGAGTGATTTCATGAAAAGGGACGAAAATGCGTAACAGGAAGTCGGGGGAAGCGCGCGCTGTTTGATTCGACCAATTCAGCGCCTTGGGGGTGTCTCTTCGCTAGCCTCGTCTCGGGGTCTAACTGTAGTAGCAATTAAGACGCCCGCCTACCGTACATACCAGCAAGTCTTATTAGAGACTTCATCCAGAATAAACTTGTGATTCTTACACTCAATTCTCAAAGTCTCAGGGCTCATTGTGTGTGAAATCTGAGGATATATTTATAAATATGTGTAAACTATATATATATATATTAATAATTATATTTCCTGTTAAGCACCTGACAAAGCTCATCATTCTTAAGAAAAAAATAGAAGTAAGTAATATGGAATTATTTGAATAAATATTTAAGTGCTTATCATTTTCATATTTTGAGGTAAATTCCTGTTACTGTCAATATAATATTTTTAATTGTGATTAAAAAAGATTTCTCGATTAAAAAAACTTACTAATTAAGTTAAACGGGTATTTTTGATTTTCTCTAATATTTCTAATTTTTAAGCATGCGCCTTGGGGGTGTCTCTTCGCTACCCTCGTCTGGGGTTCCAACTGTAGTAGCAATTAAGACGCCCGCCTACCACACATACCAGCAAGTCATTTTGGTGGTCACATACATTTCTCCGAATCAAACAGTTAAAAAAATTAAAGATTTCCTGCATTTTGTACTTTACCGTATACCGAAGGTGGTTCTGCTCTTTTTAAAATAAAACTATCACTCGCTTCCCATGATTTTGAGTGGTGATTTTAATGTTAACTTCAGTTTGCCAGAAGCTGAGCCGCTCATAGCTTTTCTGAAAGATGAACTCAAGCTCGAAATGAACACTGATCGAAATGTTTCGACAACTAACAGTGGTACTGTTATTGACGCCGTTTTTCAACAATTTTTAAATACTTTGAAATCACAAGTATATGCGTCATACTTTAGTTTTCATAAATCTATTGTCTCCGCTCTTCCCAAAAATGCACAATAATAAATATTTTTAATAAAAAAACTGCATTACTCCTTGTGTTAATTAAATAAAATTTGCATTAAAGATATATTTATTCGATAGAAAATTATTTCCAGTCATACCCGATTCATTTCTTTCAGGATTAAAATCACTATTGCGTATTTACCATGATAACAAGTCAGATGTTACACATGATATACTGTAAGACTCGTTTCTTTGTTGAAGAAAAATTTTTCTTTGAAATACTTTATTTGCTGAAGAATAGTTATTCTCTCAACGTGATTGTTTTAAAGCATCTTGACTCGGAAAAGTCAAAATGCTTTATTCAATCCTAAATGTTATTTCAATTAAAAGATATTTATTTCGACATGGGATACTTAAGATGTATAATATTTTCGTAATATCTTCTGTTTTTTTCTACTAGTGAGTTTTTAATATTTATAATTGATTTCTGGTTAAATTAAAATTCTCTCTCCGTTTTTTTTATGTGTGTATCATACAATTTCTTATGAATTTTATATTGAGAGAAAAAAACGTGACTTTATTTTATTTTACTGACATTTATCTTTTTAAGGAAAATCGTTTGTAAATATTGTTGCCATTAAAAGGTTACCATTTTTTTGATAATTATTTACGATTTATTGGCCAAATAACTACCCAAGGGTCAGTATTAAGTTTTCTCTTGTCTTTTTAGTGCAGAAAATTGGGCAACAAATGATTTGATAAATATGTTATCCAAGAGTTTAAAAATCATTATTTCAGTAAAATAGCGGAATTTTTTTAAATAAAAGTATAATTGTATTAAAATTTAATTCATTTGTGCTAATTTCTCCCCAAAATTTATCTGATATTTCAGCAATTTTCAATATAAGGTTAATATCATTTTCGGATTAAAAATCATTATTCAAGATAAAATTACAATAAATTCTTTATCAAAGCTCTTTCTTCATTTCTTTGCTCTTATTCGAGTCAAATATTTGGTTACGGTTCATTTTGTTTTTTCTGTTTGTAGTCCATTGTAAAAAGGTTTAAATTAACATTAGATTGATTCCAAACGTTGAAATAAAAAGGTCGTTTTGATTGAAAACAGAAAAGAATGAAAGAAAGGTTACCTTTTCACAAGAGAAAGACTTCTGTTCTAACAATGACCTATCTTAATTTTAGATTATTATTTTGGATTGATTTTAAGATTCCATCGATGAAGATGACAAAAAAAAAAAATTGTTTTCAAGAAACTTTGAAAGCGTTTTTGCAAATCCCTCCCCCTTAACGCCTCTTGTCCAATTCGAATAGAATTAAACTTTTGATTATGTAAGTTGGTATTGGTGGGAAAAGGTTAGAAACTATATGTATATATTCGTAGTTTCAAATTTGTTTCATCAGGTTTTGGAAAAAAAACCCCTTGTAACACGCTTTGCTCAGATAATAGTTATATAAGGTCTCCACGTTCAAAGAAAAGTGCAATATAATAAATGCTCTAACACCTGGGTGAACACTACGTCGATCGCGGTCGACCGGTGGACTACCAAGACATTTTGGGGTGACCGTCTAAAAATTTTTCCAGTTAGTAATGTACGGAAAATTCAAGATTGGCTTACAGTACGCAGACTAAGCCTTCTACTGACTATAACAACAAAAACTTACTTTAGATAAAAATGTTTTATTTTTTTAATGTACACTGCTGGCCACCGTAAATGCAAAACTGAAGGAAGCACGCAAATAACATGAAATTTACAACATGCATTAGCGGAGGTGAGATATGCAAATGATTAGAAATTCAGCGCAGACACGCATCACGCACGCTTGTGGCGCCACCTCAAAGCGCTATTTAAGGCTTGGAGATTTCGATGATTTCAAGTTCGGCAATTGTGTTTTTCTTGTGGTTTTTTAAAAAAAGATCAGTTATGTCACGTAGAAAACAGCGATCAGCTTTTGATCAAGTATCAGAGTTCGACAGAGGAAGGATAGTGGCCTACCAAGATTGTGGAATGTCTTTCAGGGAATTCGGTAGTCGTGTTGGACGAAACCAAACAACTGTAATGCGAAAATGTTACCGTTGGATGTAGGAGAGTACGACGGGCTGACGTGGTCGATCGCATCCACCTCAGTGCGCCACTTCATGTGAGGACAGACAAAATGTGCGCATGGCAGTGACGGATCGCTCAGTCACATCCCGAACCATAGCACAGCACATTGAGTCTGTAACGCATCATTCAGTATCTGTGCGAACCATTCGACTCCGTTTACAGCAGAGTTGTCTGTCCACAAGACGTCCATTGCTTGGTCTACCCTTGACGCCGAACCACAGACGTCTCCGCCGCCAATGGTGCGATGAAAGAAGGATGTGGGCGGCAGAATGGAACGAAGTTGTCTTTACTGACGAGTCACGCATCTAATCTGCAACACCACGATGGTCAGATTCGAGTCTGGAGACACCGTGGAGAGAGGATACTGAACAGATGCGTTATGCACCGCCACACTGGTCCTGCACCGGGTATTATGGTATGGGGCGGTATTGGATATCACTCTCGCAATCCTCTAGTACGCATTGTCGGTACTTTAAACAGCCAGCACTACATCTCCGAGGTGTTGGAGCCAGTTGTCCTTCCTTGCCTTTAGAGCTTGGCCACAGCCATATTTCAACAGGATAATGCGCGACTACACGTGACACGCATTGTCGAAAGGTTCTTCGTCAATCAGCAGATTGGATTGCTTTCCTGGCAGGCTCACTCTCCGGATCTTTCGCCGATAGAAAACATGCGGTCCATGGTTGCTCAACGATTGACCCAGATTTCACCCCCAGCTGCCACACCATTCAACTTTGGCAACGTGTGGAAGCTGCTTGGTATGCTGTACCCCAAGAACACATCCAAAGTCTCTTTGAATCAATGCCGAGGTGTGTGGCAGCGGTGATCTCCAACAATGGCGGCTACTCTGGCTACTGATTCTGGCAGGAACCACACTCCACAGAAATCTATAAATTTAATCATTTGATACTTGGTCAACATGTTACCTACAAAATAAATTTTGTTGTGCTATCTCTTGTCTTTCTTGGTGTTGCATTTACTGTGGCCAGCAGTGTATTTTAAATTGCTTCATAATAAATATATCATTTGATGTAATTATATTTGGGGCTATTATTAAGTTTGTATCTTGCGTTTCGCTTTAAACGCGGTTTTAAAAGTGTTATTTTTTATTTTAGTTCTGTAGGTATATAAGTACATATCCTGTACTTATTATTAAATTACAGTAATAATCTTTTCCTTACCTCACACCACACCTACGACATTGGGTAGTAGAATACACAAGAATCTAAAGGGAAGGGGGTCAAAGTTTGGAGGTCTACCATTCTCGTATCATAAACCAATACGCAACTAAAAAATATTTTGATTTGGTTGATTGCCGGGAACAAAAGACAGCAAAAAATAAATAACTGAATAAATAATTTTCATTAATAAATAAAAAAATACTAATGCCAAATTCTTAATTACATTTTACATACTATATACTTGCTCTATAATGAGTCGGAAAAAAATGAAGGGTTATGAGGGAGGGTCCGGACCCTTGGACCCCTCTCCCACCCTTGACACTGGGTGGACCGCAACTCCTTGAAAAAATTAGAAGTATCCCGTACCCTGAAAAGTCTGCCCAGCCCTGCTCTAACAGATGAGAGATGGTTACAAATTTGTTGAATGAACTACGAATCTACATGAGTAACATCGTTTAGAACAATCTGTTTCTGTGTAATGGCATTAATTATCAACGCAACTTCGCATGGCCTACAGTCAAAGTGTGTTAAATAAAAATCTATGATAGAAGCTGTTAGACATCAGACGCTAGGGACATTTTAAGGCATTCACCTACTGGGCATGGGCCTCTGGAGGAACCTTGTCTCGTTCGAAATTCGACCGGAATAAGACCGACGACATTATGATAACTGTTTTGCTACCGTTCCTTTTGCAGTACTCTGGCCTTATTTTTCTGAACGATGATGCCAGAACACATACGGCACGTGTTGCAATGAACTGTCCTACGGCTTGTCAAAAACTTCCAGCCAGATCACCAGTTCTTTCTACAATCGAGCTTGTCTGAGATACGATGGGAAGGCGACTGCATCTACCAGGGAATGTTGACCTGTCCCGACAATTGGAGCAAATTTGGCAAGAAATACAGCAAGACATCAACAGGGTATGCTTTATCACTCTATGCCACGTCGTGTGGCAGCTTGCTTCCAGGCTAGAGGAGGGTCAACACCTTATTGAGCTCGTTACTTTGTAACTATGTAACTCTGAAAAAAATCCTTCAATTTTTCTGAAATTTTAATTATTTTCTATTCTGTACATAATCTTTCTACCCAATAAAATTTTTGTCTCTATCGAACAACTCATTCTTAATGCGTCGTTTTTTGTTTGTGTGTTGTAGAGTGTTGTTCAGCGATTAGAGTATATTTGTTACATCCAAGTTGCTAGTTGAATGACCCTTTCGCAACATGCGCCTTATATAGCAGCTAATTTAAAGGGTCAGAGGTAGACCCTACTTTTTGCATAGGAGCCTAAAGCTAAAGAAGTCTTAAGACGTCATTAGTTATCAGAACTGAAAAACAGTGCACAAGTGTTCATTTTTTTTTAATGGCTTAGAACAGAGGTTCCCAAACTTTCTTGCCTCATAGATCCCTGCCAGGTTTTCCCCTTTTGGGTAGACCCCCTACTTACCTAATATTGAATTTTTGCAAATTCATCAACTTAAATGTGATTGACAGCTGGTATAGAGCTACTGGGAAATTTCGCTACGTCTAATATTATAATTATGTAACTTAATTCTAATAAGTAACGCTGAAATGAGGCCCTTGTTTAAAAAAAATTTATGCTGTTGTCTTGCAACTTCAAATCAACCTCATTAAAATGTAGTAAATAAATCTGTAAATATGTAGTTCTGGTTTCTATTTGATTGAACTTCTTTTAAAGTCAAGATCTGGATTAATGAGAGTCACAGTTGTAGACCCCATTTACACCTCATGAACCCCCCCCCCCAATTTTTTTTTGCTAACATGGACCCCTTGTAGGTCGTCATAGACCCCTGGGGGTCTATATAGACCACTTTGGGAATCACTGATTTAGAAGTTAAGATTGTAAATTTTTAAGATTGTTAAACTGTTTCGAAACTTTTTATAGATCTACATATTATAAAGGAGAAAATCACCTCGCTCACTCTTCACGAGATTGCCGGAGCTATTAGACCTATAGATTTTAAATTTGACAGACATGTTTCTATTGTTGAGTAGAGATTAGCTAAGAACGAGTTTAGCGGAAATCAATTTCCGGAGGAGGAGGGGATTTAAGGGGGCTTTTTCGCTAAAAATTCCAATTTTTGAACCATTGGACCGACGAACTTGAAATTTGATGTGCGTGTTTCTTTTGTTGTGTAGAAATTCGCTAAAACCCGTTTTGCGATATCTATTTCTAAGGGAAGTTGCAGGAAGTCAAGGGGCGTCATTAGATTTTTAAAGAATCCTTTTTTTGAACTGTTAGGCCCACAGACATAAAATTTGGTAATCATGTTTATTATGCTCGAGATCCGCTAAAAATGGGTTTTGTAGAAACTAATTATGGGCAAGGGATACGGGAGGGTAAAAGATAAGTATACTTGCGTTTTAAAAATTTAAGTAATATGTTTTTCAAATCTAGAAGACAGAGCTATAAGAATATTTTCCTATGCAATCGAGCATTTAATGCTAGGACTTAAACATCAATAATTTATATAAACAGTTGAATCATACAACATCGTGGAATACCCAGCGAAGCGAGGAGAGGTAATGCTAGTACATTTTTCCACGTCATCTCGGTGGCTTAGAGAAAGCATGCCCATTCTTCGTAAGCCCAGATTTGCGGGTTCGCTCTCAGCCAGTATAGATAGATTTTCTAAATGCAAAAAAATCGAAGGCATGCATGTGATAGGATTATGTGGCATGTAAAAGGTCCCTTGAGTATCAATTTGTCTCTGGTACTCTAGGCAAAATTAAATCGTGGTAATATTTAGCAATCGACGAGAGCTTGAATTGAATAAACTCAAGCGTCAAAACTTGGTAGCGGGAGCCGCCATGAAATGTTGCACCCGATAAAAGAGCTCTCACACTTTACTTTACTTTACTTACTCGGGAGAATCAAGCCCACCCAAGGGGTTTCGAGCTGTGAATCGACCCTCCGAGATGCAACTTTATTAAAGAAAACAAAAAAGTGTACAAAGTGGTCCCGAAGGAGTGGTCCCTCCCCACAAAATTCTTGAGAAAAGGGGGGAAATACAGATGGAAAGCTTTACAATTTTGTATAACATTGCAAATACAAAAAACACACACACACACACACACATACACAAACACAACACAAACACCGACGCTGTCTAACTAATGAGACAGGAAAGACATGAAAAAAGTAATAAGAGAAGCGGGGAAACCCCTCCTAAAAGGGAAGAAAAAGATAGCGGAGGTCCAGTCATTTTTTTTTTTTTGTTATATTTTGTAAAGAGCAATAATGGTCGGTTCAGGAGCGGCAGCTGAGTGGGATCCTGGAAGACGTCCCAAAAGACGCAGGGGGGTGCCAAAGGGGAGGCACCGTATCCAATGACCTCCCTTCTCCAAAAGCTTTGCACCCCAAGGCAATGAAAACAACAGAGAGGGAATGCAAACCAGTCATTCAAAAAAGAAGAAAGGGGAGGGGAGGGAGACATTGGCCAAATGACGAGATCCAGCAAATAGTCGGGAGAAAACCAAATTAATTTTTTGAAAAAAAAAATGAAAAATGAAAAGGAATAGCAAGAGGAAGGCCAAGAAACAGAGAAAAGGAGGGCTTAAGATAGCCTATCACAAATGGAATTTGAAATCACAAAGCAAGAAATTAATTTATTGTGGATAGTGCGATTATTAGTAACAGAGTTAACCCAAGGGGAAAGAGCATTTGGATTGGGATTAACAAGATGATGATCGGCAGTGAAGGGACAGTGGAAAACGTAATGGTCGGCGTCCCCGGGCGACCCACAAATGCAATTTGGAGAGGAAAGAAGATTGAACCTGTGCAAGTAAGCGGGGAAAGGGCCATGATTAGTTAGAAAATGGACCAGATATTTAGAAATTGGAGGAATGTTAAAGTTAGGATTTTTAAAAAAGCGTTTGACCCTAAGCCCCGCCCCGTATTGCAATCATTCCAATAGGAGGTCCAAGACTCTAGGACAAATTTATTTAAGGAACTAGAGAGATAGGAGCGAGGAGCAGGGACCGAAAACACTTCACCATCATAAACAGCCTTTTTTGCACAAAAATCGGCGTAATCATTATAGATGTTATTGTTATGAGCTTTGACCCAGTAAAGATTGTAATAGTTCCTGAATTGAAACAATTTAAGTTTAATAGAATTGAGATAGCTAGATTTATTTGTAAGATTATTAAGAAAGAGAATAGAGGAGAAACTATCAGTATAAATGTGAATTTTAGTGTTATGATGAACTGCCCAACAGACAGAGAGGCCGATGGCAGAGAACTCTGCCTGAAAAACAGAATTGAAATTTTGAATTTTAAAAAGATACGTTTTAAAGGGAAAGCCCCGATAAAAAATACACACGGCGAAACCAACCTCGGAACCGATTTTGGAACCGTCAGTGTATACTTCCCACTCAGATGGGCCCTCGAAAGTATTTATAGGGAAGGATGGCTAGCATGTCATGAGTTCTATCCCAGTACCACTTGAGACCCGCCGTGTAGGGGAGCGATGCACGTTAAGTCTGTCGAGAGCTCAAACGTCCTCCCGTTGGTATGGTATTGGTAGTTAGGAGAGGGGGGGGGGTGCCAGCTCAGGTATCGTCCGCGTCACTTGACGATGGTTCAAAATTACGCGGACCGTCGCCAAAAGCCCTCGTGTAGCTAAACAGTGCTACGTAAAATTCACTCACTCACTCACACTTGGGAACTTGCCATTTCTGCAAATTCTTAGCTACCAAAAAAATTTGAAAAAAAAAGAAAAACATAAAAACCACACGAAATTTATATTGATATTGGAATACATTTTCTGTTTAAGAAAATTGCTTTTCAGTTCGGTTCACTCACTTCAAACGAAGAAAAAAGCCTCCATTCAAACTCACCGATTGAATACAAGGTTCGTCGTTCCTAAAATTTTATTCCTTTTGAAAAGGCTTGGTTATCAGAATTAAAAAAATAGTGAACAAGTGTTAATTCTAGTAAGAATCAGAAACTGAAAGCTATTCGGAGAGCATTGAACCAACAGCGTCCAGCGAAAAGCGAGCGGCGCCGCTTCGAGTGAAGGTCAGTGTATCAGCAGATGCTTGTGTTTATTTGGGTTAGCTGCCCTATCAGAGGACGAGCACTTTTAATGGCAACCAAAAGAAGAAAATTCGAGGCAGTGAGGTAAGAAGGAGTGACCTAATTGTTACTCAGTCGGCTGATCAGTTGATGCGGTTCAAGGGGATTGAAACTTTAGCTCAGGTGATTTTTTTCCTCATCTTTCCGAGGTCTCCTTGATGCGTGTAAGTTGAATGGGGCTTTGCTCAAGGTGGAATCTGTTGTAGCACATTCGTTTGAAGAGTTTTTTTCCCAAAGGCTATTGAATTAAAAACAATTGAATATTTTGAGGAAGTTTGTCTTTTTTTCAATTAGTCAACCGTCCCAATCATTTCTTCTTTTTTTTCGCCGGCATATGTGTGATTGAATAAACAAAGATATTCCTACAAAGAGTTCTGTTTTGCAACGGCATTTCTTTGAAGGAGATGGAATAATTTATTTAATATTAATTGCAAACGTTATTTTTAATGTTAGATTTTTAGTTAGTTACTAGGATAAATCTTTCACTTTTCCTATTTTAGGAATGGAAAAAGACAGCAGTACACAATTATTATCTTCCTCTTTCTTCCCCCAAATCTTTAACAACTGAGAGATATTGAATTTTCTCTCTATATATATTTACCTATTTTCCTACTTTCCTTTGCTTCATGTGCTATATATATATACTCTGAGAATCTGGTTTTAAGGTTCATAAATTTCGGCCCCCAAACATATTTTTTACTTTTCCCATTTTAATAACATATGAGTTTCTACGCTTCTAATGGTGCAAAAATTATCATTCTACGTGCAGTAGAAGTGTTTTTAATAATTTTTTGGAAATGTTTTACCACCTGTCAAGGTCTACTAAATACATTACTAAAATCCATTTTTCTCAAAACTAACATTTTTACCATATAAGGAACATTTGTTTCTAAACTACTGCATTTAACAGCTTATAACTTTGCATAACTAATAAGTACACTCTAATATATACTTTAATCGAGGGATTTTTTCAAAAAAATATTCTGATTTAATTTATAGCATTAAACATCATAAAATTTCACTGTTTGTGTGTGTGTGTGAAAGAAAAAAAAAGAAAAAAACCAAATTTGTGCAAAAAATATTTTTTTTAAAAAAAATATCTAGGCATCCTATCTATAAAATCTCTGATTAAAGTATGCATTGTGGTTCAAAGAATATTCAGTAAAAAAATTGGAGATTTTTATTCAATAGAATGTTTATAAATAGTTCCTTAAAAATACCTATTTTTAACATTACTGAGATACAGATCTTGTTTCATGAACCTACCCCCTTAAGGTACAGCCGTGGTAGCCCAGTGGTCATAATCACCAACTCGTGGCCGAAGTGTCGCAAGTTCGAGTACCGGTGCCACTGAAGACCCACCGTGTAAAGGAGGACGACGTTCGTTAAATCTGAAGAGGCTCAATGTCCTCCCATTGGTGTAGTGGGGTAGTTACGAAAGGGAGGTGTTGCTCATTTGTTGCCTTCGTCAATTGACCAAAGGTTCAAAATTGCGAGGTTCATCGCCAATAGCCCCTGAATTGCTTCTCTGTGTGACCTTCATATAACTCTCCCTCAGGCCTTAAGATTAGCTTGTAGAGTTTGGGTAAATTGATAACTTAGCCTCTGTAGCGGTATCCTCTATATAAGTCAGTAACAGCCTCCAGACTGAAGTGATCATTTTGGTCTAATGGTATGTTACGTGCTTACGGAACCGAAGGTCGCATGTTCTGTCCAACCGGATGCGTGCCACCTCATTGGTGACGCTGGCTAAACTAAAAAAAAGCGTAACTTTCTGACTTGTCGCGGCGCCACCTAACCGCAAAAAAGAGCAACCCAAAACACGTCAGACTCACTTGACGCATCTCCTCCAAATGACAGCAACAACTCCCACGCTCGCCATAACAACTGTATAGTTCGTTCGCCTATCCACCGACTCACTGATGGGGGAGTGTGTAGCGATATCATCTATGTATGCCAGTAACAGCCTCCGGACTGAAGTGATCATTTTGGTCAAGTGGTCAAGTTTACGTACTTAAGGAACCGAAGGTCGCGGGTTCTGTCCATCCAGATGCACGACACTTCACCTCCATCCCTGACGATTAAGAAATGACGCCAATTATAATTTTTTTAGTTCGATCATAATAGCTGTTATTTTAGCCAAGGCCGAATTTATGCATTTCTGGGTCCTAGGGCCAAAATAACACTTTTATGCTTTTCCTAATGATAAAGCTAATTTATAACGTACTTGCTACATTAAATTATTAAAAAAAAATTTATATTTAATTATTGCGAAATAATGCAATTCAACACTGAAAGAGAAAATATTGAAAGTATTCAGCTAGGTATTTCTTTCTGAGCATTGTACTTCTGGCCCTACAGACTGTGATAGTGGCTGCTTATAACATATGCAATAGTTACTACAGTAGCAAATCAAACTAGGCTGGATACCATTTTAATCTCGATTGTCATTTATTGCCAGTTTGGTGAATTAAATTTACTGTTAATCACCAAATTGGTGATAAAAGGAATGGATTAAAACAGGTTTTAACCATTGTTTGTTTTGAGATAATGTTCTCTAAACACACACACACACACAAGTACACAAGCTTAGGTATTAATTTGATATCACCTTAATATGGATTTTTGCGCCAAATAATTGCAAATTTCGTCAAATTGAAGGTGATAACGTTACGATGAATTACATTACAATAATTAACACACAATTAACACACATTAACATTACAATAATTCAAAGACCTGTTTAGAGTGATTTTCAATTCGCGTCCAAATCGGGTTGCAGTGTGATATCAAATTAGTTCTCAAGCTTTAATGGCGATGGAGCTCATTATTTCAAAGTACAGTAGAACGTCGTTTATCCGAACGTTTATTATCCGGAGCGTCAAATATCCGAACCAAAGTCCGGATCCGTTTTCGAACAATGCAATACTTAACTTTTGTTTCCTGTGAGGCCAAAAGTGACGGGAAAACCAAAGGTGAGGGATATTTGGGGAATTTCAGCTGTGTGATTTTGTAAACATCTGCACGGAATATTAGGTCAGTTTGTTTCCAAGTGAGGGGTGTATACGTGCTCTTTTGTTGAGTTTTGTTAATGTAGAAACCTGGATGGCATGCGATGCAGAAGACTGCGGATTTCAAATGCTAAATGATGACGAGATTGTGACTTCCGTGCAAGAAGAATCCAATCCTGTCGACGATGAAACGCATGCAGACAACAATAACGAAAGTAGAAAATTTTGACACGTTTCTGCGTTAGAGACAGCTATGGAGTGGTACGAATAACAATCAGAGTGCTGTCCTACTCAACTACTGCTTCTGAAGAGAATCAGAGACCTTGCATTGAAAAAAAAAGGTTTGAATGGTACAGCGAAAATTAAGTGATTATTTTCCCATAGCAAGGTAAATTTACGACATTTTGAACCTATCTTGCTTTTTCTTTAAGCACGTTTCTTGCATGTGATGATTTTCCATATTTGTGTCCAGTATCTTATACTGCATGGACGCATCCGGTTTTTCGGTTATCCGAACAATCGCGTATCCCAACGGTGTCTGGTCCCAATTGATTCGGATAAACGACGTTCTACTGTACCATCAAGTGACGAATAAGGCCACTAAAGCTGAAAACTCAGTGTCTTCCACACGATATTGATTGAGGATTTAGAGACTCGTCTCCTTTTAATATGCATGTCCCCACTATTCTGCATACCAGATCTTAAAATCACCACTCGACAGAGACACAATTTTAAACAGAAGAAACTGGCGACTGTACGTAAGATTCGTACTTTTTTTAGAATGTATGAATCATTCACATGCTATGCGCCATTGTCAAAATAATAAGATAAATTATTAGAGATATTGTTTAAACAATGCACAATTTTTTTATATTTCAGTAATTTTATAAAAATAACTTTTAAATTAAATGTGTTTGGATCGGATCACAACCGTGAAGAACTTGGATATAGTTGAATAAGCCTTTGAAAAATTACTTGACAACAGAAGAAAAAAAGTTAAACAATTATAGTGATATAATGTCCGTGTACGAAGGCCAACGTGCTAAGTAGTACGTGAAAAAAGAATGACTCTGACTCACGTGCGTGATAGTTAAAATAAAATTACAAGCATAGCAAAATCTATTAATGCTGGCTTTGAGGATTTAGTTTATATTTCTAAAGTGTCATCTTATCATTCTTGTGATGAAGATGGGATTTCTCCTTTGGGAACAATGATCACATTTTCCTTCAAAAAATTTTTTTGTATTTGTGTAAATCAAATATCAAGTTTCAATAGATCTTCTTGATTATTTATCAAACTCTTTCTCTAAATAATCGATAATTTAAAATCAATGATTTCTTCAAATGTACAAAACCCCTCATGTTTCATACTTATATTCGACACTCCGCTTTTAAAGAAAAAATAAGTACAGTAATACCTCTACTTACGCGAAACCTGAGTTACGCGATTTTCAAATCTCATCAATTCATCTTTTGTTTGAGCGCTGTGTCATTTCCCATCTCTGCAACAGAGTGAATCATTGCCACAGCCTGGTGTGGCCGAGATAGCCTAGTGGTCAAGGTAACGGACTCGTGGCTGACGTGTCATGAGTTCGAGCCCAGAACCCGCCGTGTAGGAGAGCGATGCACGTTAAATCTGTCGAGAGCTCAAACGTCCTCCCGTTGGTGTGGTGTGTTAGTTAGGAGAGGGGGTTCCAGCTCAGGTGTCGCCCTCGTCGTTTGACCATGGTTAAAATGATGAGGTCCGTCGCCAAAAGCCCCAGTGAAGCTGAACAGTGCGTCGTTAATATTCACTCACGCCCCAGCCTGGTGAAATTGGTAAAACGTTGGAAGAAGTTATCGATCTTGCGAGGCAAATAAATTTAGAATGTATAGAGATGACGTTCAAGAACTACCTGATCCTAACAAACAGGAGCTGACAATGGAGGAGCCCATAGAAGTGCATGAGCACGACATTGACGAACTTGAATCTTTAGAGCCAATTCAATGAGAAAATCAAATGACTTTTGGAAATTTGACAAAAGGCCTCAGTTTAATTGAAAAAGGGTTACAAATTTTAGAAAATATAAATTTCAACGAAGAGCATATATTTTCGCTAAAACAGGGAATAAAAAAAAATTATTAGCATTGTAATGTAGGACTATTCCTACTTCCTAGTAATCCCCCTTGTCGACTCCCGGACCCGGCTAGAAGTGTGGGAGCAACTAATTGATCAGATGACAGGATTCACTAAAATGGTTTATTTTTCACAAGAATTAACACAGACACAATAATAATATAATTAAGATAATTAAGATCAATGATTAGAGCGCGAAGGTGAGACCCGTTAGCCTGGGGATAATATTTACGGACATTCAACTAATTTCCACGATAGCCTATGCAAGCTCTTTATTAACTCAGACGCTCCCTAGCAATTTAGTTTCTAACTTCTACTTAAATAATACGCACAATACCTGAACTCTTGTCAGTCAGAAGTCCTACAGAGGAAACCTTGAACACTAATAGTTGTCTTGATCAGCTCACATCCAAGTGATCCTCACTTTGGATACCTTCAATTCTCACTTTAATAATCTTAGATTCTCACTTCAATAACTCACGATCCTCCCTTCACTAACTCTCAAAATTCCATACAGAATTTTAAAAAAAAACTTAATTTGCATATTTACGTATACTTACCTTCGGTGAAATTTGGTTGAAAGAAATGTTTCCCTTAAAGCCGGGGTGAGCATTAAGTCGATCGCGATCGACTGGTGGACCGCCAAGACATTTTGGGATGACCGCCTTCACTAAGACCTAATAATCATTCCATCATACGAAGGTCTAGAAATGCCGTATTTATTCGATTCTAAGCCGCACTCCAAATTCTCAAGATTTTGTGAAAATTGAAAAATAGTCTCTAAAATGGTTTATCGATATCCAATTTTACGAAATTAAAACAAATTCAAAAGGAAAACTAACAAAAAGTGAATAATTATAGTTATATTTTATCAGTATAAAATTTTTTTAATACATGCATGAAGCTGTAATGGCTCTAAATACCCCATCCAACACATGTTTCCCCCCTTCTATTCTAAGCTGCGTCTGATTTTCGGTTGCATTAACTTTGGATAAAAAGTGTGACTTAGATTCGAGTAAATAAGGTATTTAAAAAAAGGAGGGGAAAAATCGAATTATGTGAGAAAATTTCGTTAAATAGAATATGCACTTCGCTATTTGGAGGCTATTTCAAGAAGAAAATTGTAAAATGTTCTTGGTTTCAGGAAAAAGTTCGCGAAAAGAGGAATTCATAAAACAGAGGTTCGTAAAATGGAGGTCCGACTGTATAATATACTTTCTTTTAGTTCACTACACCTATGCCACTGGGTGGACCACAACACTTTGAAAAATTAGAAGTAGCTCGTACCCCGAAAAATCTGCCCATCCCTGCCTTAAAGAGTCCCCAAGGAATTAGCGAGAGCCGCGTATAGATCCGTCACAGCATGCTACGAAGAAATTTTGAGGGAGAAAAAAAAATTCTTTCACGCGAGAGCGCCAACAAACTACTTGTTACTTTTTATTCACCTTTTGCATCAAAATAACTTCGGTTTGTGATTTTGTATTTTAATATACATTTTTTTCTTCTAAATTAGTATTTTCTTTTGTCTCCAACCCCAGCAAAATATTTATATGCGAAGATATACCCAGACTTATGCGGCTGTCACTCAGTCCAACCTATCACGTAAGTTCGAGGTATAACTGTATATTTAGTTTATTTTATCGCATCTTCCATCCACTATCTGGTGTATCTTCATTATTTCAGTATTTGACTAAAAAAAAAAGAAACTTGAAGTTTTTTCGCATAATCATTTGATATTTCACCGTTGAGAAAATCGGTGATTGTTTTTTGAAGTTACTCATTTTCATTAGCTTCATTATTTTGTGCAAGAGCGTGTGTGTTTATTTTTCATTTTATTATTTTTGCAATAAGAAATTAGTCAATCAAAATCTTTCCTGTTGCCATAAGGATTAACACTTATAATCGGACGTTTCTAAACGTGTTGTTTGCTGAACCTCAACACTTTACCCAATAGACCTTATAAGTATAATTTTTATCCTTTATTTATCTTTTCCTTTTGCAATTACTAGGGATAATTAGTAGTTAGTACATCCCCCCCCCCTCCAGTGTTGCTAGGGTTCTTTCTTCTCGTAAATCAATTCTGAGTTTTAAAAATAAATGATTTTAGATCTATACGAAAAAGGATTAAAAAATAATTTTTCTATTTCTTAATCTTATTTTAATGTACAGTATATAAATTAAATTTTAACACACTTGATATCTCAACAAATAAAAGTATGGCATTTGAAAAACACGCATTTCCTTCAAAATAAATAGTTTATTATTTTTTTTCAAATCAAGTATTTCTTCCGAAATACAAGAGGAGGAAATCCTCTTATCTTTAGAAGTTACATTTTGCAGTGTCAAGGGTTGGTTTTTTTTTTATCCAATGAGGCTGCGGATTGGTATTTTTACCATTGCAGACCTAGTACATCTCCAGAAGCTGGTATCACTCTTAGTGCGGCGCCATATA
Source organism: Trichonephila clavata (assembly GCA_019973975.1). Classification (NCBI taxonomy): domain Eukaryota; kingdom Metazoa; phylum Arthropoda; class Arachnida; order Araneae; family Nephilidae; genus Trichonephila; species Trichonephila clavata. The sequence goes on from BMAO01014348.1 coordinate 675,949, forward strand.
CGCGGATACCAATCGCCGCAGGTAATTTTGACGCCCAGTTTCCTCCACAGATGGAGACACTTGAGCTCTGACGATGTGAACATGTACTAGGATTTAATTTTGTCGACAGCACCCAAGCCAAGCAGACACTCTAGGGTTCTGTTACATGCCGTATAATCATACGACATGGCCGCTGTCGATTTTCTGCATCACGAAAATCAACCGATTTGGGCCGGGGTCGAACCAGCAACCTTAGGTGCAGAAGGCCAGCAAAAAACCAACCAAGCCACCCAGCCGGCAAATCCAAATATTATTTGATATAGTTCCTGCTTTTGTACTATTAAAAACCTCTGCCGCTGAGATAGCAATCTGCTTACATCAGACATAGCCATTAATTTTACGCTAAAGAAGCTTAAAGATGCAAACAGGGCTATTAGTAAAAAATTATATGCAGTTCTCATTTCTCGTATGGGAGAACGTTGCATAGATCTTCGTAGTTTTACTGAACTATTAACACAATGCTTACAACATTGTCTCAAGACTATAATTTGTTACAATTCCTTTTTTTTTTCAAATTAAATACCGTAAATTAAGTATGGATTTGCTCGAAAGACTTGACTCGCTTCTAATCCCATTGCATCACAAATAGCTTATGCAACTGGATCCTGTCTTTCAAGTTGTGACGGATTTATATATACGGTTCTTTCTACTAACCCCTTGGGGATTCCTTTTAGGCCGTCATTCTTTCAACCAACTTTCTCAGAGGACAGGAAGCGTGATTTTGCAAAATAATTTTTTTTCTGTATTCGTGAGTTTGGGAGTTAGTGAAGTGAGGATAGCTTAGATGTGAAGTGAATATATGAGAAGCGAAGTAAATCGGCAGAAAAACATAAGCGTAAACAGTGTACGAAGCGAGTAGTTGGAATCTTAAGGAAGTGCTTAGTTCAACTATTGGATAAGTGTTTAATGACACGTCTAAAAGATTAAAGAATTGCAAGAGTTGTGCAAGTACTGTGGTATTTAATCAAGTTAGAGAGTTAAATTATTAGAGCGGTCCTTAAAATATTAAGCTCTGTATAAAGTTATCTTAAAGTTAGATCTGCAGGATTGGTTATATTCTCCCCACGCCATCTCGTCTCACCTTCGTCCCCTGACTGATCAAAATTATCTTATTTAGAGTATTATTTGTGTCTGAGTTGAATATAGTGATAAATAAATACTTGAAGTTCATCATGTCGTCTAATCATTTAGTTCCTCCCACACATCTAGCCGGGTCACAGGAAAGAAGGGATGTAAATTCCTTATAAAGTGTGATATAACTCTTAATTTATTCACATTCTGATTCAATAATCATTTTCTTTGGCAAGAAAATATGTAACCAAAATAAGAAGCCGTTTATAAACGATGAAGCGCTGGGCGAGCTGTGTTTTTAGCGCGTTTTTCACGTAGTGGTACAAAAGCGCTATTAGGACGCAAATTTCGTCTTCGTTCCATATTTTGTCGTACCTTTTTCTCAGCCAATAAGCAACCCAATTGACCTCGGGTTTTCGGCATTGGGTCGCATTTGTGCCCTAGATGAGCCGAATCATATTTAAATTTTCCCATAGTTTTCCCGAATTTTCCTACAAATTTTCCTGAATTTCGCTAGTTTATAATAAAATTTTCTCAAATTTTACCTAGTAAATTTATTATTAATTGTATATACTTTTCCTTGTTAAACTTAAAAGAATAAATACATAGAAGCGAGTTTTATGCCTAGACAAGGAGTTAAGTCACCTTGTCCGGGCTTTTGTAGCTTCTGTAAAAAAATTTTTTTTTTTTTTTTTGCTTTTTATAGTGCTGATACAGATTTGTGTCATTATTTCTTTTCAGCTCAATAGTAGTACATTTAGAGGAGTGGTACAGTACTACTTTCTGTTAGTAAAAAGTTCATAGTTGCATTATTGTAAAATACAACATGTAAAAAACGCGCTAAAATTACTTGGCCATGCCAATGATTGATATCTTGTTTTAAAAGTCTTTTTAAAGAAACACAAGAAATGTTTTTTATTTCATTATTTACTATTTTTATTTGTATTTTTATGATGAATTAAGTTTTGTTTTTTTGTTTAAATAATGATAATATTAAACCAATTTTTTAATTATGTTTTCGGTTTTATTCTGTAATTTCAACTAGGCTAATGCGTAAGTATTTTTCATAAATAGTTCAATCCTACTCCCCCGAGATTTGGGTAACGTAATTACGGTATTGAAAATGTAACATGTGGGAGTGCAAACCGTAATAAACACAGTTATTGATATTAGGGTTCTAAATAAATGTTTACTTACCCTTAATCTACATGTTTTTCCATTCTTTTACATTGTTTAAAATGGGAGTGTTTGCGTTCTTAATAATTATGCTCGTTTTGCAAAACTTTGCGAAACAAACCATCATTTTTTAAGCTAACTCTTTCGAAGGAAGAATTGATGAATGGATCATTAAGACGAAGATTATTAACAATTTTCCTTCAGGAATCACAGCAGACAAATATTATAAGACGAGAACCGATAGAATACAATCAACAGTCTCTACAACTCGCATCTGAACTAGAATATAGGACTCAACATTTTCCATATGCGAGAAAAGAACCCGTAATAAAATAACATAATTAAGAAATAATTACTATACATTATATCTCCAAAGAAAAAATATAAGAAAACGTAAATATATTTCAGTTTTTGAAGTAATACATTCAGAAATATTTTCAGTCCAATGTGATTAAACATGTTTTAAAAAATTATTTAGTTTGTTTTAAAAAATCCAATACACACACATGTATCAATAAATTTCGTTCTTTAACAGTTTTTTTTAAAAATATTTCTTGGCTATTGAGTCCCCTTAGTAACAGGTGCACATTTTAAAACATTCTGCTGTTTTCACTTTCGTCTAGACGTTCCCTTTTATGCTAAAAATGATTCTTTTGAAGAAGAAGAAGTCTAATAAGGAATATTTTTCTTAGGCAAATACCGTCAGCTGTTCAAGACTTTAAGCAAATATTGTTACAGAAGTGCAATTATCATAAGGAACGAGGTTGTTAAACCTATACATGAAATCGAAAAAAATGTTTACATTTATTTAGACGGAGAGTAATAAATTTAAAATATTATTAAAACCTCATACTGCTCCGGAAATTGAGCAACTTTATAAAATGTCTACAAAGAACTAGTTAATTATCTGAGATAAAATATTTTTTAAAAAATTTCTGAAATAGACTGTCATTTCGGTTTCTTTTTCAGTCGCCGTCTTGAAAGTAAGAAAACATGGTTTGTTCTAGCAAAACCTTTATTTTTTTATTTCATATTAATCATAATTATATGTTTTCCTTACTTTTAATGGTTAAAATTTCAGGAAAATAAGTTCTATTTCATCTTTGTTCCCCTTCTTATATTGCTAAAGAATGAGATCTTTAAAGAAAATCATTTTAACATGAAATATCTTAATTGAATTTTTTTAGAAAAAATTTCAATTTGAATACGAACTCGTTTTATCAGGATCATTGAAATGTATTGAATTGAAAAATATTTCGAATTTTATACCTAAGGGATTTAAATTAGGTGCATATTTGTCAATAGGGGGTAAAAAAGGAGAGTTTATTTTGTGAAAAATCATAGGTTGAAAAATACAATCTAGTTTATTTGCCATGAATTTAATTTTATCTCCGTGAATTTGTGGTGGTCTCGGTAGGACTAGTGGTCAAGGTAACGGACTTTTTAAAGATAATTATTGTTTTTCTAAATTTTTCTTCTTTTTGTGATTTTTTTATTTAGTATTTTGATGTTATTTTGAGAAAGATGAGAATATTTATACTTTGAAAAGAGAAGCAAAAGCTATAAATTCTTGATAATTGTTTGAAAATAAACTGAATATATTTTTATTTTATTAATTAAATAACATATAACTTTAATGTATGTGACATATAAAATAAGACATCTATTAGAATCTTTTCTATACAGAACATAAAAAATTGTTTTTGAAAATCTTTGTCTATTTTTCATTAATTTTTGAAAGTATTATATTTTTTGGACACCCTATTTTGAAATGTGAATAAATCCAATCCTAAATTATATATTTCAAAGATCCCTTTTTAGGCTCCGTACAGAAAACAGGTATATTTTGGCAAAGTGTGATTGCTATAGAAGCATTTTTCAGAAAAAAATGTTTTGAAAATGTCATTTTTTCTTCAATTTTTGGAAAACACAATTGCTTTTAAGGGGACGGTGGACCTTTGAAATTAATTTCTTAAATTGTTATCTTAATTAGCTGAAATTGGAATCAATATAGTAGATGATCACTATAATTCACAATTTAAATATTTTTTTTAAAAAAATAAATTATAATTTGATTTTTTTTAAATTTTTAAATTTTTTAAAACTTTTTTTAAAAATGCTCCTTGCGCGTTAGTTTTTAAGATATTTTCTTAATTTTTGTTTTATATGTATATGAACTATAACTAAATATATCTGTGCATGAATTTTAAATTCAGAATAAAATTTGATGAAAAAAAGATACATTTTCTATACTATATGAAATATTTCACCAATTATCACACATTCGAGGTAATCAAAACAACGTAAAATATAATCCGTTAAATTTTTAACAAAACCAATGCACAAATTTGTGAATTATATCATTTTTTATAACTTGTAAAAATTTTAAAGAGATACGATGAAATATGAAACGCAAGGAGCATTTTACGTAATCATGAAAAGAGAAAATTCACGAACTGAGAAAAACACATTTTAAACATTTATTTGTGTAATATGAAATAATAAAACAAAATTTTACATAATTACTTACCCTTACATGAAAATCAAACATATAAGAGATTATTACAGTAGAAATCTAATAAATATTTTAAAATTTGTTATATTTAGTTATAAATTGAATAATTCAAGTTATAGCATCCGCCAAGCTGATATTTATAAAAAACCATAGAGTGGCAAGACATTCACTTAAAATTTACCAGCACAATATGATAATCCTTCAGATTTTAAATTTTTGTTTTCTATTGTATTAGAGATTTTTCGCTTCTTAATTCTTTTGTCTTTTGCAGTTTGAAAAGTTTTAATTCTACTTTGCTTTAATCGGCGGTCATCTCTTGTTTCACTAATTTGCATCGAGGGTATGGAAGTGTTTTGATGCACGCTTCTCAAGGTAAATAGGGATCCAAAATTAAACTCACTTACTGCTGTTACAACAGATATTTCCAATCTTTTCTTTGATTGGAAACTTTCTTTTTGGCAGTGACTCCAGATAACACTGTGCAAACATTCATTTGCATTTTGACTTTTACCTGAAGTACACCGGGACAATATCTCGTTGCTTGCTAATATCTGGTACACAGGAAGAATCTTCGCAACAACCTCCTCAGTTAATTTTGTCTTCATAACTGAATGACTTTGAGGGGATTCTCCATTCGCCAAAGCTCTTTTATAAAAACACCAAGGAAGTTTGCCATCAGGACATTTGTTGTGTTTCGGTTTGGTGTCTGTGGAGGAACAATGATAAAGTGTGGCATATATTGCACTTTTCATTTTTTCTACGTCATCGCAATTATCTTTAATGGCTTTTCTGTAAAAATTAGTTAACTTAACTATTGTGGTTTCTTTTAAACTACCAACCTTTTTGCCTCCGATACAAACACCTTTGCTTCGCCACTCTTTCACCTTGCTGCGTAAACCAGTTCCTAAGCGTTTTGAAATATGGTTGATACATTCTTCTTTTTTAATTTGTTTATCTTTTCCGTAAATGTTCAGCGATATCAGACGTTGGAATGTTTTTGAATCTCCGTCTGATAGTATGCAAGTGTAGCACATATTGCACTCCTTGATGGATCTTTTCCACAAAATTGCAGCAGCTTCCATTTCCATACTAGACGAGGAACCTGTATGATTTATCTGACATTCAGATTTGTGACCTTCATACCAAATTGCAAAATCTGGACTATCCCTCGAAAGGTCTCTTACTGCAGCAGTACATTCCGTACAATACTTTGACAGTATTTCATAATCTATTACTAAGCCTGTCAATAAATCAATTACAACTCCTATCCCGTACAGTGATTTATATCCCCGCTTTTGCCAAGATCCATCAAATGACACAGTTATGTCTAAAACACCAGTTTCCTTACCTTCATTGTTCAATTCAAGATGTTGCTTCCTAACTATATTTCTCGCAACTTCGAGGATCTGATGTTTCACCTCTCTATTTTCTTCGGACAAAATTTTAATGTGCTTCGAAAAAGATTTTTTGTCCATTGTATTCATACCAGTCACTAATGAAAATAGTTCCAATCCTGCGTGACCTTTCCCAAGTCTTAAAAAAGAGGAAACCATTTTTTTGTTAATGTCAAAAAAATTTTTGTCTTTTACACGTGCACTTGAAAATGAGGAATTCAATACTGCCTCACAACTAGAGCAAACCAATTCTAGTTTTGATGCCATACCCAGCTGCGTTGTTTTTATAATATTTAAATTATTCATATCACATTCAGGGCACTTTACAGTTGACAGTAAATTCTTCCATACATTTGTATCAACTAATACATAAGTTGGATCATTTTGTTCACTTATCACATGTTCTGCAGAAGTGTGTGAGCTTAGAAGAGACAGCTTTCTTTCTGTTGCTGCATTCAGTTCACTAGAATTTAATGAGTAAGTGTTTACGTCATTATTTTCATAATTAGAGGACACATTACCACTTGCATCAGGGTCATTTTCACACACATGTAAACTTTGATGCTCCAGTTCTATTTCTCCAGAGGCCCATCTTTTCTTTGCTTTTAGCAAAGCCTGCATTTTACGTTTTGATGGCCTTCCTTTTGGAACATGATATCGAGAACTAATTCTGTGCATTGTACAAATACTGTTGGAATGATTAATTTATCAAGAAAATTATTATTGAGTATTCAAATGAAAGAAAGGAAAACTTTGAAAAAAAATAGACCTACAATTACGTCTGAAACGACTAAGTATGCTGTGTAATAACAGATGTGAAACAAGCGCGCTAATACGATGTAAACAAACAAAGCGGAAGTAGAAGTTGAAGTTCCTATCAGAATCCTTCTTCATAAAATATGCGATGAAAAAAATAATAATTGAGGCTAAGCATATGCTAGAAACTAAATATGAATAGTTCTTGTTTACGTTCAAATGACAGGGCCACGCCCATTTAAATAGTCGATGGCGCCATGTTTAATTCTTAGATTACTCATAATTCAGTAATTATTAGTCAAAATGAAAAAATTCTTCGACAGAATCATTCTCTGAAATAAATAGAATATTATTAGTATAAAAAATAAAAATCGCAATTTTGACGAAATTTTGAAGGTCCACCATCCCCTTAAGGTATCCGAACACGTTGAAAATGACCAAATTCAGTCATGACAGATATTTTTGTTTTTTCATTTAATTGAATAGAGCTATCTTTTGACTTTACGAAATATACTTTTTATTTCTACGCTACCTAGAGGCCAAGTTACAATCCATTTTATAAAGTTAGAAAAACCGGAAATGGGTTTTTGATCTACCAGAAGTGGGCATTTAAATTGCTGAAAACATATCATGGCGAGTCTGATAACTCAAAATATTACAAATGTATTCCTATAAAACTTTTTGAACCTGATATTTATGTTATTTTCGAGAGAATGTACTAAAATATTTCTTATTGTATGAATACTTTTTGAGTTATGGCTTGCTATTTAAATAATGGTCTCATAAAAAAATGTAACATTTGTTATAATGTTTACTCAATCAGCTCTAAAATTTTCAAATTTTAATAAAAAATTAAAATTTTAGTACATTATCTAGACAAATGCATCTTATTTGTTTTCGTAATACTTTTACTAATATATGTTTATTACTTTTTACTTTAACTGCTTTGAAGTTTTTCCAAAATATGGCTAAAATTTCACTTATAATTGTGATTTTTGTAAAATTCAGGTAATTTATTTTAAATTTTGACAGTTAAATATAGTAATATTTATTGGTACTGAGTCCTAAAAGAGCATTTATAATATTTTGGTATTCAATTTTGTTAAAAAGTACTCCGAACGTGTTCAGATACCTTAAATATTATTTTCTTGCTGTAATATCCTTAAAACAATGTAATATGTATATTCTAATTTAACCGACACTAAATTTCAAAAAATTTATTGATTTACACGCTTTTTTCAAAATTACTGTTCCGAACATTACCATTCGTCTTGCAATTGAAATAATATAAAATTTCCCAAAATTCTTAATTTCTATAAACCTTGCATTGGAGAACATTAAATCCAATCATACAAAAGGTGCTCGGGGAAAGAAAAAAAAATTTCCGACACTCCTTTTAGGTGTCACGTGTCCGCAACTCGTGCTTCGAATTCCTGTGACCTGGATTGCTTTTGATATTTTTGTCCTTCCTCTTTGTTTATTTTCGTTCGAGCAATTATCACCACACAACAGTCGCAAAAAAGCGCGTGTAAGTTACTAGCATCGGGAGAGTTCATGGACTCCACCAACTGTCCCTGAATTGTTGAACTGAAAACGGATCCGGCTTATTACGTGGGGTTTCGTAAGAGAGAGGAAAGGACCAAGGTCCGGCGCATCGTCTGTCTTCGTTAAAGTCATGGGCCTTAGGAGGTGAAGGTGCTTTTTTCTCAGCTCTTCGATCTTGACTTCCTAACCTCCTCTTCGGAACTGACCCGACCTTGATGGAGATTTTGCCATTGCAACATGAATTGTTCATGTTCTTTGTAATGTATCGGATCGAGGTGTCTGAGGAGATTGGGAATGCATAGAAGGATCTCATCAGTTATCTAATTAAAAATGAGAAAAAACAAGATATCAGTCATTGGCATGGCCAAGTAATTTTAGCGCGTTTTTCACATGTTGTATTTTACAATACGAAGACGAAATTTGCGTCCTAATAGCGCTTTTGTTCCACTACGTGAAAAACGCACTAAAAAGTAAAATCAGAGCCTTTTATACTTGTTTTCTGAACTTTTTTTGTGAAAATTTCCTCATTTTTGAGAAGATTTCCTTCAAAATGCAGGTAGATTTTTTTAAAAAAACTTTTTGCAAACAATAAATTTACTAGGTAGAGAAAATTTTGTTATAAACTAGCGAAATTCAGGAAAATTTGTAGGAAACTTCGGGAAAACTATGGGAAAATTTAAACATAATTCGGCTCATCTAGGGCACAAATGCGACCAAATGCCGAAAATCGGAGGTCAATTGGTTGCTTATTGCCTGAGAAAAAGGTACGACAAAATACGAACGAAGACGAAATTTCCCTCCTAATAGCGCTTTTGTTTCACTACGTGAAAAACGCGCTAAAAATAGAATCAGAGAGGGTCATCACTAAAAATGGCGAGTAAAAAAAAGTGCAAGTGAAAAGGTTTTTTCCCCCTTATTGTTGTACATATCTTCAATTCAATAATCCATATATTACATTCTTTTATAAAACAAAAATAACTAATTTTGCGAAAAACTTAATCGCTTTTATGCCGATATCACATTATTTCATATCAGTTTATTTGCAAAATTTTAAATTAATATTTTTTGTGTAAATCGTTAATTGAAATGTTTCAATTTTTTGTGAATAACCTTCCCCTCCAGCGAGAGGGGGGGGGGGTAGAAATAAGGAAGTCAAAGTAATTTCGAAAGAGATATTGACAGTGTTGATTTTTTGAAGGGTAGGGTAAATGTTAAACGAGAAAGCCCGAGTGACGCCGAGCCATGCACTCACATCGTATGCGTACACACCCACACAGAAGTTCTAACGTCACGAGGGAAAGAAGAAATTCTCATGGGAATTAAATTATACACTTAGTAAAAGACCGTGCAAAGCCAGGCTTAGTGGTGGGGAAAGAAACAAAGAAGTCAAAGTAATTTCGAAAACGAATATTAGCTATGCTGATTTTGTGAAGGGAAGGAAAAATTTATGAATTTAGAGAAACCCCGTGCAACGCCGGGCTTAGCCGAGGGGAAAGAAACAAAGAAGTCAAAGTAATTTCGAAAAAGAATATTGGTCATGCTGATTTTATGAAAGGAAGGGAAAATTTATAAAAGTAGAGAAAGCCCGTGCAACCCTGGGCCATGCCAGCTAGTTAATAAATAACGTCGCACTGTTCAGCTACACGAAGGCTTTTGGCGATGGACCTCGTCATTTTGAACCATGGTCAAGTGACGCAGACGACACCTGAGCTGTCATCCACCTCTCTTGACTACCACACCACACCAACGGGGAATCAGAGAGGGATTTCGGTAATCAGAACGGTTATTCTTAATATTTCTATTTTCGTAATGAATACTTTGATTTACAAAATGCTCTGGAATGTACTTCTAAGAGATTTTTAAGAAATGAACTAATTTTATCTTTTATTCTGACTTATAGATAAGCTATGTGGCCGCAGTCGCCTAGTGGTTATGGTCAGGTGACGGGCTTAGTCACGGGTTTGAGTTCAGTGCCGCTAAAGACCCGTCGTGTAGAGGGGCTGATATACGTTAAATATGTCGATCTGAAAGTCCACCTATTGACGTGGTGTTGTGATTTGGAGAGGGGGTGCCAGCACTGGCATAGCTACCAATGGGCTAGGCGGTGCCGTTCTACGGGACCCCCAAACTCAGGAAGGCCTCGGATTTCGAACACCAAGCAAGCATAATTTGTGGTAATTTCTTCCAAATATAAGATATAAATATAAAGGGTTGGGAAAAAAAGCATAACTATAATCAGTTTTAGGGTAGTCGGATACCTTAGTGGGATTAAACCCAAATCGTTGTTTCGAGAGTCACCACAATCTTTTATTGGCCTGATTTGTGATACCATTCTTAGAGCAGTGATTCGCCACTATTGCTCCGTGGCACTTTCGTGTGCCGCCAAATTCTTGCAGGGCGTCGCCAAATTTTTTTTTTTTTTATCTTATTAATTATTCTCTGAGAAAAAAAATCCGGAACTGAATCATTTGGCTGTTTTATAGAAATAAACGATTCATAAAATTTTCTTTACCATGCAACAACACTAGAAAGTTATTCATTACTTCCCAAATTTAGATTTTAAAAAAATTTCATTGGGTTCGTAATCCATTCGTGATCACGGAGGCATCTATGTATGCATTAACTTTGAATAAAGAGGTAAAGAACAAATTTCGCTCTGTAATAATCGAGATTTAATTTCAAAACTTTCGGAAGAATAAATTAATTCCTTTTGGATTAAAATTAGAGGCGATTATCCCAACATAGCCAAAAAAAGCTTTAAAAATCTAGTTACAATTTCTTGCATTTTATTTGCGTGAATTCAGATTTTCAGCATTAACAATTTTTTAGTTTAAATCTGTGTAAATAATATGGGAACGGGCCATGGTTACGCTTCGTAATTTCGATCATAAGTCAAGTAACGAGAACAACACCTGAGACGACATCTCACTCTCCAAACATGCACACAACGCGAACGGAAAACAGCCCCCCTCGACAGATTTAACGTACAATTACACCCTCTAGCCAGCTGGTATTTAGCAGCACTAGGACTCTAACCCAATACTCTCGACAAATTCGGCCACGAGTTCGCGACGATGACCACTCGGCTACCGTGACCAACTTATTTAAGGGACAAAAAGAAGCCACTGATAATAGTAATATTTAAAAACTGAACTATATATAATTTGGTTTGATAAATTGATTTCTTAAAAAAATTGAATGGAAGACGGAATATACAAGGAATATATCTGATACAAAGAATATATCAGATATATATACAGTAGAACGTCGTTTATCCGAATCCATTGGGACCGGACACCGTTCGGATACACGATTGTTCGGATAAGCGAAAACCTAATGCTATCCATGTAGTATATGATACTGGATACTATACAAATATTGAAAATCATCACATGCGGGAAACACGCTTGAAGAAAAAGCCAAATAGGTGCAAAATGTTGCAATTTTACGTTGATTGTGGAAAATAATCACTTATTTTTCTCTGTACCATTGTATACCTTCATTTTTTCGCTGCAAGGTCTCTGATTCTCTTCAGCAGCAGTAGTTGAGTAGAACAGCCCTCTGATTGTTGTTCGTACCACTCCATAGCTGTCTCTAACGCAAAAAACGCGTCAGTATTTGATGGACCCTTGCTACTTTCGTTGTTGTTGTCCTCGTCTCCATCCATTTCATCGTCGACAGGGTCGGATTCTTCTTGCACGGAAGTCACCATCTCCTCATTATTTAGCATTTGAAATCCACAGACTTCTACATCGCATGCTATCCAGGTTTCTACATTGACAAATCTCAACAAAAGAGCACGTATACACCCCCTCACAAACTCACATAAATTTCCGGGCAGATGTTTACCAAATCACACAACTGAAATTCCCCAAATATCCATCACCTTGGTTTTTCCTGTCATTTTTGGTCTCACAGGAAACAAATGTTGAGCATTGCACTGTTCGAAAACGTATGCGGACTTTGGTTCGGATATTTGACGTTTCGGATAATAAATGTTCGGATAAACGACGTTCTACTGTACCTTATTGTACGCAAAAAACATTGTTTTATTTACTCACAATTTCCGAATAGAGAAACGGAATTATTTGAATTTTCGTAAGATTAAAGGAAAAATCTTGGCTTTGATATCTGGCACCTTGAAGGGAAAAAATTAGTTAGCAAGTTTAAAGTACTACTGTATAATTTTTATTTATCTTTAATTGATTTCAAAGAATGTAAACAATTTATCTTGTAAAATAAAAGTTGCATTCGTATCTCATGTTGCAATGGATTATTAACAATTTCCTTCGTAATTCCAATCTAAGGTCAGAGAAGGAAGACATGCAAGTTGATTACTCCTTTTTATGGCTTTCCCCGCTGTTGCGCATGAATTCTTCAAAAGCCTCGGGTGCACAGTTATTTGCACAGTATCTCTCCAATTACACAAGAATTCGAAAATGTTCAATATATACTTAGCTACCTTTCTCACGGGTTGTTGGATGCAGAGAAAAATTATATTCTCATCATGAAATAAGTTTTTTTTTCTTATTCTAAAAGTATCCGAATAAAATCATATGTTAGATTAGATTTATTGTTACATTGTTAGGGAAAAAAATTCACAACGATAGGTTACCAAGGAAAAATTTAAAAACTGAACAGCGGCTATTTGTTATTCTCACATAGGGACGGTTCTATCCTCGACCTTTTCACTAACAATCCTCTTGGGGAATTCTCTCTTGGTCTTTAAAAATCATTTTATTAGAAAGCTTCCTCCAAAGAGAAGAGCGTAAACATGTAAATTATGAAAACTATATAATGTCTAGGCTTTCAGGTTTGAAAGGGGAAAGATAGGATAGATTGCTAGAAGAGCAGTGATTAATCCAATTGAATGTGAATCGCAGATATTTGATAATTGAATTACTGAAGGTGACGAACTGTCACTCTGAGATTGAATCTAGATTAAAAAAGAAAACGTGGAAAGCCACGCGATAGAAGTGAAACTTCTTTGGCGACGTTGGCCGTAAATGCAGGAATGCATTTAATTATATTAAACTGCCGAGAGAACTTACTTTAATCAAATAAAATTCGAACTTCATTTATTGTATGAAAATATTTTTATTCAATTTTCTGCATCATTTTCCAAGAAAGAAACAATAAGTGTGTGGTAACTGAAGTGGGATATAAAAATCCTCGATTGTAGTCAATCAAGAAAATGTGAGAAAACTGCATCAATCGTGGTTCCGTATACTGTTTTTCCTTCTCTAGAATCAGTGTTCATTGCCAAATTCAGTGTCCATTTCAAGAATTCAATGAGTGGCTTTGCTTCTTCTGAAGCAAAATTAACATTAAAGTCTCCAGTTAAGATAATCGGCTTTTAATCATCATCGGATCCAATGATTGCAGCAGTCTCTGATGTGTACAGCACTAAAACTTTATGGATAAAGATGATAAAAGCTGCGATAGAACTACCTGGTGATATATAGAATTTCGCCTGGACTTGCTGCTAGTTTTCCTTTTTTTTTCCTTTCACGAAACTTTTTTCCTCTTTTTGCATTTGTTCAAGGGATTCTGACCAGAATTAATTTTAATTCAATGTAATTAAAATTAATAATATAAACTTAATGCATCCCTCACAGAAGTCACTGTTTGTTTACAAGACGCTATCCGTAGTGATTCTGGTGCGAACGTTAGTGACATATACACATTGCCCCAGACACTCCCATAACGGGAAGAGCGATAAAATGGTAATATTTTGGGTGCCTTTATTCGTTGAAAATGGCACGTTTATTACATAAAAACTACGAAAATACGCCACGCGAGTTTGTTACGAGTAGCATACTCACTTAAAATCTCCAATACCTAAGTGCCTTGAGTCAACAGGCACAAGATGCCCCATTCCATACCACCTTAGCAATCGTCCAACTTTTTCACGTATATGACGTAAGTCACGTGGTGAACCCCCTTCCCTCCCCCCACTCTCTTTTCCTCCCGCTCGCTATCTCCTCACCATGGCGACGTTTCGGGGCGATGGGGGGGGAATCACTACTTCCGTTCGCTTTTTCACTGTTACGCAAAATTGGACAAATTTCCCATTCACTCCGTGAGCAAAGAAGTTTCACTTCAATAAATAGCGAAGAAGTCAGAGCTATTGAATTAAGTAAGTGTATTAAACATTAAAGTCTCATATCTCGCGTACCGCGTTAATTGTCTTCATATTTATTAATTGGGTCCACCACTTATCCTTGATCAATTGAATTTTTGAGTTGTGGTTAATAGTGTGAATAAATAAGATTGTTTTTGAAATATATCTAGCCTTCCTTCCAATTCTCCCACACCTTTAAGCGCTCAGGCAAGATCATTCTAACATTTGCCATTAATATAATTTTCAGTATTCACAATTTCTATATAGAGAAAAACACGTCACGTATATTATTTTCCCAGCGTAACACTCTCCTTGCGGGAAAATTGAGTTTTACAGGCAAAATTCGCTTCCCAGCGTGAGCTTGAAAATTAAGATTATGGCAACCATAGAAGGAGGGAGCAGAGTTACCAGACCTGCGACTTTATTTCCCTTGGTGACAAATACGACAAACGATGCTAAGAGAAAATACGATATCATCCAGGAGTCATCGCGAAAGCTCTGGGGTGAACCCTTCTGGAAATGACCATGAAGCTATAGAACTAATCTTTGAAACAGTGGAGTTGAGAAGAAAGTGCAATCGAGATGAGAACCCGTTTGTACGTTGACTGCGATAAGCTAAAGAGAGCCTTTATCTAAGTTCCTGCCAGTGGAACTGTTCGAGAGAGCCATTTCTGGAAAGCTTGTTTTTTATGAGTGGGTTTTTTGCACATTTGAAAAAAATCTTTTGAAATATTTCTCTGTGTGTGTACGTTGATTTGTCTTCGTGCAGTCTTCTCTTCGTCCTTTTCCATCCATAAATTTGTTGCTCTTCCAATAATTGGGTCGTCGGCTTCTTTTCTCCTACGTTAATCTGGAACAGTAGTCAAAGCGACAATGGTTACTCAAAATTATTCAATTCCTACTATTAGTTCACTCTCTCCCTATATATATATATATAAGGATAATTAAATTAGATCTAAAATTAAATCCCTACACCACTTTTAACTTTTATTTTCCCGTTACATCTTCAAGTATTAAATTTATTATCCAGTTCGGGAATGAAGAACACATGGCTCTAAACAGAACTTTGCCACTCCGACCATTAATTTTTATTACCTCGTATATGCCATGCTTAACTTTCAAATATATCCCTTCAATAAGAAGACTACTTGAAAAACATCTGGCCTGTAAGTGGTTACAGATTCTAAAACATGGTGTCCGTCTCTCTCTTAGCAAACAGATCCAAAATTGATTTCACAGAATAAAGTCAATTCAAAATAAAATGCCTTGGTGTTGACTCGAAAAAAACGACACACACACACACATATATATATATATATATATATATATATATGTGGGATTTCCACATAGACGGCACTCTAGAGGGCGCTGGCGACGCGAGCCACCAGCGAGCGAACTGACTAGAGGGAGATTAGCGAGCGAGAGGTCTCGACGAGGAGGTCAGAGCCAACGCTGCTAAGAAAAAAGGAAAGCAACCGGGATCTAACTGGCCGTGTAGGGACCAAGTGACCCGATGCTGGAAGGATAGTCACGTGAAGGTGACACATCCATCGCCTGAATTCAATAAGTGAACAGGAACTGAATAAGAACATCCATCATCTGAATGTCATACACCGTTGTGAACCGTGGTGTGATAATTGTTAAGTGAAAAGACTGAGAAACTATTATTGAATAAGAGAAGAAATAATCGAAACGCTGTCAAGAATATATCTGTATAGTAGAGTGTAGTAATGTAATTGTCCACATTAAACGTTAGTATTAGTTAAAAACAGAGTAATCATTGTGAATACCCCTAGAACTCCGTGTCATAACCCCACATAAAATGGGTGCTTGCCCTGGATGTGAACTTTGTGGACTATCAGGACTATTGATATCGCGATGTGGACTGTCAGGACATTAAATTAATAGTGCGCTGTGAAAAAAAAAAAACTGTTCAGGACTTTCGCAAACCGAACGGAACATTCGAACTCTGACTGTGCTTTTGAACGGATAAATTCAAGTGATCCTTTTCCTGATTGATACAGCTCAACAAAAAAAAAAAGGTAAGATACCTTTTTATACTCTTCTATTGTGATTAAAATGTCGTATCATAAATGTACAAGAAAAGAGGACTTGATAAATGTGCTCAATGAAATTGGGGAGCAAGTTTCCTCTAAAGAAACAATTTTCGAGCTAAAAACTAAATTGGAAAATTCAAAACTGTTTAAAGATGACCCTGAATTTGTAATGAATATGATAAATTTGTCCATTGAGGATAGACAATCAAAAGCCGAGCAGCAGCTCCAAATAACTAACTCACAACTAGAGCTAGAAAAAATTAAACTGCAACAGATAGACAGAGAAATTGAACTTCAAAAGGCGAAAGCTGAAGGGAATGTAACCCAGAAAAGTTTACAGGGGGAAACTAATTATTTAGAAAATTTAATTAAAAGTATAAAAACATTAACGATACAAATCCCAACAAAACCTGAAAATTTTGGTCTTTTTTTTCAATCGATAGAACGAGCATTCAAAATTAAAAATGTTCCGGATGACTTAAAATCAGAAATCCTGATTAATATTCTTGGTGAGAGGGCACATAACATTTTACTATACGTAAAAGATGACGAAATCAAAAATTATGAGTTAGTCAAATCATTAGTTTTAAGAGAATTCCAACCCACTGCTCAGGAATGCTTACTTAATTTTAGAAAAGCCAAAAAGCAAACAGATGAAACTCATGTACAATTCGCTACTCGTTTAAGTGCTATGTTTCAATATTACCTAAAAATTAGGAACGTTAATGATTTTAAATCCCTATTTGACTTAATGGTCAGTGATAAAATCTTAAACACTTTAGATCTAGAAACTGCTTCACATATTAAAATTTTGCAGGCGGATTCATGGCTTGTGCCAGATGAGCTAGGAAAAGCTTGCGATATATTTTTTATTTCGAAAAACAGATCACTGCATGAATCGCGAAACCATAACAATGTTAAGAGTAAAAACGATAATGATGCTTACATTAAAAACCGCGCGAACATAGTAAATACTAATTATTTCCAGAGACAGTTCCCAAAACATAACCAAAGGGTAAAACAAGAAAAAATAATCTCGTGTTATGTGTGTGGAGGGCCGCATTTTGCTAGAAATTGTGCGAAAAAAACGGCGAAGTCAGAAAATAAATATAAAAGTGTAGGGCATACCATAAACCAAATTAAAACTATTTCTAATCAAAATGACTTTTTGTTTAATGAATTACAGTATGTAGACGTAATTGTTGATGATATCCCATTAATTGCCACTTTGGATAGTGGAGCCAACTCAGTTATCATAAATAAAAAGTACGTTTCAGCGAAAAAAAGAGTGCATTCTCAAATCACCCTAACCAGTTGTTTTGGCGAACGGAGGATTGCAAACGTTTCAGAATTTACAATCTCATTGAAAGGGGGGGAAACACAAACCATCCCCGCGGCAGTGTGCGAGATCGAGGCAGAAATATTATTACCCTTAAGAGTTTATGAGTTCTTGAAAAGTGGATCAGAGGAAGCAAGGTCAAATGTTAGAATATGCAATCCGGTATGTTTAAAGGATGGAATAGTGGGGGAACAGCAGATTGATGAGTCAGGATGTTTAGTTAATTCTGAGAGGATTATGGATAAGTCTAATTTGTTTTTGCTAAAGGTATCTGAGGCATACGATGAATGTACATATGATTTATCGCATATCTCGAATAGTAGATTAAGAAGTCAAGTACATACACTAATAAAACATTACAAACCAAATAAAACGAAATCTACTGCTTTGAAAATGAAAATAATTTTGTCAGATGAAAAACCCATTTGTCAAAGGTCACGTAGGCTATCTTTACTTGAAAAGCGCGAGGTTGAAAAACAAATAGAGCTGTGGTTAGCACAGGGAATAATTAAAGAAAGTTGTTCAGATTTTTCGTCTCCTATTGTGGTGTGTAAGAAGAAAGATGGAACGATGCGTTTGTGTATTGATTATAGAAAGCTAAATAAAAAAATAATCAGGGACAGATATCCACTTCCTGTAATTGAAGAGGTATTAGATAAATTAGGGAACGGTGGAGTATTTTCGACGCTAGATTTAAAGAATGCATTTTTTCATGTAGATGTTGATGAAACAAGCAGAAAATACACCGCGTTTGTAACAGAAACAGGTCAATATGAATTTTTGAAAGTGCCATTCGGTTTATCTATTAGCAGTAACTATTTCCAAAGATACATTAATTACGTGTTTAGAGACTTATTAAGAGACGGTACTTTAATTATTTATTTAGATGATATAATAATTCCGGCAATAGATGAAAAAGAAGCTTATGAAAAATTAACTCATGTGTTAGAAATCGCTTCCAAATACGGCCTTGAATTAAATCTAAAAAAATGTCAGTTCTTGCAAAGGAAAATTAATTTTTTAGGGCATATAATTCAGAACGGTACAATTCAACCTTCATCGGAAAAGACAGTAGCAGTCTGTAACTTTCCAGAACCTAAAAATGCGAAAGATGTTCAAAGTTTTCTTGGATTAACAGGGTATTTCAGAAAATATATTCCTTCATACGCTATAATAGCCAGACCCCTTAGTGATTTATTGCGAGGAACAAAACCTTTTGAATTTAATCATGAACAAAAAATAGCTTTTCAAAATCTAAAGAACGCGTTATCAAATGAACCTGTATTGCATCTTTTCAAGGAAGGCGCGAAGTTAGAGCTGCATACAGATGCATGTAAACTCGGTTTAGGTGCTGTGCTTTTACAACAAAGTGAAGATGGAAATTTCTATCCAATCCATTATATGAGCAAAAAGACTTCCATTCAAGAAGAGAAATTGTGCAGTTATGAACTAGAAGTACTGGCGGTTGTCGAGGCTCTGAAAAAATTTCGAAACTATCTCCTGGGAAGAAAATTCCTAATTCGAACGGATTGTGCAGCATTTGCGAAAACTCTAGACAAGAAAGAGTTGACACCAAAGATTGCTAGATGGTCGATTTTTCTACAAGAATTTGATTACGAGGTAGTCCATCGTCCTGCAAAACAAATGCAACACGTAGATGCGTTGAGCAGACATCCCATTATGCTAGTGACTAGTGATGAATTGACACACAAGATTGTGAACGCTCAGGAAACTGATGAGTATATTAGAACCATTAAGCAGCTGTTGCATGAAGGCAAAACTACTGAATTCACCATAAAGAATAATATTTTATTTAAACTTAGTGAAGATCAAGAACTGTTAGTTGTGCCAGAAATGATGCAAGTAGATGTGGTGAAGAAAGCTCATTCGTTTGGACATTTTGCTGTGGCAAAGACAGAAGACTTGGTGAAAAGAGACTATTATTTTCCGAATATGAGGAAGTGTATAGAAAACGTACTAAAAAACTGTGTAGAATGCATATTGGTCAATAAGAAGAGAGGAAAGGGAGAAGGTTTTTTACACCCTATTCCAAAAGAAGATCTGCCGTTGTCGACATATCACGTAGACTTCATTGGACCATTGCCAACGACCAACAAAAATTATAATCACATATTTACTGTAATTGACGCATTTACTAAATTTACTTGGTTATACCCAACCAAAAGTACAACAGCTCGAGAAGCCATTGAAAGACTAAAGTTGCAACAAAAAACTTTTGGGAATCCTTCACGTATAATTAATGACAAAGGAGGAGCATTTAGATCGAAGGAATTCGAAGACTACTGTGCTGAGGAGAAGATTAGTAATATTCAAATAACGACGGGAGTACCAAGGGGGAACGGACAAGTTGAAAGAATCCATGGAGTGCTGATTCCAGTGTTGACGAAGATGTCCATTCAAGACCCGACTAAGTGGTTCAAGCATGTCGATTCACTACAACGTGTATTGAACAGTGTACCTTCACGCAGTACAAAATATTCGCCATTTGAATTACTAATAGGAATCAAGATGAAGAATCCTGAAGACGTCATGATAAGAAATTTGCTTGAAGAAGAGAGTCAAAATCAACTATGTCAACATCGTGTAAACCTTAGAAGAGAAGCAAAGCAAAACATTTTGAAGATACAAGAGGAAAACAGGAGAACTTACAATCGAAAGCGGAAAAAAGCTCACCAGTATAAGCAAGGAGAGTTGGTAGCAATCATGAGGACTCAGTTTGGAAACAAATTGAAACTGCGACCAAAGTATTTTGGACCCTACCAAGTGACTAGAGTAAAACTCCATGACCGATATGATGTTGCTAAAATTGGAGACCATGAGGGGCCAAATGTAACGTCCGCATCAGCAGACCAGATGAAGCCTTGGTCTAAGCACTAATGAAGAAGAAGAACGAACTTGTATAAGATATTTGTGTAACTGTATACTAATCTATGTTCTTTTTTTGTTTTTTTTTAGTTTGTATATTTCAGATCCTTAGTGCGTGAGCAGTGAGGACACTGCCTGTAGGATGCCCGAGAAGTTGTGGGAATTTCCACATAGACGGCACTATAGAGGGCGCTGGCGACGCGAGCCACCAGCGAGCGAACTAACTAGAGAGAGATTAGCGAGCGAGAGGTCTAGACGAGGAGGTCAGAGCCAACGCTGCTAAGAAAAAAGGAAAGCAACCGGGATCTAACTGGCCGTGTAGGGACCAAGTGACCCGATGCTGGAAGGATAGTCACGTGAAGGTGACACATCCATCGCCTGAATTCAATAAGTGAACAGGAACTGAATAAGAACATCCATCATCTGAATGTCATACACCGTTGTGAACCGTGGTGTGATAATTGTTAAGTGAAAAGACTGAGAAACTATTATTGAATAAGAGAAGAAATAATCGAAACGCTGTCAAGAATATATCTGTATAGTAGAGTGTAGTAATGTAATTGTCCACATTAAACGTTAGTATTAGTTAAAAACAGAGTAATCATTGTGAATACCCCTAGAACTCCGTGTCATAACCCCACATATATATATATATATAATATCTTGTTCAAATTTTCAGTCGTTAATAAAGTACTTTCTATTCACCCACTCAAGTTCAAATGCATTTTTTATACTTGTAGTGGATGACACTTAATGTTAATGCTGTTTTTTTCAAATATTAATTCATTAATTAAATTAAAAAATAAATAAATAGTAACAAGCAAAAATAATAGTCCATCAAAATATACAGAAAGTAAAATCGTTCGTTATGTTCCTGTAGCGCAACGGATAGCGCGTTGGACTTCTAATCCAAATGTTGTGGGTTCGAATCCTACCTGGGATAGCCGAATTTCTGCGATTGTGATTTCTTTTTTACTATTCTATTTTATTAGAATAATTTAATTTAATGAATGAATAAACAGTAACAGACAAAAAAAAAATAGTCCAACACTCTATATAGAAAGGAGACTGGAATTTTATTTTTTGCAAGGAAAATCACCTTTTATTTGTCATTTAATATTGTGATTCTGTCATATGTATATTTATATTAATGCCATATTTATATTAATTGTAACTATTTAATAAAAAGTAACAAATACAATTTTTCTTTGTTTTGAGCTAAGTAGGAATTGACATAAAATTTTTTTTGTCATATAATTGTTTTTGATACGGAATAGACAATGGAATTTATTTGCAATGATCTGCTAAATTCACGATTATTCTGATTGGTTAGTTAGAAAAAACACGTCATGTTAGAGAAGCACTTATTAGTGATTGATGTCATTTTAAATCGTCGCTCATAAGACGAGAACGAAAACTGAGATAGAATCTCATTCACTTTATTTCCACACAACGCCTTCTTGAAATAAATAAGCAGCAGTTTTCATTATTCGGAGCAACTCAACTCGAATATCATGGTCCATGAGTTCACATTTATAACATGTTCGGTTTTTTTATATGATCATCTTTATTTCTCCATATTCCATGAGCCCTCATTCAAATCATAAGGACTTAGCTACCATGGCCATATCAACACTCCCGAGATAGAGCAATAATGAGGTTGACCTCTATTTTGATTACCAAAAAATCCGGTGTATAACGCGCACTTTGAACGCAAAAATTAAGATCGAAATTTACGGGGGCGCGTTATACGTCGGGCATAAAAATGAGAGCTTGTAGTGCCTGTCGGTTCCTGCTTCCCTCTGAACCCTCTTGTCTACCCTGGGGATAATAATACGGACCCTCAACTGATGCCTAACTTAAACTAGCTGAATATAATTACGTCGCCCACTAATAAACTAAACTTCTATTTAAATAAGGATCACAATACCTGTACTTTTATGAAGTCAAGTCCTACACTTCAGTCCTTGAAGACGATTCTTATCCGGATTTAATCCCCGTCCATAGATCCTCTCTCAGCAATCTTCAATTGATAAACTCCGATTGCACTTAATCATTTCTCGATCCTTCACTCTCCAACTAACTCTTAAAACTCGCGAATACAGAATTTATATAATATACTTAATTTGCATAATCACGCTTTCTTCACTCGGTGAAAGTTATTATCCCCAGGCTAATGAGTCTCACCTAAGCGCTCTGCTATCTGATCTGTTATCTTAATTAGATTTTTATTGTGTCTGCTTGATATTTTGGTGACAATAAAATAATTAGAGTGAATCATGCCTACTGATTATTCAGTTTCTCCCACACAACTAGCCGGGTCCGAGGGTAGACAAGGGGGTTCAGAGTCAAGCAAGAACCGACAGGCATTACAAATTTTTTTGTCGGAATATTTTTTTTATTTCTATGGGGCTACTGCAGATTGGTGTTTTACCATTATAGACCTAGTACATTCCCCGGAAGCTGGTATCTCTTTTTAGTGCGGCACCCTATAGGCGGATACCAATTACAGCAAGCAATTTGACGCCCAGTTTTCTCCACAGAGGGAGCCACCTGAGCTATCACGATGCGATCCTGTACTAGAATTTAATTTTGCCGAGAACACCCAAGCCAAACAGACACCCTAGGGATCTTTTACATGCCGTATAATCATACTACATTGCCCCTGTCCATTTTCTGCATCATGAAAATCCACCGACTTGGACCGCGTTCGAACCCACAACCTTAGATCCAGAAGGCTAGAAACAAACTAACCACACCAAGCCTGCTTTTTATCGGAACATTGTCTCTTTTTAAAAAAAAAGAGAAATTCAAGAAAAGTTTATGCTATTCATTTTGTATTCAAGATTAATCACACACGAGTGTATCAGTCACGTTTCTCTTTAATTTATGTCTCTCGGGCAATAATTAATACAGTCAATTATCCCCATTCTCATTTTAGATTTAAAAAGGAACATATCTCAGTCACACCTTCGACTTGTGTCTTAAATATATATTAAGCACAATGCTGAGTGCGTATTATGTATTGCTTTAATATATAATGAAGTAATATAATGAGTAAATATATAAGGAATCATTGATAAACAAAGCTTATAGTTTAGGTGTTAGATAATTTAAGAGGAAGGTTGTAATGCCGGACGGTTCCTGCTTCCCTCTGAAACCCCTTGTCTACCCGCAGACCCGGCTAGGTGTGTGGGAGAAACTGAATAATCAACAGACATAATTTCACACTAACTATTTTATTCTTACCAAATTATCAAGCAGACACAATAACAATCTAATTAAGATAGCTGATCAAATAGTAGAGTGCGGAGGTGAGATTCAATAAAACGGGGATAGTAATACGTACCCTCAACTGATTCCACGATAGCTTAAACACGCTCAATATAAACTACGTCGCACACTGATAAGCTAACTTCTAATTAAACAAGGCTCTCGATACCTGTACTTTTATGAAGTGGATCCTACACTTGAACCTTTGCAGGAGATCCTTATCTGGATTTAATCACTGTCGATTGATGCACTCTCAGTAATCATTTTCATGGATAAACTTTAATCTCTTAATAATTCCACGATCCTTCACTCTTCAACTAACAAACTAACTCGCCAACCCTTCAACTCGCGAATACAGAATTTATATACTATACTTCATTTGCATAATCACGCTTCCTTACTCGGTGAAAGTTGGTTGAAATAAATATTTTTCCCCTGAAGAATCCCCAAGGAATTACTAGAGCCGCGAATAGATCCGTCACACAAGGTGACAAGATTAAGTAAAAAACTTATGAAAGCCTACAAAATGAGGTAGAGTGCAGCAAAGGAATAAAACTCAAAATTCGTTTTTGATGTCATAGCAAAATGGCGAGAGATATCATTCAATGATAGAACGAGAAGCTGAAAATCATCTTTTACGAATTATTTTAATGACTTTCCGATTCAACATTTCACTTCTTTCGCATATACTGATTTCATGATCCATGCATGATTTAGTTGTTTATATGCACTGACGGGGGGGAAAATATCCCAACACCAAGAAAAAGTTATTGTAGAGTAATGAAAGTTCCGCAATGCAATAGTCTAGTTAACATGTTTAATTGGTTTAATTTTCAAGATCACAAGTTCAAGAAAATGCATTTCAA